>CM051392.1:1958907-2583907 GCA_028015245.1 Cardamine occulta
TAAATATCCAATATTTAACTTATTAAATTAAAATGTAGAGTAAAAAAAATTCACAAGTTTATTTGTATGATACAAACAAAATAAGTTTAATGGATTGAAACGAGTAAACCCATCTAAAACATGTTTCAATCTATTAAACTTATTTGTTATAACAAAATTTTCCATGACTATTATTTAGTTATCATCTTTTCTATTGCAATCTAGCACAATTCGCTCTAGTTACAACTGTTTTATTTGTTTCCATCGTTACAAAAGAAACGGATAAATCACAATAATACCGCCATTATTATTCAACTACATATGAATATTATTATTATGACACCATTGAACCTCTTGTCCTTTGGTTTCTTCCGGAATCACTTGGTCCCAACTATAAACATACAAATACAAAAAGCTTATGTACTAAATGTCCAAAAAAATAATGTATATCGAAGAAAAAGATCACTATTATAAGTACATGTTAGTGGACAAAATAATTGTAGATTATGCAAAAAGATTTGTCTTTTAAATAATAAATTAAAGAAAGTCACTTTTTTAGGTATGAGTGAATTAACCCCACAAAATTTAACTCATGCATATTGAAATGAAAGATTCTTGTATATAATATAACTACTACTACTCTCTCACTGACCTATTTCTCTCTTTCACGCGTTGAAGATTCTTGCTTTTCTTCTTCTACTTACACGACCACTGATATGTGTCGGTGACTGAAAGAATCTGCTTTTTACCTCTGCTTTATCGATGTGTTTCAGTCTGAATGTTAAGAGAAAAAAGTGTTTCAAACTTTTTAAGTTAAGGTACTACTCTGTTCTTGTTCTACATATTGATTTGTTTAGTTCTCAAGATTACTCTGTTTTTTTTTTGGTATTTGGGTTTTGCACTACTTGGTTTCAATACGAATCTCTAAAAGTTTTAATCTTGAAGTGTCTCCTTTTCTTTTTATTGCAGGTTAATCAAGTTCAAATATTCAGATCTTGTCTGAGAAATTAAGTTGGAAATCTGATAAATGGGTTTCTTTAAATTCATTTTCTTGTTATCTCTTCTATGGAGTTTCTACAGTTTAGGCTCATCTCAGCTACAAGCTTCACAAGCACAAGTTCTTCTTCAGCTGAAAAAACACTTAGAATACCCACAACAGCTAGAATCTTGGTTTGATCACAAGACCAATTTCTGCTATTTACAAGCAACACCATCGATGAACATCACTTGTTTCTCTAATTCAGTCTCGGAGCTAAACATCTTCGGCGATAAATCATCAGAAAAAGCCAAAAGCTTTGAGGGTTTTGCTATCCCTAATGTCACTTTATCTGATAGATTTTCAATTGAATCATTTGTCACTACACTGTCAAGGCTAAAATCTCTGAGGGTTCTTACTTTAGCTTCTCTAGGGATTTGGGGTCATCTCCCTGAGAAACTTCATCGTTTATCTTCACTTGAGTATTTGGATTTGAGCAATAATTTTCTGTTCGGATCAGTACCACCCAAGTTGTCTAGACTTGTAAAGCTTGAAACTTTCATATTTGATCATAACTTCTTCAATGGTACATTACCTAGCTGGTTCGATTCGTATTCGAATCTCAAAGTTCTTAGCTTTAAGAGTAATAAGCTAACAGGAGAGCTACATTCTTCAATACTCTCGTTGTCGACAATCGAGTATATTGATTTGATGTCGAACTCTCTGAGTGGTTCACTTCCTGGTGATCTGAAATGTGGAAGCAAACTCTGGTTTATCAACATTTCCGACAATAAGTTAACCGGAAAACTCCCTCATTGCTTAAGTAGCAAGCAAGACATGGCGGTGAGATTCAATGGAAACTGTTTATCTCTAGCGAAACAGCAGCATCCAGAATCTTTTTGTGTTAAAGAAGTTCGTGCGGAGGCTAAAGCTGAATCAGAAGCAGAGGCTGCAAATGAATCAAGACAAAGAAAAGGGAAGAAAGGAGCTTTAGTCGGTTTGATCGTTGGTATGTCAATGGCGGTATTGGTTCTAATCTGCGGTGTATTCATCTTGCTTAGAAGAAAAGGAGTAACAAAGAATCATATGCACCATAAGACAGTTCAAGATAATAGTCCATCAATTGGATTTTCCTCTGAGTTACTCTCAAATGCAAGTAAGGTTTTCCCCTCAAAAACCCACAATTCTCTAATATTGACTTACAATAATTCTGTTTTTGTATTCTGATTAGGGTACATTTCTGAAACATCTAAAGTTGGTTCAGAAGATTTACCGGTATGTAGACAGTTTAGCTCAGAAGAGATAGTTAAAGCTACAAAGAACTTCGATAAGACCATGATACTTGGTGAAAGCTCATTATATGGCACGGTAAAGTTCATGAAAACCATTTGTGTTTTCAGCATCATTATCTTCTTTAGGTAGATTCTGACATTTGCTTAATATCTTTCAGCTTTACAAAGGAAATCTTGAGAATGGAACAAAAGTGGCTATAAGATGCTTACCTTCATCAAAGAAATACTCGATAAGGAATCTAAAACTGCGGTTGGATTTGCTCGCGAAGCTTAGACACCCGAATCTCGTTTGCTTGTTGGGTCATTGCATAGATTGTGGAGGAAAAGATGATTACAGCGTCGAAAAAGTCTTTCTGATTTATGAATACATTCCAAATGGAAACTTCCAATCATGTCTCTCAGGTTTAATCTTGTTTAAAGCTCAATTCTTTGTTGTTTTTTCGGCTAAAAGATTCAATATTTCTGAAGTATACTAAAATTCTTTTTGTGGGTTTTCGGCTTTGTGCAGATGATCGTTCGGGTAGGGCTATGAATTGGTCAGAGAGGTTGAATGTTCTCACAGGTGTTGCAAAGGCTGTTCATTTTCTTCACACTGGAGTTATTCCTGGATTCTTCAGCAATAGACTCAAGACTAACAATGTCTTGCTTAACCAACACCGGTTTGCCAAGCTGAGTGATTATGGTTTGTCCGTTGTCTCTGAAGCAACCAGACATAACACAGTAAAGCTCGTTACTTTAATCTTCTGTTTTCTGTTTCAAGTTTACATTTTTTTTTTTGTTAAATCGATCTCCTGAAGCAAAACCTAGACTAATAGTCACAATTATGTGAGCCTAGTAGTATAGATCCTAACCTCGACCTACCGAACAACGAAAGTGGCAAAACCAGATCAAACACTGATTACTCTCCATGGCAACTTTTTTGTGATCAGGAAATCGCAAAATCATGGCAAATGTCAAGGCTAGAAGACGATGTTTATAGCTTCGGACTGATTCTTCTACAATCAATCGTTGGACCATCTGTTTCCGCAAGAGAAGAAGCATTTCTCCGGGACGAACTGGTACGGTTTTTGCAAGATCGCAGTCACAAACCAGACTTTATCTTTGTACTTTATTAAAAAGTTGTTATCTCTGTTTTTTTTTCTTCTTTCAGGCGTCCCTAGAGAGTGAGGAAGGGAGGAGAAGAATGGTGAATCCGACAGTAAAAGCCACTTGTCGGAACGGATCATTGGTAAGAGTGATAGCTCTGATGAACAAATGTGTTTCGCCGGAATCGTTAAGCCGACCATCGTTCGAAGATATCTTGTGGAATTTACAGTATGCTTCTCAGTTACAGGCTGATTCAGATGGTGACCAATGTTAATATATTCATAGCTTCTTCTCTTTCTTCACGTAGTAAAGAAAATTAAAACTTAAAAAACCTTTTAATTGCTTTATAGATTCGAGTATTGTGTGTATGAAAATCTCCTATTATTTATGTAACGATTGAAAAAGGAAATAAACAACAGTAGCTCTTACTTAATTAGTCCCAAAAAGGAAAGTTTTGTTTTTTTCTTACAAACAATGAGATCTTCTTTTAGTCATAAGGACACAAGGTCTGAAGTTAATGGCAATAAGTGTAAATTAATGTTATATTAAGGGTATATATAACTTAGAATCATCCACGAGATCAAAAGCTCCGACCCAAATTAAAAGATCCGACTTTTTGAAACCCGACCCGGTCACTGTTATATCCTTTTGACTTATGCGAACAAAAACCCTTGCCGAAAAAAACGAAGACTTTTGAGCTAAACAGAAGCGAAACAAGATCAGCTATGGCGACCGGTGGTGCTGCGGCAGACTTGGAGGATGTTCAGACGGTGGATCTCATGTTGGAGCTCCTCCGTCGCTTGAAATGTGCTCAAAAGCCCGACAAACGTCTCATCTTCATAGGTATCTCTCTAAATCTGTCATTTTGTTTTTCTCGGATATGACTGAATTTGCACACGCTTCCTTCTAGTATCGTTAGATCCAGAATTTTCATTGTTTTATGTGAAGAATTATACTGTGTTTATGGTGAATTTCGAAACTTTGGGGAAGGGTAATTTTAGATCTGAGAGATTGTAACCATGAGCTTGAGCTCGAGTTATGTTTCGTAACATTGGAATGATGGAATTAAAATTTTCCGAGTGATATTACTGAAATTTCTTCTCAATTGGTTCTGTTTGGTTTTGTGAACTGAGACTTTGCAGATCTAAAATTTCATGATTTTAGATCTAAAATAGGTCTGGTACCTGAGTTATAAAACCATGGTAAAGATAATTGGAATGTTAATGGTGAAATTTATGGTTCTTGTATTGTGTATACATTGTCTTAATTTCTTGGGGAATACTTGGAATGTTGATTGTGAAATTTAGAGTTCTTGTGTTGTGCTCTAAAAGTGTGAATAATTTGTCTCTTTTATGCAGATTATTGCAACTTTGTGATATTTGGAATGGAATGTTGAGAATGATTTGTTTTGTGACTTTTGTGATTTTGCAGGACCTCCAGGGTCAGGGAAAGGTACACAATCTCCAGTAGTGAAAGATGAGTATTGCTTGTGTCATTTATCCACTGGAGACATGTTAAGAGCTGCTGTTTCTGCTAAAACCCCTCTTGGTGTGAAGGCAAAAGAAGCTATGGACAAAGTCAGCTCCTTTTTATCTTTCTTTTCTATTTGCTGTTCGTTTCTTTTTTTGTTTAATTAGGTTGTTTATTGGATTGTGTTTAATTTTCTTTCAGGGAGAGCTCGTCTCTGATGATTTGGTTGTTGGTATAATTGATGAAGCCATGAACAAGCCAAAATGTCAAAAAGGATTTATCCTTGATGGGTTTCCCAGGACTGTTACTCAGGCAGAGAAGGTACTGTTCAATATAAAACTCACTGTTTCTTTGGTTTGTTTTTTTGCTGTTTTGGTTTTTAACTGTAATTAACATGTAACCATGGTGCTTTGTCTTTTGTTTGCAGCTCGATGAGATGCTTAAGAGGCGTGGAACTGAAATTGACAAAGTTCTCAACTTTGCTATCGATGACTCAATCTTGGAGGAAAGAATAACCGGGCGATGGATCCACCCATCGAGTGGCAGGAGTTACCACACAAAATTCGCGCCTCCCAAAACCCCTGGACTTGATGATGTAAGACTTACATTAACTCTAGAGAGATATCTTTCATATGGTTATTCAAATCCCCTCCCAAATATCTGTTAACCAACTGGATCTCTTCATTATTTGCTATTAAAGGTTACTGGAGAGCCTCTGATCCAGCGCAAAGATGATAATGCTGAAGTGCTAAAGTCGAGGCTTGCAGCTTTTCACACTCAAACTCAACCGGTATTGATTTGTGTTTCATGTATCTCGCCTCTTTTTGCAATGCCTTCTCTTGGCTTATTAAAATGAAATATCTTGTATCTTTTGCAAGCTTGTTCATGTTCTTCCTTTGCGCGCAGGTGATTGATTACTACGCGAAGAAGGCTGTTCTCACAAACATCCACGCCGAGAAGCAACCCCAAGAAGTTACCTCAGAGGTTAAAAAAGCATTGTCTTAATGATCAAAGTCTCTCTTCAAGAAAATCATCTCCTCTGGTTAGAATCCATTCTTTTCCTTACTACTACAAAAGAGAGAGATACACATCTATATATCCACTCATCTGCGGAATGACAGTTTTTTTTTTAGTCCTTGCGCTTTTGCCCTTTCGACTAATTTTAAA
The DNA here is from genome assembly GCA_028015245.1 of Cardamine occulta. Taxonomy (NCBI): domain Eukaryota; kingdom Viridiplantae; phylum Streptophyta; class Magnoliopsida; order Brassicales; family Brassicaceae; genus Cardamine; species Cardamine occulta. The sequence continues at coordinate 1,964,878 of CM051392.1, forward strand.
ATCTAGAAATAAATTTTTACTTGCGATCGAAAGGATCTTGAATATTCTCTGTTGTTCTTGTCTGACATGAGTTTTTTTTTCCGGCATTTTTGCAGTCTCTGTACGCTCTTTTTTTTTGCTTCTTAAGCAAAGTAAGTCATTTTGTCTAATCGTTTACACGGAATCTGATATTGGTAAGAGCTGATACTTGAACAATGTCTATAAACATACCAGACAATGCGAGTCGTAACTTAAAATCTCCAATATGGAAATGTGATGGGAAGCTTTTTACTCTAAACGTGTAAGTTGAGACAGCATAATTACCGATTCGGTATTTGAAGTGCGAATATTCAATAGTAGATCACACACAAATAAATAATCTTGGGGGCAGATAGCCATAAAATAAAATTAAGGCATTATATATAATAAGCTAACAAATATAGGAGGCAATTTGAAAATTATCGATTCATTAGTACTGGCCTTTTTTTTCCCGGGAAAACAAGAATCAGAAGTCTCTGTAACTGAATCTGTTTCTCCCCCTCTCTCTCTTTGCACAGAGAAAATATCATCTCGATCAAAAGAGCTGCTTCAATGGCGAAATCGATGAGAACTATCAAGAATCCTTTTTTCACCTCGCATACGCCATCTCCGTTCTTCCATTTCTCTCTGCTGTTCTTCTCTCTCCCGAAGAAGTCCAGTCCCCGATACCTAAACCACCATTATCAAACTCGATGTCCACCTCCACAACTTTTCCTCCTTCTCATCTCACTTTCTCTCATTTTCTCGGGAATTTCATTTCTCACATCGTCATTAGACCCGGGGTCAACTTGCATCTCCACATCTTCTTCCTCTCTCAAATTCTTCATCTCCGACGTCGACCACCGTCAGATCTTCACTTCCAGAGCTTCCACATTGTTTCCGTTACCTACTAGAGGAGGACACTCCGGGAATATGACGGAGGAAGAGAAAGAGTTCTGGAAACAGCCCAATGGTGAAGGATACAAGCCTTGTTTGGATTTTAGTTTGGATTACAGGAAGAAAGCGGCGAGGGTTTCTAAAGAGAAGAGACGATTCCTCGTTGTTGTTGTCTCTGGAGGACTTAATCAACAACGGAATCAAATCGTTGATGCTGTTGTAATCGCTATGATTCTTGAAGCTGTTCTTGTTGTTCCAGTTTTGCAGGTGAATCGAGTCTGGGGAGATGAAAGGTAAACAAAAAACAAAGAAAACTTTAAATCTCTTCTGAGGTTTTTACTTCGAATTACTGATCAAGACCTTTTGTTTTTCTCAGTGAGTTCTCAGACATTTTTGATGTAGAGCATTTCAAGAAAACGCTGAGATCTGATGTGCGTATTGTTTCTTCTCTACCGTCAACGCATCTTATGTCAAGACAAACAATTGAGAATCAGATTCCGTGGGATGTTTCTCCGGTTTGGATTCGTGCTAAATACTTCAAACAGGTGTGATTCTATTGTTTACTAGTTTAGCTAGAGTTTATGTTTCCTCTAATTCTTGATTTTGAATGTTAAACTAAATGTAGTTGAATGAGGAAGGACTTTTGGTTTTGAAAGGCTTAGACTCAAGGCTAGCTAAGAATCTCCCTCCGGATCTGCAGAAACTTCGATGCAAGGTAAAAAAATTTCTTTTCGATTTCTAGATGAGGAACATATTGGTTTAATTTGTTGGTGTTATAGGTTGCTTTCCATGCATTGAGATTCGCAGCACCAATTGAGAATCTCGGGAACAGGCTCGCGAAAAGAATGTGGATCGAAGGTCCATATATAGCTCTCCATTTGAGGCTAGAGAAAGATGTATGGGTAAGAACCGGTTGTCTCACTGGATTAGGCTCAGAATTCGATCGGATCGTAGCAGAAACCCGAATGGCTCAGCCTAGATACCTCACTGGTAGACTGAACATGAGCTATACAGAGCGTAGACTTGCTGGGTTTTGTCCTCTCAATGCCTATGAGATCGCAAGGTAACTTAAAAGGCAGAAACTGGACATGAAACTTAGTTTTGACATTTGTATTTATGGTTTGATGGAAAGTTAAAGTTTCAGAATTTTTTGTATTCAAGGTTGTTGATGGCCTTGGGAGCACCAAGAAATGCATCAATATATATTGCAGGAGGCGAGCCATTTGGTGGGTCACGAGCATTAGAGCCACTCGCTAAAGAGTTCTCTAATTTGGTGACAAAGGAGACATTGGCTCATAAAGGCGAGCTCTTGCCTTACGCCAATAGATCTTCAGCTTTAGCAGCTATCGACTACATTGTTTCACTTAGTAGTGATGTTTTCCTTCCTTCCCATGGCGGAAACATGGCAAAAGCTATGCAGGTTAAAACACATACGAACCATAAATGTACTCTTTTGAAATTTATCATTGATGGATTTGAGTCATAAACTCTTCTTTTCTCTCTCTCAGGGAAACAGAGCTTATGTAGGGCACGGGAAGTTTATAATGCCTAACAAGAGAGCGATGCTTCCTTTGATGGAGAATTCATCGGTTTCTGATTCCGAGCTCAGTTTTGTAACTCGGAAGCTTCACCGTAAGTCCCAAGGCCATCCTGAGTCACGGAGAGGGCGGAGAGATCGTGACGTGATAGCTTATCCCGTCCCGGAGTGTATGTGCCGCCATGGGAAACACAGGTCTGTAGGTTTCTTCTAGGTCCAGGTTCCTTGCGTCTCAAGGTAACAATTGCCGCAACACGCACTGGTCAGTAAGAAGTTTCTTCTAGCTCAGGTTCCTTGCTCCTCAAAGCGACACCTGTCACCAAATGTCCAGCGATATCCAATCCTCGTTAGACACGTGTACATATAACTGTACAGAGTTTTATCCGGGTCGTGTACAAAAATTTCATTCGTTCTTTACTTTATAAATCATTTAGCTTAACTAATAATAGTCGGACACGTGTAAAGTAGTGTACTGATTGTTTTCCTACTTTGAAGAACGTTGACCGGGTTTCTAGTGTGGTCTTTTGTATTTTTGCGACTTTTGTCTTAGACAAAAACAAAAAATACAACTAAAAAACTTTAGTAATTGCCACGTAAAAATATTAATTTATTCAACTCAAATCATAATTGAAATATCGCTTCTCGCATGCGCGCACATTCACCGCCGACGAAAAGATATCTCTATCCGGCTTTCCAGAATGCAGACGAAAAACAATGACAGCCGTTCGATTGACTGGAGCTCTGGCTTCGATCGACGGACTGGAATCTATCACAGCCTTCGTCCCTCTCTTTCTCTACCTCCTATTGATCAACCTCTTTCCACCGCCGAATTCGCGCTTTCTCTCCTCCGTAAATCCTCACCACCAGCCACCTCCGGAAAAGACATTGAATCCCTAACCTACCTTGTTTACGCGAGCTCTGGTGACAACCTCACTTATGGAGAGCTTCGTCGTGGAGTTCGTTTCCTTGCTGTATCTCTCCAGGAGCGATTTCCATCTCTTTCCTCCAGAAATGTCGCTTTTATTCTCTCTCCACCTTCGTTGCACGTTCCGGTGCTTTACTTGGCTTTAATGTCGATCGGCGTTGTCATTTCACCGGCGAATCCAATCGGATCTGCATCGGAAGTGAGTCATCAAGTTGAAGTCAGCAAACCAATAATTGCTTTCGCGACATCGCAGACGGTTCAGAAGTTTCGTTCCTCTTCTTTCCCTCTCGGAGTCGTTCTAATGGACTCGCCTGAGTTTCTATCATGGTTGACTCGATCGGATTCTTCATCGGTTAATCCAGTTCAGGTTCGGGTCAACCAATCGGATCCTGCAGCCATCCTCTTTTCTTCTGGAACAACCGGGCGGGTCAAAGGCGTTTTGCTCACCCACCGTAACCTAATCGCGTCCACCGCCGTATCTCACAAACGGTCTCTCGACAATCCGGTTGATTACGACCGCGTTGGACTTTTCCCGCTTCCTCTCTTCCATGTGTTTGGCTTCATGATGATGATCCGAGCCATCTCGCTTGGAGAGACATTGGTGCTTTTAGGGAGATTCGAGCTTGAGGCGATGTTAAAGGCTGTGAAGAAATATAAGGTCACTGGTATGCCTGTATCTCCGCCGTTGATTGTAACGTTGTACAAATCGGAGCTAACGAAGAAGTACGATCTTCGGTCCTTACGTTCCCTAGGCTGCGGCGGTGCTCCGCTTGGTAAAGACATCGCCGAGAAGTTCAGGCAGAAGTTCCCAGACGTGGAGATTGTTCAGGTGATATGACAATTAGTGTGAAAATGGGTCCGATTTCATGGTTCTTGGAGTCTAATGTGTCATCAAGATTTTGAACCGTTGATATGACTTTTAACTTTGTGGTTGGGTGATGGCTCACAGGGTTATGGCTTGACGGAGAGCTCGGGACCAGCCTCAGCGACATTTGGACCTGAAGAGACGGTGAGATACGGGTCAGTTGGTCGTATCTCTGAGAGTTTAGAAGCCAAAATTGTTGATCCATCCACCGGAGAAGCCTTGCCACCGGGGAAAACCGGTGAACTATGGCTCCGAGGACCAATCATCATGAAAGGTATTATAAAACATCTGCAATAGTTGAGGAATATGCATTAAAATCCATGATTCTTGGAATCTAATATCTTATCAAGATTTTGATTATATATGTAACTTGCTGGTTTACGTTGGGTGATTGATGAGCACAGGTTATGTGGGAAACGAGAAAGCGACTGCTGAGACAGTAGATCAAGAAGGATGGTTAAAGACCGGTGATCTCTGTTATATTGATTCCGAAGGTTTTCTATATATTGTTGATCGGCTAAAGGAACTTATCAAATACAAGGCTTATCAGGTAAAGAATTCGAGTCACTGAAGATGTCTTTGGAGTTTAATATTAATCAAAAGCATCATCATAGGTTCCACCGGTAGAGTTGGAGCAGATTCTTCAGTCGCATCCAGACGTGGTTGATGCTGCAGTTGTTCCGTGAGTATAATAAATAAATCTTTATATTCAAATTTTGCAACTTTTTGAAATGTGTTTTCTGATACCAAAATGGATAAATTCAAGGTTCCCGGACGAGGATGCAGGAGAGATTCCAATGGCTTTCATAGTGAGAAAACCAGGAAGCAACCTCAACGAGGCCCAAATCATTGATTTCGTAGCTAAACAAGTAATGCTCACTGCTTTAGCATAAGTAAAAAGGACAGAACAATTAGATTTGATGATGTGGTTTTGCTTATATCATTTGTCTTGTGTAGGTGGCTCCGTACAAAAAGGTAAGACGAGTTGCTTTCATAAAGGCGATCCCAAAAAATCCTGCTGGCAAGATTCTGCGTCGGGAGCTTATTAAAATCGCTGTGGGTGGCAATGCGTCTAAGCTTTGAGGGAAGAGGCCGGTTCAGATATGATTGTATTGGTTCTCAGTGAATATGATGAGATGGATTTGCCGTTTCAGACCAAATTCTCTATCATTTTCTCTTTTCGCTTCAATTAGAGTTCTTCACAAAACTGTTTTTTTTTTTTTTGCATTTTTACCAACTAGCATGATAGTTGAAGAATCGGGATATATAGAAATACTAAATATATATGATTATGAGAGATTTAAATGTAATATGGACCGTTCGATCAACGTGAGTAAAGGAATCCCTACCGTCAAACTAACAAAAGCCTAGTTTCGCGTTATAGCTAGTAAAGATCCAACGGCTGTCTTTACCGATCTGGATGAACTGGTAAAATCCAACGGTTGTAAACTATATAAAGAAATTATTGGAGCAGCCGACATAGGTGACTTTAATTGAGCGTATTAATAAAAGGTAAAGTAATAATAATAGACACGATACAATTGTAAACGCGTAATTGTGTCTCCGAGAGGAAAAAAGCTTCACCGATATTGCTCGCGATCGCATCTGGCTCGTAGATCGATCTCCTCCATCCCGTCTTCCGTTTTCTTATTCGCCGTCCGGTAAGACCTTCCGGTATTTGTGTGAATCGGAGAAGAGGAAGGGGAAAAATATATCGCGTTCCTGGAAATTGATTTTCTAGGGTTTCGTTATTTTTTTCCATTGGTCTTGAAATTTTCTGATTCGGATTTTGATTTCTTCGAGAGTCTCATTTCTTAATTGGTTGATTGATCGTCTTTCTCGTTCGATTGTTGAAAAATAATTGAACATCCATCGAATCTGTTTATCGTGATTTGATATGGGGTTTAGTTAATTGGGTTGTTTCTAGGGTTTGTGTTTTATCCTTTTTGATTTCTATACGATCAATTTCTCATTGAGAAGAATACGATGGCGGCAGGGGGAGTTGATGTTTCCAGACGTTCTGTTGCCGCTAAAAAAGACTACGACTTTTACAGGAATGATACTCGTGATGCATATTTGCCACAGAGTGGTAGAGATGGGGAGAGGCGTCAATTCAAACGATCTAACGATCAAGATCTCGGGAGGAATGATGGGCGTCTTAGATCACGGTTGGCTTCTGACAAAGAGGGATTACGAGAGGAAGCAGAGGTTCAGAGACCCCCTGAGAAAAGGAGGAAATTTTCCCCTGTTGTGTGGAATGTAGAAGATAAAGTGGGTAAAGCTCCGTCTCGGGAGAAGACCAAGTCTCCTTTCCCTATTCCGGCTACAGATGTTATATCCATAGCTGTTATTGCGAAGACGTCTTCAAAAGATCAAGTCAATGGTGTGATGTCACTAGAACCTGGTTATCTGGCGCCTGTGCAGCCTTTAGAAGCTCGGTTGTCTGGGAAACATCTTGTTGATGATTTGGAGGAGGGTCAGTTGGAGGAAGAACAGGTGATGCAGGAACCAGCTATAAAGACATCTAGGTGGGAGACGGGTTTAACTTCCCCCAAGGAGGAGTTAGTATCTCATGGTGATAATGTTTCCAAGACTGGCAGATGGAACAGGAGCAGTTTGACTCCGGAGTGCGGGGAAGTAATGGTGTCTGAAGAACAGCAGTGCAATTCATCTGGATCTGGCAGTGGGCATCGCAGCTTAGAGAAGCTTAGTGCGGATGAATATTCTGAGCACGAGTGTTGTAGTTCTGATCATGATGAGTTAGAAAATGAAGAACCAGCTTCTTTAAGTGAGGGAGGGATGAACATGCTGTTTGGGAGCAGGTCTGTGAATAACTTTCAGAAGCTAAACAAGTTAAACGAAGGAACGTATGGAATTGTTTACAAAGCAAGGGATGAGAAATCAAAGGAGATTGTGGCACTCAAAAAGATCAAGATGAAGGAAGATAGGTTCGAAGAAGAGTATGGATTCCCTTTGACATCTTTGAGGGAAATTAACATACTTTTGTCATGCAATCACCCTTCGATTGTGAATGTTAAGGAGGTTGTAGTTGGAGGGAAAAATGATAGTGATGTTTATATGGTCATGGAACACTTAGAACACGACTTAAGGGGTGTAATGGATAGAATGAAACAACCTTTTAGCACTAGTGAGGTCAAGTGCTTGATGATGCAGCTGTTGGAGGGTATGCAATACCTCCACACGAATTGGATTATCCACAGGGATCTGAAGCCATCTAATCTCCTAATGAACAATGCTGGGGAATTAAAAATATGTGACTTTGGGATGGCACGCCAGTATGGGAGCCCTATCAAGCCGTACACCCAGATGGTTGTTACTCAGTGGTACAGGCCACCTGAACTTCTTCTAGGAGCAAAAGAATACTCTACAGCAGTTGATATGTGGTCAATCGGGTGCATTATGGCGGAACTGTTGTCTCAAAAGCCTTTGTTCCCGGGCAAGAGTGAACTTGACCAACTCCAAAAGGTAATTCTGTTTTTTTCCTAGAGTTAATTTATCTTTTTTTACCTGATTAAGTTTCTTATCTATACTAATTGTGTGTTTGCGTATATGTAGATCTTTGCGGTCCTTGGAACACCAAACGAGGCAATCTGGCCTGGATTCTCATCATTTCCAAATGCTAAAGCCAAGTTTCCTGCACAACCGTACAATATGTTGCGTAAGAAGTTTCCAGCTATTTCATTTGTAGGTGGTCAAATTCTGTCAGAACGTGGATTTGATTTGCTGAATGGTCTACTAACTTTGGACCCTGAGAAACGTCTAACAGTGGAAGAGGCTCTCAACCATAGTTGGTTCCGTGAAGTCCCGCTACCAAAATCGAAAGATTTCATGCCGACATTTCCTCCAAAGCGGTAGCTGAGAGACACTGACATCATTTGGAGGAGAGGATGCCAACCAACTAATATATATGGGGCACACAGGGAAGTCAACTGGTCCTATTTTTGGTATTTTTTCCTTTTGACTCGGAAAGACATGTTTTCATCTATCTGATTCTTAACTCAGTGCGTTGCTTTGTTATTTGGAGATTCAGGGAATACTACTAGTTTTCGATTTATTTGGATTCATGTGTAAATATGAGTGGTCCGTGAAACTGAAAGGTGTGTTTCGTAGTTGTTATCAAGAGCTGTACACTCTAATGACACATATTTTAATAGTTTTGTTTTCAAGTAGTTGGTTATGGTTTATATATCCTCATATTTCTTTGTGCATTGTTTTTATTCACGAGGTAAACGCAAAGAGTTAATCAAAAACGTGGAAATGGAAGTTGTTGACATCAGTAAGTTATTTTGACTCTATATCAAAGTTGGTTTGTTGTTCGATGTCCCTTGTAGTCTTTTTTGTTTTTGTTTTTATTTTTGTTTGAGGTGCTCGTGTTTGGTTGGTCTCTTGGCAGAGAGATAGAGAAGAAGATGATTCTTTCTGCTGAGTTTCGGTGAACATTAGAAGAGGTATAGTTAGCAGTGAGATTTTAATGTTATTCGGAACATGATAATTGTTTTGGTATGAGCTTTAGAAAGAGGCTCGAGTCAAGTATAAACGCATTCATAAATGTAAGTAATTGGTGGGAACACTCTGTCGAAGGGTCCCTGTTTCACCCTAATATGAGATTAATCTACTGGTTGAGATATATCAATCGGAAAATGTTACAACAATCACCTTAGGAATCGACCTTTGTGATACTCTTCGTCCACCTTGATACGTTACCCAAATCAATGATGAGTTGCATTCTGATACCTCATAAGTCAATCTCATTTGCTTGTTACCCATTACAGCTCCAATGAGTTCCTCACGAGCAATCCAGCCCATTCCAATTTTCTTTGGACATGTTTTACACTCTGTTTCATTCATTTTTTAAATTCTAAATTTATAAGGATCACCTAAATTTTCTTGATAACATCAACTGACACATATTTTTAAAAGCAAATATGTACTATAAAACTAAATTAGTTTTATAAAAAAATAGGGCAAATACTAATTTATTCAAGTTAGAATAAACAAAAGAGTGTTTTAGTATGGCTCCTCCTTTTCATAACTGTACAAGTGTCACAGACAAAAAAAAGACCAGTTTCAACGCCCTTATTGAGACATCATCACACATTCTCACCATTAGCTTTTAACTTTAGTGACTGACTCTGACACCATCAAACTCACTCACGCGAATATCTATTTAGCCACTTTCCCCAATTAGGGTTCTTGGGCGTGGTTTTTGCGGTGATTCAGTCGACCTTTTTCTTTGTGTCTTCGATCGAGCTCTCTATATTAGGGGTGGGCAAAAAACCCGCACCCGAAATCCGCATCCGAACCCGACTCAAAAAAATCCGATCCGAATCCGACCCGAAGTTATGAAATACCCGAACGGGTGTTGTACCTCTAAACCCGAACATCCGAAAAATCTGAAACACCTGATCCGAACCCGAACCCGAATAGATACCCGAACATACTCAAACTATAAGAACATAATAATAATATATTGGTAATATATAAACTTGTAATAATCCGAATATTTAAAATATTTGAATATTTTAGATATTTTGGATATTTTATTTATTTTTGGAAATCATGGTTTTAGAGTATCTTCGAGTAGTTTAAATTTTAAGACAAAAAAATAATCAAAATAACTAAAATATTTGACAATTTTATTTAAATTTAACTAATTTTTTATTCTTCTCTAATACTTTGGGTATACCCGAACCCGAAGATATCCCCGAAGTTATGAAATACCGAATTGTACCTCTAACACCCAACATCATCAAAAATCCAAACACCCAACTCGAACTGAATTGAATGCCCACCCCTACTCTATATTTAGTATAGTTCCTTTAGTATATTTCATATCTTTCTTGCGCTGTCAAATTATTATTGGTGCTACATGCTTGATTTCATTGTTTTTTGTTGATAGGATTTAGTACGTCTTATTTAATATAAAATACTAGTAGTAGGTTCAGAACAGGTGTAGATGGGAGCATTTGGATTCGGGGTTTTGGAACCAAACAAAATTCGGATTTAGTGTTTTTTTTTTTGGGTGGTATTTCGAATTTAGTACTAACAAACGATGTTTTTCATAAATTTTTCTAACGATATGACAAATGTTCATTTTTTTCTTTTCCAAAAGTTGGAAAGTGTTGATTTTAAAAAATGTTAACAGCTGTTTCATCACAAAAGTTAACACCAATGTCTCTATCAAAAAATTTTAGCCAAAATATATATTAATTAGGTAGTAATGAATGAAATATATTAAGATTATATACATATGTATAAGATATAGTGATTAAGAAAAGTATATCTTTCATCACAAACGGATAAGATTGATAATTGTCAAAAAAAAAAAAAATGGATAAGATTGTTTTGGCCTTCTGCATATAGATAAGACTTACAATAATCGAAATTATAATTTAATGGACATGGCACGGCATAAGCTATGTTGGTTACCGATTTCGTCGATTGAAATCTTAAAATATATTAATTTTAACTTTTTGAAATATATTCCTTCTGTTCCTAAAAAATTGATGTTCCAACATTTTTTCTTGTTTCACAAATATTGATTTGCAATATATTTTAAATTAATTAGTGTTAATATTTTGTAAATTTCAAAAAATAATTATTAAAAATATTTGAATCTATGAATTGTTATTGGTTTATACTTAAGTAACATATTTTGGTGAGAGAAAATAGTAGTATTTAAAAATAGTAATCATTATTTTTCTTAATTTGTGTAAAAGTTCTCAAACATCAATTTTTAGAATACCAATGGCTAAATGAACCTAAAATTTATTGAGATATTAGTGTCTCTTAGGTCAATAACTGGTCACAAGAGAATTTATTAAGAAACAAAATGAATTCATTGACTGCCAAAGTACAGTTTAATTTCTTTAACTTGTGGTGCACAAACAAACATTTCAAACATGTTAGTTGGCGGTTTATGTTGAAACTGCTGGCAAGTTTTTGCTAGCGTAATTATATAATTAGGCATTAAATCAGCAGGTGAGGTTGCAAGCAAAGGTAATCAATGTTTTAATTAGACATTAGATTTTATATATACGTATTAATCAATGTCTTTAAGCCATATATAATTGATCTGAACCAACTCAAACAGATAAGATAATATATGAGCAGCTTTCTTCTTTTAGAAAGTATGACATGTTTTCTATAATTGTATTTACTATCTATAGGGACGTTTGTAAAGTTAAACCACTGAAGAATATAATTTACATACCATTGAAGAATTAACCTAATGGATTATAAGCCAGTCACTTCTTTTGACGTTTAGGATGTGGTCTACATGTAATTATGTGTATAAACTATGAAAACAGAGTGGAGAAATTTACAAAATCTGGGTCCATTTTTAGTTTTGATTGGTGACTATTTAAGAGATGCATATTTAAATATTTGGTTTTTTTAATCCAAAATGTTTATAGCTCGTGTGTATACAACCCTACTAGAGAGACAATAAACGATATGGATTACCCTAATTAATTATCATCTAATATTTATTTTCTATCCCCCAGATTTGTTTTAAAAGATAAAAAACTACTTTTTTGGATTAAAACTAAAGCAACTACCATGTGTATATATATACTAACGAAAAAATGGAAGATGAGAATGAATGTTTAAAAAATCAAACCTAACTCCCAAGTCTCAACATCAGTCATCAGTTTCGTCCCACTTCCACTAGGGGTGTAGACTAATAATTAGTAAGATTGGTTAATTAATTAGTCAGATGTTTGTAATAATGATAGGTTATTAGTAAGCTAATTACATGTCTCTACGTGTCCTCTTGCGTGTTAGCATGCAAAGTACAACGCAACACAAACCCATCAGATTTTCTAGATGCCATCGCTCCTTGGAACTCCCCACCGAATCTACTTTTATTGAATGATTTTTTTATATACTTTAATAAGAATTTGACTCTTATGCCCATAAGTTTACCGAATTGGGATAGGACCACGATGTATCATGTCTGCAAATCTGTTTTCGATTTACTAACTAGATCAAGATGGTGGTCTAGTAATTTCGAGATTTTTAAAATAATTTTCAGTCACTTCTCACTAGTTAAATTTTATTTGGAATATATAGTTTACGCTTTAAACATAATGTTATCAAAAGTTCAACTAAAATAACAAAAGTTTACTAATTATGTTTCAAAGTATATCTTTTAGCGTATAATGTTATATTCTAATTTAAATCAGAAACATTAATTCGAAGTTTTCACTCCTTTAGTTTCTAATATTTACAAAGATTATCATATAGTCACCAAAATACAATAATGACTGACTAATTCACTAGATACATTTTAATGTAATAGTATAGTTAAGTATATTTAAGATAATAATATAAATAATCCACCAATTTGTTTATCGATGGATTATAGATATATCCTTACGTACTAATTAATAATTATTAAAGACTGAAAGAATCTATGGAGTATGTACACTCGGTTACATGTGTGATGTGTCGATATGTGAATAGTTAATGTTTAACTTATTATAGTTGCTAGAACTTTTTATATAGAAAATAAACATTGCATATTTGATTGAATTACTACTTTGTTCCATGTGTCGACACCTGAATAGCAAATGTTTAACTTAATTTATAGTTACTCAATTTTATATAAAGAACAGAAACATTGCATATTGATGTATACATACGCCGTTCAATGTTCCTTCTTTTCTAAAAAGAGGGGGACCTAACTCTATTGGCACAAAATTCGTCTTTAGACATGAGATCATCGATCTTGTCCCCCGAATTAAGATTTGAGATCTAGAGTCACGATCACCTTTAGTTAATTAAGATTCCACTAAATCAAATTCAGAATTGGTCAATGATAATGTATGAACCCTCGTCTCTTGGACCATATGCCTAACATCACCTTTTTCCCTTGCGATATACATTATATTTTTAACCTAATTTTGGCATTTATTCATGATTGAAAGTTTGAAACCACAAACTGCTTTCGAGTTTACCAAAAAAACTACATTTGGAACGCAGGAAATTCAGAACTAATCAATTAAATGTTAGCTATGATATTCTTTTAGTACATGAATGTGCCTAAATCCTAATAAAGATGTGAACTATATGTTTTCCTCTGCATCATTGGGATTTTTCTGATAATTAATGTATATCTATGCTATGCATGCAAGTATGCGTAACATTCTTTCGACTAATTCACTGGGCCAAAATTCAGTACCTAATATTATATATATATAGGGGTTAATTTCAGCACCTAATAGTTCGAATAAATTGTTTGCACGCAGACGGAATTAAAATCTAGATATATTATATTTAGAATGGGAACCCGTATATGCTCATATGTCTGCATACGTAACCATGTATAATCTTTGAAAAAGTCTAAAATAATTTATGAGCAAAATATCTGTTTCTAGGCCAAACAAATCAGTTCAAGTGCAAACAGCAGAAAACACAAAGGGTCAAAGTGATTATTAACAAACCAACTACTATTTAATTATATACTATCAGACCAAATTCTGTGTTCATCACCATCCCTTAAATAGGCCTACTTCTAAAAATCTCGAATCTAATTTGGTGCTGACATCATATTTATTTACATAATATACACATTAGTTTTTACTTTTCAATAATGCGTTTGTTTCGAATAAATAATATGTAATTTTGAAATGATTAATTCGAAATAAAATAGAATATGATTTCAAATATGAAAAGAGAAAAAAATATATACACTACAAGAGAACATAAATATTTCTGACAACCAAAAAATAAAACGTATAGTGATATTTTAAAATAATATAATTATTAGTTTGAATAATGTTCTCATCCCTTTCAGCAACAAAAAAGAGATATAAAACCCCCATGTGCAAGGGTGATAAGCGTATTCTAGACAAAGACACGCGTATCAACCAAACACTTGTCATCCTCAGAGTCCCCTATATAAAGCTTCACACCTCTCTTCACTATTCTTCAAAGCTCCATTAAACCTATTTTCCCTCATACAAACTCCAAAATATCAAAGAGAGATATGGACGGTAGGGGAGGTTGTTGCATAGCTAGATATGGCGGTTACGGTCTCTCCAAAGCTGATCGAATCATGCTTCGATTCCGTCCCATTGCTCCTAAACCGGCCTCTGACGGCGGAGGTAGCTCTCCATTCGCTGGAAAATATGGCTCAACCACTACGAGCGGTGGAAGATCCGATGTTTCCGTTAAAACTGGGAGAGGCAAAAGGAAGTATCACAAGGAGAGCACTGGTGGTAACTCCCGGAGGTGTTATCGGAAGAAGAGATCGGTAACTTCCGGTCTCGGCGACGTTGCTGCTACTACGGCGGTTACACTCTCTCTTTTACCAGAGACGCCTGATAAACGATTTTTTCCTGATCTGAATCTCACTCCGGTGGAGAAGCAGAAGCGGAACGGTCCTCTGTGGTTGAGTTTCAGCGGCGGCGGTAGTGAGATGTTAACGGCGGAGTTACCACGAAGAACGGTGGTGGTTTCGTCGTGTGTAACGGTTGAGCGTGTGACTGACGCTTGGATCGACGGTTATGGATTAGGGAAGACAGATAACGAGAAAAAGATGAATCTGGTGAAAGACACGTGTCCTGGTTTTATATCGGACGGTTTAGGGAGAGTTACGTGGACCAATGAGGCGTACAAGAAAATGGCTAGAGAAGATATTAATATTCCGATGGAGGAAAGTGCACCGGAGATTAGTTACGACAATTTTCATGTGATCGTACGTTTGGTGATGAAGGATAGGCCGATGCTGACGTACCCAGCGTTTACATGCAGAGTTAGGTTACAGTACACGTGTCAAGATCGAGAAAGAGGATCCGTCACGGTGCCTTGTGACGTGTGGAGAATGGACGGCGGAGGTTTTGCGTGGAGGCTTGACGTTAAGGCAGCTTTGTGCCTCTGACGTTCTTTCAGTCGCCGTTAGATTCACGATGGTGATAATTAATGATGAACGGTTCCGATCGTATACACATTGCGTTGTACATAATTAATTAAAAATAGCGAGCGTTGAACTTTGGTCATTTGATTTTCACCTTGAACATATATGTATCTGTTTTTTTCTTCGATCTTAGTCTGCTTTTTTTTTTCTTTAGTTAACATTTTTGTTCATAAAATGGTCTTTTGTTTCTCTCTTGAGTTATGATATGCTATATCGCTAATCTCAAATTTATGCTTTTTTAGCATAACTCATAAGAAAGTTGTATATATGTGTATGTTTTTTCTTTTTTTTTTAATCATTAGGGTTTTCTTTTTCACATTATTCGTTTTCATCTGGTATTCAATCATCTGATCTGAACTGAACCATAGTTTAATTGAAAGACATCTTTCCTATATCCGAAAAATACAGACGTATAAAAAACCATGATCTAAAACCGATTTGATCGAAACTCAAACTTTAACCAAAAATATACCAAACCATCTATAATAGATTAGCTTTTTGTTTAGATACACTATTATTCATAACCCGGAAAACTTAAAATCCAAACCAAAACTTCAAAAGAAATTGACATTCGTTTGCCAAGGTGTGTAACATTCTTCAGAAGCCCATACCAAAAAGTTACATAGAAAATAAATAGGTACAATTATTTATATTTTACTAATGGGCAGGCTCATGATAATCATTAGTGTGCCTTGGGGGTTTTATGGGCCTCAAGATATTGGCTTGTGTTATTCAAACGCTATTAACAAGGCGCGTTCAGTGGGTAAAATAGTCAAAAGCGAGGAGACAATGTCGGTCGGTAGCCGCGTCTATCACACGTGTCATGCACTGAGTGTATTTAATACCCCTGCACTTTGGAATTTTTATACTCACGCGCCTAAGATCTTTTTCTCAAATAATTAGAGATCCAGATTCCACTAGATTACACCGTACCCTCTACTGCCGTTGGATCTAAATCTTGACGGTCAAAATCGAAGGGATATCTGTAGCCGTTCAAATTTTGGTTGGCTGTAATTAACGGCTTAGATTCTATTAAAGGCGGCGGGCTGATCATCCCTTGGGATCTATAAGTAGACAAGCAAATTGGTTCGTTATTCTGTGTAAGTCTTTCTCTCTCCTCTTTTTTTTTTCTTTCACCTCTTTCGTTATTTCGATTTTTTTCCCTTAGATACCTGAAAGCTTAGAATCTAGGTTTTCGAAATCGATTTTGGTAGTGTTGCTCAGTCTAGGGTTTTTCTAGGGTTTCAGTTTTGGTTATTCCCCTGTTTCCGTCGAGGAAGGTCATCTCTTCGGTCACTTTCCGTCGGGGTTTCTTAGACGGAAGAAGGAAGGAGCTTAGAACAATTGGGATTTTCAGTTTGGTAAGTTTTTGAAATTCATCGGATTGATTTGGTAATCGCCTCTTTGTGATTCTTTTTCGGCGAATTGCGATAACAAGGATGGTTGATTGTGGAAAGGACTGAGGCGAGTAATTTGACATCTCGTATCGATTACTGCAAGATTTTTGGAGCAGATGCATAGAAGCATACCTGCTTGAATTTCTTTTAGTTCAATTTTATATTCTAATTCGAGTCTTTAAAATCCAGAATTTGATGGTGGAGACGACAATTAACTCTGAAAAGCTAATGAACTATTAGGTTTCTGGCTTATAGCAAAAGATGGGTAAAGCACGGAAACACTCTAGAGCGAAAGCATCAGGCTTTGTTCCTGATTACATGCAAGCTGATGAATTTGTATGCTCAGGCAGAATCGATTCTCAGATGAAACATATAGAGGAGTCCCCTCCACTGAAAAAGAGTTGTTTTGGTTTGAATGGAGATAGTCGTAGTGTTCCTAAAGAGGTTTTGTCTTTGTCAAAGATTTCGAGGTCTGAGAGAGAGAATTTATTTCACAAGTTGAAGATGGAGCTTCAACAGGTCAGGGACCTTAGCAAGAAGATTGCATGTCTCGGTTCAGATACTGTTCTGTTGTCGCCATACAATGATATTCATAGTTGCAGTGATGGGCCTAGGAGGCCGCCTCCAGAAAGCTTTGCTACATTTGTTGGGTCACAGGGCAAGAAGCGTCCTCCTGTGCGCAATGATAAGCAGCGGGCTAAGAAAGGTCCATCTCGATTACATGTTCCAACAAGTTCTACCGTTGCTTCACTGATGAAGGAATGTGAGACGTTACTCAATCGTTTATGGTCACATAAGTTTGGGTGGCCATTTCGTACTCCAGTTGATCCAGTGATGTTGAATATTCCAGACTATTTTACTGTGATTAAGCACCCAATGGATCTTGGTACGATACGAAGCAGGCTGCGTAATGGTGAATACTCTAGTCCTTTGGACTTCGCAGCAGATGCACGTCTTACATTTTCAAATTCTATGGCTTACAATCCACCAGGAAACCAGTTCCATAATATGGCTCAAGGTCTCAATAAATATTTTGAATCGGAATGGAAAATTATAGAGAAAAAAATACCTGCGATTAAACCACCAGTCATTCCCCTAACCAGTTCTGCTTCTCTGGAGTCTGAAATCCCTTTTGAAGTAGCACCGTTGAGAAAGAAAGCAGCTGCAGTGAACGAGAGCAAGCCTAGAGTTGAACCTGCTAAGTTGGTCATGACAGATGGTGAGAAGAAAAAATTAAGCCAAGATTTGATAGCTTTAGAAGAAGAGTTCCCACAAAACATTGTTGATCTCCTGAGAGAGCAAAGTGGCAGTGATGGTCAATCTGGAGAAGTTGAGATTGAGATAGATATAGAAACGCTTTCTGATGAAATCTTGTTCATGGTTCGGAAACTCCTGGATGACTATTTAAGGGAGAAAAAGAAATCCCAGGAAAAGAGCGAACCTTGTGAGATGGAGGTAAAGAATCTCTCTGATTAGTTTTTATTGATTGCTTTTGTGCTCTAAGAAATGTTGACATTTGACTTTTGGTTTTAACTTTTCTGTTACAGATTGTTCATGACTCTGGGTTCAGTAATTCCCCTCTGCAGCCTAGTAAAGGTAAGTTTTTGCTATTTGGTTTGATGTCGGAAATGATTTCTTTCAGTAGTCTGATGTATTCCTACTCACAGGTGATCCACAAATTGACGAGGATGTTGACATAGTTGGTGGGAATGACCCCTCTGTTTCAAGCCATCATCCGCTTAAGATAGAAAAAGATGCTGCATGTAGAAATAATGAATGCAGCAGTTCGAGTAGCTCTAGTAGTGAATCAGGGTCTTCATCTAGTGGTTCGTGTTTATGCGAGCCTTCTTCTATTTCCTTCGAATAATCATTTTTTTTTCTCTTAAATTGTGCATTGATTTGTACAGTATGTAAGAATAGCTAATATTGGAAATAAAGTAACTTTTCTATTGGAACGGATTAGTATTGGACTTCTGAGTCTGTTTTGTAATTTGAACCTGCGTCCCGTCTCGTATTTTCTTTTCAATGCTTTTCCTCTGCTCTACTAAGTGTGGCTATCCTCTTGCTATAGAGGATGCTGTAGTTAGTTTCTGTGGTCGAAGGGATTAAGTTCTTACATTGGTGGTTTGGGGACCTGTAGAATCAATTTCTTTGTTTAAAAATTTTCCTTTAGAAAGAGCTTTTTATACTGATGTTTTCTGTGATTACCTTTCAGATTCTGGTTCTTGTAGTTCCTCTGGGAGTGAAACAGATTCTATTAAAGCTTCAAATCCTACAAGTAGAGAGGTATAACTGATAGTGGAATAACTTATGTTATGGAGTCTTTGTGTTTAGATATTGCTCTAATTTTTCTCTGCAAGATTTTTAATATACTCTCTGCAATTTTTACATGGACTATTTGCAATCATAAAAGTTTACTACAGAAGAATAAGTATAGTCTTTTCTTTAATTTAGGATAAAAAGGAACCAGGAGTTGGTATAAACAGAAAGGACGATGATAACAACAGTGAGAAGATTGTAAATGGTTAGTCTCTTTTCAATTGATGTATGCAAGTTGGAGTGCTCGGATAGAAGTCTTCCCGAAACTCATTATTTGTTCTCTGTAGATTCTTTGAATGAATTGGGTCAACTTGAGCATGGTGTTGGGGAAAAGTCGACCGTCATGGATGCAGTAGATGTCTTTCCAGATGGTAAGAAATGAAAGTTAGGGAAGGTTGGAGATGGTAATTTATTTTCAGATCATGATTTTAGCTGTCTTACTTTGACTGTTATAGAGGAGACTGCTCCACCTGAGAGGCAAATCTCCCCAGAAAAGCGTTATCGCGCAGCTCTGTTGAAAAATCGTTTTGCTGATACCATTATGAAAGCTCGAGAGAAGGCACTTACCAAGGTTGAATTTTTGAAGTGCCTGATCTACTGTATGACGGAAAAGCTCGGCTGAATGTCTGGAAAGGTTTAACCAAAAATTTTGATGCATCAATTTTCAGGGTGAAAAAGGGGATCCTGAAAAACTGCGGAGAGAAAGAGAGGAGTTTGAAAAACGACTAAGGGAAGGTTGGATTGTAGTGCACTGAGTGTACTTAATTACTTTATTATTCCTAAGATAAATGCTTATTTTTAATTCTTGTGATTTCCTTCTGATTAGAAAAAGTACGGTTAGAAGCTGAGGCCAAAGCAGCTGAGGAGGATAGGAGAAAAGCCAAAGCAGAAGCTGCAGAAAAATTGAGGAGGGAAAGAGAGCAAGAGAGAGAAGCTGCTCGACAAGCTTTACA
The DNA here is from genome assembly GCA_028015245.1 of Cardamine occulta. Lineage (NCBI taxonomy): Eukaryota > Viridiplantae > Streptophyta > Magnoliopsida > Brassicales > Brassicaceae > Cardamine > Cardamine occulta. Next base: position 1,984,710 of record CM051392.1, read on the forward strand.
AAAGGTATAAGAGACTTGTTCAAGTTTCTCTTGGATTTTCAAGTGTCCTGTTGTGGTGTATAAATAATCATATGATAAATGAGTTTTCTGGGCGGTTACAGATGGAAAAGACAGTGGAGATAAATGAGGGCAGACGGTTTATGGAAGACTTGGAGATGCTTAGAGCTATAGATGCCAAGGGTGATCAATTGCCGACACTTATGGAAGAGATGAGCCCCAAGTTGAGTCAGGATATGTTGGGTAGTTTCAAGATGGAAGGCAACAATAATCCATTAGAACAGCTAGGTTTGTACATGAAAATGGATGACGATGAGGATGAAGAAGAAGAAGATCAGCCACAGTTTAGCCAAGGAGAAGCAGAAAAAGAACATCCCCATGACATAAGTGAAGGACAGAGCTTTAATCCTCACAAAGAAGAGGGAGACGAGCAACTTGTTAGGGGAAATGAAGAACCCGTAAGCCAAAAGACACAAGATAATGGGAACCCCATGAGCCAAAATAAAAGAGAAGAACAAGTGGAGAATATGCCCGAGCAAGAAAGTAGAGTTGTGGACATGGTTGAAGATGTCGACATGGGAGAGCAAGAAGATGAAGTTGTTGACGAGGGAGAGGAAGAAAGTAAAGCTGTGGACATGATGAGACAGCAAGAAACCGAAGTTGTTGACATGGGAGAGGAAGAAGCTGAAGTTGTGGACATGAGACAGGAAGAAACTGAAGTTGTTGACAAGGGAGAGGAAGAAACTGAAGCTGCCGAGAAGGAAAATGAAGAATTTGAAGTTGTTGACGAGAGAGATAAAGAAATTGAAGTTGTAGACAAGGAAGAGGGAGAAAGCGAAGTTGGTGACAAAGGTATGCTAGCAAATGAAGTTGTCGACATGGGAGTGCAAGGACATGAAGTTGTGGACAAGGGAGGGGAAGAAGAAACTGAAGATATTGAAGTAGAAATTGATTGATGAAGTCTGTTTGACGAAGAACAAAAGTGGAAAAAAGAAAGAAAAAAACAATTTTGTTTAAAGAAAGATCTTGTCGAAAAGCCTACTTTGGTATTAAATCAACAAAATGGGACTTTATTGAAATGTGCAAAACGTATTATAACTCAGTGGAAAAAAAAAACGAGACTCTCTGTGAACTTAAAATCACCATTTTTACTTGTGACCCCGGATACTTTTTGATTGGTATACTAAACCCAAATTCTGGATAAAGGGTAACTATGTCATTTCAGTTTGTTCTTATTAGATGAAGCCAAGTCAGTGAGACGCTGAGACAAAGCGCAGAAAAATGGTGGGCGTGGCTGTGGTTGGTCAGTGGACTCTCTGTGTCGCTTCGCCGCCGGCAAAAAACACGGCAAGTATCAATCCATACTGCTCTCCCGATAAAGTGAACCTACGCACAGAGTTGGCCGCATTTCGTCCTCAGTTCCGTCTCTTCTCTCGCGATTCCACGTCTTGCCGACGTCTTCGAGCTTCCAGCTCCGCCGACTCGGGAATCTTCCTCCCTCACCTTGTCGCTTCTATGGTTTCCGCTTCCTCTTCCTCTTCATTAATTCGAATTACTTTGTTTGATTTAGCTGTATATTTGTTTTTCTATTCAAATTCACCCTAATGATTGAACTACGAAATCTGGAGTTTCGGATTCAAATTAGTTAGATATCTTCACAATCTCATTGCAATTTACTGGCCTTTTGATTGTTATTACGTTGTTCTATATTGTTTCAGGAAGTTGAGGAGACTTACATTATGGTGAAACCTGATGGCATACAACGAGGCCTTGTAAGCTATTTTGCTGGATCTTTGAACTCTATGGAGCTTTGAAATGTGATTACATTACGCTATTCTTGGCTTAAATTATCTATGTATGTATGATTCATTTGATGTTCTTAGGTTGGAGAAATCATCTCTCGCTTTGAAAAGAAGGGATTTAAACTGATTGGACTCAAGATGTTTCAGTGCCCAAAAGAGTTGGCTGAGGTTTGACACTCACTCACAATGTTAGATGAAATCATCGGGATATATTTAGAATTTCAAGCCCCTAATCATGACTTATATTACCTAACTCGTTTCACTTGTTCACTACATTTGCGCAAGAGACTCTGCCTCTCATTTTTTGTTTGATTGACATAATAATCTTGTTTTGTTTATTAATTGGCAGGAACATTATAAAGATCTTAGCGCTAAATCCTTCTTTCCTAACCTGATTGAGTACATCACTTCAGGCCCTGTTGTGTGTATGGTACGGCTTATTACTATACTCTCATTCTATTTTCCTGGATTTTCAACTTGCATTAGATTAGTTAATTGCCTATGATGTTTTAAATCTTGCCAAGGCTTGGGAAGGTGTTGGTGTTGTTGCTTCAGCCAGGAAGCTAATAGGGAAAACAGATCCTCTTCAAGCTGAACCTGGTACTATAAGAGGAGATCTTGCTGTACAAACTGGAAGGTTGGACTCTTATCGCCTTTTTAAATTGTTGGAAGTAAGCACTTAAGACGATTCTCATGGTTTGATACTTACATTATGCAATTTGCAGGAACATTGTGCATGGTAGTGATAGTCCTGAAAACGGCAAGCGTGAGATTGGTGAGATTTCTAGTTTCTTTAAAAATCTGTCACCCATCTTTCATCATTGAGACATTGATTATGCCCAATTTAGTGGCATTATTTTCATTTTTTTTAGAATGCAAATCAATGTGGTTCAAATTCCTTGTTCAATCAAACTTGAGCACTTAACTAGATTAGATCATACTTGATTTTCACGAGTTCTTTGGTTCAATTACTGTTTTGGATTTGTTAAATCATTAAAACTATTACTATCGCTTCTTCATTTACTTAGTTTTGACCAAGTATTCTCATTCCTTAGTTTGCTGATATTTTGGTTTTCATCTGCTGACATTTTGACTCTTGTGGTTGTGGTATAGCTCTGTGGTTCAAACAGGGTGAGCTATGCGAGTGGGATTCGGCTCTAGCTTCATGGCTAAGGGAGTGATTCGTGAGAAGACGATTCAATTGTAATGTTCTAAAAGAATTTTCCTTACTTATTTTCTTGTCACTGAGCAATGAGCTTTTGATCTTGTGTTTCTTATTTTACCAAATTCTTGATTCTTCTCATATCTTTGATAACTTTTCATGTAAACAGTGAGTTATTGATTCATCCGCATTTGGTTCCATGTTACAGAAAAACATCTCCAGAATCATTCATCTTAACTCTACACTGAGCGATGAAAATTTTCTAACGACTTGAGCTAAGAACATTAAGGGGACTAATTTGCAAACCTACGACTACGAGAGAGTGGATTTACATAATTGAAATTGTTCACATCACTGTACCGGAATGAGATTTATCACTAGAACCGGTTGGTATATGGAATCTCAATTTCCTCAGGAGGAAGTTCCCAGTGATCGTCTTCTTCAACGTCTCTGGATACATTTCTGTTCTTCTGGATTTCTGGAGTTGAATGTGGTTTTGGTTTAGGGTTTGGCCGCCTGTAACCAAATTAGATATATATTTCACTATTCACCGATTGCTTATTCAAAAATTTCCAAGTAATAAGCGTGAAGAAATCTCTGACCTTTTCCGATACTTCTTAGCTGCTTCTTTGGTCTTACGCTTCCTTTTCTCCTGAGAGCTCTCGAAGAATCGTCGTCTTCGAGATTCCTGCAGCACTCCGGCTCTGAAACACGATCTCTTGAAATCGTTCAACAGCTGCTCCTCCGATTCGCCGTCTTTAGGCACCAACTCGACGTTGTAGTAACCGGACTTGAAGAACACGAGATTCGCGTTCGCCAGCGAAGGATACGCTACGCGATTGATGACGTCATCGTAATCGGCCGTGAAAATCTTCGTCGTCATCGACAAGTGCTGTAATGGTTTCAAGGAAGTACACAACGAAGGTCTAGTGATAGGTTTCAGACTCGGTGGCGAAAGCGACGGAGACGACGGTTTTGACGAAAGAAGGAAGGAGAGGAGATCGGAGAGGGAAACCATCGTTTCTAGCGCCATTTTTGTTTTTCGTCTCAAAAAGTGATTACTCCATAGTCCTCTCATTATAAATGTTTTTTTAATTGTAATTAGTTTGCTAAGTAGAGTGATTAGTACTACTAAAATTTGTTATCTGGTTGAAAACGGAAAACGACGACGTTCTAAGCGTATAAACGAGACCAGTGAACATTGATCTTTGAAGCATCTCTTCTCTCTGGGCTCCCTCCCTTTATCTTTCTCTCGTTTTTCTGGTAGTTATGCTGAAAACAACGATTTCTCCAATTTTCTCATCGTTTACAGGTAAACCAAAGACTTCGAAGTTCTTTTTTCAAGCTTTTAAAGTCGTTCTTCAAGATACCTCACCAAGTGCTCGACGAAATGCGTCAACTAATCTGACCACGTTACACCAAGGTCCACCAACCTCAGCCTACGTTCATCTTCCTTTCTGTCGCAAACGCTGCCATTATTGTGACTTCCCAATCTTAGCTCTAGGATCGTCCTCTTCTTCTTCAACCAGACCGTCTAATGTCTACGAGGAAGGAAAAGAAGATGACCCTCGAATCACAAACTATGTGAATTTGCTCGTTAGAGAAATAAAAGCGACAAGAACGGATTTTGATACGAATCCAAATTTAGAGACGGTGTTTTTTGGAGGTGGGACGCCTTCTCTTGTTCCCCCGAAGCTTGTTTCTTTGATTCTGGAAACATTGAGTTTGAATTTCGGGTTGAGTCCAGATGTTGAGATATCAATGGAGATGGATCCAGGCACATTTGGTGCTCAGAAGCTGAAGGAATTGATGAAATTGGGAGTGAATAGAGTGTCTTTAGGAGTTCAAGCATTTCAAGATGAGCTTTTGAAAGCTTGTGGAAGAGCTCATGGTGTCTCTCAAGTCTATGAGGCAATAGAGTTTGTTAAAGAATCTGGAGTTGAGAATTGGAGTATGGATCTTATCTCTTCTTTGCCTCACCAGACATTGGAGATGTGGGAAGAGAGTTTGAGATTAGCTATCGAATCACAGCCCAATCATGTTTCTGTGTATGATCTGCAAGTGGAACAAGGCACAAAGTTTGGAAACTTGTAAGTGTATAATCGTGGTTTGCTTTAGATTTTGAGTATAATTTAAGCACTAATTGAATTGAGATCATGAACATGTGTAGGTACACTCCAGGCCAATCCCCTCTTCCTTCAGAAACACAATCTGCAGAGTTTTATAAAACAGCATCATCGACGCTCCGTGGTGCAGGTTATGAGCATTACGAAGTCAGCAGTTACTCGAAAGACGGCTTCAAGTGCAAACATAACTTGATATACTGGAAGAACAAACCTTTCTATGCTTTCGGTTTAGGTTCAGCGAGTTATGTTGGAGGGTTGAGGTTTTCAAGGCCAAGGAGGCTTAAGGAATACACAAACTACGTCACTGACTTGGAGAATGGTGCAGCAAACTGGTGTGGAAATGGTAATGTTGATCTCAAGGATGTTGCAACAGACATTGTAATGCTATCTTTCAGAACATCTAAAGGGCTTGAACTTAAGGAGTTTGGAGAAGCTTTTGGCAGTGAGGTAGTGAGCTCGATCTGTAAAGTGTATGAGCCTTATGTGGAGAGTGGGCATATTGTTTGTTTGGATGATATGAGAAGAGAAGTGATGAGTGATGATTTCAAAACCTTAGTCGTAAATGATGAAGTGAAGATTGAGGATCATGTGAGGTACCTTAGGCTGAAAGATCCAGATGGTTTCCTCCTCTCTAACGAGTTGATATCTCTAGCGTTTGGCGTGGTAGCTCCTTAAACTTTAAAGCTACTAACAAAATTACAGAGAAGTGATTGTGATTCATCCTTACCGTTGTATTGTGATTCAAACTAGATGTATCATTGATATGTATGAAGATTTGATAAAATTACAGAGAAATTAATCACTATTCCTATTTCTATGGAAGGAATAATCTGTTTCTACAAGCTTACAGAGAAATCAGTTGCCTATGTAAACCCATCTGATATCCATAGCAACTGGCTTCATAATGTCAAAGTAACACTCTAATTTGGGAATCCATAAAGTATCTGGTTTGAGAATTAGCACCAAATTATGAAAGATTTGAGAAGGAGAAGTAATGTAGAAGATTTGTGATTCACCAAGCCAATATCGGATTTGAACATTCTTTGCTCTGTCATGACTCATGAGCAGTTTGAGGCTTACCTGTATAAAATGTAAAGCAAGAATAGACTTTAGGAACTGGAAATGATTTGATGTATTACAGCCAGATTCTAAGCTTGTCTAGAGAACGAATTCTGAACATTTTCTTTGATAAGCAGATATTTGAGAGAAATATCATCTTACGACGGTTTTGGTTTCTTTCCAATTTTTATAATCCGGCGCAACTCTTGTGTTCCGCTTCTCTTTTCTCTGTTAAAGACAATATAAACAACAAAGTGACCAAAGACTTCTGAAGAACCAAACAACGATGGAAAAAAAAAAACAAGTAACATCATACGGTACCTTTGATATAAGAAGACTAGAATATAAAAGAGTGGGAGTAGCATCAAAGTCAATATTGAAATGGCGAGGTAAAAGACACCTGAGCTCTTCTGCACGAATTACCATAGACTCTGATGTTAATGAAAACTGATATATTTATTTTCATTGGTTTCCGCGAGATACAGATAAGTATGGTTAAGAAGCAAATGAAAACAGATTTGCTTTAAGAAATAACTAACGATCTCATTTAGCACACATAAGTAACTGCAACAAGTCTTACCTTGCCTCCTCTAGGAAATGGCTTATCTTTTCCAGTGCAGGTATGAGCATCACAGAATTGGCGCAAAAAGTGTTCTTCAGTCATGAAAAATCAAAACCAAAGGAGGTAATTTGGGCACACTTTGAGTGTTCAATGAGCAAAGTCTAATTTGGAAGGGCTCTCAGTAAGGAAACATACCATGAAGACGGCTAGCTGAGGGACCTTGACTCACTGGGAAACAACTATTGGCAACGCTCTAAAGTAACAAGAGAGGGAAGAAACAAGTAAGAAGTCCGATTCCAAGGTGGGAAAAAGCAAAGAATATAGAAAACAACCTCGCAGAGAAGACGGTTTTTGGCAACAGCTGCAGGGTTGCACTTGCTCTTCGGCCTTTTAGAGCTCAATACAAAGTCACAATGCAATGCACCACACAGGTCAGCCAAACACTTTGTATCAGTCTGAAGCATTTCAAAATAAAAACATCATATTAATATTGTATTCCAAAGATGAGAAACATACAATATAGACTAGAGACCACGGATAACAGAATCCACATACCGTATTCAAAAGATTAGAATGTCTACCGACGAAGTGCTGGTCTAGAAATTTCTCATCATCGAAACTTTTCTTGCAGTAACCACATTTCCATTCGAACTCAGCCACATGAATCTTATGTTGTTCCTGATCTCTATACAAATCATTATCAGGATGAAGCCTACAATTCTTGGAAATTTGATATCTTTCCCGTTCCACAAATGGTGTCAAATACTGCACAAATCCAAATTATAATAAAGGCAATCAAAAATCTAATCTCAACTTAAAATCAGCCAAATTCAGATAGAATATTCAACCAAATAATCCATTTTGTATAATTGATCAAACTTACATCTTGTATAATTTGCCAAGCAGCTCGACTTCTTTCTCGGGAACAATGTATTTCTGGAGCATTACCTTCGTTAACAAATCTAAATTCCATAACAAGACAAATTTAGTTTAATCAGAGGCTCAGGAGCTAACATGTTCAGCTGAAATCAACACTAGTTGAAAGTTTTTGTTTTTATACAAAGAGAGAGAATTAAATCAAGCAGAGTTTTCTGGAGATTCACCTATTAGATTCAGATTCTTCGAATCCCTATAGAGAAAGCAAAACGTTCATTATATAGATCAGAAGAGGAAGAGAACAATGAATCGGAGAATCATGAATAAAGATGAATCTTCAGAAACCTGAGAGAGTGATTGATTGAGAAGAAGAGCAAAGAGAACAAGTATCAAGGGAAGTGATTTCCTTAGTCTTCCCATCGAACACAAGAGATTGATGGAAACTATGGCGAGAAAATTTCATGTGCCGGGAAATTAATTTTGTGTACCGGAACTCGGTTAAGGCTATTTGGGAATAGAGTTATCACTGCGTCCAAACTGAAGGATTTTAATACATTCGAAACCCAACTTGCAATTTATTGGGCTCTCTCAACCTCAAAATTTAGATTATGGCCTTTGTAGGGTTTTAAGTGGTTTTTTTGGATTATGGTTTTTGTTTTTTGGTTTTTGTCATACATTTCGTGAAAATCTTATCAAACAATTTTTTTCCTTTTCTAAAAAGGAAAAAACAATTGGCTTTAGTATTTATAGAAAAAGTATCTGCTTTAAAAGACTTTCTCAATGTACCATGTTTATATTGGTATTATTTTAACGCACGTTATAGATTTAAAAATAAAAAATAAATAAGAAGCTAGGAGGAAAATGTATGAATTTTAGTGATGCTTGACACATTTTTTTGTTATAAAAAATAATAAATTTAGGTAGTACGGTTGGGAAAATACGCGGGAAAGAAGAAGAAGGTTTGATTTGGTTAAAGCTGTTGTCAACGACGACGTGTTTCCCTCTTATGTATCTCCTTCCTCTCTCTATATTACAACTGCATTTCCCTTCTCTCTCCTCCCACCTCCACCACCTCTTCATCTTGTTGATATTTCCTCTTGCTTTTGATCTTCAACAATGGCGACGGTAAGAAGAACAACCAAACACCCATCTCTTCAAGTTTCTCTCTCTTTTGAGTTTTGATCATCATCATTCTCCCAAAAAGCCTATAGCTTTCTCTGTTTTTTGGTTCAGGAAAATAAAGGGAAGCCATTGCCAAAGTTTGGGGAATGGGATGTGAACAATCCTGCATCAGCCGAAGGATTCACAGTTATATTCAGCAAAGCTAGTGACGAGAAGAAGACCAAGAAAGCATCCAGCGCAGGCCCTAATAGTCTCGTTTTACCTCAGAGAAACCAAAACTCCAATCAAGACAATCACCATGATTCCCAAAATCCTAAATCTAAGGTAGTTTACTTTTTCTCATCATATCCAACTTCTTAGTTCTATATCCACATGAGCCAAAAAACCACAGATTGCTTACCTGATTTATGTTTTCTTGAGCAGAAGAAATGGCTTTGCTTCCATTAAATCCTGCCATCTTCTGAAGAATCCGAGGGGTTGGGGAGCTGAAGAAGTTAATAGAGAGATCTCAAACAAAGTGAAACAAAAGGCTCAAGAGTTCAAGGCCATACATCTCAGCTTTCTTCTTCTGTTTTCTGTCTTCTGCTGATATTATACTTATTCAGTATATTTTTTGTTTACCAACAATTTGCCCACAATGGATATAAAATATATTTTCTGACACCATTCCATTTAAGAACTTGGTTTTTGATGGATATAAGATTTTGAGACTTGGTCGATCTCAGACATAATGCTATTCTTCATATGATGAGACAGAACTATAATATATATGGCTTCTGTTCAGCCTTTTAATAGTTTCAACCTCTCTAAACCCTAACAAAATTAACATAGTTATTAAATGGTGTCACGAGCTTTAAATCTATAAAGATAGATTGTGGTTTCCGAGCTAACACCTGAAGAATCTGGAGTCAAAAACATGCCGGCAAAAGAATCTGTGGAAACTGGGATCACAAGATTTGATCCCACCATCTATCTGAAAGAACCCAAGGCCATGTTTAGGGCTTCGGTTTCAGAACAGTGAACCCTCGTGAATGGCCATCCAAAGAGGTTAATGACACTGCACCAGTAAATCATAGCAGAAACACGTGTCCTGATATAGAAGTAGGCAAAACTATCTATGTACACATACATAGTCTGGTTCTCCATTCTAGCAATTCTTTTGAGATTCAAATATGAACAAAACCAGGCAGAAATCCAGGAAAATGATTTCACAGGAGAGCAAGCAACGGAAGAAGACCAAAGCATAAAACAGGACAGACTTCCATTAGACTGAACCTTGTGAAAGAGTAGATAGTTACAGTTAAAGCGGGAGAACAAAAATTATTCAGTGAGAATCCTGTAAACAAGCATTGACTTGCCAGATAGAGATAGTTTAGAGACTATAACTTACCTAAATGTTTTTCATAAACTCCAAAAACCAAAAGAAGAGTTTGATCCTAAGAACTGAAAAGCCTATGATGGTAAAGACAAAAAGTATCCCTTACTCAGGCTTCTGAACATGTGGTGTCAATTCCAGCTGTCATCTTCATTTCCGTTGGCGCCAAGTTGAGGAGCTTCTATGGTTTGGGAGCTGCTGGGCGAGAATGTAGGCGGTATGGAATGATCAAATCTACAAGCTGGACCAAATTTGCAGATGCCATATCGGCTGTAGTGTGTGCACATGTTCTGATCCTGAAATTATAAAGAAATCAAAGAAAAGGGGCTTAAAGTGTGAAGCAGAGAAGCGTGTGATTGATCATAATTTCATAAATTTTGTCCTGAATCAAATTCACCAGAAAGATCATGTTCTATAGCATCAGGAAGGAGGGGAGAAATTCAATTTTACGAACAATATGTCTCAGTGGCTTCCTAATACTAGCACAAAGGAACAGCATGGACGGAAAAAAACTCACAGGTCTTAGGGGCAACCCCTTGTCGTTGAAAGAGTAAGGAGCTTGCTTTGGCAATCTATTTTTCGGATGATGGTATTTGCATTTATATTTGAACTTACAGTCCCCAGTTTTAAGATAATAAGTGCACTCTGGTTGCTCAGGACGTTCTGGGAATTCCTCAACAGGTATCTGCTGTTGGTATTGTGAGAATGAACTAGTTTCAGCCACGGAATTGTTCATCGGGTATGTGGAAGGAGGAGCCACACTTCTTTCTGGTGGATAGGAAGACGCCTACACAAATAAGAATGGGACTTCAAAAGTAAAGTACTAAAGTTTTATCAACATAAAGAGAAAAATGAATCGAAATAAGTAATGCAAAGCAGAGCTGAAGTTAACTACCTGATACCCATTCCACTCTGAAGCTTGAGGTGAAATTCCACGATTTGGGGGGAACATGGCTGGAATAAAAGGAGCAGTACCAGTACCATTCATATGTCTCGATGAAGACCAAGAAGCTGAACTTGCTTGGGATGGAGCCTTTGGGGAAAATGATCCAATGGATCCACCATTATTACCACGGAACAAGGGAGAATCAACTCCTCCAATAGCCGTATGATCAGGATGATTAAATTTGCAGTCAGATCCGAACTTGCAGGAGCCATTGCGCATGTAGAAAGGGCATTCTTTCTCTCCCTGTCAATAGCTTACACTATTATAGCTTTCCATAAGGCTGTTGTAAACAGAATACTAGAACTGTCTAAACCAATTAATGGAATACCGGTCTGATAGGAAGGCCAAGGAAGTTAAGCTCTGGTCGTGAGGCCAGAGAAGACTGTTCTTTCATGTGGCTGAATCTACAAGATTCTCCATATTTGCACCCTCCAGTCCTGAAGTAGTACTGCAAACCTCGGAATTGGGGTGCACATATAGGATATCAGTCGGCAGAATTTTAAAAGAAAAAGGAGAACAAACACATACTACACACAAAAAAAGGCTAAATAATGCACTTCCCATAGAAAATTAGAGACTGATATGTGTATGTCCTTAAACCATGATAAATTATTTTGACTTAAGATAACAGCAGACCACTTATCATCAACCTATTATAAACCAAGCACTTAAATCATCAAAGTATTTGCCATGTACAAAAGAACAGCTACTACACTAGAAAACTTTATTGTTAACTGTCTGGCAAACACATAACTAATTTAACGAAGAAAGCTTTTGTAATCACAGTCTAAGCCAATAGCATTGACCCGATCAGCATAGAAGTTTCGGAATGTTTGAACGAACTGTGAGCATAGCAACGGAATGTTTGAACTAATTGTGAGCATAAGCAACATAAACAAGATATACGATGGAATGCAATATGAACAGAAAATAATGTAAACTTGCTACGCCAATACAGAGGAAAGGAAAGACATTTAACCTTGCACTCCATCAGCTTCGGATTCTCCACATCCTCTTCTCTTTCCCTTACTTTTTCCCTACCAATCTTCCAATTAACGAAACATTAGAATAGAAACAAATGGAGTAAATTATCATTTTCGTTTAAGTTAACGTAGGCCTTTTCCTTTTCTCGTTCTTATACTCCCTAGAGACTTCAAATCTTAAACCAAAACAGCATAGCAATTGAAAACGCAGCAAACTCAAAATTAAAACCTAAATTGGTTCCACTCGAGTAGCCAGAACAGAATCCTAAACCAAGTTTTCCCTTTTGGTCCAAAAATGAAGTAAACAAATGAATAAACATAGACTGATACACACATGTACTAAATTTTTTATCTATTTTTTTCTCTTTTGCCATAAAAAATTAACCTTTCACCCTAACTTCAACAGAAACCCCAAATTAAGAATCAATATCATGTCAGGAGAGCAAAAAAAACTAAAATTTTCTGTGACTATTAAAACTGAAACATGCAAAGATCGTCGTTAAAAGAAAAATACTTGAAGTTTCCTTGAAACAGGGTGATTGAACTTGCAACTTGATCCGTATTTACAGTTCCCTGTTCTCATATAAAACGAGCAATCCTCTGCATCAGGTCTCACTGGATACACCATCATTCTCTTCTCAATCGTACTCTCACGCTCGCTCCCTTCTTCTTCCTCCTTGTGAATCCTCGAATCCGTTTCTTCAGAGACACTAATTGGCACACTCAGCTCTTTCTCAGCTTCATCCAAACCCACATTCCTAAGATGATCACTTAGCTCCTCAGAAACGTGACTGAGATCAGATGGAGCCCGATCGGCGACGGTGACGGTGACCTCATCGGAGGAAGATAGAGACGGCGGTTTCGGATCCGGTCCGGGTAGATTCGGGTCGGAAATTTCTTCAGGCTTGCTCATGATTTACTCAAAATCACATTACAATTTTACAGAAATCCCTAATTTTCCACCTTGAAGACGATCCAAGGGTAAAGAAAAAAAAAGTACGACCGAAGAAGAAGAAATAATCAAAGTTTTGTTTTGTTTTGTTTATTCGCGTTTTTGGCTTTATGGGTGGTTTTGTCTTTTTTAAAAGCGACACAAGTGTGAATCGGAATGAAACCATGTACCAACACTGTAATAAGTGATAGTTAGATATGCCCATGCGGGTTTCAGATATTTGTTGAAAATTGCAACTAAAACCCTTAGGTTGTCTCCTGACTCGCCTCTTGCAACGAATTATAAAAACAATGAATAAGTAGACATCAAAATTACAAAAGAGTAATTTCATCCAAATGACTAGTTCTTTTGAGGATACTAATTAATTACTTACCCAAAGCCCTTTGTTGTAACTGTAAATCGTTTATTAAGGTTTTGTGATTATACGTTAATCTTATTTTGACCGATTTATATATCCATCATTTCAAAATAGACTTCCAAATTGGTTATGAATCTGTACAGATGAGTTTTCTGCATATCCACATAATTAATCATCATCTATACAGTAAATTCATCTCATTGTTTGAACTCTCTTTTTTTTAAGATATAATCTTAAGTCTTTTGAGAAAATGTAATCTAATGGTGTGTACTAGTGCTATGAATTTAAAGGAACAGAAGATACACAAACACTTGTCTCCCAAATCCAAACATATCTCCTAGCACTTGTCAAAGGCACCACCGGCCATGAATGTCCTTGCAGAGGATATTTTATAAAACTCAACCCAACTTGAATCCATAAGATTGTCCACCAAACCAATGTACGGCTTACATGCTCATATATTATTCAATCTTAACCGTCCATAAAAAAAATTCTAATTTAAGAGTGATTAATTTATCATACATTGTTTTGTTAATTAGGTGTATCAAAATGTCTCTAACTATATATAGTACTTGATATGAGTTAAATGAATATGTATTTTTTGGGTGAATGTTATCCTTAAAAAAAAAGAGTGTCTTTTTAGAAAGTGTTTTGATGTGTCAACTGTCACGCAATGAAAGAGTTTTCTTATTTATAGGATGTTCTTGTCATGCTTCTGATTTTATCAAAGATAATATAACAAAAAGTCGTTATTCTTAAATGATTCATTAAACTCTATTAGATTCATCAAAACCGTTTTTCTTAAATAATTCATTAAAATTGTTTTTTCTTTTTCTAATGGTTTGATATTTAGTCTATATATTGACACACACATATCCAAAATATATATATTCTTTGAACAAATATTATCGAATCATCCATCATCGACAAGCAATAATGGGCACAACAACCATGTCTCTATATATCATTGACACTCTTCTTCTTCTTCCTCGTATCTACCATCTCCGTGACCTCAACTATAAGAAACCTCTCACCGGCGGAAGAAAACCGTGGAGTATGGTGTGTGGCGAATAAGAAAGCGACAGATGAGCAGCTACAAGCCAATATAGATTGGTGTTGCAGCTTCGAAGGAGGATTCCGTGATTGTACAGCCATCAATCCCGGTGGACCATGCTTTGAACCTAATACTGTAAGAGACCACGCGTCGTACGTATGTGATGAACTTGTATTACCAGAACCTTGGTTCCACCAAAGCACAATGCACTTTTAACGGTACTGGCACTCAAGTTCGTACCAACCCAAGCCATGGCGCGTGTGTTTTCATATCTTATTAACATATGCATGTATGTATGGGAACTTGTTAAGCCGAAGCTCCAAATAAGTTGAAAAGATTATGTATGCATCAGTTTACTCTAATCACTAGATAAGCTAATGCATGGACAGTCCAAAAAATTTGGAGACCTTGTGCCAGCAATAAAAATTTAGTCCTTTTTTAATACAATTTTTTTAAAAAAATTTGGGCTCTAAAACTTTTTAATTTAAATCTTAAAAATGACTCAAAATTTTTGGACCTTGTGCAATTGCTCTAGTTGCTGTCCCTAAGGTTCGCTCATGAGTTAATGTAAAGTGTTGAAGTCAAAATCTCAACTTATAGAATATCCCAAATTTTCTCATATGCAAGTAGATATGTAGATATATACTTGTATAATCTCTCTTTTTGAAATATTATACAAAAGCGTTATTGGCAAAACAAGTATGGCACAACATTCTTTTTGGACGTGGGGAGATTTTGGAAAAATGTTTGAAACGTTTAGTTGGATTGGCGGAAGTGACTATGGTTAGGTCTAACTCGTGAATCTTTGATGAATGACCAAAAATACCCTTCAATCCAAATGGAATGATAAATGCAGGATTAATGGTGAAGGGACCTCATAACGCAAGATTTTCCAACTCATGAGATGTCCCTATCTTGAATGAGCTTTTCACGGACAAGGATTTTTAGGTGATTGTACACATCAAATTAACTTGCTGCAAATAGGAAGATTAATTCTTACTGCTAGGCTAGCTCTGACAAAAACATAAACTCGGGGACCATTTAAGTTAAACCTAAATTCATGAGCTTGGAGAGATGGTTCTAGAGACAGAGGTAAATTAAACCTTCGATTAACCCTTTGAAAAAAGAAAGTGTGAAATCTTCACACTAGCCCGAAGATCAGAGTGTTTCTCTGGAAATCAAGTTATAAATTGAGCGTTCGCTGTGGCTTATAGATTGGAGACAATTGTGGATTGAAAGTTGAATTACATTGTCAGCTACGTGGAGGTAATCGAAGAAAGTATAAATTATGTACTAGTAGATTTTCTTTGTCTGCAAACAAGATTTTCTTAAATGATTCATTAAACTATATCAGATTTTTCTTCCTTACTTTTTACTTTTTTTTCTTTATTACATATAACAAAAGAAATAAATTTGAATAGTGTATATCTGATCCACTACGAGGAAATAAAAACAAATTAATGAAAATTATATATTTTTGGATAAGTTTTTTTCCCCAATTTTTTGTAACATATCATTTTTGGATAAGTTATTACAAAAGCTTCTGCCTTTTTTTTCTTTCTTCTTACCATTTCATTTAGGGTTATATAAATATACACACACATCCAAGATATATACTATTTGAAAAAATATCAATACAACCATCCATCATCTACAAGCAAGAACAATGCCTCTATCAATGACGCTCTTCTTCATGCTCCTCGTACCTACCGTATCAGCCACGCTAAGAAACAACTCGCTGGCGGCTGAAAACAAAGGAGTACGGTGCGTGGCGAGTTGAATATAGCAGAGAGTTCTTTTTGTATGCGATGTTCACCAAATAGTTCCTCACTTAGAATATTTCATAGGTGTCATAGAGGCATGCATATATTACATTTTTAACCAAAATATGACTATTAATTCCACACCAATTCATTTTTGTTTAAATCCGTAAGACTTACATATTTTACAATAGGTTTTAAATGTTTTTGTTTCAGTAATAATAAATATTCGAATCAGTTTTATTATGTAGTTAATTTTATTTAATAAATTATTTTAATTATATTCAAAACTGAATTTAGATATCTAGTTAATAAAGTATGAAATAGCAAAAGGTCTTACAGAATATATATAATAAGCAATATATCATAATATTTATAATGGAATTATTTATAGAGAGTGATATATAATATTTGGAAAGTTGGTCAAATCATGTCTGACCTATATCCATGTGTTAATTTTATACATGAACTAAACTCCAGTGCATTTACATACATGAACTACTAGAAAATTTGAATTCGATACCATAACTAATAAACTTGTGCTATCGTATACATATGGACTAACAACGTTAATTCGGGGTTAACGGTTGATGACGTGGATCCCACGTGGATACTGAGTCAGCCTCGAGACTGAATGGTGCGACGTCGTTTTGTCATATTATCTGAGAATTAAAAATTTTCCCAAAACGACGTCTTTTTGGCTTAGAAATTGAGAATTAAAAAATGCCCAAAACGACGTCGTTTACTTCATCTTTTTCTTCTAACCCTCGACGAAAGAATGGTGCGACGATAGTGAAGAAGAATTTGGGGGTTTTAGCATGCGTTAGATTGTGTAGATAACAAAGCCAATTTTGGTTGTAGAAGAGTTTCAATCCAAGTTTGGATTTATTTGAAGCTGAGTTTGAAGAATTTTGAAAGAAATGAAGTAAATTTCGGAAACCCTAAAATTTATAATTTCGTAATTTTTGATGTAATAGTTGAGGGAAATTATAAATTACGAGTTAGAGTTTTTTTTTAGTGAAGCAAATCGTGAATTTAGGAACAAATAAGTTCGAATTTAGTGAAGAAGTATGACATGAGAGTATATGATGCATTGATGACAGAGAATCCACAGAACTGCAGTCGGGCATTCTTTAGTTTCACATCACATGTGAAGATGTTTCCAACAACTTCTCGGAGACATACAACAATGCTATCAACAAAGCGCGAGAGATGCCATTGGTTGAGATGATGGAGACAATAAGGTGACAATGCATGATCCAGAATGATATAAGGTTGAAGAAGGCAAAGAAGCATCAAGGAAAGTTTACCCCTAAAGTGGTAATGGGCGGTTTGAGGTTCAAGAACGTAGTATCGATGCATTTAAGGTTGATATGAATGCTAGAACTTGTACATGTAGGAGGTGGAGTATGACAGGGATCCCTTGCCACCATGCCTTACGTGTCATATTGCTGAAGAAGTTTAAGGCTGAAGATTATGTCTCTGATTGGTACTTGACAGCAACATGGGTGAAGATATATACTGATCCTATCGAGCCAGCTAATGGGATCAACTTGTGGAGAAGATCAGCTGAAACTAGGATTCAGCCACCACCAAGACAAGTATCTAATGGTCCCACAAAGAAGCAGAAAAGAATGAAAGGCAAAAATGAGTCTCCTAAAAAGAAGAAAAAAAAATCTTTGTGTAGAAGAAGAAAAGCCTACAAAGAAGACAAAACTTTCAAGAAAAGGTCGTATTACTCAATGTGGAAGGTGTAGCAGTCAGGGACATAACAGTAGAACCTGCTCAGTCCCAGGAGTTCCTGTTTATAGTCGACCAAAGAAGCAATCCGGTAATGGGGAAGGACCAAATCAATCAAGCCAAGCTTCATAACATTCTCAGTTAGATTGAAGGTGATAAATACAAATATATTTTCAGGTTTTTTGATATGAAATTTGTTGGATTATTTGGTGATATCAATCTGTTTTGGCTTGTTATTGACTTGATTTGTAGGTGTTTCATGTTAGTTTTAGAGAGTGGAGATGGACAGTTTTTTAGAGTGGAGGTGGCAGCTGTTTTTGTTTCTTGGAAATAGCTTGATATCTTGGTGGATGGTTTTTTGGCACGAGATATCTTGGTGGCAGGTTTTTTGGCGTCTTCAAGATGTATTGTTGGCTGGTGGTTTTTGGCCTTGGTGTAGCCTCAGTTGTTTAGTTCACTCTTCCAATCATTGTGGTGTAGCCTCGGTTTTAGATATAATTATCACAATTTTTGTATCTAAGTTTCATTCTCATATCTATCTAACTTTCATTCTCCTATAAATCTCTCCATCTCTCTCATTATGCATTCTCATTAATCTCATGTAGTTGCACAGTTCAGTCTCAAGGTTTATAAGAAGCATATAGCCAAAACGACGTCGTTTTGGCTAAGTTACTTATGACCAAGATTAAACGTGGAGTAGTCGTGTATTACGTGGATTCTACGTGGGATCCACGTCATCAACCGTTAACCACGAGTTAACGCTGTTAGTCCATATGTATACGATAGCACAAGTTTATTAGTTAGGGTATCGAATTCAAATTTTCTAGTAGTTCATGTATGTAAATGCACTGAGGTCTAGTTCAGGTATAAAATTAACACATGAGTATAAGTCAGGCATGATTTGGCCGACTTTCCTATAATATTTACTCCTCAAATATCTTTATAATATACGTACTCCTCAAATTTCAAAACTATAATATCGTCGCAAATTTCTTTATGAACAAAGATATAACAATCAAGAAAATGATTCCACTATAAATATATTTAGTTATTTACTCCTCAAATTTCTTTCCCAGACACGTAAAAAAACATCTATATATATACATATGTACCCACACAAAAAGATACACAACAAAATTTTGGATACACACTCTTTTGACTATAACACTTGCAATGTCATCGCAACTATTAACACTTGTTCTCCTCCTATCAGCTGTCACGATCCCGGCCGTGAGTTGCAGACAATGGTGCATGGCGTTGCCTGATACCACAGATGAACAGTACAAGCCAACATTGACTACTGTTGCAGCAACGGCGTCCATTGTAATCAGATCAAACCTGGTAGAGTTTGCTTTGAGCCTAATACTTTATTTGACCATGCGTCGTATGTCATGAACGCTTATTACCAGAGTCATGGTCGCATCATGGATTCTTGTAGGTTTAACCGTTCTGGTTGTTTTACTTTTGCCGACCCAAGTATTGGCTCATGTATCTATTACACTTAAACAAGAAAAGCTTTTTGATAATTGTCTTAAAATAGTGCTCTTGTTTGTTTGGATTGTTGTATATCCAAACTAGATATAGATTAAAACAAAATTTGGATCTATAAAATTTGTGTGTTTTTATATTTGATATCCAAATTGGGGTGATTGCAAAACTCAATATCATTAACCGTCTTCAATGTCTCTATCAATGGACTGGAAAACAAATAAAAAACTGGGAAAAATGTCATTAAAACCTCGAACTTTCAAAATGTGGCCATTTAAACTTTCAGCTTTGTCGTAGGCCATTTTAAGCATAAACTTCCGTTGACTACGTAAGAAAAACACAAATTTATCTTTGACTAAGCCAATTAGCCAAGCCGTTAAATCTGATAATGAAGCAACTAACATATGTTAATCTATCGTTAACCAGTCTCCGTTAGTCTCAAAATGACGATGTTTTGAAGAGAACTTCAATTAAAATCAGAAAATCAAAATCCCCAAATCAATTTCAAACTTCACTCTCAATTAAAATTCCCAAAATCAATTTTGATTTTTCAATCAACCAAACCAGTCATAAAATATTCAAACATGAACCAAACCAGTCAACATGAACAAAAAACCGAGACAAAATAGAATAGGTTCAGACAACAACAAAAAACCGAAGATATAACAGATTCAAATCTGTCTGGAACACTCAAACCATGCATCCATTCTACTAAATCTTTGTGCTCCTGATCCTTGTCCAGGTGGTTGTGCTTCCTTGTGATCCTTGTGCTTCCCAGGATCTTGATCCGTGAGCTTGCCTTTGTGATGCTCGTGCTTGTAATCTTTGTGATGCTCGTCTTTGTGATCTTTGTGATGCTCCTCGTGCTTGTGATCTTTGTGATGCTCCTTGTGCTTGTGATCCTTGATGAGGTTGTGCTTGTGATCCTTGTGATCCTTGATGAGGTTGTGACTGTGATCCTTGTAATCCTTGATGAGGTTGTGACTGTGATCCTTGATGAGGCTGTGATTGTGATCCAATTTGTTGTGGTTTCTAATTCAGTTGTGAGATGAGTCATATGAAAAATATACATGATTTCAGTGAGGTTTGGAAATCAGAAAACAAACCTGAATTGGATATTTCCGTGGTCGACCTCTTGGTTTCTTTGGTAGACTGACAACATTTTGATTTTTGCAACCTTGCTTGTTGTGCCCTTCTTCGTGGCAGTTGGAGCATGTCATGATTCTCTTTTCCCTTGACCTCCCTTTCCGACATCAGTGTCTTGAACGCCTTCTGGTGGAGCTCAAACTCCATCTCCGATAACACTATCTGCTTCGACTTGGGGTGGAGCTTCAGCTTCATCTCCATCTCCGACGACACAATCTGTTTCGACTTGCAGTGGAGCTTGAGCTTCATCTCCTTCTCCGACAAACTTAACCACTCCATTATGTCTCACTTTCGG
Organism: Cardamine occulta; assembly: GCA_028015245.1. Taxonomy (NCBI): domain Eukaryota; kingdom Viridiplantae; phylum Streptophyta; class Magnoliopsida; order Brassicales; family Brassicaceae; genus Cardamine; species Cardamine occulta. The sequence continues at coordinate 2,005,513 of CM051392.1, forward strand.
CATTCAGAGATGAATAATTTTTGATTGATTGAGAAATCGAAATGATTTGGGGATTTTGATTGAGAGAAATCAAAATTAGGGTTTGAAGTTTGAAATTGATTTGGAGATTTTGATTTTCTGATTTTAATTGAAGTTCTCTTCAAAACGTCGTCGTTTTGAGACTAACGGAGACTGGTTAACGATAGATTAACATCTGTTAGTTACTTCGTTATCGGATTTAACGGCTTGGCTAATTGGCTTGGTCAAAGATAAATTTGTGTTTTTCTTACGTAGTCATCGGAAATTTATGCTTAAAATGGCTTACGACAAAGTTGAACGTTTAAATGGCCACATTTTGAAAGTTCGAGGTTTTAATGACATTTTTCCCAATAAAAAACATAGACCGAAAACCGAAATAGGATATATGAAATTTGGTTGGGTTTTCCAATTTGAAAACCGAAATTAGGGTAAATTTGTAATTAGGGTAAATTTGCAAGTGCCACGGCATCTGAGAATTCTTGTTAGTTTCCGTACTTGGGATATGCAAAATTAACCAACACAGATTTGAAGAATCCATCCAAGCTTCAGATCCATGTCGAGAGAGAGGATCAAACGTGAATTACCTCCCGTTCAGGAGGTATTACTTGTACTCGGATCTGTTTTCACTCTTTCCGAGTTTTTGATTTTTTTTCTCAAATTTGGTTAATTTCACTCGAATTCCTCTGTCTGCTATTACTTTTCGACTCTTATCATCAACATTTGATAAAGGATATAACACAGATCCTTGAATTTGATAAATTCTGATAGCATATTGATAAATTGCGGAAAGTGGTAGAGGAAGGCAATGGCTATGGAGCGTTGCAGATGTATAAATCTATCAGTGCAAGGTTCGTAGCTCGGTTCCTTATTATTTTATTTGCTTGATTCTGCATTGACCCTTTTTTTGGATTCTGGTCATTAATCGAAAGTTGGATTCTTGATGGTAGAGCATTCATATTAAAATGACGAATGTATTTGATGAAAGATTAGCCTTTTTGGTTTGCAGATACGTTACAGCTCAGAGATTCTCTGAAGCTCTTGATATCCTCTTTTCAGGGGCTTGCATTGAACTAGAGCACGGCCTGGTTTGTTCCCTTTCCTTCTATGTTATTATTTGTAATTGGAACCTGGAGGCACATGTAATCACAGATTTTAACAAAGCGAAACCTTTATTTCGTGGTTAGTAGAGGTTATTTCTTACTAAAACAGCTAATTCTCAGGTGAATTGTGGAGCGGACCTTACTATTTTGTTTGTTGACACTCTAGTTAAAGCCAAGTCTCCTTGCAACGATGAAACTCTTGGTTTGTTCGAACCACATATAATCGCTTTGAACTATTGCATTTTTCGGTTATACTGAAATATTTCCGTCAGATCGTATCAGGTGTATGTACAAATTGTTTCCTCGGGTTCCTGTACCACCCCATTTGGTAGATGTGAGTGACGATGAAGATGTCCAAAACCTTCAAGAATCTCTTGGGGAAGCCAGATCACGTGTAGAAAACTTGACTTCCTTCTTGAGAGCTGCTATAAAGTAAGCCAGAGTACATGTATTATTTGGCTTATTCAACCGATACTGTCCATCGTTTTTGTGTTGCTTGGTGTTAACATGTATCAAGCATTTTAAATTTAGAATAAATGTGGTTATTTCATAGTGCTGTTTCTTCTTTGTTTTAGATGGTCTGCAGAGTTTGGAGGCCCAAGTACTGGATTTCCTGAGTTGCATTCTATGCTGGCCGATTATCTCTACACTGAGTGTCCTGAACTTGTAATCCTCTAGACTCTAGTAGCCATTAGGTTATAGAGTTATACATTTTATCTTTTTCATTGACTGATTGTTGCTATAACTCTGGCAGGACATGGTCCGAATATCCCGACATTTTGTTAGAGCTGAGGACCCCGAGAAGTTTGCGTCTATGCTGATCAACTTTATGGGAAGGGTCAGTCTCTTTATTGCAAATTGTCTCATCTCTTGATTTCTCTATTAGTTTTAAGGTTTAATGTAGAAAACTTTGCATTGAGATAGAAATTCAAGAAATGTCTGGCTTTCCATCTAACCTCACGTGGATAAAATTATGAGTGTTTTCTTACTTGAATACTACTGTACAGTGTTATCCCGGTGAAGATGATCTCGCCATTGCACGAGCAGTTCTCATGTAAGTTCATGCTTTATAACTGAATAGAGAGAGCAGAGTTTGAAGGGAACAAAAGATACTGGATTGATTTTTTTTATTTTTTGGAATTTTAGGTACTTATCTATGGATAACATGAAAGATGCAAACTTTATGATGGATGAGATTAAGAGACAAGCAGAGACAAAAAATCCTGAGCTTTCAGAATCAGACCTTATCCAATTTATCTCATATCTTCTGGAAACGTTAGTGGCTCACGCGACAACATTCTCATCATCTTCTTCCTTTAGTATTCTCTACTCTTTTGTTGTAACCTGAAGAGCTTTGATATCTGATACAGGTTGCAGAGGGATGCATTGCCTCTTTTCAATATGTTAAGAGTAAAATATAAGTCAAGTATAGAGAGAGAGCAGCTGCTTAGCGAGGTATAAATCTATTTGTTACTGGTCTCTAGTTTCTACAACAAATTTGGTCTCTGCATTTTTTTTATCCTTGATGATTTGTTCGAGATGTTTCTCTTTCATTACTGATGAAAACCTGGAAATTGTGTTATACTTTGAAGTTGCTGGACGAGATTGCAGAGAGGTTTTACGGGGTGCAGCGTAAGAATCCTTTGCAGGGAATGTTTGGAGACATCTTCAAGGTAAATTAAATCGCTAAATATGATATGCATATATCTCATATCTTGAAACTTTTAATGCTTAAACCGTTGAAACTCTGTTTGTTCTGTGTAGATGATTGGCTGAGGCAGGAGATAGAAGAGGCAAGAAAACTCCTTTTATCATTTTTGTCCTTTTTTATTTGTATTTGGCAATTATAATATGGATGGCTCTGGAGAATTCTCCAGCTTATAAGTTGTTTCTCTTTTCCTCAAGTGGGCAAGAGTTTTGTCTTTTGTAACATTTTACATTTGTTTTTTTTTTTACTATATTTTCAGGATAAATGAAAATTAAACTTCAATTTACATTACATTTTGTCAAAAAAAAGAAAAAGAAAGACTAATCTGCGAGACCATACATAAGCAGAACGAACTTCACGGTGAAAGAGTCAAATCTGTCAGAATGTAACGTATGGCGTCACTTTAGTATCGAAACTTGCGTGGATTCATTAGATACGTAACATTCTGACTGATAACAACATCAATGGCTCGATCCACTTTAATACTAATCAAGGATACGTAACGTGAGAGTTGTGAACCAACAAAGCTTTAAAAAAAAAGTATTACATGACATCAAGAATCGCAGACAACAGTTGAAGAAGAGAAGCAAGTACAGAGTCTCGACATGGTTGTGGCTTTAAGCAAGTTAGACTGTGCTGCATCAAGTAATGAATCAGCTTCAATGGCTTTCTCGAAACAGGATTTAGCTTCTTCCCACCTACGTTCAGCCACAAACACAAGTCCAAGGTTGTTGTATGCAGGTGCATAACCCGGTTTGAGTTCCAACGCTTTTGAAAACATTGCTTTGGAGACTTCCAACTGCTTTTTCTGTCTATAGAGGTTCCCAAGGTTAGAGAATATCGCATGAGCTTGATCTCCGGTTGACACTGCCAAGGCTCGCTTGTATACTTCCTCAGCTTCTGATTGTTGGTCTGATAATTGCAGCGAGATACCTAAAAGCCAACACATGAACTTAACATAAGAGTTACGCAACGAACTTAAGATTGCGCAACCATCAATTTTCTCCTCGCGCTTAGAACAGATTAATCTACAAGCATTGATTTGAAGAGGGTGTTACCGAGATTTGACCACGCATAGCTACATTCTCTAGAACGACCAACTGCTGCTTTGAGGTATTTTTGGGAGAGTTTATATTGTTGAGAACAGAGGCTATGAAGACCGAGCTGATGCCATCGGACAGCATCTTCAGGATCCTCAGTTACTGCCTAATGTGAACAAAAAGAGAATCATGAGATGAAAACTTTTTCTCAATGCGAAAATATCTATTTGTTATCTATGTGTCTGTACATGTCACCAAACCAGACGAAGTTCCAATGAATTATTTAGGGAAATCAGTCTATTGTCTTCAGTTTTCCTCGTATTCTACCCAATCAGTTATTATCTAAATGCAACATCTGAAACTAATTTCATAAGCATCGAAACACAGAAACGGCATACCTGCTTTAAGCTGTACACAGCCCGCTCTTCCATCTCTGTCAATTCATTTTGGTCAACAACAAAAGCAGCTGAAATTTCATGCTGTGCCTTGTGAGCCATTGCAAGCCCTGCCCAAGCAATGGGAGGGTCAATTTGAACAGATTCTCCTTCTCTTATCACTGAAGCCATCTCGTTGCCAGCCCATGAAAGCTGGTCGCTTGCATCCTGAGACCGTTCCGCATCTTTGATTCGTTGGACAGCAACAGCAAATCTAGTAGCCATACAGTTCGGGTCAAGCTTGGCTGCCTGAAGATAAAACAGGAATCTCAGTCAACCATATCCAAGACTGCAGAGCAGCTAGAGAGATTACAGCCAGAATCTTATTATCATACAACCAGGGTTACATTTTGAACAGCCACCATCAAGGTAGAATATCTGGAAAAGGTATGATTAAGCTACACAAGTCTCTTCCTCCTATGCATTTGGATCATGTCTATTTGAATCGATGCCTATTATCATACACAGTGAATATTCAAACCAAGGTCATTTCTAATTCATAAGATAAAGGTTGATACGCCCGACCCATTAAGAGTAACAGGGTCCACCCTAGTCCTCCCAAGTCAACATATGAAGAATGGGTAGGGTATGCAAGGCTCCTGGTACTTGTTTTGCATTACTTTCTACAAGTACCAAACATGCCTCGAGAAACAGTGAAAAGGAAGTCAAGTAAAAGAAACCCTTCTGTCTAAGATAAGGAAAACAATGAACAACCTCAAAACAAAGAAGTGAGCCAAGAGCACCTTCTCCAAACATTTGCTAGAGCTTCTGTGATCACCCATCATATAATATGAATGAGCAAGATTCACCCACGCATGGGCGGACTTTGGATCTGATCTTAGAGTAGCCAAGAGACATTCCTTTGCAACGTTCATAGGTGCCTTCTGATCTTCAGAAGCACCAGCACCACCATTAGCCCCGGCACCTGACATCAATTGAAAACATTTCACAGGTTACAAGTTTACATAGATACACTTCCCTCTACTTTTTCAAGTGTACTTTGCTTAAGCAGGTTCAGAGGAGGAAACAATTTAGAGGTTTTTTGATAAGAAACAAACCAGCGACAGTTGAACTGTATTTGCAGAGAAGCTCGGCAGCATAATTAATCAAAGCGGCAGGATGATTATGGTCTTTCAGTACCAAATCTTGGAAACATTTTGCTGAAAGCTCCAAATCTCCGCTGGAAGACTTGTTCATTAGAGAGAAGTAACATGATGATAATAGAAATAGAAGGGATGAAAACTCCTCACTTTTGAAGATAAGCAACTCCAAGGTTTGTAAGACAATCATAATTGTCCGGAACAAGAGACAACAAAGATGACAAAACCGATATGGCACTCTATAAATCAAACAAAGTAGAACTATATCACAAAAGGAATCACATCTGTAATTTGAAACACCAACAAGGTGAAGAATTTTACCATCAAACAACCAGCTTTGAGAAGCATTAAGCCAAGGGTATTCCACACGGCTGCCTGTCTAACATCTAACTTCATAGAATCCTTTAATTTTGAACGAATTTCTTCAAGCTCTTCTCCCTCAAGCTCTTTAACAGAGTCAGTATCCCCAAAACCATCCAAAAGAAGACACTACAATATTTTCAAGTGTGCAATGTTAGAACGTTCAAGTGAATTTTCGATAAAATCAAAAGGAGCTCGTGAATACAGACTTTAATATGAAATTTGACTCAGACACAAAGATCATCACCTGTCCATGGTGAATTTGAACTAACAAGAGAAGTTCTGGCCGAGCAATTTCTGGCTCACAACCCAGTAAGATCTCTTCAGCCTTCTCATATTCTGGTATCGCCTAAAACCTTCTAGCAGTTAAACTCAATAAAATGATAATTATTCTTAAGACATGTCAGTGTAGCCTCAGCTCAAAGCCTACCTTTTGAGATTGGCCCAATCGTTGGAACATTAGACCAAGAATAAAATGGGCATGAGCATTTTTGGGCATCTTCCTTGCAACATGAATCAAACCCTATAAGCAGAGAAGGGTTATCAGAATTTATATAGAGCATCATCATCATGAAACACAAGACCAATAATCAACTGGGATGAGCATTATAAAATTACGAGCACCATCTTCTTTCTTTCTCCAAATGTTTGATGAAGAATGCAATGTTCTCGGAAACTTTATGAAATCCTAGTAAGTCATTAATGTCGGTTGCCTCAATATGACCGGCTTATTTCTAGAAAGTGATGGAACTTTGTGGTGTAAGAAAAATCATTTCAGTTAAAAATAATACTTGATCAGGTCATCCGCGATACCTACATCGGGAAGAACGACCAAGCACACTTCCTACCATACTAGTAGTCAATAAACTCACCATTTTGAGGTTGCTGATTTTTTCTTCCCGGGATGCAGAGACTCCTTGATCACCATCTGCATCAACTCCACAATCAGAGGAAGCCTCAATCTTACTTCTCGAGCGGCATTTTCCCACCTTGCTGACCTTTTTGGCTTCTATTTCTCCTGGTTCCACCTCCTTGCATGTTAATGTAACTCCCTCTTGATGAATTTCCTCGTTAGTCAACCTACACAACACAAAAATGTATTCATCCGTGTCAAAATAAAACCAACAGCTCCAGAAAATATAAATATAAAGATCTTGAGGTCTTTTCAGTTTACAACTCTCATGTACCATTTCACTCAATAGACTTTAGTTTGCCAAAACTTATCCATACATCTAGCTCAGTCCAACTCGACAAGAATTCTAGAACCATGAAGAATTCATCTTTCCACTTAAAGATATGATTTTTTCCGATTTGAGAAGAAAAAAAATCAGCAAAAGAAAGGTAGTAGAAAGCAAACAGAAAGAAAGAGATTTAGAGGAAAATTAGTTAGTAAGTAGAAGCAGAAAAGGATACCTAGAGATGGGAGGAGTAGGGATTTGAATGGAAGAGTCAAGATCATCAGTCTCAGGAGGATTGAAATTGAGGTCAGCTAAGACTACAAGCTTTGGAGGTCGAGCAGGAGGCCTGTCCATGGCGGAAGAAGATGCTGGAGTATCAATGGTCATGGGTTCGTATTTAACGGCGATCGTCTCCGGCCGGTCCATTGCTGTTCTGAGTGCGCCGGAAAGTAAAGGTGAGAGGAGAAGCAAAAATAAGAATAAAATAAAAATCTGTTTGGCAACGAGGATTGCTCTGTCCTTTGATTGCGCTACACTTATCTACCGGAGGGATATCTTTTCTCATCGAGACACTCACCCAAAAATATATTTTTCTTTAATAACAACTGAAGCACTCAGTTTTTTTATTATTCTTTTTATATTCTAAGATTTTTTTTGTTTATTGTAATATATTATTCACTTGTTGGAAATTAAGTATATTTTCTATTTTTTTATTTGAACCATAAATCTATATTTTGATTAATTCAATCTAAAATATATTCATTTGAACAATGCTAATAACTTTTTTCACCGGTGTCAACTTTCGTATAACAACGTTGTTCTACGACAAACAAGAACAAAATGAAAATCCATCAGAAATTAGAACACACTAAACGATATCAGTACAGAAACAAGAAAGAAACACATGAAAATATATTAAACATCTCATGTTTATCTACTACCAACCAAATTCATACATATATATGATATAATTACCATAATATATAAAGAAAGTGAGGAAGTATAGTCAAACGCTTAACACAACCATAAGAAGAAACTGATAGAGAATCAGTCACCATTACTCTCACTCATCACTGAGTTGCAGAAACCCCAAACCCTGGAAGGATCCAGCCATTGTCAATGGCATGACCAACATACAACTCAAACTTCTCTTTTGCATTCGGTATATCAAGCGACAAGTCATCGAGGCTGTCTTTAACACGACCAAACCCTTTAGTCATTTGGTTAGTTGTAATTAATCCTTCACCAAAGCACTCCTCAAGCAGATTCAGCAACCGATCATTCTGCTTCTCCATTGCCATCACCAAAGCTTTCTTCACTACTTCGTGGTTAAAAAAGGGCATCCCTAGATCACGGATACATTGACAAGCTTCTGATGTTACTCCTCCTGTTTCATATTCTTCTAGAAGTTTCAAGATTTTGTCCTTTGCATCTTCAACTATCCAGCCAGTCCCACCGCCCCAACTTCTCAAGAGTCTTTCTCCTGCATGCCGGGCAGAGATAAGAGACCGGACTGAGCGAACTGTTTCGGTTCCGGTAGATTTTGGAGGTAGCTTGATTGAGATCTCTTCAAGGTTAAGTGGAGCTAAGACGTCATCAATCACAGCTCTAGCGAGGAACAGAGCAAGTTCGTTTGATGCGTCCATGATATCTAAAGCTGTATCTTCCGCGGATTCCAGGAGCATGATGAAACCGTTTATGAAATCTTCAGTTGAGAATAACTCCATGTGAAGAGCAGAAAGAAGAACTGAAGCCATTTCCTTTTCTCTGTTTTTCCTATCTAGAGCCAGAGTTATGAGCCTCTTCAGAAACACCGGGTTATATTCAGGTTTCCCTAAATCTTGAAGACTGCGGATTAGCTCAGGAATGTCATCTGATAAGAAATATTCCTGAATTATATTCACTGTATCCTTCTTGTACTGTCTTAGCTTTCCATCTTCACTCAATTTCCCTCCATCTTGATCAGAGGTTACCTTAAATGAATCATCGAGCCAGCCTCCAGAGATAGCCTTGGGAACTATCGAATCAAACAGCTTTTTGGCAGATGGAATGTCTAGAGCAAGGTCATCAAGACTCTCTGCTACTCGATGAAATCCCTTCACCATTTGACTCGAACTGATCAGACCTTCTTCAGCAGCTTCGTTCAACAGCTTTAGTATGAGTGACTCAGAGGTTTGAGATTCCATAGCCAGAACCAAAGCCCTCTTCACAACCTCATGATGGAAAAACGAGACACCTAATTCTCTGATGCATCGACAAGCTTCTTGAGTTTCTCCGTTTTCCACGTATTCCTTCAAGATTTCAGATATCTTTTTCTTTGTTTCTTCTACTGTAGTGTGAGTACTGCCTCCCCATTTCCTCTCCACTAGTTCTGCGTGGTGAGGAGCTGAGAGATAGCTCTTTTCTGAAGTTACAATAACCTGGAACCCCTTTGAAGAATCTGGAAGAATCTTCTTAGCTCTAGCCAGAAAAACCGGAGGGAGAATTTCGTCGACGATGGCCCGGGCAATAAACAATGCAAGGACATTAACAGCATCAAGAATGTCCACTGCAAGGTCATCAACAGATCTAAGAAGTCTAATAAACCCATCCCTAATTTGATCAGGTAAAATGACGTCAGCATACAACGCAGAGAGTAACACCGAAGCCATTTCCTTCTCCTTATCATGCCTGTCCATGGCCATAGAAACAAGTCGCTTGGTGAAATAAGGATGATATTCACTTGAACCAAGTTCCCTGAGGTCAGATGCCGCCACTTTCACATTCCCGGTGCTAAAGTATTCCTCAACGATGGAAACTACAGCCTTTTTGTAATCATCCAACGGGTCTGATACAGGTGAATCAACAAGCCCATCATATGCTTCCTGCTAAATTGAGTATACAAATCACAAGCGCATAAATCAAACTACTAATAAGGGATAGAATCAGCTGATGCTAGATACAATTCCTAAAGAAACAAGTATCCAACACAAAGCAAAAAGCACAACTACCTCTCCGCTATCGTAATTGGGATCATTTTTATCAATACAGCAGTCACCATCATCAGTGTCAAGAAGCTTTCCCCAAGTTCCTTTTCCGCCACCACCATCTGCAGATATCATTACCACATAGATTAACCATATCACATACACACCTGAACTCTTTTACTGAAACTGAAATCTAGAAACTGCTTTCATTCAAGCAAATTTGAAAGGAGACCTGATAAAAATCTTCATCTCACTCACTACAAAGGATGTGTTTGCCAAGAATCAAGTACAAAAAGTTCAAAAAAGTTTTCAAGTTTTTTATACCCTTCTTTACACGGATATGTTTTCCTGAGTGAGTCCGTCGCACATGCCTAAATGGAATCCCAACTACTGGTCCTTTGCCACCAGTGGGAGACTTTATATTCAAATCAGCAAACAGAGGATGAGATTTCGGAGATGATGACAAACTGTCAGCATTCTGAGTTGCTAATTCAAGCTTTTTCCACTGTCCATCCGTCAAAATTCCCTCACCCGATGCCATCTACAACAATAAAACGTTCAAAAACCTCATAATCACTGAAACCAATGAGAAAAATTGACCCTTTTGTTTCACCCCAAACCCCAAATAATGATCAGCAAGACCATGACAAGTTTCCATCCCAACGAAATTTCCTATCTTTTGCAGTAAAAAAACACTGCTAGATAATACCATTAGATCAAGAAACCCAAAGACCTCTACTTCACAGTTGCATACACTGTGAATCACAAGAACATACACACACAAGTGATATTTCCAAGATTCTACACCTAAAAAAAAATCGATTAACTAAAAAAACATACCAAATACATAAATATGCAGCTAAAGACAAGAAATCTGATACCTGTGATCGCAAGAATCGAATTCCAAATCGTGAAACAAAGTAGTCTTCTTCTCTGCTTGGCTCGGATCTCGAGCCAAGACAGGAAAGAGAAGGGATCGGATCTCCAGCACCGGGAAAAAACGACCGGAAAGTCTCTCAACGTCAAGTAAGCAACGATGTAGATAACGATCACAGCACAGGAGAATCAAAAGTCACCGATTCCAGACAACGACGAGAGAAGAAATGGATGAGGATCAACAATATAAATATACAATTTATTAAAGTTTTAGTGGATTTGTTTATATATGATGGTACACGTCATCAAATTAATACGTGGAGGCCTTAGCTTTTCTTTTTCTTTTTAATTCGTCTCCAATTTTTTTAAGAAAAAATGGATCCAGAAATATGGGCCGTAATGGGCAGGTCTGGCCCATTTATTTGAATATTTTGGGCTGTATTAAACAATATAGTAAATGAAAACGTTAATAAAAGTTTTAGGCTTACATGGAAATGACTAGATCATGATATCATGTTTATAGTTTTTAATCACAGTCTTCAATTCAGATAAACCAATCGGATTCAAGCCAAACCAAAATGAAATAACAGATCCAAAAATTCAACCATGACTTAATATAGTTTAAATAGGTTTATTTTTCTATATCCGGAAACAAATCGATGTAAAACGGATTATTACAAAATTAATAATATGTTTAACTAAAATCTTAATTCAAACCAACAAAAGTGCAGGTTTTATTTTGAGTTGATGAATGGAAAAGTTTGAATCGAACCATCGAAAATTCAGTTTGTGCATCTTTTTTTTTTTGTTTTTAAGATGGATATTATATTTTGCCCAAAAAAAAAAGATGGATATTGTATTTAATAAAATTTCTAATCTGACAGATTAAGATTTAATAAATCAACATTATCTTTATTTTGGTATTTTAGTGGATGTAATGTACTATGTCTATGTGTATTGAATTCGATTTAGAACAATGATAATGAGTAAGAAGAAGTTGGCAAGTAGTTTTCAAGCAAAACCGGTCACATGCCTTTTGTCTGAATTAAGTCTATTTTTTGTGATCTGACGGTCACCTTTCTATCTACCACCTTAATTCTAATCTAACGACTCTGATTGTTTTTTAGAAAGGTCAGTTTCACCCTTTTTCTAGGTTTTTTTTCTTTCTTTCAGAACATGTCAATTTTTGGAATTGGTTTCATATGCAAAAAAAAAAAAAAATTCCAAAACAGTAATTTGTTTAGTTTAATTATCCAAATGATCAAGTTTCAGTTTGATATGAGTATGACTCTGTATGAGTATGATCTACCTAAGCAAATCTAAAATTCTATTGTAGTCAAAAATAAAATGGTGTAATTAGATATTATCATACTCTATGGTTACATACTTGCTTCTTCTTCTTTTTTTTTTTTATATAATAACAACTCTATGGTTACATACTTGCGTGGTCAAATTGGATCAACTGTTATTATTCTACGAATTGTGGAAAAAGTAGTGAAATAGATAAGGATATGCTAGCTTTTTCAGCATTGAGAATATTCTGAGAAATAACATTAATGTCGTTTCTCGAGTTTATCACGAACGAGAGCAGAATGATTTAGTAATTGAATGAATATCCAAAACATCACAAAAAAAAAAATTCATTATTTTTCTTCTGCGAATTATCTACCAAAATACACAAATTTTGCTTAAATGTATAAAATGATTTGTTAGTAAAATAGTAACAGTAATAAAAGTCACTAGACTGATTAAAACTCTTGATATTGTTAACAAAAAAACCTCATTATCAATATATATATATATATATTTTTTGGTAATAGTTCATCGACATAAATCGATATAGGAAACTGTTGATAAAAAATGGCTATAGCAAAATAATTGTCGGTGAGACTTTTAAATGTATAAACTGATAAAGTTTTGAAGAAATTGTTCTTTCTCTGAAAATATTATTAAAAAGTGTGGAGGAAATATATAGTGATGCAAATACGTCCCATGTGCATTGATTTGTCAACACATTTTATACCAGCCAAAATTCAACTCAGGTCTGATTGCTCGTTACATATGAATATATATATAGTTATATACAGACAATTTTAAGAAGTTAAATAAATTTATGAAGCTATAAGCATAATTTATTGAACGATTGGACTAGAGCACATGGTTCGGTGGTCCCAAAATCAAACCTCTATGGCCTATGGGCCAGTGTCGGCTCAGTTCTTCTATTCTATTGTTTTTGGTGGTACTCTTCTCTTATTCTTTTCTCTTTTGAATTTTTCCCGCAAACGATATATTTTTGAGACACCAAAAGAAAATCATTGTAAACCCAAAAAGATAATAACTAACACTCTAAACATAAATTTATCAAAAATGCATCACTTATCTTAATGTTACAAAGATACATTATATAGTGAACTAGAAAGTAGAAACATTAAAGTTCAAAAAAAACATATGAATCCCCAATGATAAGTTTTCCACAAAATATCAGATGGGATTTCACAAAAATATAATAAAACTGCTATATGGCATTTACATGTGGTAACCTTGCCTGATTCGGAGGACAAAACGGTTTAAAGATTACGATCACCAATTTATTTATTTTTTCTTTGAAAAAAAAATGCACAAACTGAATTTTGATTCCGCTTCGATTTAAACTTTTCCATTCATCACCAACTTGTTTATGAAAACAATTATTTGTTTATATAAAATCGTTATATTTAAAACCCCAATTATTTTCTTCTCTTTTGGCTAAAAAATATGGTTTAGATACAAATTTAAATATTTCTTAAAGCTAATTTTATGATTTTGTGGAAGAAGTAGGATTTCCATTTTGATTAGACCTGGCTGCCATGATGGTAGTCATTAGAGTTTTATGGAAGGGCAACCACAATAATAATCTATAAATAAAATTTTACATTTTTCGTATGTTTTAGAAAAAAATCAATTATTAATACAAAAAAACAATTATTAATACAAAAAAAATCAATTATTAATGCATTAATACGTGTGAGACCCCTGTTCCGAATTAAAATTACATAAATTTTCGTACAAAGCATTTAAAAAACAGGATCCAAAAAAGAGAATAAAGTATTGAAAAGTAGTAGTAATACAGTCTGAGCAAATTTTTTTTTTTAAATCAGTATGAGCTAACTGTTAGGCTATTAATAATACTAAACCGTAATAAATGTACAAAATTAAACCGTATTACTAAAGTACACTAACACACTGTTGACTTTTGGTGCACTCTACTTAGTGTTCACCAACATTCATCTTCAAGTTCGTTGAGATTTAATTACGAGTTCTGATTTTTTCCCAATGCCACGTGACTCATTGTTACCCTTTACCTGAATGTGATTGTTGAATATTGAATGCTATATATATATATATATATATATGTATATATATATATAATTATATATTTATAATGATGACTCGATCCACACTCCCTTTTTTTTGTTTTTTTAACGTATGTTTTGGGAATTTCAGACTTCAAAACATTATTTGGAATATCAACTAAATATTACCTTATTAATCTTAGTGAGGTTTGCATTAAAATGTATTTAATTAATATGAATAAATTAGGGCTGAAACATTAATTTCAGTTCGTAATGAGCATGATTTCTTTTTTTCTAACGGTGTGACTGTTTTATCTTGTTAAAATAAATACTTTAGAATAAAAGTTTTTCATGTAGTTTACTTTTTTTACAATTGCCAATCAAAATTAAATTATTTTCTACATTTTTACATTTGACTAGAGTAACTGATTTCAGCCAAAAAAAATATATTATTTATTTAAAGTAATCAGATAATAAATATTATTTTATTTTGTCGACTAATATTATATTACTTCAATTATTCCTACTCCTGTTATTTAATTTCCTCTCGTTTACTTTTAAGTTCTCTACAAATACTAGTCTAATTTTTTAGCAATCATGCCCTAAATGATTTAGGTTGATTCCATTCTCACACACCAAAACTTATTTCATAACAAAAGGAAAAAGCTAAGGCAAGGTGGGTCCAAATATCATCTGCATGCGCAATAAATCACCCGAAGTGTTCAAGTGCTATAAAGCCTATAGTTTGCTTTGTCTTTCTTCCTTCACTCATATATGTTTTGTCCCAAACCTTAAACTTGATCAACAATAAGAAGCCAAGAAACACAATGCTAAATTATTCATACGTATTCCCACTTATTTTTCTCTACTGCATTTTCTTCTCCGAACTCACTTTGTCTTTACCCGTTTCCGACCCCGAGCTCGTCGTCGAGGAAGTACACAGGTATTGTACCACACATTTACGATCTTTATGAATAAACTTGTTTGTATACGCTCAAATGTTTCGCCTGAAGTGTTGGTTAATTTACAAGTTCTTTCTATTCAAGGGTAATTTCGGCATTTGGATCATGATCACAAACTGACTTAAATAGAAATGACTTATGATTTCGTTCACCTAAATGCTTAATTACGTACGTCAAGAATAGTGCTAATTAATATATTGTATGTTGGTTAATACTGTTAGGAAAATAAACGAGTCTATATCAAGAAGGAATCTAGAGTTCTTCTCGTGCGGGACCGGTAATCCAATTGATGATTGTTGGCGATGCGACAAGAATTGGGAGAAAAACCGAAAACGGTTAGCCGATTGCGGAATAGGTTTTGGCAAAAACGCAATTGGCGGCCGTGATGGTGAAATCTACGTGGTCACAGATCCGGGAAACGATAATCCTGTAAACCCTAAACCTGGAACACTAAGATACGCAGTAATTCAAGATAAACCGCTTTGGATCATATTTAACCGAGACATGACGATCCAACTAAAAGAAGAACTCATAATGAATTCTTTCAAAACCCTAGACGGACGAGGAGCCTCCGTACACATCTCCGGTGGGCCATGTATAACCATACAATATGTGACCAACATCATCATCCATGGTTTACACATACATGATTGCAAGCAAGGTGGTAATACTGACGTGCGAGACTCCCCAGAGCACTACGGATATAGAACTGTATCGGACGGTGATGGTGTGTCCATCTTCGGGGGGAGCCACGTGTGGGTTGATCATTGCTCGCTCTCGAATTGTAACGATGGGTTGATTGATGCAATTCGTGGATCAACGGCTATAACGATCTCTAATAATTATATGACGCATCACAATAAGGTTATGTTATTGGGACATAGCGATACTTATGAACAAGACAAGAATATGCAAGTCACTATCGCTTTTAACCATTTCGGAGAAGGTCTCGTCCAAAGAATGCCAAGGTATTTTATCAAGACAATTTTTTTTATTTTTAGTATACTTATATTTGTGGATATATGTGTCACCAACTATAAATGTGGTCAAGTATATTGTCGGTTGGACATACTCCTAAAAGAAAATAGCAAAGCCAAAAAACAACTGCATTAAAGTTTAATACGTTCTTTTTCTAAATCTAAGATGGTTCAACCGAAATAAGTATGCTGTCTAAATCAACTGAAAATTAGTTGGGTTAGTTGAGCTAACATTTTTCTATTGTTTTAATCTTAGATATAGACCAATTCAGAGAGAGAAAATTCATTCTATAAGTAGAACAAGAAAATTGATTTTGACAAACTAATGAAAAGTTATGTATATATAGGTGTAGACATGGATATTTCCATGTGGTGAACAATGACTATACACATTGGGAAATGTATGCAATTGGAGGAAGTGCTAATCCTACCATCAACTCTCAAGGCAACCGTTTTCTTGCTCCTGATGACTCATTTAGCAAAGAGGTTCTCACATTTTTATTTTTATTCAATTTTAATCAAATGATGTATTATTGTCACTTGATTTCATTCAAAGTTCTAAAGTTATAGTCTTATGTTTTTGGGGAAATAAAATAGGTAACAAAGCACGAGGATGCACCCGAAGACGAATGGAGAAATTGGAATTGGAGATCCGAAGGAGATCTAATGCTTAACGGCGCATTCTTCAGGCTTTCTGGTGCTGGACCAACTAAATCGTCAAGCTATTCAAAAGCCTCGAGCCTAGCCGCTAGACCATCCTCTCATGTTGGTGAGATAACTGTAGCCTCGGGTGCACTCAGCTGCAAAAAGGGTTCCCACTGCTGATCATAGCCCACCAACGTGTGTGTGCGTGTATATATATAGATATAAATATAGTATATATAATATAATGAAACCAGCACTTGGAAGCTAATTATGTAATAATAATCTTGTGGCAAAGTGAATTTGTGTTGGAAGTTTATTTGGTCGTTATGTCGGCTAGACTTATTTCACTCGGTAAACTTACTGCTATAACTCAAAGCACTTATTAAATAGACTGATTATAAATACATCATTTTCTATTTAGCTTATATCTAAAACGAATTGCGAATTAATTTAATATTAGTGAGAAGTTGTATGTGTAGTACATTAACTTTTTTACACACACATGTATCTTTTACTTATTTTTTTAATATTATATATATATATATGCATGTCGAATCAAGTATCCATTAAGGAAAGAGTTATCATCATAGCATTCGGTCTGAACCGAATTAGCAATGTATCAAACTGCCAATTGCAACTTATATTCAACAATAAAAACATACTTCTATAAAAAAAAAATACAAGATGGTTAAGACAAACCTCGTCAATTAATGGATAAAATCGATTTGATGGACCTTTTAAAAATAGTTATTTATTAACAGATAGACTAACCATAATAGCTACTTCTGTTACTAAGTAGTCGGGTCTATAAATTAGCACCATTAATCCCATTCACAATCAAATATATTCTCTACAAATAGTCTTCTAAAACATATATTGCATTGAGAGGGGGAAAAAAATCAAAATGCATTTCGAAATGAATTCTCTATTTTTTCAAACCACTATAGTATTAGTCTCTGTTATATCAGTTTCTGTCGTTCATGCCGGAAATATTCCAGCGGTTATAGCCTTCGGAGATTCGATACTCGATACGGGCAACAACAATTATCTCGCGACCCTAGCTAAGGTTAATTTCTATCCGTATGGAAGAGATTTTGTAACTCGGAGAGCCACAGGAAGATTTGGCAATGGAAGAATTCCTACAGATTTGATTGGTAATAATTTCTTCTATAAAACCATTTTAATATAATTTTCACCATTTTTTTGTTATTAAAAGTGAATTCATCATTTAATTTTATTTTTGGGTGAAATATTATGCATGCAGCCGAAGGTTTGGGAATAAAGAATATTGTACCAGCTTACCGAAGTCCATTTCTTCAACCCAACGATATCTTAACCGGTGTTAGTTTTGCTTCTGGTGGTTCCGGTTTAGATCCATTGACCGCAAGAATTCAGGTAACTAAACTTAAGATAATGTGATTTGTATTTTTCATTTAACAATTATTTTGGCTAATAGTTCTATATTATAAAAATACAAAAACATAGGGAGTTATTTGGGTACCAGACCAGTTAAATGACTTCAAAGCTTACATAGCAAAGCTAAATAGCATCACAGGAGATGAAGAGAAAACAAGATCAATCATATCGAATGCAGTGTACGTTATTTCTGCTGGAAATAACGATATTGCCATCACATATTTCTCAAACCCAGCAAGAAACACTCGATATACCATCTTCTCATACACCAACTTGATGATTTCATGGACTCAATCATTCATACAGGTATAATAGTTTTACAACTTAATTCCAAAATTTACATAATTCGACTTAAAATTTTGATTTTGATTATGAAAAAAATAATATTGGTATAGGAGTTGTATAATCTTGGAGCAAAAAAATTCGCGATTATGGGAACATTACCATTAGGTTGCTTGTCAGGAGCAAGCAATGCTCTTGGAGGGTTATGTCTAGAACCCGCAAACGGAGTGGCTAGACTCTTTAACCAGAAGCTAGCGACCGAAGTCAATAACCTAAACTCGATGCTCCCAGGTTCACGTTCGATCTACATTGACATGTATAACCCTCTTTATGAACTCGTCAAGAACCCTATGAGATCAGGTAGACTCTAAAACACTGAAATCTTTATTGTTAATAAATTATTTTGTATTAAAAAAATTTACAATCACACTTTTGGTTTCTTTTAGGATTTACCTCGCCGACTAGGCCTTGTTGTTGTGCTCCGGCGGCTCCAGTACCATGTTTGGATGCATCTCGATATGTGTTTTGGGACATTGGACACCCATCGGAGAGAGCTTATCAGACTATTATCCCTCCGATTATTCAACAAATCCAACAAAACTTCGCTTGATTTGGTCGTCTATTCAACAATTATTATAATTTTTTGTCAACATTCAACAACATTTATTCTATTTATGTGTATATAATAAAAATTGTTCTTCTTGTAAGTGCTAAATGCTGTTTATCTTATCTACGAATATACCTAACCATCCTAGTATTAAAACACCTGAAAATTGTTTTCTCTATGTATTCAGCCGTACTCCAGGTGAAACGATTAAATGCTCAAGTAATTGAATTCTGAAAACTGTGTTTATTCAATGGAAACTTCACGGCTTATATAGCCTTTTACATCACCAGAATCCGAAATTTAAGCCACAAAAACAGATTAACAAACTTGTTAATATTGGTTTATTATTGACCACTACCAAAAAATACGTTCTTATAATAAACAACAACAAAAAAAAGAATCGATCAAACTTAATACTTATTCAAACGGCTTTTTTTAGAGTTTAGTTTTGCTCCAACACAGGCCCTATAAATTCTTCTTCAATTTTGTTTGAGCTCATTTAAAAATTGCCCACAGCTTTAATGTTAACTTTTTTTGTTTTTTATTTTGACCCATTCTTCTTTTTTGAGAATTTTGTTTTTTCTTTGACCAATTTCAACACTGTATTTTAAAAGGCTAGCACCAAACTACCCGCCACAGTAGCGGGGAAAAAAAAAAAACATCCGCCTCATAGAATTTGTGCTACTTACTCTGTTCGAACTCAAATAAAAAAAAAAAAAAAAAAAAACACATAAAAAAAAGAAAAAAAAAAAAAAAAAAAAAAAAAAGGGGGCGGCCCCCCGGCGGCTTGTTTCGGCCAAAAAAAAAGGGGGGGGGGGGGAAAAAAAAATTCTAAAAAAGATGTTTGAGTTGATCAATCATTTTGAGTGTAACATTTTAGTTTTGAATTTCGGCAATAACCAATATTTAAATTTGATGTGTCGTGTTTTTACTTTCGTTTCAAACAACAAAAATTGTGTCGTGAAGAATATGGAATTTGAGGTAATATACATTGATTTTCGAATTAATAATTACTTAAATTTTTTTTAGACTCTTAATGAAGATAAAATTGATACGTTGGTAAGTAATTGTCAACGTCAAAAAAAAAAAAACCTATGTATTATAGATTAAAGAAAACGACTTTGATGTATTATTCTAAAAAATAAAATTGTGACAGTTTTCTTATGGACTTTGTCAGTAGACTCAGCACACACATTTTGTGGATATCTACCGTTTTTTTATAAGTCATCGCTGATTCATGATTCTTAGCAAATATTAATTACATATCGAAGGTCCAAACTCTAATTAAGGATAAGGTCAGAGTTTAACATGCACATCAATCTCCAGTACTTCGAGAGTACAAGTGGAATGTAAACAGTTTAGAATAGAAAATGTTCAGTTATATTTTAATTCCCAAATTGTAATAACTTTGGGAAGAATCTTACATGAAATCATCGAATCCATTAGTTTTATTTTATGTAGCACTTTTCACT
This sequence comes from Cardamine occulta, assembly GCA_028015245.1. NCBI lineage: Eukaryota > Viridiplantae > Streptophyta > Magnoliopsida > Brassicales > Brassicaceae > Cardamine > Cardamine occulta. The sequence continues at coordinate 2,025,986 of CM051392.1, forward strand.
TTTCTCTTCCGTGGAAACTTATCCACAAGTTTTGGATTTTGATGTTTCGTTTTCTTAAAGAGCCATTTGTGAATACTTAAAGGTTTAACAACAACATGATTAATTTATCGAGCTTACATACTTGTAATCTTGTAGATTTAATGAAAGGAAAACGCCCCCAACATCTTATGATAAAATATGTAAATATTAGTATTAAACTAAAAAGTGTACATAAACTACAAGTCTACAACTCTTAATTAAGCCATAAAACATTAATTTGGCAATACTTAGTAGTTGAATGTCAACACTGTTATCTTAATTTTTTTGAACATATGTTATGGTTTTGAGTCTGAATTCGTTAAACTATTCAGATTCATATTATCCATGTCAGATATTCAGAATTTAGATATCTGATATTTAAAAAAAAAACTGTACGCGCAACATATAAAGTTCATAACCCTTTCAGCAAAAAAAACATATAAAGTTCGACTTGAACACGTGTCATCATATCAATGGTCAAGTTTGACTGTATGACTGACGTAAATTATAAATTTGCCACGTGGCACACTATATACGCGGCGTATATTGATTTTTCTTCTCCAGTATACACGATTCTTCCGATTCCTTTGAGGTTCAGTCATTTTTCTGCGATAATTTTAATTTTAGAAAGCTTTTATAAATCACAATTAACTAAATCCAGTGGCAAAAATGGATAAATGATAGAATGACAAGTGGCCAGACAAGAGGGCTTCCGAGTGGATGAGATTAAACAGCCACGTAGACGAGGAGGTGGCTCTTGGGAAAGGCAAGGGTCGGTTTACTTCAAATAACCGGCCTTTCTCAAATTTAGAATAATATTATCAACACTTTTCTTCATTACAAGGCAAAATTTTTGACCGGTTTTATCACTTTTCCCACGTAGGATCAATATAAAAAAACGTAAACATTCGTGATCTCATGGGGACAAACATCCTACATGGACCAAAAGTAATACTTGTTTTATCATCATCCGATCCCAAACATTACAAAAGCAATATTATCTATAGTTACTTTCAGTTGGAATTTAAAAAACTATATATGGGTGTAATGTTGGGAATATATTAGACTAGACATTTCTAAATCGAAAGGTCAAATTAAAGACATACTACATTGGTAATGATCTCTAGGTTAGATTCTGTTGTTATTATAATGATATATGTTCATGTGGTTGCGTAAGGAGGCAATGAGGCTATTTGAAAATGTTCGAAGTATATTAATGTTAACAGACGAAGTTGTTGGGTTTGTTTACATTTATCGGTTCTTTTCTTGTCCACACTAATCTATTATTTTCAGTTTCTGTTTCATTTTAGTTTATGATATTGTTAAAATGTAACAAATATAATTATCAGATTTAAAATGTTGTATAGACATGGCTTAAACTTTGAAGTAAAAAAAGAAGCATATAGTTAAATATGCATTAAAAGTGAAAAAAATAGTGATATTTTGCATAGTTTTGATATGGCTTAAACTTATGGGTTGTATCTTCACTTCTTCTTCTTTTTTTTTTTTTGAATTTATTAAAACGGAAAACCACAAACAAACTATACTCGAATCTGGGTTGGTGTTAAAGACGACCACAAATTAATTATCATGACACATGACTAATCTAAGAGATAGACCCCAAAACTCCTTAAAAGCTAGTAAAATACAGTTCACTATTACAAAAGCTCACAAAAATAAAGCGAGTGGGTTGGGTAAGATCAGAAACAAAAAGATATTTATTATAAAAAAATGCCACGTGTATTAACAAGATAAAAAAAGAACCCAGGCTTCGTTGAGCTGTCTATAAAATCCAGAGATGCATCCCACAAGCTTCTTCATCAATTAAACCTCAAGCATCCCCCCCAAAAAAAATAAAATTACTAATATCTTTCTCTCTGTCTCTCCCAAAACGTCACGATGGCTATAACCGCTACTAAAAACGACGGCGTTTTGTTTAACGCCGATAATGTTTCATACGATCTTGTGGAAACGAATGTTCAGATCATCACCTCCGGTCGCCGTCGTATTCCAGCACACTCCGCCATCCTCGTAAGTTTTCCTTTTTTTTTTGTATATCCGATCAAATTCTTACTTTCTCCATATGATCGAACATTTTTTTTTTAATCTTGGTGTTAATACTTAGTTTGTCCCTTTGTTTAAAAACGAAAAAAAAATGCAGGCTTCGGCATCACCGGTACTGACTAACATCATCGAAAAGCCGATGAAAATCCACGGCGGATCATCAAAGAGAATTATTAAGATTCTCGGTGTTCCATGCGACGCCGTTTCAGTTTTTGTCAGATTCCTCTATTCTCCAAGGTTCGTTTATCATTAGTTTTCTCATCCATTGTCACATTCAAATACCTTGAATGAATTACTCGATTTGTTATTAAAATTTCTAGAAATATCACTTTGAAAAAATAAACGGTATGAAATTTGTTATTTTAACACAAAATCATTCTAAATAAATCTGACCCAAATTCGACTTTTCAACATTTAATAATAAATTTTAAACACCGCAACCAGATTACGATTGATTTAGACTTGTTTCATATTCAAAACGTGTGAAACACAACACGAGCAAGGCGAAATTGAATGAAATAATCAACGAAATAACTAAAATACTCTTCGGTCGGTGTCCTTGTTTAGTCTGACAGAGGAGGAGATGGAGAAATACGGAATCCATCTACTGGCTTTATCACACGTGTACATGGTGACTCAGTTAAAGCAACGTTGCACAAAAGGCGTCGGCGAGAGAGTAACGACCGAGAATGTTGTCGACGTTCTCCAGCTGGCTCGGCTCTGCGACGCACCTGACCTTTATCTCAAGTGTATGCGTTTGATTCACTCCAAGTTCAAGACCGTTGAGCAGACCGAAGGATGGAAGTTTCTTCAAGAACACGATCCTTTTCTCGAACTTGACATTCTCCAATTCATCGAAGAGGCTGAATCGGTAATTAACTCAAAATCCATTTCTTTATAATTTCAATAGGAATTGACCAATCCGTAATCCGTAACCGAACCAAAAAGAAATTTTAGCCTCTCTGATCATAGTTGGTTTCTTGCAGAGGAAGAAAAGAAGACGGAGACACAGACGAGAACAGAATCTGTATATGCAACTGAGTGAAGCCATGGAATGTATTGAACACATTTGTACCGAAGGTTGTGCACTGGTCGGACCATCGTCTAACTTAGACAACAACGAGTCAACATCTCAAGTCAAAACCGGTCCATGTAGTGCCTTCTCGACTTGTTATGGACTCCAACTTTTGATTCGTCACTTTGCAGTTTGCAAGAAAAGAGGCGATGGCAAAGGTTGTCTCCGTTGCAAGAGAATGATTCAGCTCCTTAGACTTCATTCTTCTATCTGTGACCAATCTGAATCTTGCCGTGTCCCTCTTTGCAGGTAAAAAACCGACATTTTAGAATATCATCATCATAACCACATTTTTTTTTAATGTTTCTTATAATTAAAGTTTTCACTTTTCGATAGTAAATCTCGTTCAAAAATAATTTCACTTTCGGCGCCAATAATAATATCTTTTTGTGGTGGTAGCCTACTTATCAGATGATGAGTCGTGATCGGACGGCTGGAATTTTTTTTTTTTTTTTTTAATTGGGACGAATTTTTAAAAGATATTTAAGAAATGAATGAGAAACTGATTTTGTTGTCAACATTTTGATATTGGTGAATGGAGTAGGCAATTTAAGAAAAGAGGAGAAAAGGACAAGAAAATGGTTGAGGATACGAAGTGGAAGGTTCTAGTGAGAAGAGTTGCGTCTGCGAAAGCAATGTCTTCGTTGTCTCAATCAAAGAAGAAAAACAGTCAAGTGTTACTAAAGGAAGAGGCAGAAGATTTTATCAGAATCCGGAACAAGTTAATGTGATATTTTAAGTTTTTTTTTCGTAGATTATATATAATGAGCGATTGTTAGAAGCCATTATTAGAGTCCGGAAGTTTTATTGGTTTGTAATTTGCATCTCGGACCGGTTTATCGGGTTAAATTTGTCAATGAGTAACCCTTTTAATCTGTCATTAATTTGCTTGGTCGTGTTTATAATAAATGTGGTATTGGTTATAATCTGATATTAGCCATAAGTAACGGTATTAAACAATTTAGAGTTAAATCCGGGTTGGGCTAATATAATTTCAATTATGTCAAGATGGACTAGATGTATCACAACTAATTATTCTTTTTGTCGCTGGTTGGTCTGCCAAATTATATGACCAGACCCGATTGCATGAATCCTAAAAAAAATCTAAACTCAAGTTGGCTCGGTCCCATCAACCACATTATATTCAACTATGCGTGACAAACGGAAAAATATTGGAGGAGAAAAAAGAGAGAATCAAAATTGGAGATCAAAACTGACAAACCGGTCCTAGTCGGTGGTATAGTGGAAGGGGTGATCATTATTGAGGATTCAAAAGCAAACAAGGCAAATTATTAGAAAAAAACATGTGCTTATTATAAGTTAAAACAGATATTTTATTTAATTATTCATTCTTCGATTGGAAAAAAAGGAAAGAAGCGTGGGGAGCATACGAACCACGCAATGTGGTTTCGTGTCGGATGTCTTACATTTCAATTCATACTGCTTAACCACCAGATGAATGCACTTAATAATAATGGGATGTGAATATTTCCATGTTCAAAAAAAAAGGGTTCATGAAAATCGAGCAAGTTTTTACTAAATATTTCTTTCATCTAAATGGTAATTGATATTACAGAGGTTAAGAAAACATACCATTTTCAGAAAAAGACTAAAATCATTACTTAATACATCTTCAGAAAAATGACCAATATGAATATACCGTGTGACAACCCGTCAAGTGTTCGAATAGTGGAGCCATGCAGCCACCAATGTTCTCATGCTAGAGTTCGCAATAATGATTCTTGTCATGAAAATATAAGTGACTAAAGATTCACCATTCTTTTCCTTTTTTTTCGTCAACAAGATTCATCATTTCAACCACGTATAAATTCAAGAAAAAAACTAAACAAAGAAAATTCCTAAATCTTATTTCTAATGATTTTGCATTTGAACTGTTGAAAAAATGTTGAAGTTACATCTTATTATGTAATGCTGGACATTTTCTATCACATATAAATACGTGATAAGATTGTAATTTATCGGAATGTGAGACTTGCCGAAGTTAAATACTTCATCATATCTTTATCAAATCATAAACGTAACTAGATTTTAATAACATATCTTGTTATTTTATGAACTATTTGAGTGTGCACTTGTCATGCTTCACTTGTCTCCTGCAGTCCTGCCTGGCTTCGATCAGTTAGTTTCTCTGATATGTTGTGCCTGAAGACCCGCTAATGACAGCTGAACAAGTTTGATTCTACAATGAAATACTCATTTAGTAAGTACACTGGATGACATTGAATCTGGAAGATTTCTTAGCAAACTCATTAAAACTCAAAATGCAGAATCTGCTAACATAGTTAGTGTGATTAATTAATAATAGCTTTCTATGTGTCTTGTTGGCATTCAAAGACTTGCAATTGCAATATGTAGTACGAAATTAACAAATATACATCAGAAGACTCTAACTAATTCCGAGTTTGATTTCTAGTATTAACAGTTTTTTTTTTTTTTTCAAACCTTTATATAAAAAAAACAGTTTTTTTCACAATTGAGATATAAGATCACGTCACATGTTACGTAGTGATACGAACAAGTCTAACATGGATGTTAAAGAAAATTTACTACACAAAACTTAAACACTCTTAAGTTCTCGTAGGTGGAGATCAAGCTAAAAGAGAGAACAAAAGGAAAAGGTAGACTTGCTTAGAAATAAAGATGGAGATCAAATCCAAATCCATTGCTTCTTTGATCTTGGTTATAGAATTTTGCGCTGCTGTTTTGATCACACTGGAAGTAGCTCAAGCACAACTAACAATTCCGAGTATATTCCCACCATTTGCTCCCATCGATCCTATAAAATGTTGGTCATCTCTCTTTAATGTTCAAGGATGCTTACTTGAAATCTACAATTTGATTTTCTCTGGCCAATTTGGAAACATTGGAGCTAGTTGTTGCAAGGCATTTTCGACCATACATGCAAATTGTTGGCCCCAAATGTTCCCATTGAATCCGTTCTTCGCTCATGTTCTCAAGGATCCTGATTCTCCCGTACACAATTGAAGATGGGATCTAAGTTTCTAACTGCTTCAGTCTTAGGTGTTAGCATTGACGTCTAAGATATTTATCTCGGTGATTTAAAGTGAGATTTATAGCAAAAAGTATAGAAATTTTTTGGTTATTTATAATCTTAAATTCAACCACGATATGCAATATTGCAATGCAAACAAAGATAGTCTGGTTTGGTTTTTAATATACATTAATCACTAGCGTCAAACAAACAGGAACTAATCATACAAATCCTTTAAGCTACATACACTCAATAACCTTGGAACGGAAATTAGAGGAAAATGCTCATCAGAAAGAACTTATATGATCCAAAAGCAATGAACAATCCCTTGTAGATTCAAGATTATAACCCATTATTCTCTAAGGTTGCAGCCTTGGCAAATGAGCGATTCACAACAGTGTCAAGAATGAGTGCAATAAAGTTCAGAGTTGGAACAAGAACCCTATTAAAGCAGGGGAAATCAAACTCGGAAATGGTTAGTGTCATTCTTGTGATGTAAATTACTACAGGTTGCATTGCAAGTCTTTGAATGCCAACACAGAGTGACAACTATGACTCACTAACCATGTCTGCAAATTCTACATTTGAAAGTTAAACCATTTCTAGCTACACAAATAAAGTAGAAAATCGGTATCCTCAAGACAACTAGCAAACAATCTGACTTGGATGACAATGGAACTTTAGCCTAAGATTCGAGAAGAAAGCCATGTTATTCAGAGTACTCCAGTGTGAGCTTAAAAGAGTAATCTCATTGTAACACTTAGCTCAACAATCAAACTATCCTTAGGGGAACTCAAATCGTTTAGACAATTACACAATATGCTAAGTAGCATTGAAGAAACCACACTGGCAGTGACACAGCGCAATAGAGGGAAAAACACAAACTTGGAACATCGAATTAACAAGCAAACTCAAGACAGGTAAATAGCAAATAATCTGGTATTTTTATTAGAAATTTGTGGACTAATGACAATGCAATGCCATCTGGAATTTGGAATCTGAAAGCTACTCAAAAGAAATTTGGAACTTTTTCCTTCTAAATCAAAGAAATATGCTGATCCTTTGAAGCCCAGTCATTCAGAATACATGAAACCCAAAATAAATAAGAGAGCAAAATTCTCACCGGAATAGTTAAAAGAGATAAAGCAGCCATTTTTTAAGACTTGCGTCCAAGCTGTTTCCTGAGTTTCCTATACTTGTGCTTGTTCATCTTCTTCTTCCTCTTCTTCTTCACACTATCAGCGTAAATCACGACCTCCTTCTCATCTTCCTCCTCCAACGATGCTGGTTCAGCTAGATCCAGACCTTGAATCGTTGTGGGATTCAAGAAGAACTCCATGGAGAAACTAGGATAAAACCGCATAGATTGATTGGATTCATTTCTGGGGAGTGTAATCACTGGTTTAGCAAGAGAAACTGGATCGGGTTTCTCAATAACAGAATCGATGTTGTTGATGAAGGGCTTCTGGTAAGTGATGAGAGAAGGAGTCAGCCTCTGGATTGAATTGAGGCAAGACTTGTTCTTGAAGAATCTATGCATTAGATTCGCCATTGCAAATCAAAACCCTAAGAAACCAAAAACTCGTCAAACACACGAGTGACGGATGAAGACGACGACGTCAGGAGGTTTTCACTTTTCAGTTTCGGCCCATTCTGGCTTAAACGACGTAGTTTTAAGTATATATACTAAACGATGTCGTTTAACTGTTAAAAAGGAAATGAAAAATGCAAAGCAAAAAAGGTGCCCACACGCAGGATCGAACTACGGACCTTCAGTTTACAAGACTGACGCTCTACCACTGAGCTATACGGGCTTCTTGTTTCATTTCCAGTTTGTAATTATTTAAATAAATTTACCTGGTGGACTATTATATTCTATCACAGTGGGAAAGAAACCGTTACAAAACTAATGAAAGTGAATCAACTTTTGTTTATAATCACTAATTGTATACTAATGAACTCATTTTATATTTTGCATTTGAAGATTAATCCTCCTACCTAAAACATAATCGAAATTATATCAAACCCAACTTTAAGTAGCTGAACGATAAACAGTTTTATTTGGTTTTTGTTTTCTTTAAAACCGAAACCCAAAACAAAAGGAACAAAACCCAAATCCAAGTTAGATCATCAAACATAACCACATGGAATCATAAACGACGAACAAGAGATCCGTTTGCAGAACTGATCCAAAGAACCTGAGAATCAATAATAGAGAGATGCTTATCATCAAGCCTCTTCCATGTCCTAATCGATTTCACATCTCCCCAGTTTCCTTTTCTCTTCTTATTCAAATCAACAACCACAACTCTAGCTCTCCTCTCCCACCCAGCTTTACCATAAGCATGATACCCAAATCCACCACCATAGCACAAATTCAAACCTTTGAGTTTACCACAGAAGTCATTGACATGGTCGTGACCCACAAATACTGATTTCACATCTCCCCTAGCTACCAATGTCGTGAAGAAACCCGAGTTTGTAGAAGCCGAGAATGTACCTTCTTGTCTCACTCCTTTGGTAACGTTTGATGAGTTGAAACTCCAAAACTCTGGTAATGGAATGTGGAAGTAAGCTAGTCCTGGAGCTATACCTGCTTGAGGATTAGGCTTGGCGTTGTACTCCCTCTACAATATAATCAAAGCCAGAGTCAAGAACAACAATTGTAGAGATGAAAAATCAAGATTGTTCATCATTGATATAATACCTGAAGACGTTTTGAAGTGTGGTCGAACCAAAACTGCTGAGAAGTTTTAACCCAATCATAACCTTCCATGTAAGGAACACTAGAGTAATCTCCACTATCGAGAAAATACAGATTAAGAACAGATTTGTTCTGTAGACTCGAATCTACAGCTCCATGGATTTGAAGATTGTAATTACCAAACCCATCAATGTAATGAGCAGCTTCAGGTGGATTCACTTGAGATAAAGTATTGGGAAGCTTCACAATGTGATTCATGAGTTGTTGTCGAGTTAACGTAGATTCTTGATCATGGTTTCCCAAAATAGCAACCCATGGGATTTTAGACGCAATCGCTGGAGCAAACGCAGCGTGTAGAGACTTCACAGCGTCTTTAACATCAAACCCAAATATATTATCACCTGAAACGATACTAAAGATGAGTCACTTTGCTCTAATCATCAACAGAAATTTCCAAATTAGGCAGAAGTTTCCAAATTAGGCTACTTCATGTAAACAACCTGAAAAAGTTGAGAGTTTTCTAATAGAATTTTCCAGAAACAGAAAATTAGGGTTTTTTCAATTTGGGGATCTTACCGGTGAAGACGATGAGATCAGGCTTCTCGGCGGCGATGACACGCGACATGAAGACGGTGGTGTTGAGGTCAGAGCAGTGAGCTTTCTGGCTAGGCAAAACATTGAGACACGGCGTTGTGGCGCCGTTTGCGAAGTGCATATCCGCCACTTGCAGTATCTTGAACTCGCCGTTCACACTGAACCTGAGTTTCCGACGATGAGCCGACGCCGAAATCGGAGCTAAACAGAGACATGCCAAAGACAAGGATACAAGAAAGAAATCGAATAGGCTTCTTCTTCTTCGATTGTCCGCCATTGTTATGCGACGAAGAAAGAAAATAAGAGGATTTTGTTTGAAGTCAGTCTCTCAGTGTAAAAAATTAGAAATGTTAAGCAAGTGCAGGAAGAAGCCAAAGGAAGGACCTTTGAACAAGGAAGCCTTTTGAATTTTGTTTATTTTATATTTTATATATATGTTTTTATTTCCACCGTCTAGTTAATAATTTTGGCGTTATTGTAGTTTGTAGTTTGTAGTTTGTAATAAAGATTCATACCATTGGATCCATTTAAAAATTGAACACACCACTACCAACCAATCAACCATATATGGAGGAGCTTAATTAATTGCTTACAAGAAAATAAACACCACAAGTTTCGGGCCACCGAGCTATTTACATCTCCTTGACTCGATGACCAAAGCATGTCAATTAATTCCTTTCCGTATCACTTCGAACATAGGACGATAGGATTAGACCTCGGTATTCGAGTTTCGGATCAAATTCGGATCGAGTTTTGGATAATTTAGTATTAAAAGTTTTGTATCCATTCGGGTAATTTGTAAATTTGGATCCGAACAGTTTGGGATACCGTAATGCTAGATACATATATTTTTTTTTTCATTTATGGGCTATTATTGGTTAATCGATCAATGAAAAGAAATTATTGTTGTCAAAAAGTAGTTTTTCCAAAATAAAAGTCGTTTATTAGCTTTAGAATACTTAATGTTTAATTCTACCAAACTTTCCATGAGAAAAATACAAACTGTAAGTGAAACATCGAATACCAACTCGAACAACAATGAGTTATCATAAAATATCATATATAAGATTAAACAAGAGATAGATCGGACCAGGAATGCTTATTCCCCATTTCGCTTCATCATCAACGGAATCGATGACTTTTCAAGGTGACTTAGCTGGACAATAGCTTCCATCATCATCATCAATCTCTCTGAGATAAACCAAGATCAAGAACACAAGTTTCTGGTGAAGACCTGGAGGAAGAAACATTAGCTTATATGTTTTCAAATCTATATCAATATCAAGCTATATATATAGTAATGTAAATAGATACACAACTTCAGAGACTTGTATAAAGAGAAGTTTTTGTGTCGTTGTTTTGAGAAGCAAAGCCGTATTGTTATATTCCCGCATGCGAAGTTTCTTTCTCACAGGAAATGGGTGTGGAAAAAAAGGTATAAAGAGTTATCCTTTTTAAAGGTTTGTTTCGCCTTTTTAAAATAATAATGCGTTCTTTTTCATTTTACCCTAAGTTTTTAACGCAAATGTACAGCCTTTACAACTATTCACCTCCATATATTTGTAAGATTGCAAGTCAATATATTACCTATAATTAGATTCCCCGATTCCTCTAAATACTTTTACTATCGTTCTCCACATGTTACGCGACATTCTCACAGGAAATGGGTGTGGAAAAGTGATATAGTATTCGCGAGATTGGAGTGTTTTCATGGTAATCTATTTTTAGTACTATATTACTAGCTAAGCTAGGCATTAGATGCACCTTTTTGTTCAAAATCTTTTTGTTCAAAATCTTTTTGTAATGGTGTTAGTTTCAAAATACGTCACGCGGGGATGTAGAGAGTGGCCCAATGGGCCTTCGCTTAGAAAACACTTCTCCAATATCTAAAATTCGAAAGTAGGGGACCACCAGATATAGCACTAAATGCTTCAAACAGTGCTTTTTCCGGTGAATAAAATGCATAAGACAAGATTGAGTACTTTCACTGTTTACGATGCGTCGGTCGCGGAGAAAAAAAAATACAAACTTAACTTCCACTAGTGTCGATTATTTCACGTGTGAAGAGGATGGGCTCAAAACTGGGGCAGAAAGCCCAATAACAAATACGGCTGAGTCCTTGCGCGTCTATTAATACGCAGCGTTTTAGTAACCTGGACTTTTTTACCATTTTTATTTTTCTTAGAACGAGAAAGGGAGAGAATAATGCTACAGTTTCCGACGTTGATGAGCCAGTTCCCGTCATCGACGAAGACAGTTCCGGCATCGTATTTGCTTCCGTTACAGTGGCCTCAGCCGCAGAATGAGGAGATTCTTCTCGCCATGGAAGAAGCTGAGTTCGAAGAAAAGGTAAGCTTTGTGTTCTCTCTCTTCCAGAATCTGATTGTAGGAAGTTTTCAGATTTCGGCCAATCTGAGCCATCGATTTCATGTAATTGGAGCTGATTTTGAGTGAGAATCCTTATTGATACATTCTGGGTTTTGGAACGAGGTTGTTTCCTGTTATTGAGTGAGATTTATTGATGGGTTTAGATATAATTGGGTTCTACCTAATTTGATGATAACTGGAGAAGATATGATCAATGTAAGGTCTTTGATTTCGAATTTGATAAATTTTTATTGGTAACTAAGCTAGTCGTCAAGAATTTGGCTTTAGGCAGATCATTTTCTGTGCTTCACATTGACAAGATGGATTTGGATTTCTGATTGTTTGTCAATCGGAATCTTTGGAACATTTTCCTTTTGGTTCTGCTATGTTTGAGTTTTAAGTTAGCAAAAAGTTTGAATTTAGTGGATGCCAATGTTGAGTAGTGGCCCATTTTAGTGTAAACTCTATGGATATAGACTTTAGTTCGTTTGACTATCATCTTATCACGGTTAAACCCACAAAAATTTAAGATCTTGAAGTTTAAGCTGAAGATTTTTGGTTGTAGCTATAGTATGAAAAAAAAGAATCTGAGTCTACGGGTACATTGAAGACCTTTTCAGTTTTTCAATTGCGGATTTTGAACCAGCTATGTGAAATTTTAGACAAGAAATCTGTTCTCAGACATTATTAACTAGAAGATTAGTCTTCTTGTCATGTGAGGTTTTGGTGTTTCCTTTATTTTCATGTTCTTTATATTAGATTGTGTGATTATAGACGTGGAAGCTTAAGAGGGTGTGAGAGATCGATAGGACTAATTGTCAATTTCAATGTTGTTACAAGTTTTATGTAAATTTTTTTTTCTCTTGTTTGGTTTGGTGCAGTGCAACGAGATCAGAAAGATGAGTCCTGCTTTACCGGTAATTGGGAAACCAGTCATTGACAACCATCAAGAAGAGGATGATAATGAAGCAGAGGATGATGATGCAGATAATGCTGAAGAATCAGATGGTGAAGAGTTTGAGCAAGAAACTGGGTAAAAGTCTGATGCTGGAAAACACACTGGGTTGGTGAAGGAAATTAGCTTGAACTGTGAGGATACTTGTCTAAATTTTCTTGTGCTATATGCTAAGTTGCTAACAATTGGTTAGATATTTGTCGAAAAATGATACATTTTAAACAAAAAAGTCAAAAACATAGACGGTGGGTTTTAAATGAATAAATTTACTTTGGCAGAAAAAAGGTACTAAAAATATATATATATATATATATATATATATATATGTATTAGTTTTATGAATTAAAAAACAATTAGAGATTCTCTTGTAACTTTAAATAAAAATTGCTGAAAAAGGCTCAATTTTTTTGTGTACTGTGTCTGCTGGTTGATTTTTCAACAAAAAAAAGTTTAAATTGCATTCGGAACACAAGAAATGTGTGGGTACTGACTACTCCAAAAGTTAATTATAATCATTGAACAAGTTCTAATATTTTTTGTGGAGTTCCAAGTTTTTAATTCTTCTTATGTAGAATGGGACAAGTTGCTCACCAAATTCTTCATTCTTTAGTCATCAGTCTGTCCCATTCACAAGTTGCGGAAAATTGGGAAGTCAACTAAATTATGCCGACTATCAATTTTTATTCGTATTTTTCAGTAGTTTTCTGATTATATAATATATATTTGATGGTCCTTTTTTATTTTCTCTTTCAATAATTTTCTGATGATATAATAAATATTTGATGGTCCTTTCTTGTTTTTTCTTTCAATAATTTTCTGATCATATAATATATATATTTGATGATCCTTTCTTTATTTTTTCTTTCAATAATTTTCTGATTATATACTCTATATATTTGATGATCCTTTTTTAAAAGAATTTCTCAAGTGGGGATAAAATTTTGATCGAATAAACAAAGGAACTCCGTGTGAGTAATCTCATGTCCTTCTCTTATCCTGATGAGACAAGTAAAAAAACAAAAGCGAATGTTAACAAAAAAAAAATTAAATTACTTATCAAACAAGCAAAGAAAAAAGAACCTCGTCAAGAAAAATAAGCTTGAGGGTGTGAAAGGTCGACACGTGTGGAGGTTACTAACACACCAGACTACACACGTGTTACATCTCTGACATTGACACGAGATGGCCCTTTCAATCTTCGCCACGTATCACGTATTATAAAAAGAACGTCGTACGTGCAAACACGTCGTAACGGCAACTAACGGTAGCTCTAACGGCTAGTAACGGCCACTAACGTCCGAGATGAATATTCCGTCTTGTTCTCCGTCTAAAACAATTTCTCCGCCGGTTACGTCTTCGAACAGTAAATGTAAAAGAAATTTTAATTCTTCTCTTCACAAATACCAACACATCGTAACAAATTTCAAAAATCCTAAATTAAATCCCAATTTTCTTAATTTTTTTTTTGTTTATTTTGTTTTTGTTTCTTGGTCTTCGTCATTGTCGTATTCGTATCTATGGCGTATATTCGATTTTCCAATCTCCTTCAATGCCAGATGAGCCTAGAGTCTTTGTGTACACGACACGCATAGCAGCAATGAGATTCCTCCGATCTATGATTGAATCTTCTAGGAAGATCCGTGGGAGGTAAACAATACCGAGATTGTAGATATCTTCCGTACGCCGGAGATGGAGAGTTCGGTGGGGAAGGCGTGACGGAGAACGGCGATTTTGGAGATCGATCGCCGCTTGAAGACGACGGCGATTCGTGCTTTTGCGATCTCGGAGGCGATAGAACTGCTCGGATCTTAATGGCTCCGAAGACGCGATCGTATTCCTCGACGATGTTCGTTAGATCTTCCTCTGACTTGACGGAGATCAGAGTCTCTAGATCTCCGTTTGGTAATTGACATCTTAGATCAACGGAGTATCCGCAGAATTCACACAGTTTCTTCATCAGCTCTGTAGAAGAGAAGAGAAGAACATACAAAATTAAAATCAATCTCAATTTCTTCGAGAACGCTCGAGGATTGCTATCAATTCAAAATTAAAGTGGAAACGAACCTTTAAAAGAGATAGAACGATCGACGGAGAGCACTCTGGTGAGTCCTCCGACGTAACGGAGCTTGCCGTCGGTAGAACGAGGGCGGATTCTGCCACCGTAACTGCATAGAAACTTGAGACTGCTTCCACTATTCTTCTCATTATAAGAAACTGCCACCATAGTAGACTTTTTTTTGGGTTTCTATTTGGTTTTTGAAATTTTCAGAATTTGGGAGAGAAGGGGGAAGTTTATTTAAGAGTGTTTGTTTTTCTTTGGTGTCTTAAACCGAGAAGAAAGGTTGAAGGTGGATTGGTTTTATAGGCAGGGAGTGACGTCACCGTGGGACCCTACGCGTATGGGGAGAAGGAAAATTCGTTGGATCTTCTATGGGTATTTTGGTCAATTCTGTTGTTCCAAAACGGAATATTCTTTCTTTAATTGATTCCATTATGGAGAAATCTTCTTATGTTATAGTATTATTTGCTAAAGTAATTTAATTTTAATCAATGAAAGAAAAATAACAGTGAATGCTGATTCATACCATCTTAGTCGTCTACCATATTTATGGTAATATGAAATGAATATTGATTAATTTTCGCTTAATATGACCTTATTTTCTATTTTTTATATTTTGTTTGTTGTTGTTGGAAGGAGATTTTTATGTTTGAATTTATAAATATGTAAAGTACGACCTTAGAGTCCATGTAGTTTTAGCAAATGTAATATCAGTCACTCCATTTTATTTAGAAAGCTTATTGGTCAAGTCAAAGATGTACACTTTTTCAATAGTTAGGAATAAAACATATATGGGATATTCCAAAAGAATATGTCTATTGATTGGCACAGATGGAAATTCTGAAAATACACATCGTAAGTTTGAGAATTTTCAAGAATTTTATTTGGACTCTGTGCAAATAGTTTATTTCAGACTCCATGTAAATACACCCCATGTACCCTTTATTCTTTTCAGCATTAGACTCTTCATGTAAGTTTAAGATAAACTATTCATTTGGTCCAACTCTTATAGCCCATTAAATGGTCACTCATGGCCCATAACGTAAAAAGAAATTAAATTCGCGCTTAAAGAGAAAAAAAAAATAAAAAAGGAAAAACCAAACCACAGTGAAAATTAGGGTTTCTAATTTGGGAATTTTACTGTCCAGAAGAAATCGTAAAGTATCTTGCTTTTGTTCCTTTGCGGCTTTGCGTCTTTTTGTCTTCCTGCACTCTCATCTCTTTGCATCAATTCGATTCTAACTCTTTGCATCAATTCGATTCTAAAGCTACGCAGTAGAATTTAAGCGATAGAGAAACAAAACGAAAAACCTAACAATCTAAAGTTACGATGAGCTCGTATGATCGTAGATTTGCTGATCCGAATTCGTATCGCCAACGTTCTGGGTAAGTGAAACCAATTTGACACTTTTCTTCGTTTTTGTTTCATTCGATCTGTAACCCTTATCTTCTCTGTATTACTTTAGCGCCCCAGTTGGTCCATCTCAGCCGATGGATCCTTCTGCTGCACCATACAATCCACGGTACGCTGGTGGTGGTGGATTTGGGCCGTCTCCTGTAATGGCAGGTGATAATTCCGGCTATAATCGTTACCCATCATTCCAGCCACCTACTAGTGGTTTCTCTGTTGGTCGTGGAGGTGGCGGGAAAGGTGGATACGGTCATTACGGTGATAGAAGAGGAGGAGGCAGCGGTGGCGGAGGGAATTGGGGAGGAGGACGTGGTGGATCGAGTAAAAGAGAGCTAGATAGCGTTTCTCTTCCGAAACAGAATTTTGGGAATCTTGTTCATTTTGAGAAGAATTTCTACGTGGAGAGTCCAGCTGTGTTGGCGATGACTGAGCAGGATGTTGCCATGTATAGAAAAGAGAGGGATATATCCGTTGAAGGGCGTGATATTCCTAAGCCGATTAAGATGTTCCAAGATGCTAACTTTCCAGGTATTGACAAAGTTTTTCGTAAGTTGAGTGCAAGTATCCTTTGTTTTAGATTGAAATTTTGCTCATTGTTACCTAATTGGGTTCTTGGTTCAATGTTTCCTTTGTTATCTGTTAGATAATATCCTCGATGCCATTGCTAAATTGGGATTCACCGAGCCCACGCCAATACAATCTCAAGGATGGCCAATGGCGTTGAAGGGTAGGGATTTGATTGGTATTGCTGAGACTGGCTCTGGTAAGACATTGGCTTACTTGTTACCAGCATTGGTTCACGTTAGTGCACAACCTCGACTGGGTGAGTATTTACGACAATATGTTGATGATTAATTGGATTTGGGGGTACTTGTTTACTTATGTGTATTGTTGGGGTGTGTTAGGTCAAGATGATGGCCCCATTGTGTTAATATTAGCGCCCACAAGAGAATTAGCCGTTCAGATTGAAGAGGAATCGAGGAAATTCGGGTTGCGATCTGGTGTTAAAAGTACTTGTATCTACGGTGGTGCTCCTAAAGGACCTCAGATTCGTTATCTTAGAAGAGGTACTTTGTTTGCATTGCACTGTTGTAGCTTTTCATGTCTGGTTCTTGGATGGAACATAAAACTTAATGAATCATGATTGGCTTGTCAGGTGTTGAGATAGTAATTGCTACACCTGGTCGTTTGATCGATATGTTGGAGTGCCAACACACTAATTTGAGGAGAGTGACTTACCTTGTACTGGATGAGGCTGATAGAATGTTAGACATGGGATTTGAACCCCAAATTAGAAAGATTGTATCTCAGGTATGCTTTTACTTCCTCCGAAGCTATCACGTAGTGCCCTTAAGGAAAGGGTGGTTGAACAATGGGATTCCATCAATGATCTTCTCTACTCAATTTTATGTTCCGTTGTTGAGATTGTATCTTCTTCTTCACAGATCCGACCTGATAGACAGACACTGCTTTGGAGTGCAACATGGCCACGGGAGGTTGAATCTCTTGCCAGGCAGTTTCTACGAGATCCATATAAGGTCTACTTAATTTCTTCTTTAACTTATTCAGATTGAGTGTACTGTCACTGGTTAAGTAGGAGATGTTTATGTTGTGCATTGAAAATAATTGTTTATTTGTAGGCCATTATTGGATCAGCAGATCTAAAAGCTAACCAGTCTATTAACCAAGTAATTGAGATTGTACCAACACCAGAGAAATACGACAGGTTCTTAATTTTTCTGTAACTGGAGAAGAAACGATCTATTTATATCTTTCTTTGCCTTCTTTTATGATATGATGTTTTTGCTTATTTCTCGTTTGATAGGCTCCTTGCACTGCTTAAACAGTTAATGGATGGGAGTAAAATCCTAATATTTGTGGAGACAAAGAGAGGGTGTGATCAAGTGACTAGACAATTGAGAATGGATGGATGGCCAGCTCTTGCCATACATGGTGACAAGAACCAAGCAGAAAGAGACCGAGTCTTGGCAGAATTTAAGAGTGGAAGAAGCCCGATAATGACTGCCACTGATGTAGCAGCAAGGGGACTTGGTAGGATTATCTGTAACGCTATGAGAGGATTAGATTAGACCATTTCTTTTTTCTATGGGTTAAAAGATAAAAACAAAAGTCGCCTGGCTGCCCCTTTCCACTGTTTCCTCTGGTACAAGAATAAAAGCCACATGGAAAGAAAAAGGGAGCTTTGAAGAATATATTTCCCCACATCCATCTCCCGGGCATGGAGCTGATTGGTTTTTGAGCAGCCTGGGCGACTGACACCCTGCTTGCATTAATAGTGTTTTAGTGCCGTCACACACTCCTTATCCCTGCAAGTTAAGGTGGGCACATTTACTTGGGAAAAATGTGTTGCTCTTAGTTTCTTGATCTTTTCAGATCTGCAGTTGTAGGGATAAGGGGGTTTTGGTTCTCTCTTCTCTCCTTCCTCTAGCCTTTAAACACCAAAATCATTTACACAAACAGTTTTCTGTTCTTATTCCTGCATTTGTGTGATCATATCAATGCTTTACTTCTCAACTGTGTTTTCTTCCTTCTTTTTTGTTTCCTTTTGCAGATGTAAAGGACATAAAGTGTGTGGTGAACTATGATTTCCCAACTTCGTTGGAGGATTACATCCATAGGATTGGTCGAACAGGGCGCGCAGGAGCTAAAGGAATGGCGTTTACATTCTTTACACATGACAATGCTAAGTTTGCAAGAGAGCTTATCAAGATCCTTCAAGAAGCTGGTCAAGTTGTACCTCCTACTCTCTCTGCATTAGTTAGATCATCTGGTTCTGGTTATGGAGGTAAAAACTCAGATTCTCTTCTCTCACGTGAGAGTTAAACCAATCTTGCTTATTTGGTTTGATGATCTGATTTATGATTTGTTGACTTGTTAAGGTTCAAGTGGTGGAAGAAACTTCCGGTCAAGAGGAGGAGGAGGACGTGGTGGTGGGTTTGGAGATAAACGGTCAAGATCGACGTCAAACTTTGTACCTCATGGAGGAAAGAGGACTTGGTAGAAGAGAATCTCATCATTTTGATTCTCTGGTTTGTCCTTAGAAAAGCTTTAACTATTATGATACTTAATCACTGTTTCTTTTCGTTGTTGAAGTACTACTCTCTTGTAGAGACCATACCTTTATTTAATTATTAGCTGATTTCGCTTCTTTTTCTACATTATATTATTATCTCCATTTTTTTCATAATTCTCTCAACTAAAATAGCACTTTACTTACTCCCTAGTTAACCGTAACACCACTAAAACATCTTTTGAAATTTTTTGTTTGTGGATTACTTTTGAATTTTGATATATGGGAGATTCAAGTAATCCGAAATGAAATTAGACATTTGTGTCCAAAAATATTTGATAATCTAACATCTAGAATATGTTCTAAATCATGGTTAATAACTATTGGACATATAATTATTATTTCCAGCTGGACATTATTATTTACTATCTTAAAAATGTGGAAATTAATGCGTGTATATGTATATAAGCTGCGCTAATAAAACCTTAGGCGTAGTCCCACAAATTTTGGTCGGAGTAAAACGTGAGGAGAGACCGAGAGAGACTCTGAGTGAGAGAGAGGAAATGGAGGCAGACGAAAGCGGGATTGCTTTGCCGTCGGGTCCCGACGGTCAAAAGCGGCGAGTCAGTTACTTCTACGAGCCGACGATCGGAGACTACTACTACGGTCAAGGACATCCGATGAAACCTCACCGGATCCGTATGGCTCATAGCCTTATCGTCCACTATCACCTCCACCGTCGTTTGGAAATCAGTCGCCCTATACTCGCCGACGCTTCCGATATCGGCCGGTTCCATACGCCGGAGTATGTTGATTTCCTCGCTTCCGTTTCGCCGGAATCTATGGGCGATCCTTCCGCTGCACGAAACCTTAGGCGATTTAATGTCGGCGAAGACTGTCCTGTCTTCGACGGACTTTTCGACTTTTGCCGTGCCTCTGCGGGAGGTTCTATCGGCGCTGCCGTCAAATTAAGCCGACAGGACGCTGATATCGCTATCAATTGGGGCGGTGGGCTTCACCATGCTAAGAAAAGCGAGGCCTCTGGGTTTTGCTATGTAAATGACATCGTGCTAGGGATTCTGGAGTTGCTCAAGATGTTTAGGGTAAATGCTCGATTCCTGCTTATCTCATCTCTTAGCTATTCGTAATAAACTTGTATATGTTCTTCTGAACATTTTGGGGTTTAAGCTTATCTTATTGAGTAGCTTTCATAAATTGACCTGAAACCTCGAAGTTTTTTGTGATTGTCGAATGATACTTTTGAATCTTTAATGTTTCCTAAATTGCATGTTACCTTAAGAATCTTGCATTATCATGTTAGGTCAAATACATCAGATGTTTGTGAGTTTTGAGTGATACAGCTGCAAGTTATAAATCCTGATAAAGTCATTCTGAGTTAACTGTTTTCAATGTTTCAAGGGCCAAGGGATATTGAATTGTTTGAGAATTAAAGCTTTTCCGTATTGCCTCTTGGTTTGTTTGTTTCCATCAGCTGATTCTTCATGTTTCTTGCTTATGTTGTATATCATTCGGATTCAGTTGCTTTGTTACTGTATTCTGATAGCATTGTTCAAAATGTTGAGCGTTGATGATGGTTCCATTGCTTGCATCTTAATGCTTTCGTGACATTTCGATTGCAGCGGGTTCTCTACATAGATATCGATGTCCATCATGGAGATGGAGTAGAAGAAGCGTTTTACACCACTGACAGAGTTATGACTGTCTCTTTCCACAAATTTGGGGACTTCTTCCCAGGAACTGGACACATAAGAGATGCAGGCACTGAAAAAGGGAAATACTATGCTCTAAATGTTCCACTAAATGATGGTATGGACGATGAAAGTTTCCGCAGCTTGTTTAGACCTCTTATTAAGAAGGTTATGGAGGTGTATCAGCCAGAAGCAGTTGTTCTTCAGTGTGGGGCTGACTCGTTAAGCGGTGATCGGTTGGGTTGCTTCAACTTATCTGTCAAGGGTCATGCTGATTGCCTCCGGTTCGTAAGATCTTACAACGTTCCTCTCATGGTCTTGGGTGGTGGAGGGTATACTATTCGAAATGTTGCCCGTTGCTGGTGTTATGAGGTCTTTTCATCTCTTTCCCACTTCTTCTATGCTTTTTTGATAATTATTATAAGTTTTGTTTCTTGAAAGGTTTGTTTCTGTTGCCTCCTCGCAGACTGCAGTTGCGGTTGGAGTAGAGCCAGAAAACAAACTCCCATACAATGAGTATTTTGAGTATTTCGGTCCAGAATATACGCTTCATGTCGACCCAGGTCCAATGGAGAATTTAAACACACCAAAAGATATGGAGAGGATAAGGTAAAATCTCCTATTCCCCCTTATATGGTCATTCTAGTAACTTCTACCTAATCCACTCTATTGTTGAGATGATAATGATTCCTCTTCCTTGGCCTTGTCGATGGGATATAGTGAACTTAAAGAAGTTACTTGTTGAAATTTCAGGAACACGTTGCTAGAACAACTTTCGGGACTAATACATGCACCTAGTGT
Organism: Cardamine occulta; assembly: GCA_028015245.1. Lineage (NCBI taxonomy): Eukaryota > Viridiplantae > Streptophyta > Magnoliopsida > Brassicales > Brassicaceae > Cardamine > Cardamine occulta. The sequence continues at coordinate 2,047,787 of CM051392.1, forward strand.
GCAGTTTCAGCACACACCACCAGTGAATCGAGTTTTGGAAGAGGTAACTTTTTCAATCATCCATTGCTGTATATCTCTCTCTTTGCAGTTTTAGTTTCGTCCTGTCCTATTGGGACCCACTCATTATATCTGTTACCTCAAACCTTTAGCCGGAAGAAGACATGGAGATGAGACCAAAGCCTCGCATTTGGAGTGGAGCTGCAGCTTACGAGTCAGACAGTGACGATGATGATAAACCTCTTCATGGTTTCTCAGGTCTTGGTGGCCGAACTATGGACAGGTAATGAAAACTTCCTCTTACTCCATCCACCAAACCCTTGATTCTCATTGTCTAACTTCTTAACAATGTGATTAAAAAATTAACTCATTATTTCTTAAACTCATCAGGGACTCTACAGGTGAAGATGAAATGGAAGACGATAACCAGGAGCCGGAAGAGGTGAATCCCCCATCGACTTAAAACCAGCTTGATGGATGGTGTGTCTTTTGCATATGGTAATGTCAGGAGATTTAAGAGACAAGTTTGGGGATGATTCATGTTTTTTTCAGCACCCTTTTGAGTTCTGGGAAAACACTGGCATTGATAGAACAGTGACAAGGATTTGTCCTATAAGTCCAACGTTAGGAAATCAGAAGATGTGAAAATGCACAGCAACTTCTTCTTCCCTTTCTATTACCATTCAAACAAAAGCAGAAAATTAGATTAAACTTTTTTTTTTCAAATACCACTTTTTAAAAAAAAAATTAATAAAAAAAAACCTCCATTTTTAAAAAAACCGCAAAATTGGTCTATTGAAGTTTGTTTGAGATCATCATCACCCAAATTCATCAAAAATTGGAAAAATTGCCGAATAATTAAGAGCAGCCATGGCTAAGGAGCTTGTATCTCTCCAATATCTGCGACCACCACTTCACATTTCTCGCAAATTCCTTAACCTCTCTCCTCCTCCTTCAACTCTCAATCTCCGCCCAAAACCTCCGCAAAACCCAATCTCTATCCACCAATTATCTCACCGGAACAAAACTTCCCACGACGACGACGGAATCCCAGCCGACGACGTCAAAACCCTCGCCAAATTCAAATCCCGCCATAATTACATCAGAGTCATCCAAGTTTCTCGAAAAACAGATCATCCACTCGCCGGTTCTCGTCTCCTCCTCCTCGACAATCCCGGTAACATCCACAGCATCTCTTTCCTTCTTAAATCCCTAACCGATAGTTACTTCGACGTTTTCGCTACTCTGCCTCCGATTATACCTCATGGACCAATCGGTATTCTCGGATTCGGAGCCGGTTCAACAGCCCGATTGATTCTCGAGCTTTACCCTCCTGAAATCACTGTCCATGGATGGGAGCTTGACCCTTCTGTAATCGACGTCGGTAGAGAGTTCTTTGGTCTCTCTAAGCTCGAAAGGGATCATAAAGATAGGATTTTTATCAGCATTGGGGATGCTTTGAACGCTAGTGTTAAAACCGGGTTTTCGGGTATTTTAGTTGATTTGTTTAGCAGAGGGAGTGTGATTAAAGAGCTTCAAGATCCTAAAGTGTGGGAGAGTTTGAAATGTAGGTTGAGGAAGAGAGGTAGGATTATGGTGAATGTTGGAGGAAGATGTGTGGAAGCTGAAGATTCAGAGAGAGATGGAGATTTGGTTATGGAGGAGACTTTGAAGGCTATGAGTTTGGTTTTTGGAGATAAGCTCTTTGTTCTAACGCTTGGAAATGGTAATGATAGCTCGGTGGCTTTAACCGGTGATTTACCGGATCTTGATGCGTGGAAGAAGAGATTACCGCGTAGCGAATTGAGAAGCTATGTTGATATGTGGAGACCTTATTGAGAATTCAGCTTGAGATCTTAGCCTTACGTTTAGGTATGTGTTGATGCTGCAATTTGTTTTTGCTCTCTCGTTTTGGATCATAAGAAGCTATGAATCTGATTTGCTTAAACACAAAACTTGGTTCTGTCTCAGAGAGAGTTATATAAGTGTACAAATCATTGGCTTAACCATTTTGTCTTTATTGTTGATGAATCTTTAGGCTTTCTATTTCTTTCATGGCTTCAATCTAGAGATTACTCATTGCTGTTATGTATTATTTATTCTCGTATTTTGAAGCTAAATTTGACAGATCTTTGTATCGCTCTTTTTCATTCAAATCGAAAGATGGGGCCTCTTCTTATCTTCTTTGGTGTTTTCGCAGTTTCTACACTGCAGGAGAAGATCTAGATAATAGATATGCTAAAAAGTTGAAGTTTCGATTACAAGGCAAAAACTTTACAGTCGCATTCATTCTTTGACATCATCATTTAGCGTGTACAAGAGAAAAATAAAAAGGGTGTTCAATATGAAATGCAAAAAACATTGTACTTTTACATAAAACATTTTTGCAAAATTTTAAACGCAAACAATGATAATTATGTTTAAGATGATTACGATTGTGGATTCTTAGAATAGTTATAAATGCACAAGCAAACAAACAAGTTTTAAAGCTAATTTATCATCTTAAAGACTCAAACTATAGAATGTACTTGAAGTGATACATCTTGGCCTTGAATAGCAATAGTTTTTAGAGTGGTTTTTGGTTTTAGATTCTTCAAAAAAACTAATTTATTGCCAATCATGATTTTGGCAAAAGTAGATTCCCTAAAAAAATAGGAAATTTAGATTTTGATGGTTTTTGCATATTTGTGAAGAGAATACAAAAACTAACTTATAGGAGTTTTTATGAGGTTTTTGTGATAAATATTTTTTTTCCTTTTTTTTTTCAACGTCTGATTTTTTTTTTAATTGTTTACTAAAACCCTATTCTTTGGAGAGTTTTCCACAAGACTTGGCATAAAAAAAAGTTTTATTTCTATTTTTAGTAAATTGTTATAAATCTACTTACCTAAATATCATTTTTTCTATATAAGAGTAAAGTTTCTTCATACTTGTCTTGTACACACAAAAATCTCATCCCCATTTGTCTGCAAATCAAGTTTGGATGTTGCGGTAAGTTCAATCAACTTCATATAATTTATATTATTTTAGTTTATGTTTATTGTAAATTTGATCTTTAACAAAAAAAGTTTCTTGTAAATTGATTAAAGCCAAAGTTACAGTGGACAGATACTATAATTTAGTTGTGTGCGTAATTTATTATAGGTATGGCGAATCGAGGACAATCATCAAATGGCAAAGAGGTATTTTATTTAGTTTATATATATATATATATATATATATTTAGTGGTGTTCATCCTACCGTAGTACAAAATTAAGTTGACTAATTATGTGTATGTAATAATGTGATTAAAGCCAAAGTTATAGTGGACAGATAGTATGGTTCATTATTTTCTTAAAACTTATGAGACTGAGATGGAGCTTATTAAATGGCGTACTGGCCCTCTAAAAAAGGAGAGTAAAATGAGAATTATAAAAGGATTTCGAGAAGCGACAGGTCAAGATCTTGAATGGCTTCCTTTAAAAAACAAATTTTACACTCTAAAAAGCCTTTATGATATTTATCGTCGACTGAGGGAAAAAACTGGAGTTACAGTTAATCATGACACACAAGCTATTGAAATGGACGACGAATGGTGGAAGGATCATATTCAGGTAATTTTTAAACAGTATATCACATCATTTTTGTTATTATATATTTAACTAATGCTTTTAACCTTTTTGATGTAGGAAATACCAAATGCTTCAAAGCTCCGAGCAAACCCTCTTATCGATATCGACAAAATGGATCAGCTTTTTGGCACCAAACATATTAGTACTGGAGATGGATACTATCCAGGTTCCGGAGTGGATCAATATACCGAATCAGAAACTGTTACTGAGAATGATTCTGAAACAGTGAATCTAGGAGATGATTCCGATGTGCCTTTAGAAAACCTGAATGAAACACCTTCATCCTACAACCAGAGTTCAAAACGTGTATACGAAAAATCTACACGACCTTCATCTTCAACACGTAAACGAGCAACACCAAAAGTTTCGTATGACTTCGTGACAAATGAAGCTTACAAGAAAAGAACAGAAGTTTAAGAGCAAGCGAAAGATAACAAGTTGGAACGTGCAATTAAGTCGTTACTAACACTCTCTGGTCTTCAATATGACTCCTCATTATACTGGGGAGCTGTGAGTGTGCTTCAAAGCAATGAGACACATGCACGTGTTTATTTAACACTACCCAATGATGATGCTAGAGTTAAATATCTTGAGCGTACAACGAGCGTACAGCTGAATAGGCGAATTGAAAATAATTATTCATAAGAAACCTTATTTGTTTTAGCTTTTGACGTGTTTTTTGTTTAAAGTAGAATAATGATTGTCTCTTTTAATGTTATCTTTTTCATTAATAAATATTTTTTATTTTAATAATTTATTTTTGTATTTTTAATTTTTCAGATGAAAGCATTTTACAAAATGTTGGAAGATGATGAGGAAGAAGATGGAAGCATTAACTTTGGAGAATCATTCATGGATCCTTTGTCCATGATTATAGAAAAGAGACCGATGAACTTAGATCCTGAACGCGGTCGAAGATACGTGTATGAACTCATTCATGGTCATGAAGAACAATGCTACAACATAATTCGGATGTATCCACCGGTGTACATCCAATTATGTGAAAACCTTAAGGAGGATTATCATTTGAAGGAGACTGATAATGTAAGCATCCATGAAAGCGTTACAATTTTTCTTACCATATGCGCTCAAAACGGAACTCAAAGATTTGTTGGAAAAATATTTGGTCATTCACAAGAAACCATAGGCAGGAAATTTCACGAAGTGTTGAATGCTCTCGAACATATGGCGGTTGATTTGTTTAGACCTGGTCCAGAAGAGCTCACACAACCTCATCCAAAGTTACAAGCTGACAGAAGGTATTGGCCTTATTTTATGGGTTTTATTGGTGCAATAGATGGAACACATGTTCCTGTCACCGTTGCGGGGAAAAACTCAGAAAAATATTGGAACAGGAAAAGCGACACAAGTATGAATATTTTAGCAATATGCAATTTGGACATGTTGTTCATATATGCATATATTGGTATTCCGGGATCAGCTCATGATGTAAAAGTTTTAATGCTAGCGATGGAGGGGCCTCATCAGTTTCCAACTCCACCTGTTGGAAAATATTATTTGGGAGATTCTGGTTATGGTCTTCGACATGGATTTCTTACTCCATATCGAGGGGAAAGATATCATCCTAGCGATTATAATGGAAGTAGGCCACCTAGTAGTCACAGAGAAATGTTTAATAAATGACATTCTTCGTTGCGATCTGTTATTGAACGGACTTTTGGCGTGTGGAAAGCAAAATAGCGAGTTTTAAGAGAAAAACCAAGGTATGCCATACATGTTTAACGTAAAGTTATTGCAGCAACAATGGCATTACATAATTTCATTAGGTTATCAAATCAACGAGATGTTGACTTTGATTCAGCCCATCTGATGACTAGTAATACAGCTGAAGAAGATTCTGATGAAGATGAAGAGGAAAATAACGCTTCAAGGCAATATATGGAAGGGATTCGAGATGAAATTTCTGCATCATTATGGAACTCTTGACATTGATATTAGTTTATGTAATAATATTTTATTTTTATGTAATAAAATTATGTGTATTTTCTCAGTACTTTTGTTGGTATTATGAAATTTTTTAAGTTTTTATTTGATTATTAAAATTTAATATCATTTATTTTAATAATTTTTAAACACAAATAACCAAAACTAAGAAAATATAGAAAACACAAAAAAGTAAAAAATATATACCAAAAACTAAACAAGTTACCATTCAAGTTTTTGAAAAACTAAAATCTACAGAAAATCAAAAACCAAAAAAATCAGAAACCAAAAACCAAAAACCACTAAAAACTATCAGCCATTCATGGCCCTTAAGTGCAACTTCTTAATCTATATACTTAATAATCAATATTTTACATATGTAAGATATGGACTATAGTCTATAGTCCTACATCGCCGTTAAACAGGCTAATAAATTTTATTAATATAGAATATTAAATCAAACGCATGCTTCTTGCTTACCGTAGGCTTTTACCCATAGGAAACAAATACCAATTTGTTGCGAAGTATCATTAAAGTTTATAGAACACCCTAGGTTTATTTTCTAATCACCTTTTCACTATTTATAACTATATAGGAGTTGGAATATAGACTTAAGTCATGAAAAAAAATCTCTACATTCCAAAGCGGTAAAGCCTATTTGATCTATAACTCTTATAATACTTGAAAGGGCAACTATTGAACATATATTTACACTATGTCGTTTAAATATCGGTGGTGTCACGACGACGACACTAATAACGTTGAAATGTATTGCTGAATAATGACAAAACAATATCTTGCTAAATTTCGCGACTTATTGTTTTATTTTTATATAACAACTTGTGTTTAAAAGCTAAATGAAATATGTCATTAAAAAAATTTGAAAACGGATGACCAGATAAACTTTTCATCTAACATATTGGATTTCTTTCAGCGATATACTAGCAGATGTGAAATAAATTGGCCAGGCCAGGCAAATTAATCTAACCAAATTCAGTATAATAAATACGACAAATTTCATGATCATGTATGTTTTATACATAGTAAATGAAAATTTATAATTACTGAATGTGAGGTTGGATTTGTTTGACCCAACACGTGGTTACCGCAGCAATAAGCAATCCCGAGGGCGGGAGAATAAAATCTCTATCTATTTGTCTTTAAATTTATTCGATTTTTTGTTTCTACAGACAAATAATTCCATATTAGAAAACTTTTATATCTCGTCTTCTAATTTCTTCCTAACTAAAATTATGTGTTTCATGTTCATGATTGATTCTAAGCTAGTTTTTTCTTATTCGATTCTGCATATATAAAAACACACAAACATACAAAAGGACATATTCACAAAACTATTGTCCAAGTTGCATCATTGACCTCTCATACCTCCAACTTTACCTTCGATAATCAGCACATGTATGTTCATTAATTAAACTTTTTTTTTGTCAAACGATTAATTAAACATTATCTCTTATGTATGTGTTGTTTCAAATGAGACCATATATATAAAATGTGGTTTCTAGAGATTCTTAGAGTCACAACATTTAATTAAATTACAAGAAGAAAAATAAAATGTGAGGGACAAAGTAGTACTGGTCTAGTTTGAGTAGATCATATGTGTGAGGAGGACCCATATTCTCTCTCTCTCTCTCTCCAAACCCCTTATAACACTTCATACCCCCACCTCTCAATTGTATCATTTTATATCCTTATATGCAACCTCTATAGATATATTGAAGGTCTATATATAGATCAATATACCCCCACTCTATAATCAATTACTTTAGACTTTTGATGGTTTGATTTGTTATGTTTTCTTCTCTAAGATGTTGGTTTAGAGATGAGTATTCAAGATATAGATGTAATAATGTCTTGGTAAAATAATGATACAAACTTTCTCTCCACGGATTATTTTTTAAAAAGATTCTTGTTGAAATGAATCTTTGAAACAACCACCTCATAGTTTTCCAAACAATTTTCAAACTCAATGTCCAAATCAATAAGATTGTAACCTTTTAATAATCATACAATTTTGTGTATCCTGATAAGAGAGGAACTCTATTTTCCCTTTTAGCAAGGACTGATTTCCTCTTTTAGCTAATAATATGACCTCTATTTCCGAACCCTAATCCTAATATTAGTCACAAAATTAGTATTTCAAAATAATAATATGAAGACGTTAGTTTGGTGATATAAAGCTTAGATGCTTCACTTTAGTAAATTACTAAATTCCCACCACTAACCACCATCATAACTTAGACCAGAAAATAATAATCTAATGGATCTTGAAAGCATTTCAAAGGCTAATTAATTACCACAATATATTAAACAACTTTCTAATAGTAATAATAAAATTATCTCAGCTACTTCTCAATAAGGTAATTATTGATCATTTACTATTACACATGAATTTTTGCAGTCTAACTTTATTTGAAATTTCTAGATATATTCATATATAGAGTTAATGTTCGAATTGAAATTGAATGTTCTACATTAATGTTCTGAATTAATTTATGTTCAAATTGAAACATTTTATTAAAAAAAAAAACTGTTTGTATCTCAAATAGATTTTTTTTTTGTTTTTTGAACGAAGTATCTCAATAGAGTCAATATAATTAATTCATGAGTGTATATATAGCATTTGTTGATGTAGTGTTCATTAATTATACAGTACTTTCTAATGGAATTCGAGTGATCATGATTCCAAAATGTTTAAGAACTTAGATTTTAGTGATTTCCTTTTAAATGATGTGGCATCATTTTTAACTCAAAACTGTCATTTGGAACCTAAATGGGAAATTTTCAATTTTCTAGGTGACACAAAAATGCTAATCTTATGTTATTTATTTATGAATAGTTACGTTGTACATAGAATCGGTAGTTACTAATACCATCTAAAATGAATGTGTAGATATCTAGTCATAAGCTCAGTAGATCAATTAATCAAGACCAAAAGTTGACCCCAAAAAAAAAATCGAGACCAAAAATATATCTATTTACAGCGCAGATATATACATACATATAAATCCTTTCATAAATCCGAATTCAATTTTGATTCCGGTTTAAATTATTTGGTAATCAAAGATGGTGCGAAATCTAAATAAGAAGAAGACAGTATTACAAATGTCTCAATCGGTTGTCACTTCCAATAATATATACTCTAACACAAGTAACTGTTGGTGTGCTACTAACCCTAGCTATAGCTTTAAAACTCTTTGGACCCCCTCAGAGTTTTTTTCCCATTACAAAAGTTTGATTTTACAAAACCTATTAAAAACTGACTTGAGTTCACATGAAATCTCTCGACTTTTACTGAATTCCTGTCTCTACCTAGCGTCTTTGGTCTCAAGAGTTTATTCTTGTTCATATATATTCTTTTTCGATTTAAATAGAATTGTTACTATTATTTTGAGGATGTGCAGATCTTTTTTTTTTTAACTATTTTTACCGCCATCGACGGTACTACTTGTACAGTTTGTTGACTTTGTTCTGCCAAAACCATTTATTGTTAATATTATGTTCTTTAATCCTCGTTGCAAAAATCAGAGGTTGTTAGAAATTTGAGGGTTTCTTGAGGTTCCAAGTCTTTGGCCATCAGCGTGACAGGTATAGAGAGATCATAGGGTATAAATATACAATGATTATTGATCAGTTAGCTTAGGGTTGATTTTGAGACTGTTAGGGAATATTGTTATCATTAAATGCATGAAGAAAATTTACAAAAGCTAAAGGTAAACAAATTAATTTAATGGGAGACAAAAGTGAGCACAGTGAATGATGTTACTATTATTCTTGAGATGAAATGTCATAGTCATTCTTTAAGGGACATACCCTCTCCAGCTCTCCTCCTCTTCCTGTTTATTAATTGTTCATTTGTTATTACTACACCTTGTCTTTTGCTCTTTCTCCTTCTTCTCCACTAAGAATTTTCCCTATTTTTTTCCTTTTTATTTGTTTCTTTGGTTTCTTTAAATTCTCAGGTTCTATACAAATCTTTCTCAAATCTTCTTGATATTAGGGTTTTCCCCTTTCTTTGAGAGGGCTAAAATTAACCCTAATATATCCCTCTCATTGACTAAAGGGTTAAGCCTACTCTATCTACTTTGGAAGCGAATTTCAAAGGGTAAGGAAAAAAGCCCTTGAAAGAGGAAGAAAGATACAAGATCCTCAAAGAACCTAAAGATCTAAAGGCAGGTATATATATAACTCTATACATGTGCTTTGATGTATATGTATGTATATATCTATCTGAATAAATCCCTAGATGTATGCACAGCTTCCGATCATCAAAGAATCCTTTTTATATTCTATGTTTTTTCTATGCTCCATGTTTTATGTTCTATGCGCGATCCCCTTTGATCTTTCTGTCACTTTCCTTTGAATTTCTACTCTAAGAAAGACTTAAAAGGTTACCTACTTGTAGCATATGAGGAAAAGATAATAACAAACACATGTGCTATTAAACCTTCATCATAACATGTGATCTTTTTGACTTGACATAATTATCTAAATTAAGTTTATATACATATCCAAATTAGGATAAGACTTAAGATCAGTGGAATTGCTTCAATTCAACAAGGGAAAAGAGAAGGAGGGAGAGGGAGTTTAATTAACTAACTGATTTACGAAAGGCAGATTTTTTGAAATTTCAATTTTCTAGGACCAAGTTTAATTTTGGGCATACAAACAGAATTTAATGAATCATCACCGAGTTTCCCCTTAATTAGTTTCTTTTAACAAATCTAGGGTTGAGGAGAGAGAGGAATATGAAGAAGATGGTAAAGCACATAACGGCACAATTGAATCACACAAAAAAAAATGTTTGATTTTAATTAGTAAAACACATATGTAGTTTATATATCTGAATTAAATAAGCAAAATGTAGTGCAGATTTATATGTAGCATTGATATAAATACAGAGAGATAATACACAAAGTCATCTGACATAAGAAACTAAATCTGACTTTCCATGGAATTTGTACAAACTGCAGTTAGACTATCATGTTGTTTGAATCGAGTCTTAGCTGATCCACATGTATGTCTTATATTAGAAAAAAGTGTGTATGTATACTCTGTAAAAAAAATCTGATAAATTAACTAAGTTTACTGGATTCGACTTTAATTCAATTTCCTATTATATATTTCTAGAGAGAACTTAATATGCTATGATCTGTAGTAAGCGATTAAATTTATATATAAATTTGACCGAGTTCCTAAATAACATATTATTTGTATATCGAGTATTAAAATTATAGACAATTTATGCTAGTGAGGTTTATCAAGAAAATTCAGAGACTAAACTTTTACTTTTTCGATGAAAGATCAAGTAATGAAAAGAAAAAAAAAGAAAAAAAAAACATTAAGTAAGACCAAAAAATTAATAGTTTCCAGCATGTCCTGGATAATCTTTTTGTGTTGTTAACTTGTTCACTTAATCTTCAATTAAAGACCTTTAGGTTTTTCCTTTTCTTAGATTGGATATTAGACATGTTATACATTCACGTGAGTATATATAATGATACACAAATATGCAGAGACAAAGGCATATTATACGCATAGAGACTCAAACGTACATATGCATATATATCAAGAAAATTTTAGAACGGGAAAATAAATGAAAATCCAAGTCGACTTTTTCTTTTCTAAAAGCTAAAAATATGAATATAATTTTTCCTAGAATGTAGCATTAATATATATAGAAGGAACACAACTTCTGAACGAAACCTAGGAGTTTCATCGTATTCTAGCAAATCCAAATTATATATGTACTTATGTGTGTTTTTAACTAATACTTTAAAATGTTAAAGTGTATTTTTTTTTTAAGATGCTAAAATTAATGTGTTTAAAACTTAATATTAGGTATAAGAAACCAAAGAAAATGGCGTCGTCGTCGTCAAACTCATACAACTCACCATGCGCGGCGTGCAAGTTTCTTCGCCGGAAATGTTTGCCGGGATGCATATTCGCCCCATATTTTCCACCGGAGGAGCCACACAAATTTGCCAACGTCCACAAAATCTTCGGAGCAAGCAACGTCACGAAGCTCCTCAACGAGCTCCTCCCTCATCAGCGTGAAGACGCAGTCAACTCCTTAGCCTACGAAGCCGAGGCACGTGTCCGAGACCCCGTCTATGGCTGCGTCGGAGCCATCTCTTATCTCCAGAGACAAGTCCATAGGCTTCAGAAGGAGCTCGACGCAGCTAATGCTGACTTGGCTCACTATGGCCTGTCCACGTCAGCCGCCGTGGATTTGTTTTTCCAGCCTCAGCCGCTTCCGCCACAGCAACCGCCTACGCTGAATCTGGGTTATAGGCTTTCGGGGGCAAGTCCGGGGATGACTCAGCTGCCACGTGGCACCGGAGGATCGTATGGGACTTTTCTTCCTTGGAACAATGGTCATGATCATCAGCAAGGAGGTAACATGTGAGAGTATTTAAATTATGTCCACTCCATCTCTCATTTCTCTCTATCTACATTTATATTTATGTGTGTGTGCTACGAATACTATAATATTTTATTTACTGCATGGACTCTGTGGTACGAATACTATATGTGTGATTTTTTTTCTATCGAATTATAAATGCATCGACTGTCCTTATATATTTGTTTATGATATGCATATTTATTGTATACACTATATGGTTTTTGGTTATAATTCGTTTGGTATTTTTATATTTTACAATACCTAAGCTATGATATATAATTATATATATTTATGTTTATGAATTGGCCGATTAACTGGTCATTTTAACAACAAACAAGATCAGTAGTTTATAGTGAATTTGTAAAATTGGGTACAAATGTTGGGATTGCAAAAATAAAGGAAAACGGGTATTAAGATGGTATTATCTCATTATTCTTTTATGGTTTTTAATAATAAAAACAAAAGAATGATTTTTAATAACTATGTACCTCTCCGCAAAAGAATTGAGTAAAAAGATTAAAGTTTCTGTTAGTAAGAAAAAAGAAAGATAAAACGATATTCTGTATCAAATAAGAAATTAATTAATTCAAAAAAGGGTTTGTAGTAGCATTGGTGAATTATACTGTTTTTATTAACATCTATGACCATATATATATATATATATATATGTTGCTGATTGTTATTGCCCTGGTGGGTTTAATATCAAAAACTAGGATTGTAGTTCTGACTTGATGTTTGAGAGGAGTTAAGGGTACTAAATACTAATAATTGAAGAGTTCATTGTTTAGTTGCTTACCTAATATTTCTCATATCTGTATCTATTTAAGTTTTATTTATATTCTATTGATTCTTTGGAGTTACGATATTATTAGTTTTGTATTGTTTTTTTGAGTAAGAAGTGTAGACCGACGGCTAGGCACGTGGATATATTATGAAGTTTCCTTTTACTATCTTTTAAAATAATCTTTTAGTTATTAATATATTATGGTGTGTGCAGCCTTTCAGGCATATAAAATATGATCGTCAGAAAATGTTAATGCATTAAGATATTAATGAAAATTGCTTTTGATTTTTTTTTTTGGGTATCCGATCATGGAGTTATCATGTGAATTTTATGATATACCAAAAATAGTCCAAGTCATGAGTAGTGAAATTGATGTAACAATACAAGAAAATGACGATTTTGGGATTAAAATGCCGTACAAAAACAAAATTAATATTTGTCTTATAGTCGCTTTTGGACTAACTAATATATGGTCTTTGTTGTTTCTTCGCAATACAGACGATTTCGGAACTAAAATGATATAATGTAACTAAAACATGGAGGTGATTACGTCATATACATTCAATTTTGTGACCAGAGTTACTTATATATTCGAGAAAGTTTGGTACATCAAAACTTTTGAATTGCAATTATAACACTTAGTGAAGTGATACAAGTATTAATATAGTTTGTCAAAAGACAAAAAGTAATATAGTTAACTCTTTTTTCTTTTCTTTTTTACTTAGTTACGTTTAAATTTCTATCTTTCTATCTTAAGTCCATATTTTGGTTCTCACTCTTTTGATCTATCTAGGCCCAAACATAAATTTACCATAACCAAAATTAAAACCACTCTGCTTTTTTACCTGTGAATTTTCATCTTAGTACCCAATGAAACAATTAACATTAATTTGAGGCCTAGAGCAGTGAAAGTATTTATATTCTTTTAATGTCTGAGATATATAGTTATCATGTGAGTTTCATACTCGTTAAACTTCTAACAAATAATGTTAATTTTTGTTGAGTATGTTAGAACAAAAAAAAATGAATATTTTGAAAAAGAAGGCTATAAGAAATTCTTACCTCCAATCTTTCTCGACTACTGTGTATATATATGCGTGATATACAAATTAAGTGGTCTTTATAGGATACTTATGATCAAAATGATGAACTACATATATATATATATATATAGTGAGTAAAACTAAATAAAATATAATAACATAGCCCATGGGAAAGATATGAATTAAAGCTGCTAACAGAAGCTTTTTAAATCAACAAAATACAGGTATATGTTCTTATATTTGGACAAAATAAATAGATAAACATGTCCAATTGAAAATTCTCTTACTGGGATGAGTGAATCATCTGTTCATGTATCTTATGATTATGGAGGTACACGTTGGAAAATAACTTTAGATATTGTCGAGGATAAAATAATAGAAAGTCATCAAGAATCCATCAAACCTATCAATCAATCGATGTCTTTAAAGACGTAAAAAGGAAGCAAACTCTGAGTTTCTGCCTTTGAGCTAAACTACAAAACCCAACAAGACAATTTCTTTTTACATTGTGCATTGCGGGTCCTTATATTAATTATAAATCAGCAAAACTCAAAAACGAAAATAATAATCAAAGTAAAGGGCATTGTAGTTTCAAATAGAGTCCAAATTTGAAGTCTGAGGATTTAGGCCAATCTCTTCATACCCAACGTTTTTCAGATTAGTCCTACTTGGCTTTGATCCGGTCCTCGCTATTTTTTCTTTTGATAAAGAGATAATAACATTTATTTGTAAGAATTGTAGTTTCTTCATAAGGAATATCCAAAGAAATATCATATGATAGATGAGCCTCCATATTTTATAGCTTTTTTTTTGCCACCATATTTTATAGCTTGTTAGTTGGTGGGTTTGATAATATATGATCTTTAGTTTTCCAATCATTGACTCACAAGAATATTAGGATTCAATAATGATTGAATAAATTAATAGCGGTATAACCGCCGACCATTGTCTCAATAGATTCTAATAACAGTGGATTTAGATTTGAAATTAGATTATGTTTCTTTTTTAGTTCCATCTCATAATTTTTCTCACAATGATAATTTAGTTCTGGATTCGAAACTGATTAAAAAATGTTTAGCAAAATATAAAGAATTTTTTTTTTTTGTGCAGTATGGCATTTTCTCTATTCCACACTGGTCGACGAAGGAAAAACAGACTAGACTATTTGACTTATTTCATATTCTATACTCAATAGTGGATGTCAATAGAACATTGAATATTTTTGTTATTTTAAACATCTACAATTATTTGAAATGGTAGAACATGATTCGGACGCCAGTATTTCAATCCATGATGTTAATTTAACCATTGGACCACTATAAATTTGGTCGATAATAATAACATTTTAATTAATGCATCAAAAAGTTATTAAATGAGTTAAATTAAGCGACAGTCACTATCATAAACTGCCAAAACTAA
Organism: Cardamine occulta; assembly: GCA_028015245.1. NCBI lineage: Eukaryota > Viridiplantae > Streptophyta > Magnoliopsida > Brassicales > Brassicaceae > Cardamine > Cardamine occulta. Next base: position 2,063,010 of record CM051392.1, read on the forward strand.
CACAGGCATCATGAAAATGTTAATTAATCTATTCTTAATCCGTTATTTAAATATTAGCAACTACTTATTCATTATTGGTATATTAAAAAACATTACCCCATTTAGTCCACTAATGTATTGTTGTTGTTGTTGCTATTTATATGCATGCCTTTGAAAGGGAATCATGGCAGCAATTATTGGGAACTCTTTTGTCAATCATAAGCACTATTCAGGATTCATAAGATCTGAATTCCCAACTATTCCTGCTATCGTGTCACACAAATAATTATACTAAAATGGAAAATATAATATTAATCATGATTATTTAAAGCCGCATGCATTGAACAAAACCCAAAAACTGATTGATTGATAGATAGATTACATACGAGAATCTCAGGAATTGAAAGAGGTCCAGTTACATTTCTAAAAGAATATTTGAAGTGAGCTTCCATAATAATTTAAAAATTAATTAGCAGTTTCATGTCTCAAGCAGAAAGAAGAGATGATAATGATTAATAAGATTGTTTGACTATAATAAAGAAAAAGACAAATACAATTCTCAGTTTCTCAGTTGAGATGCATTGCTGAATCCAACCGACACACTTGACGATCTGGTTTTGAAAGCAAATATTAGGCTGGTGTTGATAAAACTTGTAAATGTTTTAAAAAGGTTCTGGCAATATTTAGAAATGGTTCTGAAACAATTAAGCACCAATGCCTTTTATCAAAAAAAATAAAAAATTATGCACCATGCCTAAACTTTTTTAGTTTGGAAAACAAAAAAAAAAAAAGAATAAATATCTTAGATCTTTCGATAATCACTTCTTCCAAAATATGAAGGAAAATTAATTTCTAATTGTATATGGAAACTTCACTATACCGAAAATCAGAGTGAATATAAAAGATTAGATGAAACTAACAAGAAATTGTTGCTAAAAACATTTACATTAACATCTGTTTAATATATGTTGCTGAAGCAGCTCTTTGATGTAAAAAACTAGAGCTTTTACTTTGTTCCTGAAGCTTCTCTTTGATGTCATTCATCTGCATGTCGCAATCTAATACTGATGATTATATAAGACAGAGGATTTTAAAACAGAGTAGCTGTTATACTTATAAGAGAGATTTGTAATTGCAGCATACTCATTCCTCTTAGACCTTTGTAAGTGTAAGGTTCTTCGATACAAGATAGTGTAGCAGATAACGAATCCCTTAACCCTATCTGCCTTGCAACTTTACAGGTCTTCATCAAGCACATAAGAAGATTAAATCTTATGTTCGGAGGCTAAAAAACAAATCATTTGTTTTTTGCATGTCAATAGATTAATACATATGTTCTTCAAAATATCTTGTGTTTTTTTTTCTTCCAAAAATACCTTGTTGAAAACTGAAATCATACATAATATTTGTTCATCTCATTTTTCACATGAATATAAGAAACTTTTAAAGTATGATTATTATTAATTTTACCATAGATTTTGTTATACATGTAGAGAAAAGAAAAGAAGCCATCATGATAAATTCTGGAGTTATCTCTACGCTCGCTTCTCTTCCATCCCTCTAGTCTTTATCCTGAATCATCACAATAGAAACCATGCCAATTTCACTATGACACACACATGCATATATATATATAGAGAGAAAGAGAAAGAGATTTACAGCGACTGTGAAGTTGAGTGAAAGGTACTTGTCGGTGGAGGATGCTCACAATCCTTTAGACACTGTTTGAAGCAATCTGAAGTGAACTCCGGATCATGGCAGGCGATTTCACATTTAAATGTACATAAATGATCTATTGTTTCTGCTCCAGTCGCTGCCATCACCACCAAAACCAACATCATCATCACTACACTCCATTTTTTCTCCATTTCTTTTCTTAATTTGGAAATTTATATGTTTATAATATTATATATTTTCAGTGGAAGTACTTCTCTATTTATAAAGATGAAATGACCAACTCTGTCTTCGTTCTCTTAAATTTCATGTCATTATTTTCTTTTCTTTTTTTGTGCAACAAATTTAATGTCATTACTATGAGCTCTATTTATGCCAAGAAATATATGTGAAGTTTTTAATATTGACTTTAGAATTCTACAAAATGCATATGGAAGTGATATAATGTTTTTGAATTATTTGACTGACCTTTTGAATAGAAAGAAATTGGGTCCATTAACCTTACAAACATTAAAATTTAAGTCAATGTTTATGTGGATTGATCATGGTTCTACGTATAATTTACCCAACTGTGATAATAGAACGATACTATTTCATTCTAGAAATTTTCTACAAAGTGTCACCTAGCTAGGGATGTTCTAGATTTCGGTTTGGGTTTAGTTTGAGTTTTTCTTTTTATCGATAAATAATAATATCCAAAATATATTCGAAGATGTTGTGGAGTATGGTACGGTTTCAGTTTTAACTCAGAAAAAGTAAAAAATAATAATAATAATATTTACTTGGCAGAAAGAATTTAGAAAAAGTTAAGAAAAATCTCTAGCGTTCCACGAGAATTCATAGAAGTCATTAATAAGAATCTGCAAAGAATCTCTGAACTATTAAAATCTCTGAACTTTTAAAATCTGCAAACTCTACACAAGTCAACTTACCAATAACACCTATAGATACTAAAATTTCTCTTCATGTTCAGAATCTAAAACGTCACCGTTTGTAATCTGTAGCGAGCCAATATTAGGCCTATAAATGGGCCATAACAATTACGTGATACTAACTCTATGCGACTCTCCCCTTTAAACGCAGCGTTTCATGTAGGAAGTCTCTGCGTCAGATAGAGTCTCTTTTGTTCTTCACCTGTCGCTCATTGGCCTGGCCTGAGAGACTATCTTTACCGGCGACTTTGATCGGAAATTCTCATTCTCATTCTCATATTAGGCATTAGGCAGACCTTTCCGAAGCTTAGAAGATTCTCTAAAATCCTGATACTGGGGAAATGGGAATAGAGATCATAGGTCAAATTGAGAAAATCAATGGTAAAAATTTGAGTTACGGCGATTTTGCAGAGAGATACGTGGCCAAGAACCAGCCAGTGGTAATCTACGATCTCACTGAAGATTGGAGAGCTCGGGAAGATTGGGTCAGTGAGAATGGACGCCCTAATCTCCACTTCTTTGCCACTCACTTCGGAAAATCCAGAGTTCAGGTAAAGTCCATAACTTTCATGACACTATTGTAGCTTGCTTAGCTTCCATAGCCAAACTGTTAAAGGAAATAACAAAAAAATGAGTTTTTCTTTATTGTTGTTGGTAATTTATCTTTCTAGGTTTTGGGAATGAATTGTTTGTTTCATTGATTTGGGATTTGGTGTTGGTTTGTTTACAGGTTGCAGATTGTGATATAAGAGAATATACAGATCAGAAAAGATTAGAAATGTCTGTTACTGAATTTGTTGAGCAATGGACCGATGATTCGATAGAGAACAATGGAAAGTCTGTTTTGTATCTGAAAGATTGGCACTTTGTCAAGGTGTATATCTGAGGTTAACTTGTTTACTTTCTTTGTTAAGTGAAGCTAATAGAGAACCAATGTTATTTTCTATGTATCAATCTGATTGTGGTGAATTCAGGAGTATCCGGACTACACAGCCTACCAAACGCCACCACTGTTTTCTGATGACTGGCTTAACATCTATCTAGACAATTACCAAATGCATGAGGATACAGACAGATTCCAGAAGTTTGATCAAATAAGCTGCTCTGATTATCGCTTTGTTTATATGGGTGGAAAAGGTATGAGTAAGATCAAACAAAACTGTTTGTGTTGTTATCTGTTTGAGTGTTTTGGCCTTTGGACAAAAGCTGATGATTTCTCATCTCTTGGCTGCAGGATCTTGGACACCTCTACATGCTGATGTGTTTAGATCGTATAGTTGGTCAGCTAATGTCTGTGGTAAAAAAAGATGGCTTTTTCTTCCTCCTTCTCAAAGTCATCTTGTTTATGACAGGCAAGCGTTGTCTCTCATCAGTCATCTAAATTGTCTGTAATCCACATTTCGTCATTCTTGTTTGCCTTATAGTTAGATGATTTTTTCAGGTACATGAAAAACTGCATTTACAACATCTTTGAAGAAGTGAATGAAACTAAATACCCTGGTTTTAAGAAGGTAAATCAGCCAAGTCCTACTATCAATTTTGTAAAAGCGTCTTTTAGCACGTGTTTATACGCATATTTTATGGTTTGCCTTCAGACCACTTGGCTTGAGTGCATTCAAGAACCTGGAGAAATTATCTTTGTACCCAGTGGATGGCATCATCAAGTATATAACTTGGTATCTCTCTCTTCTCATTCTCTCTTCTTTATATATATACAGCAACAACGTTTTATTGAATTATCTCAAATATTTTACAGGAAGACACCATATCCATAAACCACAATTGGCTCAACGCGTACAACCTATCTTGGGTGGTAATGACATTTCGACTTGTCTTTCTAATTTTCTATATAAGGAAACTTGCATTTGAACTAAAATGTGAAGTACTCATGTCTGCTTGAGTTTTAGTGGGATCTACTGTGGAAGGACTACAAGGACACAGAAGAGTCAATAGAAGACATAAGAGACATCTGTGATGACTTTGAAGCTATCTGCCAACGTAATCTTGCTGCCAACACAGGTGCATGCATAACTTATCTCAGTTTGACAGATCCGTATCTTTCGTTTCCCGATTTATCTCTTTTTCGTAATTTCAGAGTTAGTTGAAGCTCTAGATTCCTTTCCTGGTTATTCATCTGAAATCTTTCAAGTGAAACTTTTCAATATCTTTGAGGAATTTAATGCGGAGAATAGTGAAATATACTTTAGGAATTTAAAGCCTCTCAAAAAATTTAATACAGCTATCTGTGTAGGATGTTTGAAGAACTTAGTGTGCAATAGTAAATAACTGAATCTTTTAGTTGACTGAATGTGTTTTCATGAATGTGTAACCGAACAATAGATATCAAGAAGAGAGTTTTGGATCTATGAACATGAACATTCCTATTTTGACCCCTTCTCTTCTCTCCTCTACAGGAATGAATTTGAATGACTTTTTAATCTTCATGTCGCGGTTCTCTTTGGGCAACATGGTCCTACTGCAATCTTACTCTGACAAACACAAAACCCTGAATTCGTGTTCATCAGCAATGGCAAAGAATCTGTTACTGAATCTTTCGACTATACAGAAAATCATGATGATGATGATATCTGCAGGCGGCATTACTGCAAAGGAAGTGTATCTGGACTTGCAAGAAACACTGGAGGATCCATGGTTTCTCAGATTTGTCAGAGACATGGGAAGAACTTATGCAATGGTTCACAAGGAGGAAGAGGATCAGACACTCTCTTCAAAAGAGTTATTACAAAAGCTCACTAGTTGTGCAGATCCAAAGATGCATATATGCTCTCCAAAAGATCTTGTTGAGATGATAAACCATCATAATACGTTTACCTTCTATCTCTTACCATAAAATTTGAATGTGTTTTTGCTGTTGATCTTAGATTTATTTTTACATATGAATAGAGGAAAAAATTAAGGAGAGATGAGCCGGCGTTGAACACATTTCTATGAAACATTTGAATTGAGTCCCATTTTTTAAGAGGCCTTCACAAAAAAAATTGTATATATATATGTATATATATTTTAGTTGACGTCAAAGAGTGAAAAAAATATATATATGAAAATGATGAGTAATGTATTAATTTTCATATAAATATTTGATAAAATATTGTGTGGATCTCAAATTATTATTATTTAAATATTACAATATATTATTTAATTAAAAAAGAGAAATTTAAGTTAACTTCCTTGTTTATGTGATTTCTCATTTTTTTCTCTTCTTTTGGTTTTAGAGAGGTAATATTTTCTCAAAAAAATCTGAATCGTTAATTTATTCTAAGGCAAAAAGCTATTTGAATTTTCTTGAGAGAAAAGAGAAAAATTCATGGTTAAAAATTTCGATTATACAAGTTTGAAAAATGATTTCGCAGAGAAAAATAGAAGAAGTATTGTTTTTAGAAGCTTTAAATTGTTGTTATTTTTAAAGATATTATTGTAGTTTTTTTTTTAACTTTAATTTTGTGGAAACTGTAATTTTTGTTTTTTCTATTAAGTAATTAAAGAATTATTTTTTCGTTTGGCGCCCCAAATTTCTCAGGACCGGCTCTGGATCATCTATAAAACTTGTTCATCCCACGTATTTGCAATGAATTTGAGAAACCATTTGGCTATAGCCTTATATTATCATTGATATTAAAGAGCTTTACATCATTCATTACAAGCATTTCTTTCTTCACTCAATGTCCCCGAATAGCTTGTATTTCAATATTATATACCTAGTCCATTTAGCTACATACAGCATTACAAACCCAGAATAACACATAGACACAATTACAAGTATGTTTGCGTACACATAATGAGAGAATGGTGTTTTGCTTGTTTCCGGTGGATATCTGCATTTCTCTACTAGACATCGGTTCTTGCATATCTTGGTGAAGTACCCTGAACCTTCACCGCACTGGACCACACAGTTGGATTCACAAGATGGTTCTCCATCTACTTCCATGGTGAAAATCAAGACCAAAATCATGATCATCATCATTACGGCATTCCATTTCTTCTCCATATTCCTTCTTTCTTCTTTGGCCTTTAAAAGTTATATTTGTATAGATTCTTTGAACGAGAGATGAAATGACCAAATCTTAATTTGCTTCTACAGTTCTACTGATACTACCTATGCATGAGAGGCATATTTATGGCAAACCATTTGTTGTGTGCGTTTCTCATGTTGGACTCTACTTAATTAACATATCTAGTAAAAAATAGCAAAGACTTAAATTGAAATTGGATTTTTAGTGATTTGTTAATACATTGAACTTAGCTAATTAAGTATTTTTGAAGATGTGGTTGCCTGGTTGGTATAATTCCATATTTGTTGATTCCATACATGTATGCCAACTAATTCCATATATTGTATGTATATTTGTATATGAATTTGATAAATGTAAAATTTATGACCTTTTAACAAAAAATATACAATTTATTATAAACACAATTGCAGCATCCTTTGGACTCACCGGATTATTGGGCCAAACCGTTTTGAGCCCAAACTTGGTGAATGTAATTGGACTTTGCTTTTACTTTTATTTACGGTAAATTATTATGCCCAAAAAAGTAATAAACCGGATCAGACCGAGCTGGTTATACTGTAATATCATGTATTTGTCATATCCAAGTTTTTATTAAAACAAAATAGTTATTTTTATAATTCACCCTAGTGAGAAAAAGAAAAGTTATGAGTTGTATACTTTTTTTTTTTTTTTTTGAAATTTTAAGTTGTATACTTGTATCCAATTCATTAGCATCATATTTTCTTACTTATTTTTCTAATATATGATTTTAAATTGTAGAAAGTAACTAAAATATATCTAAATGAAATTAATAATAATAAATATATTTTATTTATTAAAAAATTTAAACTATAACTAATATATATGCTATGTTTAGAATAAATATATTAAGCCAATATATGTTATGATCTTCTTGACATGGTTGACAGTAATTGCCATAAATAGATTACAAGATTAGGAGTTCATAATTAATTTATAATATTTCAAAATATTACATTCCATTAACTCGGTCAATCTTTGATATTTTGGTAAGTTTCCGATATTTCCGTCGATCCCCGAGGTTTCCGATATCTCCCAACATTTCTGTATAAATAATAGTGAAGCAAACAAGAACTCTCACTACACCAATCTCTCTAATGGCATATTCAATCTTTCTGCAGAAAAACTCAAATTCCAACAACAATGGCGATCAACGAAGCAGAGTTTGCCACGGCCGTGGCGGTGGCGACAAAGAAGAGAACTTTCAAGAAATTCTCATTCAGAGGATTCAACGTCGATGCTCTTCTCAAAATGTCGAACGTTGATCTCGCTAAGCTCTTCAACGCTCGTGTTCGCAGAAGATTCTACAGAGGACTAAAGAAGAAACCTCTGATTCTGATCAAGAAGCTAAGAAAGGCGAAAAAAGAAGCAAGTGATGAGAACAAGAAGCCTGAAGTAGTGAAAACACATCTAAGGAACATGATCATTGTCCCTGAGATGATTGGAAGTGTTGTCAGAGTTCATAACGGAAAGAAATTTAATGAAATAGTGATTAAGCCTGAGATGATTGGTCATTATCTTGCGGAATTTTCGATGACTTGCAAGAGAGTTAATCACCATCGACCACGTATCTGTGGTTGTGGTTGTTACCGTAATTCCACAAGGTTTATTCCTCTCAGGTGATGAAGAAAATGTTATTTTATTCTTCTGTTTTGTTTTGGTACCATTTAGTTTGTGCTTTGTGATTTCTGTTTTTTCTTCTTTAGAATGTCTCTTTAAGGCTTTACCCTTAAATAAAACTCAACTTTTAAAAATGTAGATGGGTTAAAGATCGCTGCAACATATAATAATATTTCTATTAGCAAATCTACAAAGCGTAACGTTTTTTTCGTGTTTGCTAACACTCGAGAATGAATCATCAATCTAACAGGTTGTGTTAGAGGTCATAATAAAACCACATCTCCTCTCCATATTAGTCTACGTCGGTTTACTTTGGTTGACTAGTTGGTTCTCATCAATTTGATTCCAAATTTATACAAAATTGGTTTGAATTTGATCGAGCAATATATAGAGAATTTTTAAAAACACAGGATCATATATCATTCATTTTTATATGTAATCTAAGAAAATCTTTGGATAATATAAACCCTTGTTTTTCCTTGTGATGCATTCTAACCTTATAACATTAAGGTTGGGTAGTAAGAGGTACTTGTCAAATAATATTAGTAGGATTGTCCAAACATGACATACAAAATGCCTATACGGAATCTTGGAAAGTGATGTAAACAATAGATTTGACCATTGCATGTAGGAATACTGGGATAGGTATATATATAAATATATATATATATATAAACCAAATAAAAATGAATGCAATAATTCAAGAGCAAGAGGACCATGTACTTCTTCCAAAATATTCATTACAATAAATCATTTGTGCTTCAACAAAAATAAATAAATCATTTGTTTTTCCATATCAATAGATGTTCTCTAAATGCACCTTGTTGAAATGATACTCATCTCATTTTTCACATGAACATTAAAAAAAAATGTTATTATTATTAATTTTCATATTATTATAGATTTTCTTTTACATATATAAAAGAAAAGTAAAATTTCCATCATAGCAACTTTGTTAATTCTATTTAGCCTCTCTTTTCTTTCAGCCCTCTACTCTTCATCCTACATTGTCACCATCGAGACCATGTCAATTTTACTGTGACATATACACACAAACATAAGTACATACATGCATATGAAAGAGAAAGATTTACTGCGAGGGTGAAGTAGAATGAAAGGTACTTGTAGGTGGATGATGCTCGCATCGCTCTTTGAAACACCGTTTGAAACAAGCTGAAGTGTAGAACGGATCTTTGCACTGGATTTCACATTTTAATGCACATCCAACACTGGCAGCCATCACCACCAAAACAAAGATCATCATCACCACACTCCATTTGTTCTCCATTTTTCTTCCTAATCAATTTATTTGGCTTGAAAAATACATATGTATATATAGAGGTATTTGTATTCAATGAAAACTGTTATATCTAATACCAAAATAAGCATGCACTCCTCAATTAGGATGCCACCTCACAAAATTTCTTATTAAAAAATTAGTCTCAAAAATCGTTTTGAATATTTAACTTTCTAAACTCTTAATACCAAACAAATTAGAGAAACACTAATTAGGAATAAATTATTTTATATATAGAAAGAATCAATTTAACTATTTTTAATATATATTACTCAATATAGAGTGCCTTATATCAACTTTTTAATATTTGATTCTTAATTACTAATAAACTATATAAAAATTAATTATTATTTTTAAATATATTAGATTGAAAATGTTCAAAATCCGAAATGTTTAATTTAATTTAATACATTCGAATCAAAATGAATGCAATAATATAGGAGCAAGAGGACCATGTACTCCTTTCCAAAACAAATAATCTGTTTTTGCATATGAATAGATGTTCTTCAAGCGTACTTTGTTGAAATGATACTCATCCAATTTCTCACGTGAACATAAAAAACTTTTCATTATTAGTATTCATCTTATACATAATTATATACAAAAGAAAAGTAAAAACTCCATCATAACAACTTCAGAAATTTTCTTTAGCCTCTCTTTTCTTTCAGCCCTCTACTCTTCAACCTACATTGTCACCATCGAAACAATGTCAATTTCACTATGACATATACACACAAACATTAGCACATACATGAAGTTGAGTGAAAGAGAGAGAGAGAGAGAGAGAGAGGATTTACTGTGAGTGCGAAATTGAGTACTGAATGGTAGTTGTAGGAGGATGATGATGCTGGCATCGCTCTCGTAAGCAACGTTTGAAGCAACCTGAAGTGTATATCGGATCTTTGCAGTGCCATTCACATTTAAATACACATCCAAGACTCGCTGCTTCTCCTCCAATGGCAGCCGATATCACCACAAAAACGAATACTATCATCACCACCCTCCACTTGTTCTCCATTTCTCTTAATCAACTTATTTGGCTTGAAAAAATTATAGGTGTATATATATGAGGCGGCATTCTATTCGAGAAGTGCTTATCTTGGTAGCATTCTAATTGTGGAGTGCTTATTTTGGTGGCATTCTAATTAACGAGGTGGCGCGGCATTCTATTTGAGGACTGCTTCTTTTGGTATTTTATGTATATATCATATGAAAGCTTTCATGTACTCCTCAATTAGAATGCCACCACATTCCTTTTTAAATTATAGTTAATATCAAAATTTGTTTTAAATATATAGTCAATACAATTATGATAACTTAAAAGTATATTAAATTAATACAAAAATTATCTCAACGAGCAAAATCAAACATACATTTTTTTTTGCTACAAAATAAATCATACTTTCAAGACAAACTAATATTTAATATTTAAAGATCACACAGAATTAAAATTTACCAACGTTTTCTAAATTAAATCTTACAATATTTTTATGATTTAACTCAAGTTATTATTTTGTTGGTTTTTAAATATGGTGCAGTACGTACAATGGAGAGTGATGTTTCTCTTCTTTAGAATGTCCCTTAAGACTTAAAATAAAGAAAAACTCAACTTTTAAAAATTGTAAGAGATATGGGTTAAGAGATCGCTGCAACATTTAATAATATATATTTCTGGTAGCAAATATACAAAGCGTAACGCTTGTTCGAGTCTTTAACAAACAAAAAAAAAACGCTTTGTTCGAGTCTACTAACGCTCGAGAATCATCACTCTGACAGGTTGTGTTCGATAGACGTCACAATCAAAGTCAAATTTCTTTCCATTGATTCTATAAACATTAATGGTGTCTTAAATGCATAAAAGAAAATAAAGTTACGTGAAGAGTGGGAATACAATCTTTACCAATTTAGACCATCATTATTTGGGATTTTTAAGAAGTTTTTAAGAAGAGGTTCTTAAGAGAGTTTCTTAATATTAAAACCATTAAATTAAAACAAAACAAAAAAAATGGGTTAAGAACCGGTTCTAAGCAAATGGGTTTGGAAGTAGTACATCAAATTGATTAGAACCAACTAGAAAAAGACATATGGGTTCTTTAAGAGTTCTAAAAACTCTTAGTTTAGTAAGAATTGAAGAACCCCTTATGTGTCCTTTTCTGATTGGTTGAGAAAAAAAACAAAACCGAAAAAAAAACCACCGCTTTATCGTCTCTCTCAATTTTTGTTTTCTGCGTCTCTCTGAAATTTTGATTGAGTTTTTTCTGAAAAATTTGGAAACCCTCTATCTTTATCTTTCTCTGTTCGCGCATCTAAGATCTCAACCACTAACGCGCTAAGCGGTGTCGTCTTCGAGCCGTTCAAGGAGGTGAAGAATGAGCTCGATCTCGTCCCAACCAGCTCTCATCTCTCGCTCGCTCTACAGAAGTACTCAGACGAGTGTGAATCCGCCATTAACGAGCATATCAAGTGGGTTTTTCTTGCTCACATCTCTCTTTATTAGTAAGAATTGAAGGATTTGACACTGTAATCTGGTTGATTAGCTATAGGATTTGGTACTTGAACCTCATATCTTTTTTTTAAGAATCTCATTTAAGAACTTCACCATTGGAGGCTAATTTTAAGAAGTTCTTAGCAAAAGTTCTTAACTTTCATTTTTACAATATTTGTATTATAAATAATGCTAAGAACTCCTCTTAAGAACTCTACCAATAATGATACTCTTAGAAGACACAATAAGACCACATCTCCTCTCCATTTTACTAGTCTATTGTCGGTTTGGTATACTTTGGTTAACTAGTTGGTTCTAATCAATTTGATGTACTCCTTCCAAAAGATTCATAACAATAAATCATTTGTTTTTGCATATCAGTAGATGTTCTCCAAACGTACCTTGTTGAAATGATACTCATCCCATTTGTCACATGAACATAAAAAAACTTTACATTATTATTATTTATCTTATTATAGAGTCTATTACATTTATAAAAGATAAGTAAAAATTCCATCATAGCAACTTTATAAATTTTCTTTAACCTCTCTTTTCTTTCAGTCCTAGCTCTACTCTTCAATCTTTCATCCTACACTGTCACAATCGAAACCATGTCAATTTTACTATGACATATACACAAAAACATAAGTACACAGAGAGCGAGAGATTTACTGCGAGTGTGAAGTTGAGTGAGTGGTACTTGTAGGTGGATGATGCCTACAACTTTCCAAACATCGGGCTAAGCAAGTTTTAGGGTACATGGAATGTTGGCAGGTGATTGCACATTTTGTTTCATATGAAAGATCTGCTGCTTCTCCTCCAAGAGCACCCATCACCACCAAAACGAACACCATCATCATCACACTCCATTTCTTTTCCATTTTTCTTCTTAATTAATCAATTTATCTAGCTTGAGAAATTAATATGTATATATATTCAATGAAAACTATATCTTACCATATACCTACAGATATCATACCAAAATAAGCACTCCTCAATTAGAATGCCACCTCATTCTTTTTAATTGTAATTAATACTCCATCAATATTTGTTTTAAATATAGTCAATACAATTATTATAATTTAAAATTATAGTATTAAATTAATCGAAATATTTTTTTATCTCAACGAGCAAAATCAATCATACTTTTAAGCCAAAATATTATTTAATATTTAAAGATCAACCCAAATTAAAATTTACCAACTTTTTCAAAATTTATTATTATTATATTTTTATGATTTAAAGTAAGCTATTATTTTGTTGGTTTTTAAATATGGTCAGTACAATTTATTATTAACAACTCATTTTTAGCCGACAAAAAAAAAAAAAAAACAACTCATTTTTAATTTGTAGATATATCATTTGTATATGTATGTAGATACATATGTCATTTGTAGATGTATAATCATCGTTGTTGTTATTATTTTTAGCAATTTTTTTTTTTTTGCGTACATAACTCTAGAGTCGTCGGTCTAGTCAATCTAGACAATGAACCGGATTCGATACTCTGGACCGGATCCAAATCCAGATGAAGACCCGTACCCATGTGTTTTAGAAGCAAAGAGTCCGTCTATAAATGGGAGAAGCAAAACCATTTAACTCTCTTCTGCTTCTGTATCTATAAATCGCAAGACTCCAAATTCACCACCCAAACTCTTGCTCTGTGGTGAGCAAAGCCCAGCTTTTGAAATTTCTATATTCCCCGAAATCTCTCATCGACCACATTTCTGAGGATCAACTCCAACAGAAAAGTTCGTTTCTTTTTGTTCCTGGGTTACGAGATTTGTTCTCAATGTCGATCCGTTTCAGCTCAACACTCGTTGCTGCTTCAGTCAATTTAAAAAATTCGAAGAATTTGTTCAGTAATCGATCTCAGAGCTGCAGATTCTCTGTCCGAAGTTGCGTGTCTGAATCCCAACATGCGCACAAGGTATTTTCACTTTTAGCAAAAAGAGAGAATCATGGAATTTGGATGAATGTTTCGAAGACGTTACTTCTTTTAATTTGTTACGCAATGGGCTTCTTCGTATAATGTCATTCTGCTTTTTTGCGTTGCGTGATGATATTTTGAAGCAAGATGTCTTCTGTTTTCTTTTTCTTTTCTCCATTGTTGGCATTACAAGCTCTGTCTAAAAGCTTAGTCTTATACTTATTTTGTCTGAGAATTTGGGTTCTTAAGTTCCAATATCCATTGAAGATTTAACTTTTGGAAAACTCAGCAACTACTTCTCTTTGATCTCTTTAACATTTCTTGGAAATGTGATGTGATTCTAGAAATCATTTTGGAAATTAAATCGATTGTTTGAGACTACAGAATCTTTGCATTGACTTCTGAGGGGATTAACGGAAATTTGGTTTGTTAAACTTGTGGTGCAGTTAGTTTTGGAAGTTAAGGAACGGCTTGCAAAAGATTGTACTAGTCTCCCAGTTGGCAAAAATGGAAGAGATGATGAGGAAATGATCCTTTGGTTTCTGAAAGATCGGAGATTCTCTGTTGATGAAGCTATTGGAAAGCTAACTAAAGCTATTGTATCCTTTTCCTTGTTTTTTTCCCCTTCAATCAATTCATCAACTATATAACCTTGAAAAGGTGCCATAGAAATCAGTTTTATGTGTAGAATCAAATCGCGGTTTGCTTATGTTTTGATAATATTGATAATGTTGAATTCTACGTGATCCTTACTTAAAAGCTTAGAAATGGCGTCATGAGTTCAAGGTAAATGAACTATCTGAAGATTCTATCAAAGCCGCTACTGACACCGGAAAAGCCTATGTCCATGGTTTTCTAGATGTTAAAGGTCGACCAGTGGTTATTGTAGCTCCTGCAAAGCACACCCCCGGGGCAAGTTAGACACCCTTTTTAACATTTTTTATCAAGTTCCGCAATGCAGTTTTACGATAGCTGAGGATTTGTGAAATATCTGGCGTTTTGCAGCTGCTTGATCCAGTAGAAGATGAAAAACTTTGTGTGTTCTTACTTGAAAAAGCTTTAAGTAAGCTGCCAGCAGGACAATACAAGATACTTGGGATATTTGATCTCCGTGGATTCGGATCTCAGAACGCTGATCTTAAGTTCTTGACTTTCCTGGTATTTCTATCTTCTTACAGGTGAATGGTTTTGGTATCTAGTGACTGAAAAGACAAGTCTTTGATCTTATCGTTGTCTTTTCCATCGTTTTGTTTCTGCAGTTTGACGTATTTTACTATTACTATCCAAGCCGATTGGATGAAGTCCTTTTCGTAGATGCTCCATTCATTTTCCAGCCAATTTGGCAATTCACTAAGCCGTTGGTGAAGCAATACGCTTCCCTGGTAACTTCCATACCAAATTACTAAGTTTGATTTACAGCTTTGCTCAGGGGATCTGTTACACTAGATGTACTTATATAGTTTGGTTTATGTGAAGGTCAAGTTTTGCTCAGCAGATACTGTGAGAAAGGAGTACTTCACTGAAGAAACGTTACCATCAAATTTTAAGAGCTAAAGAGGTTATAGGACACCTTTGAAGACTAGCTTTTTCTTCTGTTGTTGTGTCTCTAAACATGTCTATATAAATGTGTATATTTAAACAATGGATTATAGTGAAACCTTAATAGTAAAAGAACTCATTGTAAAACCTCAAAAAAGGTAGCAGTATACATAGAGACAATAGTATAAACATGAAAAGCCTTCCTAAAATTAAGAATAGTAAACCAAACAACAAAAAAGCATAGCGAAGAAAAAATTGCAGATCATAGAGAGCCCTGAAAAGTCAGAATATGAGGATTCAATGTTGAAAAGCTTCAAATCAGGTTAGCCCTCTTCAGGAATCTGATAGTTCTGCAGTAATAAGGCCATATCGATTCAACAAAATCCAAGTATTTCTCAATGATCCATTCTTTGAACTGCTTCAGCTTGGTGCGAGTGAGCTCTTTGTAGTCTGTGTTCTTGATGGCCACCACTGGTCGAAACACTAGAGCTTTCACGTCGTCTCTGAGCTTTCCATGGGTAATGTAATGGTATGCTACAAGGTAATAAGAAGGTAGGTTTCTTATCATTTTGATGGTTTGGTTGAAGCAGAAGACGTAAAGGGCACATAGCCCTTGGAACATTTTGATATATAGGGCGACGATCAAGGGACCAGCTACCCACATAGGGGATAACTCCTTTGTAACTTCAGCTCCATAGATTGCGTTAACAGCTAGGAAAGCTGGAACACTGCAAAATGGTCAATGTAAAAGTATAATCAATACATATACAAGGAACTTAGAAAAGAAAGTGGTTGTGACACTCTTGAAGAGAGTTTTCGATTATAACTTAGATGATTTTCCACTATTGAATTGTTGTGGATTTAAAGATACTTAATTCTAGATTACCCCATCAAACAAAAGAAAAAGACGCTTCACCGCTGATACTTACAATAACAGCAATGGAATCTTGATAGCTGCGTCTAGACTCCAAAACAAGGACCAAACTGTACTTTTCGTACTCTGAAGACTTTCTGTTTTCCGGATTTCTGTTTCAGTTTCTGGCTTCGTCGTTTGTGGAACCTGTTCTCCTCCCAAAGCCTCGTCAGTCACTTGAATAGGTGATTGTGTGCGCAACATTGTTAACCATTTCTTGAATAGTTTCTGAATAGCAGGCTGCCCGGTGATCGAATCCTCTGTTTCCGAGGTATATGAAAGCGATCTGTTTTGCGCCTTTGGAGAGCCGTTCACATTATTTTCGTCATCATCTGAACGATAAGATAGTTTGATTGAGTTATTAGTACCTTTCTTCCCACCCTCACTTCCTCCTGATTCATTATTTTGGATGCCACCTTTGAAAGATGTAACTCTGAAAGGTTTTGCTTTCAATCCATCATTGTAAGGGGACCCTAAACTGCAAAAGAGTTTTCACAGAATCTCACATGATTCCGAGAATCAACTGCAAAGGGATATATATGAACTATTGCAACTAAGTAGCTATATAGTTTCCTAAGTGATACTAAGCCTATTATGGAGTACATCAGATCCCATGCAGTAAACCATGGCTCAGTATCTAACAAGGAATACGTTAGCTAACAATTAGGTCTCCGCATATATAGAGGCACATTTCAATCCACAATATAACTATCTATCTACCTTCCTAGAGTACGGAGACTCGGAGAGAGCCGTGAGTCTCAAACTAAGCAGTACCCTGTTCTGTAAATGTCTATATGAAGGAAATAAGGAGGCCCTTGTGGAATAGAATACTCACCTAAAACAGCAATTTTGCTTCAATTTTAACTGCTTGTCTTTCCTCCCAACAAAGTGCACTGTCGTAACAGGCCTCTTTAAATTCAATCCTTTGGTCCATGTTGGTGAACTCCAAGGAAACAAGACATGTGAACCCTACATGAGATAACATGACGACAATAAACATCTATATTTCTAGAGTGGCAATTAAAAGGAGGATTAACAAGAGTGAAGCAGAAGGTACAACCATTTGCAGACATGACCATTACAGAGATGGAAAATCACACGGAATTAAGAACTTTGAAGATTGATGTTGAAGATACCTGCAATTTATGGGTTACCAACACCATTGTCTCTAGCTGAGCAGTGAATCATTTACTCAAAGGTCACAACCTGTCCATCATTTACACACAAACAACTATAGTTACTCGATAATAGTAGGACTAAACCCCCCCCCCCCAAGCGTGCAGAACTTGGAACCAATAACATGAGAAACATAAGCCAACGTATCCATCTACCCGTGATAAAGCTCTCTCGCATAACACAGTAAGCTATGTAGCTGATATAAAATTTTCCTAGTTGCAGATACAAACAAAATCTGAGCTCATAAGACATCAGTTTGCAAACTCAAATCGGTATTCTCTACGCCTCAACTATCCAACTCCAAAGACATTCAACACTATCGGACACGTAGCAACGATATGGAAACCAAAAATTCATAGGCAAACAAGTCGCCACAATATGAAGCCAAATTCCAAGAAATGATTTTGAGACTCTAGAAAGGATCGAAATAGATGATTGTAACCTCCGAAATGATCAAATCACAAGTAGCTACTATAGAATATTTTAAAATGCAAATTCCATAGACAATCACAACAAATTTGAACGAAGCTGAACTAAGCCGACCTCGTTAGCGAACTTAAATTCATAAATATTGAATTTTTCAATCCTCTCAGCTACAAAAAGCCTTGTCCAACAACCAATTCCCCAACTCAGATTAAATTATGCTACAACTATAAATCTAAAGCGACGAAAAGAAACCGGGAAAATCCACGGTTTTTGATTCCTTCAACAATCAAATATATCGCCCGAGAAAAGCTAACAACACAAAGCCATAAAAGAGATTGAAAATTAGACTACAGCTCTGCGTGGGAAAGATCAAAAGAACGGACCTCAATCATGAGCTCGTTGTCTTTGGGTTTGTTCGTCCGTGAAATTACGAAACAAGGGAAGAGAATTTGCCGAAGAAAAGGCAGGAAGAAGAAGAAAGATAGTGAAATCTTCAAAAAGATTGGAATTTTAGAGGGAATGAGAAAGGGTAAGCGGATAGATAGAGAGAGAGGGGATTGCAAAAGAGATATGAGAGGAGATTGCAGGCAAGCGGTTAATCTCAAAGGGTTTTTTTATACCAACACTCTCTATGCGTCGTCGTTTTTGAAAGGACTTTTTTTTTTTTTTAATTATTAAAAGTTACTGTGTATTTCGAAAATTTTAGTATTTGCTGCTAGTTTTTAATCAAAAATGATCATAAAACTGAAACATTTAACATTTCAATTTAATAGATCAATGTTGTTTTGCTTGATATAATTATATTTTTAACACATATATAACATTTATCGTAATGACTTTTCAAAAAATATTGAAAGAAACCATCTTAAGCAAACTAAAACCGAAACTTGTCATTCAAAAAAACAAAAAAAAACTTGTTCTTCCATTTGGTTCATATGGGCCTCGTTATTAGTGTGGGCTTTTTGTAAAACAATAGTGGGCACTACCTGTTTGCACAAATTCTAACCCAAAAACAACACAAAAAAACAATTAGATTAGTAAACCAAAATGAACCGGGAACATCATGTGGGGAGTCGAGGCTGCCTTGTTCAGACAAGTTGCTGAATTGTTTAATTTACCGGGCAGCTGCCCGAAATATCCCACTTTCCATGAACATGTCATCTGCCCGCTGACCAAACAGATTTCCTTCTTTATTTAGAAAATATATTTTTCCTTTTTTTTTTCTGTTATTTTCAATTTATGTGTATTTCCATTTCTATTTATATTTCCACCGACTAATATAATAACAGCTTCCTCCATTCCATTGACCTAATTTCCAAGCCCTTCTATATAAACCAAACCTCCTTTGCATATATACTCATATACTTTTAAAGCCTTCTTTGTGTCTCCCTCCTTATTCCATCTTTCTTGTGTTGTTTTCTTTTCTTTTCAAGTTTTAACTATTCTCTAACTGCATAACCATGTGTTGCTTATCTACATGTTGGTGTTATGTTAATCATAGGAAATTCGTTAGTAGTTGGAAAACAGATCTGGATCTTGAGTGAAAGAAGTCACTATTTTATGATAATTTGATTTTCGGTGTTTTTCTATAGTTTTGTTCAATATGTTATCTTGCTAGTTTGGTCGATTCATATTTCATCAGTTCCATTCCAATAGCTGTTATAGTTGTTTTGTTTTTCACAGTCAAGATAGGAGATATACTCTTCTATGTTTTTCTATACGAATACACGAAAAATATTTTAAATATAAATAACATATGATGGTGCAAAAATCTTCCATCCGCATGCCATGTCGTTTTCGTAGGCAGAGCGGCCATCTTTTGCACATATTGATTTTTAAATGCCTTTTTCGTGTTTGACCCTTCGGTGTGTAAAAGATCGCTTTTTCAATATCTTTTCAGTAATATTGAAATCGATTTTTTACCTTAATGGCATACATTTTAACCCTCTTTTTATGAAAATCTTTTCAACGATATTTTCTTTCGGGATGCTTAATATTTGTGGTTTTTTGTTGTACTTTTGTTTATGATAAAGTGATAAATTTTAAACCAAGTCTCATATAATATGGTTGGTTGAAGTTAATATGTGACGACGTGGAGAAGGTTTAAGTGACTGATACTTGATATAGACAATATTCGGATACATGATGGCTTGAGTAATAAGGATTAAGCGAAGAGTTTGAGAAAGTTGAAATGGTGGGATGAAGTTTATGCAACCAAATCCGAAAATAAAGCAACTTGAACATAATATTATGGTCTTTTTCAGACAAGGAGTCATTCCCACCCAAAGTAAATCATAACTATTTTTGGGAAGATAATCCAATTACCATAAATAGAAACGCTTTTGACAAATTTTCATTACTCCATGATTCCAAGAAACTGTTATGAGTTAAGTAGTACCTCAAATCGTAAATTTCGAGTTTGCATAGGCATCTGTAAGCATAGCTTTTACCTTTCAACTTTAAATACATCTATCCAAAGGGGAAAATGTTTACTACAGTTAAGAACTTGAAACAGTTCTGTGTTATAGCTCTCTTCTCTGTAATATGACCTGGACTGTGACTCTTAGCAAGAAAGCTGTTCATACATCAAGACTGGTTTTGGGAAGGGGATGATAACCACACGAGGAAGCTTGATATAGACCAGATTGAAATCACACCTAAAACCTGTATCACATTCAAAAGCGTACCCAGCGATTTCTTGATTGCCAGATTATTAACTGTTGACTCTGCTCCTTTAACCGTGAATGACAATGCTGTTACTAATTGTGCTGCTCTGTTCAGCTGATGAAGTCTGTATACCTACAATACCAAAAAGATTCCTTCAGAAGTGTTAAAAGTGAAATTTTGTTGAGTCTTGTTGATTGAGAAGAGTGATTACATACCTGAAAGATGATGGGGATGACAGGAGATGATGGAGAATTCCGATATCTAGTGTACTGTTCGAATGCAAATTGAACAACGATACCTACAAGGTATGGTGCAAGAGTAGCTGATGCTGCAGGTCCAGTCCATGGCCAGACGAATCCCATTGTCACCATTGGAATCATAAGACTAAGCACTAATGTTGCTACAGAGGAGATTCTTTGTCCTAACTGAGAAGAATTGGTTCGGATTTGGGGAATCTTTCCGGTTGATTTTCTTGAACGGTCTATTATCAGAAGAAAAGCGGCGACTCCACAGTAAAAGAGAGCCTCGGTGAAGAACAGGATGAGGAAGTCTGCAAATAGAGGATAGAAAGTTTAATGACTTTGTCTCTGCAATTATGGGAAGAGAAGGTGAGAAGCAAGAAGAACCTGTGAGTAAAGAGTCTTCAAAACCTGCTGAGACTATTCTTCGTAAGTAAATAGGAGGTAAAATGAAAGAGGAAACTAGGACTACCGGACCAACGAGCCAGAGCAGGCGTCCCAATGTGCTTTGTGCTTCAGGAGGGACAATGATATCTTCTGTTTTAGTAGGAGGATTTCGAGGATTGTAAAACGAAATGAAACCTGGTTTTCCATCATTTCCATTATATCGGATAGTTGAACTACCATCTTGAGGTGTAGCTTCGGGTCCAATTTGGGGACTTGCTATTTCTGGACTGTCAGGTGTTTGGTCAGTGTACTGGAACTGTTCGTCTGAAGTAGCAAGAGGCAAATGAGCTCTCTTTTGGGAGACTTCTCTTGGTATGTGAAGAGAACTAACTGTTCATGATGAGTGAAGTACAATCAGTCAGAAAACTTATTCACCAGTCATTATTCGTACCTGAAAGCGAAAAAACTAAGAGTAAAGAAAGGAACTTACTTTTATCAGTTTCAAGGTGCATAGAATGGTGACAATGGAGATGAGAAGGCTGATGCCTCGATAAACGAAACTGGAGTTTGGAAAAGGTGAATGTCAGCAAATATCCATAAACACGAACTTTACAAAACCGAGAAGCAGAAGGTCATAGCCACATCAACAAAAACAACAATTGAAACAGCACTAGATTTCATTTCCTCAGAACCTAATAAGCAGATTGATCAGATAAAGTTCTAGTTTTCTCTAAGCATGATGTAGAGAGAACAGAGACTACATTGTCCCAATTAACTTAAAGTTTGAATAGCAAAACACTGTCTCTTTAACTCCACTTCAAACTCATTGATATTAGTACTCTCAATGTCTCAACTAGGTTTCCTAGCCAAGATCAAATGAATCACATTTTGTTCAATGTGAGCATAAAACACAGATGCAGCATAGAAGAAAATCTAAAGGCTAAGCAGAAATTAAGAAAGAACGATTAAACAAATGTAACCTGAAACGAACTCCGAGGTTGAAACGGTGAGAAAAAAGATGGAACCAAAGAAGAAGCCGAAGCGGACACAAGTTTAGCAGCCATGTCCGGTGAAGGAAGAAGCAATAAACAGTTGATGCCGGACTTGCCACTTAAACCCTAACCAAGCAACACGGGTTCAATCGAATTAACCCATTGATATATCCTCAGAATTCGCAAAAGTGGAACTTTTCCCCAGAGAAACTGATGCTTGGAGAATAAATTCGAAGACTTTCGGTGAAATTGAGAATTTTGAGCTAACTTGTGAGAGCAATGGCTGCTTACTTGCTTAGCTTAGGGGTTGTTGATTTGATAAAATCTTTAGAAGAAACCTCCATCTTACATGGGCCTGTCTAGGTTTTGCTCCGCTGACTCCAAAAACTTTGTCTTTTGTTCTGCAACACTAGTCATATTCAATTTACTCGGTTTCTCTTCCAGTCTTCTGTAATCGGCTTTAGATTATATTTACTAATTCACCCCAGATGTTCTTTTAAATTACGAGTTTAACACCATACTCCAATAACAACTATGGATTGACCTCATCGACATTTATTTATTGCCACTGGACAATTGTTCTCCCAATTTGGATTATAGATCAATGTTAGCTAGACGTTCATCGGAAGTTCGGAAAGGTGTGCGTAATTTCACCTACTTAACCGGCCTGGTACAAAGTGAACTTCGGATGCAACCAGCAATGTTCAGTAATTAAGCAAGAAACTACAGCAGATTAGTGAGATTAACCAAATCTTTATTCCAGTAAACGAAACACCAACATAACGAGCACACTTAGAGGTTGTGTGTTAAACAAACCGAAGGATCTTTCTTTATTTGGTAATGTGACAATACCTTCTTTTTCATTATCTAAACACAACACACCCTCCATTTCTATTTGTTATCAAAGCTGGGAAGAGTTAATGGCAATAGCACCAGCTTCAGTAAGTAGAGGCACAAGCTTGCCTTGCTTGTTACTCTCCATCGCTCCTGCAAAATATAGAACATAAGTTAGTTTTTCTGGCAACCTGAATCTCCATTAGTGTGCAGAGAGTGTCTAGTTTTTCTCTCTTACTATCGCATCCACCGATGTGTTTCCCTTTGATGAAGACGTTTGGAACTGTGCTCTGTCCAGTCCACTCCGATAGAGCTGATTGGATCTCACCTCCATCACCTGTTAGAGATTAGTTGTTAAAATTAGCGTCGCAGGTACATACATGGTGGAATATCAGTATACAGGTATTGAGAGGGATATGGTTTCTTACTCATTTCATCAAGCTCAAGTACTTTAACACTTGCTCCTAGCTGTGTCAGTAACTGCTTCACCCTCTGGCAATAACCACAGTATGTCTTGCTGCGAAAGAGAATACATGGATCAGAGCTAAGACGACCAACGCAAGAATTGGGAAGAGAGACAAGTTGTAGACAGATAAAGCAAGATCAAACACAAGACTCTAAGAAACAACTAAATAAACTTCATTTCAAGGTTCCAAAAGGCACAATTTTTCCCTCAAAGCATTAGTCCTAGGAGCTTGCACGGGTCGATCTTCAATAGTACTTGATTTTCCCGCTAGTAAAACCCATTAGAGACTTCAAAAGAAATAAGACATTTAAGTACACTCATGATGATTCCCAAAGTTGAAAATTTGATCCAATCACTGTATCTGCTAAAATGATTATAATCATCCATACTCGTGCATGAATTCCCACAAATAACCTCTAAATTGATGATGATAATAGTGAAAAGATGATGCTCTATGTTCAATCTTCCATTCCTATGACCTAATTTCACTGAGAAAACCAACAAAACAAGCTACGATGATCCAACAGCGCCTCTGCGTCAAATAGAAGCAGAATCTCCCCAAAACAGAGCAAAGCCTAGATGGTAAAGACTCAAACTTTTGACTAAAATCAAAACCCCCAAGGCAACAACAACATCCGATTTTCTCAACAAATGATAAAGATGTGAGATTTCAACGAGAAAAAACCTGAAGACGACGACGGGATTCGTGTTGAGAAAAGTCATCTTTCTGAAATGATACTCTTTTTCCTATAAATCTCTCTTCCGGAATACTATTATCCAATTATAATTTGCGACGAGTTTAGAGTTTGTAGCAAGAAGTCAATTTTCATAACTCGCTCTTGTCCTTTATGCTCTCTGCCAACAAGTTTGCTTCTTCGTTTTTTGTAAAACCAAGAGTTGTGTAAACGCACGATGGGAGGTTGTCTCTGTGACTCTCTGTCAATATCATGTGATCAGTTGACGAAAAATGTATGTAGTTGCATAAGCAGAAATGGAGATTACATTCATGGCCTGGAGGAGAATCGGACAGCTCTACAGAGAGCTCTTGAGGAGATAGAGCAAAGACGAGAAGATTTGTTGAGAAAGATTGTGGCTGAAGAAAGAAGAGGTTTACAAAGAGGTTTATAAATCTAAAGAGGTGATCTTGTCATCGAGGCATAAGAAAAATCGATGATGATGGATATGAGACTACTTCCAATTGAGTTCTTGTTTCTGAATTTGAGTTTTAATTTAGACTTAAATATTAAGATGGTTGATAATCTACGAGAAGGACATACATAAGTATTATTGTTTCAACTCAACATATGTTACTTTCATCAAGTATATATTCAAGTTGTTTCAAACCTATCAGATGGTTCTTGAACCCAATATTCTAGGCAATAAGGAAAAAGAAATCCAGGTACTTGACCCTTCAACATCAGATCTCAATGAAATTTCCTAATTCAAGAGGGAGCACAGATGCATATACCTCAAAAGCTGTGTTCCTAAGTTTAGGAACATTTCCCACATCAAGTGAACAAATCAGCTTCCAGCATCCATAACCGAAGAAGCCGATCATAGAACGAGCAAGTTGCCACAACGCTTCGCTTCTGATCTTTCCCTCTGTACCAATCTGCTCCATACGCAATAGATTTGTGCTTGTTATAACTCTCCATTACTTCACTCTTCCCATCACTAACCTTCGCTACAGCAAAACCATTGTGCATACAAGCCGCCAATACAACACCGCTCAGAGAAGGATGGTGCTTGATTCTCCACACTCCTCCACCTAGAGATACCGATGTTTCATTCACAGGTCTCGAAACAGACCTTGTGTCCCAAACTCTTAGAGTTTCATCATAACTTCCAGTGAATATAGAGTAAGGATCACTTGGGTTTGGGGAAATGCAGCAAACACCCATTGTATGAACTTTGGAATTCTGAAAAACCCGATTGTTAACCGGACTATCTCTGATATCCCAACAGCTGAACTTGCAATCATCTGATCCAGTGTAGACCAAATTAAGATTGTTGAGATCAAATGAGGCTGTCCAAACCTCAAAATCATGTCCTTTCCATTCTTGAACTGTTTCAAGATTAGAATCAGTGAATGAAACAACTGAAGCAGAGCCATCTGATAAACCAACTACGATTGATGTTGACGATGGATCCTAATCCAAACAAAGACACATTGATGAGCTGATTTTTTCACCAGAGACTTCTTTTAGAGAGTTACCTGTTTCAAGGACACAACTTTACTCAGATTATCAACAAAACAAAATTTAGATGCATCTTAAGAACAAAGTAATGGGTGATCCACTACACATTTTTCCAAATTACTTTGCCTTAAAGCTCCAATCTTGTTTCAACAGATTACTCAG
Organism: Cardamine occulta; assembly: GCA_028015245.1. Lineage (NCBI taxonomy): Eukaryota > Viridiplantae > Streptophyta > Magnoliopsida > Brassicales > Brassicaceae > Cardamine > Cardamine occulta. The sequence goes on from CM051392.1 coordinate 2,088,975, forward strand.
CTGCTTGATAAAAAATTCTGACTTTATTTTGTTAAAATCATCAGCAGCATTAAAAGAACAAACTTTAACCATAAGTTTCCAAGTTCATTAACTCTAATGCAAGAGCTACAAGATCAAAAACTCATTACCTTTATCTTCAGTCTCATCTATCTTGTAAACTCTCAAGCATCCATCAGCATCAGCCTGAGCAAGCGCCACGTCTCCGCCTCGACTCCACCGGATACCGAAAACTCCGGCAGTGTCAATTTTCTGAAGAAGATTTAAGCCAACATCTTCCACATGTCCGACATCAAATAGATACACAGAACCGGATCGAGAGGGACGATCTCCTTCTTGGAGTGTGTAAGTAGAAGCTGCAAGCAAGTTTGCGTAAGCTTCGTGAGGACAGAATTCTACTGCATCGGCGTTTCCTTCGAGATAACAATATGCTGCGTCCATGGCAACTCTCTCTGCCGATTGTTTTCCCGGCGGCTAAAACAAAGCAGAAGAAAAAGGCGCAAGAAATACAGCAAAACAACGTCGTTTGGGTGGGGAGAAAAAAACAAATTGGCTAATCGAGTGGTTAAGACAAATTTAACCGGTTTAGGAAATTAGATCGGTTTATGATTGATCGCCGGCGATTAATGAAAACTGTTCTGGTCGTCTTCTACCTAGACTGAAGATTGGAAATTCATTTTTTCTCGTTTACAGTGGAGGGAGACTTGATACTGTTTGATCAATGGAAGCTGTAGAAAAACCCGAAGAACCCGTCTCAAAAGTGAGATCTCTGTTCTCTCTCTTTACGATTCCTTAAGCTACAAACCGGTTCAGGATTTTAATGTACAAATGCATAGAGTAGATTATTCGATTCGGGAGAAGTTAATTGAAATTGTATTTCTTGTCGATTTCTCTGTGATAGGATCCTTCTTAGAGGCAAATCTTTCAAAATATTGTGTTCTTTATGATTATCATTTCAAGAATCTAGATCAAAATTAGGGCTTTAAGTTGTTCATAGTTTACTTGTGGTTTGATTGCTCATTGTTGTTATATGAAACAGAGTCCTTCAAGGTTAGCTGAAAATCCCAACTGGGGAACAGCAACGGTTGTTGGTGTATTTGCAGGATTGCTATATGGAGGGAGCAAAGAGGCTTCTGCTTCTGTGGTATGTCTGCATTCTATTTCAGATTAAAGTTCGTTACTTCTCAGAAGAAGATATGTTTTTATACGATTCTTTAGCATTTAAAGTATACTCTGAGATTCTGTAGGATGCCTTTTGAGACGTATCCTCCTTGAGATTTATGTTTCATGCTAGTAATTTAGTGACTTCTGGTTCTAAACTGAACCCATAAGATATCAAAGTTTAAGAATTTTAGCTGAATCTAGCTCGTATGCTAAAATCGGTGTATGTGGTTTCAAACAGAGCAAAGATGCAGAAGTGATGTTGAAGATGGGTAGTACACAGGATAAGCGTGAACAGCATAGATTGATGAGAGATGCTATGGAGAAAAGATTCATCCGAGTAACTCGTGGCTCCCTCATTGGTGGGATGCGACTTGGAATGTTCACTGCCTCGTTCTTCAGTCTACAAAACTTTTTAGCTGAGACGCGTGGAGTGCATGATGTTTTCAATGTCGTAGGAGCTGGTTCAGCAACTGCTGCAGTATTTGGTCTAATCAGTACGGATACATCCCACACTCTCTGCATTCTCTTTTGGGCTAATGGTTTATTAGATTCAAGATGTTAACTTTTCATGTCCTAACATATCATTATCTCTAATTCAAATGTGGCAGTGCCAGGGTCTCTCGCATGGCGTGCGCGGAATGTGTTGCTCGGCTCAGTTCTTGGAGCCACCGTCTGCTTCCCTCTTGGTAAATACTTTGCCTTTTCCATTACATTTCTTTCAAGTTGTTACCATATAAGTGAAGGAGAGACTCAAAGAGTGTAGAAATTGGCTAAAAACTAAGTGAAAACCGTATTGGTTTGACAGGTTGGTTACAACTGAAGCTCATGGAGAAAGCAAATGAAGGCAATAATGAGACAAGCCACCATGGCGAGGTCACAAGTGGTGTTGGTGCAGCCATTGAGAGACTCGAACACCAGTTGAGCAAATAAGAAAGGGAGCACAGACAGTTTTGTACGCTTAATTCACTTCTAGATCTTGTCTAAAGCCAATGGGAATAAGATAACGACAGAAACATTATGTTATTGTGTAATTGCGTACAATATTTTTGAGTATACAATACCAACATATTGATGGGATATTCTACTCTTTTAACCAATTTCTATCACCATGATTCCACAATACTCTTTGCTTCATCACTGTTATTACCAGAAGAAGAAAGCTTTCTACTCCAATACTCTACACTTTCACTACTAACCCATGTCTCGTCATCATCTTCTTCATCGAAGTGATATTCCACACCTGAATCTTCTGAATCAAACAAATTCTCGAACACATCTTCGTATTCATCATCCAGATCACTATTATAATCATCAATGGATTCATCTCTGTTATCACCTTTGCTATACTCTTCCATGCTTTTATTGCGAAGTATGGGGCCTTTTCTCCTCCGTTCTCGTCTAATTCTCTTTCCTTCTTGAATAAGATCTATCAGACGTTCTCTTATCACCAATGTCTCATCTTTCTCAAGGAGATCACCATTGTCATTGTATGCTTCAATGAGAAACACAGAGTCTCTCGTGCCTTTTATACTCACATAGAATAGCTCTGGATGTCTCACTATCAATGATCTTAACTTGTTTGGTAAAGCAAACTCCTTCCTGAAATGTGTCAAATGGTCAATCAAAGTTCTTTTCTCAACCGTTAACCCCAACACCTCTCTTACAACTGCACACGCTCGCTTCTCCGCCTCAATTGACTCATTTGCCAGACATTCAGATGACATTTTGTAAGGACACACATCAGGTGATTCTCCGAATTTTATCAAGAAGTCTTGGTGCCGCCTCTTCAAATTTAAACCTTTCCGAAGATTCAACCGCTTGAACTTCAAAGGACGATCAACAATGAAACCCCTATCAACTTGAGGAGATGGCATTTGGTTCGCCAATTCAGGATCCCACGAGACTAGCTCAAGTGCTCTTCCGTAAGAAGTATCCACAGTCTTGAACTTGTCGGGATAGTCATTGCAGAGCCTGGACCTGAAATTAGGAGGGAAGCCAAAATCCGGGCCAATGTGAACCAGTTTAGACAAAAGCAACCTGCGGTGAGATGACAACATTAGCAGCTTCTGGAGCTTAGTAGCCAATTTATCAGACATTTCAGATTTCAGATTCAATTCTTGCATCGCAAGGGAGGATGCAGCCGATGTCAAACGGACACAGAGTTGAGATAATGACTTAGTGGCATTCATAGGCAAATGTGGAGTAGGTGTTGTAAACAGTTCAAAAATTGTGGGATACCGACGGATCATGGGGAGAATGGACCGAGGATTATCGATGCAGAGGTAAGATCGGCATTTGTAGAGGATTTGAATTGGAATGAAATGCTTTGGTTTAGAGAGAAGTAAAGTTTTCAACTTCTGCACAAACCGAACTCTGTTCTGCTTCACTACATGTCTGTCTAAAGATGGACTCCGAACAATCTTGTGAGCTGAACATGAAATGTTTAAAGACAGACTTCCGAGTTTCTTGGAACTGGTTTTGGTACTAATGTTACATCTGCGGGTCTCCAAAGGGATTGAAGAAAGGAAGAAGGTGGAGCAAAAGAAAAGCTTGTCTGGTGATGAAGAAACCAGTTGAGTTAGCGCCATCATTACCCGCCAAATCTCTCAGAAAGTCATATTCTTGATTCTAAATGAAAGCAACGAAAGGGTAAAATTTTAATAATGGACTATCTCAGAAGTCTAAACATTTAATCAAAAATCTATCGATAGGAAAATACGAAATTCAGAAGCAAAGAGCTCTCTTAGGCATTTATACAAACAGATGGTGCGCAGCTATTAGCAGGTGAGAGAACTAGAAGGCTAATAATTTTACCTTTGGTAATTGCAGAAAAACAATAAAGATGAATCTTACAAAGACAAAAGTAAAAGGTTACTGTGATTTGGTAATTGCAGTAAAAGATGTCTTTGATTAAAGCAAAAGCCGACTGTATGTATGTATTTACTGTGATTTCGAATGTTCGTTCTCCATGTCTTCAGTACAATCTGAACTAGATTCGAAGTTTCTAGTCTAGCATCTGAACAATGCTTCAACATTTTGCAAAAGAGGTCCTTATATTTACTTTTGGTTCAAGAATGACCCCGTACATATAAAATTCGTCGAAAAGTACACATGTAGCACAGATTCTATAAAAAAAGAGAGAAGCTTCAAATGTTGCCGAAAGTGAGATCATGTAAATGTACAATATCTATTTAGCTATGTAATATAAATACTTTAAAATCGTATAAGCTTTTGGATAATAAATATGAAAATTCCATGGATAAAACAACTGAGACAACAGAAATGAGATACAAATGATTGTTTTCAAATGAGAAACAAATGATTTGGAAAGATTCAAACAATCAATTAAGGTATAAATAGGTTATTGAGCAGCACGATTTCTAAAAATCTCGACCCCGAAATAATCGATAAAGCTTTGAATAAGCGGGACATTAGGCTTCCATATCTTCACCCGAACAGCTGATATCTTAGGGAACATTTCTAGAGCTTTGGATGCTACGAGTTCCGCTACTGCCTCCAGAAGGTTTCTTGATGACCCTTCTACAACTTCCTTTGCCAAGCTGAAATTATCATTCCATTTCCACACCAAAATTGTTATACATAGCTTATACAGCATAAGTGTAGTCACTACAAAACCTATCACAACCTTAATAAATCATCAATTTCAGAGGATCATTTCATATCAGTGCCACAAATTCTCTCAAATTGATTAAAAAAAAAAAACACTAACTTGTAAATGTCGACATAGCTCATTGAATCAGCTAAGTTGTCTGAAAGAACAGCCTTTTTGAGAGACATAAATGCATCTATGTCAACCATAAAAATCTGACCCAGTGTCTTCTCTTCAGGAATTGCTCCATGGAAACCATAAAATTTCAAACCTCTTAGTACCAGTTTGTCTCCCATCATTGCCATGTCTTTATCCATATGTTTCTGTTCAAACAAAATCCATCAGCGTCTATTGTAAAAAGCTTATAGGCTTTGACCAAAATATCAGATTTACATGGCGACTAAAATTTTAGGTTTCTACTTCACAGCGATCAATTTGAACGAAAACGAATTACGATTATCATTGAACTAAGAGTTGAATCGAAGAAGCTTACGAGATTTCGACAGAGATCTGAATGGTGACGAATACGATGACTTTCAATTTCTGAATGTAAGACCATCTTTAGTAGTAAGGCAAATTCCCTCTCCTATATTTCTTCCACATCATTTTATTTTTTATTTCACATATAGAAAGGTAAATTATTTTCTCCTTCCTCCAACTCATTTTCTTTTCTTTCCACATCACTCTATCATAAAAAATTTATTTTCTAAATAAATAAATAAATATTTATAAATAAATAAACAACACTCATTATTATTAATAAAGACAAACCAAACATACATAATTCATTAAAATCTTACAACAAAACAAACACCAAACATTAATAAACTTAAAAATAAATTTTGATATTTCTAACTGAGGGTTGCTCCGAATTTTTGCCAAATATGCTCGACAAGATCCTTCTTCAATTGAATATGTTGACCCCTATCACATAAATCAGCTCTAACATGAATATCCGATTCTGACCGACCTTACACATGGACTTCAAATTGTGGTAATATTTGGGTATCGACGTTGATCGAGGAGCTTGATGCAGAATTGTTTGAAGGTTCGAAATCAATATTTTCCCAGTTTCGCGAATATGTATCATGTTTATCCTCTACTATCATGTTATGTAAAATAATGCAGGCCCGCATTATTATACCTAATACCTCGATATCCCACATTCTTGATGGTTGCCGAACAATAGCAAATCGTGCTTGGAGAACACCGAATGCTCGTTCCACGCCCTTCCTACATGATTATTGTTGTTTGGCAAACAGTTGTGCTTTGTCGCCTACAGGAACTTGAATTGATTAAACGAAGACAGGCCATTTAGGATAGATTCCATCAGCAAGATAGTATGCCATATTGTATTGCCCACCATTTACGATGAAGTTCACCTCTGGGGCTTCACCAGAAATGATGTCGTCAAACACCGTGACCTATCGAGTACATTAATGTCATTCAATGTACCAGGCAACCCAAAGAAAGCATGCCATATCCATAAATCATATGACGCCACAGCCTCAAGAATGACTGTTGTCGAGCCTTTGTGTCCACTAGTGAACTGTCCATGCCAAGCTTTGGGACAATTCTTCCACTTCCAGTGCATGCAATCAATACTACCAATCATTCCGGGGAAACCACGATCCTGATCAACTTGGAGTAACCTCTCCAAATCTATCACATTTGGTCTTCGTAAATATTCATCTTGAAACAAAGTAATTATCCCTTCACAAAATTTTTAAGTACACTTGAGCGCAGTGCTTTCTCCAATCTTCACATACTCGTCACAAGCATCAGCTGGACAGCCATATGCGAGCATGCGGAAAGCAGCTGTACACTTTTGGACAGGAGAAAGACCAAGCTTCCCAGAATTGTTGCGCCTTTGAGTGAAGTAGACGTCGTAATTGGATAACGATTCTACAATTCTTAGAAACAATGGCCTTTTCATTCGATATCTCCTCCGGAACTGCATGTCGGTGTAAGTGCATGACTCGTCAAAGTAGTCGGCCATGAGCCTTTGATGGGCAGCTACATGATCCCTATAAATATAATTTTTGGAATGGGATCTTTCGTTTCTTCTTTGCAGTTCCTCAAGAAGTTCTCGTTGCCTTTAGATTAGAGATTCTTCCAACTTCCACTGTTGTTCGAACTCTTCAAAGTTAAACAAATTTGGTGGTACATCCATTGAATGATAAGAAGAGGAAAGTATAAATGTTTGGAGTGAGTTATGTTGATATGATGTGAACTACCATTTTTATAATAAATGAGTTATGGACTCCCACCGTTTTACTTAAATAAATTGAATATATAGATAAGTCTTGGGGTATGATGAATTATTGTCCTCGTGGATCATATCAATTATTTAATATTTGAATTAATCTTTGCAGTGAGTAGTCACATATTTTCGGAAGTAGTGGGACTGATGCGTTATTCAAAATTTGAATTAATATTTGCAGTGAGTAGTCATATCTTGTCGGAAGTAGTGGGTATGATGCATTATTCAAAATTTGAATTAATCTTTGCAGTGAGTAGTCATATCTTGTCGGAAGTAGTGGGTTTGGAAAACTATAATTTGGTAAGAAATTTTGATTGCGAGATGGATCCATAAAGGATGTTAAAAATTGAAAAAAAACACCAAAAATAGTGACAATGTAGGAGAATAAATGAAAAGAGAGTGTTAAAACTTGAGATTTTTTTTAATATTCAAATGATATAAACGTAGTCTCTATTTATAGATGTTAAAAAATAAAAAATAATGATATAAATTTTTTTATTTATTTTTGATCAATTATTGAGCAAAAATAGCATATGAAGAATATAAAAAAAAAAAAATAGCGAGCGAATCACAAGCTGCCACATCAAAAGTTATGTGGGACCCGTCAAAATTTCATGGAAGACAAAATTTGCTTTTTTCGATTAAGTTGGTATTTTGCCTTTTGGATTTGTCTTCCTATTGAATGAAAATACACCCTATTTGTCTTTCTATTGCATTTGGTCTAAGTAATTTTGATATGGGACCTTTTTGATATTTCATCGACCAACATTTTTAATTTTTAGGGCTTGGGCCACTTTCAAGCCCAAATCAAACTAGTGTTTTTGTATAATGTAAATTAGTGGTTACTTCAAAAATTAGATCGGCCTATATAATATTTGTCGTTTTCCCCTCTTTGTATCCTAATCCTAATATAAATCTGGAATTAATTTCCATACCATCATCCTCTGGTAAGCCCTAGATCACTAATTCTGAATCATCATCATCGTTTATATTTATAGAAAACTTGTATTGTTATATGATATTGCAGATTTTAAAGAGATGATAACAGTGGAAGACCTGGTGTTGGATTATATGCTTTTCCTTACAGTACTCTTTTATGGTTACCTCATTGTCGATACCTTGTCTCCGTATTATTGGAAAGAAGAAGAAGAAGAAGAAGAAGAAGAAGATATCGAACTTGGAGATGATCACCATTGTTGCATCATCTGTCATGAAGATGTTAGAGCTTTCTCCGATATTCTACGTCTATCAAAGTGCGACAATATTCGATCCAGATTCTCCCAGCTTAAAAGATTGACTATATAATATAGTTTTAAAGATTGAAATATATTTTTGCTTTTGTTTGGTTATTAGCTCAGATTGTAATTATTATTTTGTTTGAGTAACTTGAAATTTTATGGAATATATTTACTACTTGAATTTATCGTGTGTATGTAACTTATACGATTGAAAAGGGTTCTGTTTAATGAGAGTGGCTGAATGGGGATAGGATTTTAATTTTTAATTCAGGAAATTAAACTAAATCCAAAACAGTATTATAACGGAAGAAATTTGAAGGCATCCAAATCTTAATTATATAATTTCTCGCGTGTCGATCTTAGTTTTTTTTTCCTTTAAATTTTATATCTTTTGTTAAAGGATTTTATATATACTTTCAAATATTTTTTCTAAATTTGAGAAACACTAACTAGCTAGATCTTAATTTGTATTCCTATATAAATCGTATAAAGTTAATTCTCTTCAAGGTTTCCTTGTCAATGATTTGTTTTAATTTTAAATTTCAGGTTTATTAATTAATTTCCACAAGTATTATAATGTCAGTGATTATCCCACGGAAACCTTAGCTAATAGGATAATAGAGTAGCAGAACGAACATTAATAGAACGCAAGTACGAGTCCATCCTCGAATTAAACATTAGATTATAAATTAATAGATACATGAGTACTGAAATTTCGGGATGGGTAGGTATTTCTTGCATTATTTGATAAGATTTTTTTTATAAGGTTTCGGGTTAATTAGTGCTAGTGGGGATAGGATAGTAATTGAACTCATGAAACTAAATCCAAAACAGTATTTATATCGGAAGAAATTCGAAGGCATCCAAATCTAATCTTATTTAATTTATACATGTATAACTTGTTGAATGTCCAAGTATCTAAGGTATTTTCTAATAAATTTGAGAAACCCTAGCTAGAATTAATTTATTGTTAATCAGGGGATTGGTGATGGCATTGACGGTGGACTCAGGGGAATTGTTAGGCGCCATTATAGTGATCGGTATCCTAGTGGTCAGTATGATTGGCATATTACCGGACCTTATAGAGGAACGTCGTGACCTAATCCTCGATGACATGAAAAACCGACGCCGCAAGAAATCGCCAGACCTCAAAAACTGTTTATGCCACGGTGGAGTGAATCGGTGTCCGGCCTATTGTGAGGATCTCAAGAAACTAGAGAAGGCACTTGATAGGTCAAACTGCAAGCATATTCCAACAACCATCTTAGCCACCTTTAAGGACGACCCATAGGATTTTTGTTTTCTCATTATAAGTTTAATTGACGAATGTGTCATGACTTTGTTGATTTACTTCAACCACGTATTAGGTTTTGTTTAGTGGGTGTGTCTAAATTTTTAATAAAAGACATGTGAAGAATTTTAAAGGTTTTAAAATTGAAGAAATACATGTACACGCATACTATCCCCGTAATATCTGCTTGTTTATTGAACTTATATAGCAGCCGACGTTCCAAATAAAGAAAGAGATTCCAGAAAAGATTCACCCTCCATTAGTGCAATGGTTAAAGTACTAACGACATTTGTAAGATCAGTTCTAAAAGCTCTTTTTCTTGATTCGTTGCTCAGTGTGAAATCTGGGTCCCCAATGGATCCTTGAGTCTTAAGCTTCAGTATATTAAAGTTTTTTAAAATTCCTGTTATGGAATTTGCGTCGGAAAGCTCAGATCTTTGCGAGAGTACATATGAATCCAAAGCGTAGACATTCTCAGCTTCTTGCTCTCTCTTCTTAATACTCCTTGTGAAAGATACTCAAATGAATATTAAAATTTATAATTTCTTTTTCTTTCACGTGAAAGTCGATGTTTTCTATAAATTTGATATCCTCTAGTTCTATGAGTAATTATTCATTCTTTATGATCAAAATTATATATTTATGTTTCATACACTAGAAGTTTAATTTTGTTTTTGGACTAACGAGTAAGGACCTTACATGGATGAAACTTGTTGGAGATTTTTTAACATGGACCCATCACAAGATTGGACAGAAAACTCGATAGTTAAAGAGAGAGCGATGAACATACGACTCCTAACCACCTAGCAGCCAAGCTTCTATTATGATCCATCACAGAGATTATACTGCAAACAATCTTCATATCAGTAGCTAGAATTATGAATATATCATCTTACAAAAAGATACACAACCCACTATTTCTCTCACTTCAGTTTCCAAAAAAAAAAAAAAAACAACTCTCAAAGCAGTAAGCTTTAGGCAATTTGCCACTAATTATGTTACAACTTAAATCACTCATACAACAAGAATGCAAGCTCCGTGAAAGCTCAGAAACCAAGAAGCTTCAATTTTTATACACATTCAGAAAGTGGTCTAATTTCATCTTGAAGCAGAATCACTCTCAAGTTCTCAGGAATGAAGAGTAGGATGATGTCGGGACTCTGATGGTTGCATGAAAGGCCCAAATACTATAAATGGAGAAGACTCGTCGTCTGCGTCATGTTAAGATTGATTAAATACAAGTATAGATTTATGTCAACTTATGTGGCATGTTGACAAATGATAATATTAGTTTTTCTAATTTCCTTACCTTAATTAGTACCTGTACTTGACAAACCAGAATCTATTAAAACAGAAATTTTTAAATAAATATTGTTTAGCAGCACAAATCACAATGTTTATTTTGAATTATTATCAAATAAATAGTTTTTAGTAAACTACCAATTGCATATAGTATTTTATTGAATTTTTTCATTGTCCCATGCAATTTGTTACCAAAATACTGTAATCAATTTTAACTTGGGTTGGAACGGTTTAGTTTGAAGAATAGTTTTGTTTCAATATTTGTTTATGTACTTTTATTTTGAAATTAATTATTATAATAAAAATAAATCATTCTCTATTAAATATATGCAGACATATTTTTATATTTTTATATTGTCACATTTGCTATTTATAGAAAATTGATAAATACTTCATTTAAGTAGGCGGCAGTTGTATAGCGCCAAAAGAATTATATAAAGAAGAAGAAATTTGAGTGAAATCTCTTCTTCTTCTACTTCCTCCGCTCTTAGTTCCCCATTACGTTCCTTTCTCATTCTCTTCCACGCTTCTCGCTATCTCTTCCTTGTCGCTCTTTGCATTTTAACTTGCGTTTTGCGTTTCGTTCGCGATTGCTTAATTCCGATCAGTTTCTTGCTTTTCTCTGGTAAGATGAAACTTCTTCCTCCTCATTCTCTTTCTGTTTCTTGCTAAAATTTTCCTACTTCTTTTGTTACCGAAGCCTATTCTTTTCCCAGTTTAGTCTCGTTTCGTACTTGTTTGAGGTTTCTTGCGATTCCTGATGAGTGGTTTGACTAGGATTTAGCCATTGTGTTGCATTTTCACATTCCGACCTCACTCATGGCTTTAAGGTCAGTTTTCTCTCAATCTCTCTATCTTGTTCTTGTTTTGTTTCTCTTCACAAAACATAAACTACTTGACTTTAAGAAAGAAGAGAGTGACTTTAATTGTCTACATTTTATTATCGGATCAAGTGATGACTTTTGTTACAACTCATGACCCATACATATAGTGGTTTTCTACACACCACTTGCACACTACTTTAAGCCATACTTCTACTTCTTAGACTAACTTACACACTCAAACTCTAACTACTACATTGACTAACTCATTAGACTCAACTTGGACTTAAACATTTAACTAAGTTAACCATACAACATCATTTCTTGCTTGGGCCTTACACCAATCCGAAGCCCATCACAAAAGACACAAGGTCCAACTTCTTCTTTGTTGACTTTGTCTCTTCCTCTTTGTTGACTCTTCTTCGTCAACTTCATCTTCTTCCTTCTCCTCCAATTCTTCTTCTTGCTTCTTTCTTCATTGCTTCTACTTGAAGCTTCTTCATTGTTGGAGGTTTAATCAAGGCTCAATTCACAACACATTGAAAGAAGGTATCTTGATTCTGCGATTGACTTAGAGAGACTAGTTACTGCAGATACTGATTTTGTTTGTTGATCATTACCTGTGTAGATTGTTCCTTATTATCTGATTCAGTTACAAGAGATGATCTGAATCAGTTCCTCTAAGATTGATTTGAAAACTTAATGCAGATATAACCCCAGAAAAGAGGTTGAGTATCTCTTAGCAGGAAATAAAATATGGCAGACAACAACAAGGAACAAGAACGAGTGAGAAGAGATGATAACAACAAGGAACAAGAACGAGTGAGAAGAGATGATAACATTTTGAAAGCGGGCCTTGTATTGGGAGTTGTGTCTGTGCCTCCTTATTTGTGTATCATCAACGACCTGACTGAAAATCAACTGGAGATCACGACCGTTCTATTTTGTTTAGCTCTCCTCAATTCAGTGCTCGCCACCTACGTAAACAGTAACATCAAGGGCAGGGGATTATTCCGATCAGTTCAAGATGCCTTGTGGGCTCTTCTTGGGCGGGCTTCTCCCATTCTTCATCGGCAGAATGATACCAAACAGGACAGAACGCATTGCCTCTTTAGCTGCTTTGACAGCACTGTTGGTCGCTTTCATACTCTGCATGGACTTTGACCGGAAAAGGCGAAAGAATCAGCAGCCGAAAATATGGGAGTTGCTAGTTTTTTGGTTTACTAGTGTGAGTTTCGTCTCTATTTTGGCCTTGTTGAATGACGTGGTGAAGCATTTCAGGTCTGCCACGAAACATGCAAAACCTACTTGAGGTAATCAATAAACACTTGTGTGACTATACTACTTGAGAGAGCCGCAGGGAATGTTGAAATTGGATGAAAACTAAGTGAAAACTGCATTGTGGTTCTACAGGTTGGTTACGACTCATGAAGCTCAGAAAGAAAGCAAACAAAGGTCACAAGTTGTGTTGGTGCAGCCGTTTAGAGATTCTAACAACAGTTGAGAAAATAACAAAAGTTTATAGATGATATTTCTTTCTCATGGATTTTATACATTCGTACAGACAGTTTATAGATGATATATCTTTCTAAATCCAATGATTATGTTCATGCCTACAATTTTCTGAGTAGTATACAATATCAAAACGTTGATGGATTTTTCTACTCTTTTTAACAACTATTTGCTTCATCACTGTTTCTACTCCAATACTCTACACTTTCACCACTAACCTGTGCCTCATTGTTGGTGAACAAGTTTAGACAAAATCAACCTGTGGTGAGATGACAACATTAGCCAGCTTCTCAAGCTTAGTAGCCAATTTATCAGTAATTTCAGACTTAAAATTCAATTCTTGCATTGTTAGAAGATTTGAATTGGAATGTAATGATTTGGTTTAGATAGCAGTTAGGTTTTCAACTTCTGCACAAACCGAACTCTGTTCTGATGCAATCTCCATCGCCACTTTCCTTTTATTCTTACATGCAGCCTTGCGCTCTTTCACCATTCTTAAATTGCCATATTTTCAAACAAGCTCATACAGTTATGCAACTTGCACCTACGTAGATATATATTATGATCACTCTTATATGATATGAGCAAAGAATTCATTATATTTATAAGCATGAGTTTGGTTTTTCCATTCTGTATCTTTCAAAAATCATTCTTTCTACTTTAAAAAAAAAAACTTCCAATCAAGCGTGGTTGGTTGCTTGCTTTGCAAGCTACTACCGAGGACTCTGGTAAGACTCAGGAAACCATCTCTGCAAGAGCCTATGTTTCAGCTTCACCAACAAGGCAAAGGCTCCATAGCATGGCAAATGCATCACTGCAACTGAGAAATACCTGTATAATAAAACACCAATCATTTGAATGTCATCAGCCCTAAATTTCCAACGAAACAAAGGAGCATTATTGAAAAACATTATAAAGCTTTGAAGTTACCATAGTGGAGCATAGTGTGATGACAAGTCCAGGAATGGGTAAGGCCACCTATTAATAATCAGTAAGGAGTGATTACTGTCAAAGTTAAGATTGATTACGATACAAAAAATTAAGGAGTAATTTGTATGAAATTTACCATATATGGACTACTGAGTGGAGAGCCCATTGGAATATGACATAAGCTATTGTCCAGAAGAAGAAGTAAGCAATTCTGAAGCATGGAAAGCTCTGTAAATATGAAAAGTTCAGAATCAAATAAGAATCAATTCGAGATTAAAACATATATTTGTTAGAAGCTGATAATTTACCACAGAATTCAAAGCAGCATCACCAAGCAAGAAAATCGCATTAAGAGAATGCATGTTGATCACCAGCTGCAATATTGATCACATATATATTGATCATCAAATGTTTTTATACAATAAATCAAAATTTGAATATGGCTTATTAAATTACTTACAACATTGAGGCTATAATCATGGATCTCAAGGAAAGGAACAATGATGAACCAGAAGACACAGTCAGTGAGCAAAACTGCACCTGCATTCATCTGTTTTAAGCAATATCCAATCAAGAACTCATCAAAATTCGATATTATCGGTGTTGCATGGTTATGGATGTTGATTTTAATTACCTGAAAGATTATCTGAAAAACATATCCCCAAAAACCAGCTGGATTACTAGAGTATTGACTCTGTTGAAGAGTATTATCAGAGCCTTTGGACCTTGCTCTCTCTGAGTCTATGGCTTCAATGCTATCTATTTTATCACCAGCCGCTCTTTTGTTGTATTGGTAACATCCGTGCAGCGAAAGAAGCGATCCTAGCTGTAAAAACATATCGAAAAATGTAAGAAACTTGAGCAATTTTGCTAACAAATTATAAGCAAATAAGTAATCAGGTTTTGAAACAGAACATTACTCCGAAATAGAAAGTGATCAGAGCAAAAGTCCACCTGCAAATCAAAACAACAGAGACCAGGAAAAAATCATTAGAGACAAACACAGAGACATTGGTTTTGTATCTAAGATAGGATTCAGTAACACTTGCTGCCCTCTATCTTAATCAAGAGTGTCACATTCTTTCCTCTATATGATTAGTGAAGCTGAAAAATCTTATCGATTTTTTTTTTTAAACCCCAAAGAAATCTAAATAAAGAAAAGTCACATTCAAACTCTTATCGAGAGAGAGAGAGAGAGCTTACTGAGTATAGTAGAAGAAGATGGTAGGTCCATCGACAAGGCCAATAACAATCAACATAACAAGAAGAACGAAGAAGGCAGCAACTCGAAAAGCAAGAAGCCAAGCTGGGTGAATATTACGAAGACAAGGCCTCCAAGTTTCGTCTTCATATACATTTCCCGACCACTCTTCCTCTCCTCCATCGTCAACGTCACTGCGTTTCCGACGAAAGCCTTCGTATTTGAATATAAGAAAAGCAGTGATCACCATCGCTATAGCCATCCATATGCAGCAAATCATTACCCTCCAATTAAACCAGTAGCTTGATTCCGTTGTGTTCGCTGTTGTTGATGGATGCCAAGCATCTTTTAACTCTGTATATGAAGATGGTGATAACAATGATGATGATGCCATTTTGATAAAGTTTCAGTCTTTCACAGAGAAGAGATAAGTTTTTTGAAGAAACAAAAAACAGAGTTGAGAAGAAATAAAAAAACAGAGTCAGACAGTGTGGATCAATTAGGATTTCATTTACATTTATCTTGAAGAGAGAATTTAAAAACAAGATTTATGGAATTTGAAATCTTTGAGTGATGAGGTGATTAAGATATTCGATGAAGCAAAGGGAGAGATTCGAAACTTTAAAACCATGTGTTCTTGTACATAAAGAAGAAGAAACTATATAGCTGATCAGATTTAAAAGAATAAAAATAATTAAATAAAGAAAAAGGGGAAAGAAAGTGAATAAAGAAGAAGAAGAGGGAGCTGAATTCGAAGCCAAGAAAAGAAATGATCCTTGCAAAAATAATGCAAAAAGCCTGTTTATGTGTAAGAGGACACGATTCTTTGCTTCTTTGCTTTAGGAAAGACAAGTATTTTTAGACGTAGTGAGAGAGATAAGTAACCGAATGCCCAAATTTATTAAACCATTTTTAAATACTTAAATAGATAATGGTGTAAGAAAATGCATGAACAATGTAGCATACTATGACTAGTAATTTTTTTTGTTTTACAAAAATTTTCAAAATCCCACTTATATGAAGGCAAAGAGTAATGGATTCGAGGCAATCAGGTGAGGATTTATGTCTTAAAAAGAAGATATTTATTAAATTTTCTTTTTGGCATATACTCAAATTGACGCATTAGACATGAGAATAATATGTATACACGTATACGTGGATAAATGGTTGAAAGTGTGTATTATAGATGATCAAAGGATAGAGAATCTATAAAAGATAGTAAATTAAAATATAAGGCATCTCTGTGTGGAGTCTCAATCTTTTTGCAAATACCCAAAAAAGAGTATAAAAAGTTAAAACTCTCAAACAGACATTGGGACGTATGCATTGTTTATGTGTCGTTTCTCTTTCACTATATACATATATTCTATATGTTATACCTATACACATGTGTCATGTATGTATGTATATACACATAAGTTAGGAGATTCCATGTGGGGGAGGAGCACATAAATCAGAAATGGTTTGTGTTTACTGTTCAGTTATGTTATATGGTTCCATTCCACCACTCAAAAAGGGAATAAATCTATTTAATATTTTAATTCAAGTAAAAAGGAAAATAATTATGTGCAAAGGATATATTTGGGAGCTTTCTATAGAAAACATGAACCGTTGGATTTTGACGATTTTGATGTGTCATTGAAAATGAGAAATTTAATGAAGGACCAGCTTTTGTTGTAGCCTATTAATATATGGAAATTAAAAAATGTAATGATAGGTTGCTTTTGGTCAAAGGCAGAGAGACTGCGTGAGAGGAGGGACCCATTAACCTCAACCCGAAGACTTTAAAGAGGTTTTCAGAGATACATGCAAAGACCACAGTGTGGGGCCCTTTCTCATTCTTCGAAGTTTCAATATTAAATGCTTTCAAGAAATTTGTACATTCTAAAACTTCTATACGTTTGAGAACAAATGTTTTCGAGTTTTGAAACTTCCATGGTAAGTTGTTGAAAATGGATCACGTGGTGCAGATATTACCGTATGATGAGGAACAATTAAAAGAAATGTACGTGGCTAGTGTATTATGCGTGACTACTATTGTTGTAGCAAAATAAACAGAAGAATTATTATGTTTAAATGTAAAACAAAACAATCATAACTTTAATAAAATTTTAACTAATTTTTAACAGAAACTTTTGGAAAATAGAACGGATTGTTCTTTTTCTCTATGAAGTTTTGTTGATTGGAAATAAGTCGGTAGCAATTTCTGGTGGGGTTTACTTGTTTAGTTTTTCTT
The DNA here is from genome assembly GCA_028015245.1 of Cardamine occulta. NCBI lineage: Eukaryota > Viridiplantae > Streptophyta > Magnoliopsida > Brassicales > Brassicaceae > Cardamine > Cardamine occulta. The sequence continues at coordinate 2,106,540 of CM051392.1, forward strand.
GTTGATGATAATGCATGGCTTGTTGAATACGATAAAATATATTCATAAGAAAAAGTACTATTATATTAACTAAAAATGTCTGTTTTTAATGGGCCATCATAAGGAATTCTTATTGGTAACTCCAAAAAACAAGAAAAAAAATCTTTAAACTATATATAAAAACCAAATTATACGATTACTAGTGGACCAACCTTGGGAAATGCTTATTGGTAATTCCAAAAGATTTTGATGCCTAATGTTGTAAGACTTTTGTCTCTTGTCATTCAACAGCCAATGCATTTTACGCAAATAATTTTTATTTTTCAAAAACTTGATGCTATGTGATAAATAATGACTAATACATTCATCAAATATGTGTATCATTCATGCAGCATCGTGTCAACTAATCAAAGTAATCAAATCTTTTGCAACTGTTATAAGAAGAATCTAACAAATACCGTCTTTCATGGCTTTGTTAAAGTAAACTTTTTTTCCAATTAAACCAAATTGTTTTGTAGCGATTAGCGAAAGACCCAAACAAAAAAAAACGATTTTTCCGTTGAAGACTTGTGAGTTGTGAGGGAACAATTTCTGTCGGCAGTATTTTTTTTTTTTTTTTTTTTTGGATTTTCCGACATTTTTCACTAAAGAAAAACGCTGTCAAGTTTTAAATTTCCTAATATTAATTCCAACTTGGAAATGTCTGATTAACTATGAAAATTTATAAAACGAAAACTCTATGATTTATTCGTTACTAAAATTTCCTTTGAACTCCAAAAGGAGTTTCCAAAAAATAGAATTTGGACTGGGATTTGTTTGTTGTAGGCTTTTAGGTTTTAGCTATATATACTTCTCTAACCAAAAAAAAGCTATATGGATTTATACTTGACCCCAAAATTAGCTATATATATATTTCGTTAACCAAAAAAAGCTATATATTTATACTTGACTAAAACATAAGCTATATATACTTTAAATATTGGCTATGACTGAAACTACAAAATAATTTTTAGATAAATTTTTATTTTACTGTCATATGTAATAGGTGAGGCTACAGGTCGGTCACGTAGGTTTAAAAGAGGATTCATGTGTCACAGAGAGACAGCTGTCACAAACGAAGCCAAAAGAGCGTGCAAGAGACGACAGCGACGCGTCTTGGCCGCTAAGTAAACGCGTTTGCAACAAACTGCTGTTCTCTTCACGTTACTACTACTACATTCCATTTTCAAATCGACAACACACAGTTCTAAGAATTTATATAATCTTTTGTGTCTATTGTTTAATGAACAAACTTACAAGGTTCTTGTTTTTTCTTTTGGTTTTAGACAAACTTACAAAGTTTATTTCACAATATCAATTTTAACTCTTAAACACCAACCGCATAATAATTTTAGAAAGAAAAAACACACATTAAGCATCTATTTTTGTAAACATAACTTATTATCTTCATCATACCGTATATTTTGGATGAACTAAAATATAGTTATCAAACTCAATAAATGAGTGTAGATACATTGACTTATGAAAACATACACAAATTATGTGAGCTTAAATCAAAATAGTGATGCATCCATTACGTTACAAACTATTGAATTACATGTCATGATCGATGAGATTTTGGTATTCATTTTCTGAAAATTGTATTGCATTGGCTATTTAAACGATGTATTGATCGTAAACAACACACTGAAGATTGATAAAAGAAAATGTGCTAACTCAGAAATTCGACAGAAAGAAGGGAAAGAGAATGGTACCTTTCATGGGTTCACAATTTTCTTGCAAGATAGAAAAAAAAAGAAAGAAACACCCAAAACAAAAAAAAATGTTGAAACAAACCAAAAAGATGATGTTTATATAACAAACAAAGTTTTTTGAAATGTGTAGAAGTAAATGGAATAAATATATGTAAGTGAGATTTAAGAAAGGGTGGAAAGCATGAGGAGCTTTAAAAGCAATGAGAGGAGCCTTGCCAAATTGGGGTTTACAATAGGCAGTTAGTTAGCTTAGCTTACATGTTTCAAGTGCTTTTTTCTCCAAAGCAAGAATCATGTGTCCTAATTCCTTTCTTTTCTTAAAAATTGGACTAAAAAATCAAAAGAAATAAGAGTTTATGTCTTGATAGGTTTATATGTTTTTCATCGAGACGCCGCATACTATATATAAATCGAATTTTTTAAAAGTTAATTAAACTCTTCTTAAATATCCCACATCTTACTATTACTTCCAAATTTCATAATATTTTTAAAATGTAACTTTATGATTAAAATCATTTATTCCTCTTAGTGTTTTTTTCTTTGTTGAAGTTGCATCTTAAAAAAAATTCAAATTGTATGTCTTTACGTTACATGTGAAGTTTTTCCCAAAAAAAATTCATAACTTCAACACTTATTACATTTAAAAAGTTTCCATAAAATATTTTTGCAAAGTGTAAATGCAAATGCTAAACACACAAAACGATATTGGGACATGTTTTTAGGCTTAAAGCCCACAAAGTTGAAGAGACGGGCCTGGAAGCAATGTTGTTATGGCACAAAGGGGCCTAGTATATGTTTTTTTTTGTCCGTTTACTTAAAACGACTTCGTTTTAGCCTAGGGTAGTATTATTACTTTTGCGAATAACGTCGCCGTTTTAGGTGCTGATTCCTTCTCCGACGAGCAGAGACGATCAAAACCACCGCGTGGAGCAAATCGTGGTCACCATCTCCGCTACGATTTGAGTCGCCTGAATCACACTACAAAGCAGCTCTTATAATCCTTTCCGTCAAAGAAGAGAAGTATGTTCTTCCTCTCTCTTTTTTTCCCCCCCCTGAATTAGTCTGAAATAGTCACTATGATTGATGGAATCGAATTCTAGTTTTTGATAGATAGATATTTTCGGCAATTCCAGTGCTCTATAAATAGATTTCACTAGCAGAGGATGAAAATTGCAACAAAAGTCTTTCTGAAATTCTCTCTCAATCCAGTTTTTGTGTAGTAGCTTGGAATTTAGATGTCAGTGAGCACAAAATGCAGCTCTCACTTGTTCGATGTATTAACTCAAAAAGCTCTGCGATTTTCTCTCTGTTAATTGGTTTCCAAGTGTTTCACTTAAGCTTTGATTCATAGTATAATAAGTAGTGTTAACTTCATTGAAGGTTCTAAGTACTGACAATGGCTCTAGATGTTTTAGATTTTTCATTAGAATCTTGATTTGTAAACGTTACGTTCATTTCTGTTTCTTGGATAATTAGGTGACATCAGTGATTCTTAGGAACAATAATGTTCCCGTTGAATATTTCAGGAGCAAAATCCCTTATCTTCCCCTCTGAATCCGGAGCCTCTGCCTCGGCATAGTCGTTAGTGTTCTCTTCCCATTTTGAAACAAAATCAAGAAAAATCTTCTGGTGGTTAACCTCTCTGTGTTTCAACCTCGGAGATGAAAGTGTATGTCTTGTTTATATATTTTCATCATCCATCTTCCAATTCTGTTGTGATTTAGCTTGATTTCTTTCTCTGTTATGTAATCAAATTCCGACAATATATATTGCAGACTCAAGGAAAACGCAGGTGCACTTACCAATTTCGAGGTGCTTGACTTCCTAAACTCAAGAGGTGCATCAAAGGATACTACAAGAGTTATAGCTCCAATTGCTAGATCAGAATACAAGGTATTGCCTGGAAATTTTCTTTTTCTCCATTGTGACTTAGTCTTTAAGGGCTTTTAGATCATTCGAACGATGTTTAGGTCTATGATTATTTGGTGGAGACTGCTGCTTGCACTCAAACAAGAGAGAGCGTTAACAGATTCGCCGCGAAGTGCAAAGATTTCAAAGTCGCTAAAGCTGAGATTCTCAATATCATCAATCTCCGGCCTTCTTCTATTGTTGAATTGACACCGGTTTGTGTTGTTTTTTCTTTTGTTCTATCTTCTCTACCAAATGTCATTACCATATATATCATTGCATTTGATTCTGACTCTCTTGTAGATCATAGAGGACCCAGACAATCGAGACGTCGATTCAAATGGTATATTAGAGCTTGTGAATGATTTGCTACCACCTCTGCCTACAACTGAAAGTCATAAAGAAAATGATGAAGAAGAAACAGAGAATGGTGAACAGTCGTAAGTCCCTAATATGTAAATGAAAATTTCTAGTTATTATCTTTCGTTAAGTTTTTTTTTGTTTTTATTGCTTATAAAACCCATTTAACGTTGACACATTATATGGAGTTGCAAGATCAATATCCACTGATTTACGACGAATATGCTTTGTAGTTTATTTTCGTTTCCTTACATTCATGTAAGATAAGATCATGTGTGCCTATGTGGTAATGGTATAAGATTTGTTTACCTTGGGAAACGTGGAAACCTTTATTGTTAAGATTAGTACTTTGACTTTAACTCACGGATTGGGTTCACATTAATTTTTCAGAACTGAAATATTTTTAAACACAATTTACTTTTACTTGTAATCGAGTTATTTATCTCCAGCTGACTAACTTTATATAGTCTTCAGAAATCATATCACATCATTTATAACATTAATTATTCAAAGTCATTATTTTAAAAAGTTATTTTCAAACCAAATCTGAACCTACCCCAAACATAACTAAACTGAAATTGCACTAGACAAATAGAATTACAAATTGTTTTATTTAGTTTTAAAACCGAAATGTGCACCATATATAACTTCATATTATCTTCAAACAATTAGGTCCATTAATTCATGATTTAAAAAGCATAGAGGTACGACCCACAAAAGTATAGAAGAATATGTTCTACAATTATACTAAAAGGGAATAATGCAACTTATTTAAAATACTTTTCTTGTCGAATATTATTTCAAATTTCGTTAGATAAGCCTAGGGTTTGACAACTTGACATTAACAAAATAGGTATCTCAACCTTTATGAAAGCATATGTAATTCCATTTCTATTGATAGATATAGGGTAGAAAATATTCAAAATCCGTATATGTATGGTTGAGTTGAAGCATGACATGATAAAAAATTTCGTATATTTGATACGAATTCGAACCACGTTGTTGAAGAACATTCAAGACGAAAGACTCAAAGACATAGCCAACAAAAATGTACATATAATACTATATATTGTTGGTTTGCGATCTCAATTAGACCTGGTTTAAGTTCATTAGTGTGCTGGTTCAGTGGTAATCTCGGTAAAGGAAGATCGTTGTGTTTGATCAGTATGTTTTGTAAGTGGTTGATTTCGGTATGGCTTCAACCAAGTTGTTAGAAAGTTAGAACTATAACAATTTTGTTTTCTGAAATGCTTCCTCTAGTAGTTAATTAATTGTCGATCGAGTTTGTACAAATTTACATATACTCCTTAGAATTTGTAAATTCCTTAAGAATACATATACTCCATTTTCCCAACGTTAGTATATCACAATTCTCGAAGCTCTAAAAATTTACATTTACTCTATGAACGTTATATATCAAAATAATTCGCATTGTTAAGTCTGATAATCTCATGATGTTATACGGATGATATGATGATGATGTAATCGACAGATAATGAGTGATGCAATGGAACAAAGATACGCGGGATAGATACACCTTTAAAAGTGGGTCTCACTAAATAGAGTATGTGTGCCAAAGAAGTTGTCTTCGTCAGCTTAGCTTATCTTGTGTGATTTATTCTCACACCATTCTCGATGCCCTTTTATTATTCTCTCCTTTCTTTTTATTACTAGTTTTTAGTTTTATTCTTTTAAAAAAAAAAAAAAATTCATGTGAACCAAGTATGAAGTATTCTCCCTAGATCCTTACAATCTTCAGTTTCCTACTTGTTTCATAGATTTATGAAGCTTTCCCTTTAAAGTTTTTTAAATTTTTGGCGCATTAATTCATATATAACTGATTACAATTTGTAATTTATAAACGTGTTGTATAATCATGCATGTATGATGTAACTAGCTATATAAGGTTTAATGAAGTTGATTAAAGATGAGGTTGTATTATCTTGATTTTTATTTATCAGTAAAAATTTGAAATCAAACAAACGTCAGATTCTAAAGTTAAAAAACTATAATATTGTGTGGTCTGTGTATATTTTAATCGTCGTCATCTTTTCAATATTTAATTATATATAGTTTCATAACATGTGTCGCGATAAAGTAGCAGGAGGCAGGTGCCTCCGGCGGAATTTCCATTTGAAAATCCCACTATCAACTCACCAAATATTTAGTCCTATAGTATTTTCTCTTTTTGACAACCAATCCTAGTAAGTACATAGGCTATTAGAACAAAAAAAGAAAAAAAGAAAAAAAAAAGAAGAAGATTATAGGTAACATATATTGTATGTTACATATATTTTATGTGTCATTCAATTTTAAACGCTTCACGGGGATCTAAAACATATGATATTTGAGGCTGTGCATTTTGTAATTGTTGATTCTCTAAAAACAACAGACTTGTGTTTTACCATTTTCTTAAAATATCAAAAGATTGGTGTACATTTAAATAGTTAAAACTCAAAAATCATGAAAACCTAACTCTTAATTAGTTTTTTTTTGGGGGCAAACTCTCAAGTATTTTATATTTATCATTTTTTTCTTGAACATTAGTGAATCGCATGCATGTTTTAATAATATGAATACCACCATAAAATAGACAATCTTAAACTCGCTCAATTGTATACCTAAACTGTTTCTTAAATCTTAACGTAACTGAATTATCCTAAAAACACACAGTGTTATATTTGTATACAGGCAAGATAAGTTCGAAGTTTGAGCCTCTAAACTAATATATAAGTTTTATTATACATCGAAGCCGCATTTAGAGAGAAGCTTTAACTTAGAAAAGGGAGAATTATAAAAGAGAAAAAGACAAGAGAATTAAAAATAATCTATTTGTCTCCAATGATCAGCTAAGGCCTTGAGGGGAATACTTTCTTCGTAACAAGATTTACTTTATCATCAAGCACTTATAAAATTTTGTATATTTTATTTACCAAGCTTTGAGAAGAAAAACAATTTCGTAAGAATAATATTATTTTTATTCTACCATAAATATGTAAACAAATATTATTTGCGTCTAACCAAACTGCTTCATATATTGTTGATACTGGTTTTAGATTTGAGAAACTATACACTGAACTTAATAAAGTGAAATGCGTTTGATTACAAACAAAAAAAAGTATACACTGAAAATCTAAAATTATCTGTTGATAAAGAAAACACTGTTACAGCCCTCAAACTTTTTCATCGATCAAACTCTTTAAACTTTTATTTCGAAAATTAATAATTAGAAAAATATCAAAAGTAGTGAAACTATATGAATAATGAAGTAATGATTCAGGAAGTCAAAAAAATAAAAACTAGAATCATAATATTTACCACATGTAGAAGTAGAAAAAGTGACAGGTGGCAAGAGAATAGATACTTTGCTTGAGAGGAGCGAGCGAGTGGAGCCCACGAATGGACCCACCTAAGGTCTCAAACTCTTGCCTTCTTCTTCCTCTTTATCGTAACTCTCAAAACTCAGACAAAACTTGGAAAAAGATATTATTCTCTCACTTTTGTCTCTGTTGTGTGACGATCAAAGCCGCTATTTGTGAACTCATCTGACGGCTAACCTTGTTCACCTGGGTCCCATTTCTTAAATTGTAGCCGTTGGATCAATAAAGATGATTGGTCAAGTTGACGTGGACCCACCAAAAAATGTGGGTCCGAGGAATTTGGAACCACCGACGCTTTCTTTTTTCTCCGCCACATCCGTATATACGGTCCATCTATCTTATACACTAATTGACATATGTATACTTATAATACAAAAATAACTCGAAATTAAAGTTATAACTTTTATCATGATCACCAAAGCGAGGCGTATTAACTTTTCAAAAATCATATTTTGAAAGATTTTTCTTTTCTTCTAACTGGGAACAGAGCATATTGATCAATTAATGTCTTCATACAAAGAAAATTAAGAAATGCCCACCATACCCTATTATTTCCAGAAATAGAAAATTCAAAGGAAGCTCTGTAGTTAACGCTTCGGTAAATCCATATAGGAATAACACTTGTAAACCACTGTGAGCCAAGTAACAAGTATATCCAAATTTTTCTTAAAATTGATCAAAAGAATCTAAATAAAATTAAGGAACTTTCAGTCTTATATTACTACGTGGCTTTAAACAAGATCACCTGATGAGTGATCCACGATAAAAAAATCAATATTGGATTTCAGATATACTATGTAATCTACGAAATTCTTTATTAAATTGAAATGATATCTAATATTAGAGATGGTATTAATTATTAAACATGGACCAGAAAAAAAAAAGAAAAGTAAAAAAAAAAATAAGTGTGAACAAAGGAGTAGAAGTAGGTTTGAGTGGAGACAGCAATCCCGAGGAGAAGAAGGGACCTCTTCTTGCTTCCTTCTTATTCACATCCCAACCCAAACCTCTTCCTTGCCTCATCTTCTCTTCTCCCCTCTTCTCTCCTCTTCTTCTCTTTCTACATTTTGTTAAGGCACTTGTCGTTAATTTCTCACTCTCCCCAAACCAAACAACACACACAAAATGGGTCTCACTTCTCTTCAAGTTTGCATGGATTCTGATTGGCTCCAGGTATTTCCACTTAGACCTCGATTAGTTGTATCATTTCTGTTTGCATTTAGTCTATGTTTCTTTTCCAAATGAACATGAACATTTTAAGCAAAACGCTTTTGTTAATTGTAAACATAAATCTCAAATGCTAATGGAAGATCTGTTTGTCTTTGCCATGTACTTCAAAATTGGAAAAAAATTCTATGTGACTTGTTAATTTTTTTATTGAATTTGTTTCGTTTCATGTTAAGTGCAAATGCAAAAGCAAAAATTAGGATTGCAACAATTTAGAACCATCATTTTTTGGCGTGCAAGTGATGCATTATCATACAACTTCGATTACCATACATTTTGATATGGTTCTTTAAATTGTAATGTTAGGAAGCTGAGTCATCAGGAGGAAATATGCTAGACTCTTCAACGACTTCTCCATCAGCAGCCGAGATACTAGCTGCTTGCAGCAGTAGACCACAAGCCTCGGCCGTGGCTGTAGCTGCGGCGGCTCTCATGGATGGTGGAAGAAGGCTGCGTCCACCTCACGACCATCCTCAAAAATGTCCTCGTTGCGAGTCAACACACACTAAGTTCTGTTACTACAATAACTATAGTCTCTCTCAGCCTCGTTACTTCTGCAAGACTTGTCGCCGTTACTGGACCAAAGGCGGCACTCTAAGGAATATTCCAGTCGGTGGTGGATGCCGGAAAAACAAGAAACCATCTTCCTCTAATTCCTCCTCATCCATTTCTTCAGGCAAAAAGCCATCCAACATGATTACCACTAATACCACCGATCTTATGGCTTTAGCACATTCTCATCAGAATTACCAAAATTCCCCTCTAGGGTTTTCACATTTTGGTGGGATGATGGGGTCTTACTCAACTCCGGAGCATAGTAGCGTTGGTTTCTTGGAGAGCAAGTATGGTGGTTTGCTTTCGCAGAGCCCTAGACCTATTGATTTCTTGGACAGTAAGTTTGATCTCATGGGAGTGAACAATGACAACTTGATCATGGTTGATCATGGAAGTAACGGAGATCATCACCATCATAATCATCACATGGGTCTGAATCACGTGTTAGGTCTTAATAACAACAACAATGGCGGATTTAATGGGATTTCTCAGGGAAGCAATGTAAATGGTGGTGGTGGTGGTCTCATGGACATCTCGACATGCCAAAGACTTATGCTATCTAATTATGAACATCAACATTATAATCATCAAGAAGATCATCAAAGGGTAACAACAATAATGGATGTGAAGCCAAATCCAAAGTTGTTATCGCTTGACTGGCAGCAAGATCAAGGCTATTCCAATGGTGGTGGTGGTAGCGGAGGCGTAGGAAAATCTGACGGTGGTGGATACGGTGGTGGTGGTTATATCAACGGTTTAGGTTCCTCGTGGAATGGTTTGATGAATGGATATGGATCGTCCACTAAAACAAACTCCTTGGTTTGATAAGTTACTCATAACTTTTTTCTTGTCGTCATCAACTAGTAGTAGTAGTAGTAGTAGAGAAGCAATTAAATTATATATGGATTTGTTTCGTTAGCCAGTGTTTTACTTCCGTAATTGACCGCTAATTACGAGAGTACTCTTGATTAGAGTATTCAGAGAGATATTTCGGTTTGTGTGTGTTCGTGTGGTCGAGGTGTAATGTTTCTTGCTATATAAGTAGTGCCCATTTTACTTTTGATAAATTAGCTCCATACGACTTCAAAATTGATTACATAATTTATGGAATAATTTCAATTCCGATCCCAAATTTGTAAGATGAATGTAGAAGCACGGTTGTATATTGCGATGTCTTATTTTCTTTTTGCTATTCTGAGATTAACGAATTCAAAAATTTATCCATAGATTTGATCGAGAAGAGGCAAAAACAAAAGAAAAGAAATAGAGACGTTGACCGACATAATATTTGACAAATTAAAAAAAAAAAATTGACATTGAAAAGAAGATAAATACACTTTCAAATTGGAATATATTCTAAAAAGAAAATAAAAGACACAGTACATCACAAGTATAGACAAGATCCTCTACTGATGTATTCACATGAGTTATCTTAAGCTCTAAGATTAAATCCGCTTTCAATCTGATTGATTGTGTTACATTTTTTTTCATTTTCATTTTTTGGTTAGCTTTATTTCAAAAATACAAAAATATATTTTACAGAGGATATATAGTTTTCAGAAACAGAGCTTTCTTAATAAAGAATGTAGGATAAAAGGTTTTATTTATCAATAAACAATGAGAATACAAGTGTGTTGTTGTTGATGTTTTTTTTGTTTGTTTGTTAAAGTATGTACAAATGTGTTTTTACTATTGTGGTTCATTAAAATGAACATTTGATTCTTTTAACGAAACTCTAACCCTAACCTTAGGAACGATAAGAATTGATGTTGCTTTTGTTTCGTATGTCGTAAAAAATTAGGAATGTTATGTCCAATTCTTAACCATCAATCTCTTCTTAATTCCTAAATACTACTGCCCTTAATCTTTGTGGGATTGTCATTGTATATTGTAAGAATGAGAACAATTGGGGAAACACATTTTTGTTACTAAATTATTAAAAAAATTAAGTAAATATATGGATTGAAATAGTAAAACCATTAAGTAAACACATGTTCTCGTTGAACAAGTCTCGAGAGCTTTTAGTTCTATATATATGAGATTCATATTTGATTCCAGGAACTATACAACTTATAATCTGATTCCAGACAACATTAAATGATCCTAGTCATGGAGAATTACCGCAAAATCATCTTTCTTTTCTGCAACTCAGAGATCAAAGAATTCAAAATGTAACTCTTGAAAAAGATCCTCCAGTTATGTACTTTATTCACATAGAAAGTTTTCTAAATCTCAAGATTGAAATGTGTTGATGTTCATGATTTTTATATATCTTATAAGCAACGCTCTTCGAAAGCTTTGGATGGGTTTTTACCGTCTATCTGCGAATGATGAGGGAAATCAAACGGCATTTCTTCAGGCGAGAGCCAAGCTTCTCTGAAAACTCTCGAGACTTCTTCAAAAACCACTCCATTGCCTTCAGGCGTGAGATGCAATCCATCACTGCTTATAGCCAACACCAACAAGCAAGAACCATTTATAAACAACAAGAAATGATTCAGGAGACAAGCGTTTTCGAAAACCAACAACATTTTGGGATTTAAGATACAGACCTTAGGAACTTTTTCTGCCAATCATTGGTCTCCTGCATCTTGGACCATAAGTTGACACATCGCAGACCGAGTTCCTCTGCTAATTCAACACACTGTTGTGCGTAGATTCCAGTAGTTTCATTTGTTCTCTCAGGCTCCTTCATAGCTTTCTCACCATAGATTGATCTGATGTAACACAATCACTGGCTTGATTATGAGATGTGTTGGACTAAATATATGCAAAGAAGATAGAGATCAAAATAAAGCCTACTCTGCATAACTTTGTCGTCCAACTTCATCAATCGGTGGTGGAGTTATAAGCACAATTAGCATGGTAGGTGAACATTTCTACAAAACAGAGTCACTATTATTAGTTTTTAACACACAATTATTCCAAATAAAGGAAGACATTTCGAGAAAAATCAATGCAAGCGAGAAGATCATAGAAGCATATAAAACCTTCAGATGCTGAACAATTTTTCTGACATTATCTGTATACTCTTCCACCGGCACATGTTGCCTATCACTGGTTCTTCCTTTGAGAGCTGCATCGTTTGCACCGAAGAATATCGTTGTAGCCACAGGAGGAGAAGAAGAGTCCTAAGCAAAGACAGAGTTACAAGACACGCTGAGATACAGGCACCAAAACAACTCAAGATATGTATCAAGTCATAAATCAACACATCCTAGACTTTATATCAAAACATTCAGAACCGAATTCAGATTTTTTCTGGATTTGGAAAGGTCAGTGTTAACAACAAAACTAACAGTTGCATAACGCATTAGAGATACCATGATCTTTAGATCTATCAGATTCACACTCGATCATAATCACAATCACTACAGATCCTGAACAAAATTATCCCTTGAGACTACCAAATTCGTGTGTACATCAAATTTCAATCAACATTATACAGCAACGCAGGTGGCTAGAATCATAGAATCGAAAAATCAAAAGAGAAATTGATTCGATAGAGAAAAGAGTTCTGACGAGAGGGAAAATGTGATGAAGCAAGAAGAGAGCCCATCTGGTGTTGTAGCCGCCATAGCCACGCACCACTACATCAGCCTTGCGTGAGTAAGCGTCCGCAAGAGCAGATCCCCACCCGCCGGATCTGAATGACTGCGCCGTTATCGAATCGCCGAACAGAACTATCTCCGGCCTCATCTCTGTTTTCCTCCGTTTGACTGAGTAACAACCGTTGACTATTAGAAAGCTTCAGTCATTTATGGGCCGCACCCATATGGACCGAGCCGCACCAATTGTTTTAGACGACCTCTTACTTAGTTATTTTCTTTGCATCAAAATTTTCTAAAGGAATACGTTTGTACTCGCGATGTACATGAAATAAACAATCAACGACTTATGATTAATCAGATAGTTTAGTTAATAAGTAATAAATAATACCGTAGATAGATCATAGGATTATATTAAGTAATAAATAATAACGTAGATAGGTCATAGGATTATATTTGGTAAACCAATTCACCGGCTACACATATACCGAACCGGATAAAACGATATTGGTTGGGTCGGTTAAGTCGTACAGCCCATTCTAAAATTTCTGGTTTGTTCTCCGTTCCAACTAAAACCGATCGGTTTGACCTATTTAAAAATCCACCGAACTAATATTTTTAAGAGAAAAATAATAATAAATAAAGATTTTGAAAGCAATCGACAAAAAAAATCTTGAAGATATGCAAAATCTCTCGATTTCATTCATATTTTCCCTCCTTTTATTTTATCTTTCATTCAACTTTATATATAGGATCTCCCGACCTCCATTGTTACACATCATATCTATCATTTTTTTTCCCAAATCCTCCAACTTTAGTTTATATTACATTTCTGTCCTCAAATCTCATTCTTTGATCCAAACAACAAATGGCTGAAGTTTTGCTACCGATGAAGATGGAGACTGCCAACGATCCTTCAAAGTTTGGATCGCCGGATCTTCTTCATGTTCTCGCCATCGATGACAGTCACGTTGGTCGGAAATTCATTGAGCGTTTGCTCAAAGTATCTTCCTGTAAAGGTAATTATATCTTTTTTTACTAACTGATTTCCTTAAAACAAAAACAAAAATCCATTTGAATTTGGTTATCTGAGTTAAATCTCTGTTTTGTTCTTTAGTTACTGTTGTTTATAGTGCAACAAGAGCTCTGCAATACCTTGGATTGGATGTTGAGACAAAATCCATCGGCTTTGAGGTATATAATTATTTTCAAATTTTCCAAGAGAATATGAAATTTAGCAGATTATTGTTAATGGTGATTTTGTTTTGTCAATTCTCAGGATTTGAAAGTTAATTTAATTATGACTGATTACTCAATGCCCGGTATGACTGGCTATGAACTCTTGAAGAAGATCAAAGTAAGCAAAAATATAAAATTTCCATAGAATCTCAGAACTTTGAGTTAAGTCCGAATATTATGTTTATCTAATCTTTTTTTTTTGGTAATTGTCCACAGGAATCCTTGCTTTCAGAGAAGTACCGGTGGTGATTATGTCCTCCGAGAACATTTTGCCTCGTATCGATAGGTATATTTTCAGTATGATCTTAATGGTGTTATTATTATTCAAACTCTAGTAAATTTGGTGAATATCTTAGTTGAGGAATTCTTGGTTTAACCTCAGTCTATTAAATTGTAACCATTTTGGTGGTGATTAGTTGACCCTTACATAATTAATCAAGTGGAGATTTGGTGATCTTTAGTGGGTCCCAAGATGATTTTGTGTATAAAGATGTTTCTAAATTCTAACCAGCAAAATCTTTGCTTTGGGATTTGATTATGTTTCTAGTGATGTGATATTACAATAAAATAGTTATGTGATCTTGCCTGCCTAATCTTTGGTAGGGTATTGTTAAAGCCACCTCACATGCTTTTAGCTTTGCATATTAGAAAAGAGTACCTCTAAGACCAAATTAAACAAAGGGAATATATTTTTTGTGTATAAAATGGCCAACTCAGTTTATGACCTGGCCATCTTATGATTGTTTGCTACACACCCAACAAACAACAAAGCTATCAACTTTATTGAAAATGGAGTTTACTATAACTGATCTTCTTGTGATATTTTTTTGGTATTCAGATGTCTTGAAGAAGGTGCTGAAGAATTCTTACTTAAGCCGGTAAAACTCTCAGATGTAAGAAGATTAAGAGATTCTCTAATGAAAGTTGAAGACTTATCTTGCACTAAGAGTATTCAGAAGAGAGAGTTAGAAACAGAGAATGTCTACTCTTTGGATTCATCTGTTCACTCACAGCTCAAACGCTCAAAGATCTGAGCTTTCCAATGCAAATTCCATGACTGGATCTTAGATATGCTTTTATATACAGAAGCTTCAAGACTCAATGCACTTGAACCTACACTGATGATGCTATCCAGCTTAATCACCTACACAATTTTCCAGCCCTTAAGGTTTTTTTTGCTGATTGAATTCAGTGAAGGATGGTTTATTCACATGGTAGTAAATAGTAATGTAAATGGTATAGAGAAAAACATAGCTATATTACATTATTCATTAGAGTGATCATAGTTTTTTTTTCCTTGCAATATATTTTGTAAGCTAACTTTATTTGAATTATAAAGAATCAGAAGTGAATATCGATGAATTACAGTAAAATAAACTGAAGAGAGAAACACCAGAAAAAAATAAATGAGAATTGATCTCTGGTGAGTCTATAAAACATACTTTGGTAATGAGTAAGAAGATGCATCATAGCAACAAAACAACTCTTACTTAGCATTCAATGGTGTATCACAAGGAGTAAATGCAGACGAAGCAAGCGCCTTAAAATAGAAAATAGCATTATTGAAACTGTTTTTA
Organism: Cardamine occulta; assembly: GCA_028015245.1. Classification (NCBI taxonomy): domain Eukaryota; kingdom Viridiplantae; phylum Streptophyta; class Magnoliopsida; order Brassicales; family Brassicaceae; genus Cardamine; species Cardamine occulta. The sequence goes on from CM051392.1 coordinate 2,122,067, forward strand.
TGTATTTGACTTCTCTGTACCACTTTTTATGTATTCACACATCACACTCTACATCACCATCACAGTGTTTTATGACTTAGAACCATCGATGACATAGAAACCAAAGCTCAAGCTCTCGAGTGCCAAAAGACAACATTATCTTCTAAGCTAGAAAGAACCACAGAGTCTAAGACTGGTGCAAAATGCATGGAAGAAAACAGAGCAATTGAACAGACAACATGGTTTGCGAAAACCGCACCTCTCGTTTTAAAACCTGCAAAACATGCTAGACGAACGAGCCAGCCGAATTGTTAGACCACCACCTTGAACACTAGTCTCAGCCTTCATCGCATTCCGCTCATATGGTTTCCTGCACCCTGGACAACGCCCATCCCCATCGCAAATCGTCTTGTGGCAGAAAAGACAGAGCCGGAATCCGCAAGGACATGGAAGGAAATTTGAATCTGTTAAGTCCAAGTCTTCGTAGCAGATGGGACATGAAGACGGAATCGCAACAGAGCTAAAACGCTTGTCCAACTCCGGAAAACTAAGCTGCTTCGCCAAGTTAGGTAACCCCTGAGGGCGAAGGTCATCGTCTGGCCTCCAAGCTCGATTACTCTTTTGTTTCCTTGATGACATTTTCAAGCAATCCTGCTTTGCATCATTAACATTCACAACATCTGATGCATCACTAATCGAATCACAAACATTAGAAGCAGATTGTCCAACACTCTCTTGCTCTTTGACAGACTCATGGATAAGATTTTCTTTCTCATTCTCTTCCTCAGCCGCTAATGCATCAGCAACAGCTTCCCAATCATCCACACACCCATCATCATCATCATCATCATCTAAATTTTCATCTTCTGTTATGTTACCAGAGCAAAAGCCACTGCTGCTACTGCTACTCCTGCTACTTCTTCCACTGAAATTAGTGCTTGAATATGTACCTCCTATGGAGCTATTTGAAGGTGACTCCATAAAACTCTCATGATGAAGATTATTCCCACCATTAACATCATCTTCTCTACGCACCTCATCTAAATTCTCCACTGGGGTATCTCTCTGATGAGGCTTCTCACTGGGATTAACAATCCTCTCCTTATTGCTCACCGCAACTAATAGTAAAATCAAAACTCAGAATCAATACATAGACCAAATCTAACCAAACGAAAAAGCCAAAACACACACAATTGAAACATATAGAGAAGAAACAGAGGAAAGATGAAATTTTTAAAATCATACCTTGAGAAAGCCATTGCTCACGGCGAAGACCGAGCTTGTTCTGCTTCATCTTAGCAGACTTATTGTTCTGAAAACACAAATGCAATAACAAAACCAAAAATATGAATCCAATTTCAGAGAAAGAGATGAGATTTAAGGAGAAATGAAAGAGATTTAGAAGATAACGTTACCCTCTTCTTCTTTCCGAAATCTCTCGAGCTAGGAGCTGCAGTAGCAGAAGCGTTGGTGATCGAATCTGAAATCATAATTGGATGATGCTACACAGTGGAAAAAAATTGAAGAATTGAAATTAAGATGAAGAAGATTCTCAAAAACCCTAATCAGATTAGTCGCTTGAGACTCGAGAGAGAAGAGAAAGGTAAGATTTTTATTTATTTTATTCTTTTTGTGTTTGGTAATATAAAGGGATAACGGAAACTCCTCTTCTCCTCTCAGAAATTTCGTCTTTAAACAATTACTAAATTATCCCTAACTTTGACCTTAACACGACGCTCGTACGTATGGGCTCTTCCGTAAGTCGGTGAGTGCGCACGTGTGAGTTAAACGACGTCGTGTATTAGAGGCTAAAAATGGGAAGAAAATATACATTTACCTTTTAGTGTTCTCAAAAGATGTTTTATGATATTTTGTTTTGGAGTTACCTTGATACAATTGCAAAACTTGTAACCTTGTGAGTGAAAGCTCTCTATATGATTCTTTCTTTTTTCATACAAAACTACAAAGAATTTGTGTGATGAAGTCACAAAAAACGATAGTAGAATGGGTTGGTTGGTTTTTCTGGCTAGATGTGTCATGTGTATCATTTTTTATATCAGTTTTTCTTCTTGGGATATTATGGCATATTAGTAATGATTGATACATAACGCTACATAGATAGTCAAACAGTAAAATAAATAAATAAAAAATATACCCAAGCGGTAGAATTGAATAACAATAAAATGTTGAAAGGCTAGTTTAGTTAGTGAATGAAGTTTTTCTTCTATTCAACAAGTTTCGATTTAGTCAAATCATATTATTAGCACGGGTATGATATACAATAATTACAAAGTTGTAAACCTGATAAATGTCATAATTACATTTAAAAATGTGAAAACGATAGTACCCATAAGAATTCTAGAAATGAAGAAAAAAAATCATTAGGATCTTCTTTATTTCATAAGTTAAAAATGAGAATGAGATTCTTCTTCTACCACAATCAGATGGGGTTTTCTTCCTTTACAATTTGATTGGGAAAAACAACAATACAAAGAGAAATCAAATGATCAAAAAGTCAATGTAAAAAAAAAAAAAAAAAGAGGAAATGTAAAATTGAAGTTTGTTTTTAGCTGGTAGATTCTGAAATGCTTTGAAGAGAAGGCTGCCAAGCTCTAACTTTGTTGGTAGCTCCTGTGTTCATCCCTCTCTGTTTTTCATTTATCCTTGTCTGTTAACCAAAGCTCTAACTTTGTTAGCATCTACAGTTACTCCATTGTTTCAATCAGACAACTAAAACTGAAATCTAATACAGAGCAATTGTAGTATGTAATGTAATATACCTGAGTGTCTTTATCAGAAGAAGATTCAGATCTTATGGTTAGTGAGTTAATCTCCTCTTCTGCAACAGAATACTCTCCATGGATCTTCTTCATCTTTTCAGATTTCTTAGCCCTTAATCCCTTCATCACCTCTAATGTATAGAAGAAAAAAAGAGATTTACCTTAATTAGGTCAAAAGTGAAGCAAAACATATAAATTGATTGGAACCCTAAAAAAAGGGGCTTCTAATCCTGATTTTTGTGACATGCTTGTAATCAAGAGTGAAGCACAAGAAACAAATTGAAGAAAGTTAGGGCTTTTTCTTTTCTGATTTATAAAATTCAAACATGTTGAGTGTGATTTTACAGGAAAGTGAGTGATATAATAATACCTTCGGAAGAGATGAGCCTATAGACATGGCCGAGCAAGAGATTATCAGAAGGACGAAGAAGCTTGATGCGAGTGACGCGGAGAGAGCCACCGTGAGGTACGGTGGATGAGAGGAGGAGAGCCACGTGGTGACCAGGATGAGACTTAATCACTTCGCTGGCGCTCACGGTACGGTAAAATCTAACCGATTTACCGTCAGGTCGTTGAATCACCGTCGTTGCCGTCTCCACCGCTTGACAGTTCCCCATTTGTTTCTTTCTCACAGCAGAGAAAAGTAGTTGAAGCGTAGGTGAAGGGTCTATCTATCTATACTCTACATTTATTGAATAGCTTCTTAGCTATATATACTCATTATTTTATTTTTACTCTAATGTTAATAAGTTTTTTTATTGTTTTTTTTTTCATTTTGTCAACAACTATAATTTTTAGTATTTAAATTCGATTCCAGTTTATATGCATTTTGTCATCAATTATTTCGCATTTCAATGAATGTGTTACATTAAAACAAAATAAAATAGAAATATTTAAATGGGAAATAAAAGAGTTTTTATAAATAGGGTTAAACTATACTATAATTGAGTACAAACAAAAAATGGTGGTGAAGTAATAGAGTTGGAATAAATAAAGAGATGGAATAATAATGATCGTAATTGCTCATTTGTTTATTTTGATATGTTTTGGAGTGTCCGTACAGAGCCCCAAGTGGTTGCTTGGCTGGAATCTTTCACTTAAAGAAGATTCTCTGTGAACTTTTAGTTAATCCTTAAGCCTTTGATACTAGGAATATATTAACCATTTCTATTTAGGTACAATATACTACTTCATTACTGTCGAAATTAATCACTTTTTTTAAAAAAAAATTGCACATATTTTGATTTCTGATTACAAATCTATCATATCACAATTTTATTTATTAGATTGCACATATTTTATTTCATTAGATATGACTAGAAGTCTCATACTCCCTCTGTCTTAAAATAAATGTTGTTTCATAATTAATTTTTTGTTTTATATTAAATGTTTTTTTAGATTTTCAAGACAAATTTTTGATAATAGTTACCAATGAAAAATTGATAGGATATATTAATAAGAGATAAAACATAAAATTTAATAATTTTCTTAATATGTGTAAAATTATCTAAAACGATACTTATTTTAAAACAGAGAAAATATTATTTATTTCTCTTCTTTAAGTTTTGTGTTGTTTATGTGTCATTTACTATGTTTAATAAAATTAGTTAAATCCAAAATTTTGAAAACTAATAAAATCTAGTTCTACAATTTGTATATGCAGTTTTGAAATTTTAAATTCGGAAACAAATATTTGCTGAAAATTAAAGAAATTTACTTTTGTTCAACTAAAGAAAGCAACTTTATAAATCTTATTTTTAAAAGCAATGATGAGTTTTTTTGGTGAAATTTTTTTTTAAAAAAAAAAAGGAAATGACAACCAAAAATGAAGTAATAATATGCCCTCGTGCAATCAACCTTATTCACATGCTTACTGTACACTTTATCTCGATCTCCTGAAAGCCAGTGTCGTATTAAACGTTAACTATTAAAAATGGCTAATTAAATACGGAATTAATCGATCAGCATTACAAAGTAATCTTAACTTTTGCTTGTCCATTAATTAAGATAACAAACAAAAGTGGCCTTAATGTCTCTCTATTTTTTTTAATTGAATATAGAACAAAAACCTCACGCAACAGTGAAAGGTCGCTCCCAGTCCCTCGATTCTTATATGGCCAAAATTTTCCTTTTCTTCTCAACGTATAATATAATAATATGACCAATTACAGTATGTGGTAGATGATAAGAAAAAACAATTAATTAGTTATAAATTTCTATCAAAATAAAAGTAGAAGTCAATACGTAGTACGTAATATTGTTGAAGTTAATCCAATCAAAGGTTCCTAAATCATAGTTTCAGTTTTATTTCTCTTGATTGTTATTTTTAAAATTCTAAACAATAAGCAATTATGAACTTTAATTCAATTTTTTTCTTAATTCTGTTGCTCGTAAGACATTCAAACTAAAGATTTGTTTAGAAACTAATCAACATCACAAAGTAGTGTTCCCTCGGATTTACAAAGCCAAAAGCATTAGAGAGAGTAAACAACAATGCTCTTTAGATTCATCATTCTTGTAAATAAGACTATCGAATGTGAGAGAGATATTTAAAGTTTCCAAAGTTGTGAAAGAACCAAGACACAGAGGTTAAAAAAACTCAAAGACAACAATTGCCAAACTCTGAGTTTTTCACCATTTTTGTTTCCGGTAAACTCTTTGCTCTTCTTCTCTTCCCTTTTAGACAGATGGGAAGTACTTGTTGAGATTGAAAGGAAGAGAGTAGAATTCTTCACTTCTTGTGTCACCTTTGAAAGATCTAAACTTATCCCACCAATGCTTTCCTCGGTCTTTCCTTATCGAAGAGTCTTTCTTGTGCAATGTGTTGTCCAGGAAGAAGGCGACGCTGCCAGCAACAAAAGGCTCTGAGGAGAACGGGACATTCACCATATCGTTGAACTGTCAAATATATAAGAGAAAATGAGTATCATTAGCTAAGGCCATGCTAAAGTCAAATCTGAAATGTTATGATCAAATGTGTGGAGTTTTAGTCATTATTTTAGGCATTACAAGATCATTTCACCGAAAACCCATTTTTATGGAAAAAGAGAAAAAAAATTTAACAATGAGTTGGTTACTACATACCCAACGAGCACTGGTGTGGACCGGACCAAATCCTTTGATTGCGGTGTACTCATTGAAGTATTGAGGGATGGACAAGCCAAGAAAGACAGAGAAGCCTAAGATGAACTTAGTCCTGAAACTGTTTAAGTTGCAGAACTGAAGAAAACTCAAACCTCCAGCTCCTACGTATGCGAAGAAGAGACAGTATAAAGCAGCAATGATGGGTGCAGGGATTGAAGCAAACACAGCTCCAAATTTTCCTGCATTAACATGATGGAACATCAGAACAATTAAAATTTCATGCAACTTCTTCTTTTGGTGAAATAGATTTCCACTTAAATTTACCGAGAATAGAGAAGAATATCATGAAGCCCGCAGCTATCTGGACAACCCTTCGACTACCAACTCGTGTCAAGGCCAATAGTCCGGCATTTTCTCTGCACAACAGAGGAAAATGATCCCACTTTCATACCAAAATTTCCGGAGGAAAAAAAAAACAAATTAGAACATGTATCATCCAGAGATGCTTACACAGAGACAGAGGAACCAGCACCAGTACCAAACAACCCTGAGATCAGAATCGCAACTCCCTGATCCACAAAACAGACGATAATTTATTTTGTGGATCAATATTTATGAAGCAACACTCTAATTTCAAGTGTAACCGAGTTACCTGCCAGCCAACACCCCGGCTGAGAATAGAAGGTGGCAACATCGTTGCACTTGCATATCTTGAGACAGCGATAAAAGCACCGGTTGACTTTAAAGATCAGCCAGACACGAAAAACACAAGAAACAAAAAAATGAATAAACAGAATAACAGAGCATAATCAATCTATTTATATATAATAAAACGTGAAGACGATAACCACAGACCTCAACAAGAGCAACAAAAGAAGCCATCATCATTGCAAAAGCTTCTCCAGCATCAAACGACGGGGCACCCCACTGGAAAGGCCATGGAACTCTTATCCTGAGTAAAAAAGAGAGCTAGTGTTAACAACAAATCCAATGAGATCACATTTTTTAATCACATATATCTCTTGATGCTTTATTTCTTCATGCTCTTTTATTCTTCTTAAACTGGAAATTTTTAGTAGAAATGTTATTTTGGGAGCTGCAGCCACATACAGAGCTGAGTTGTAACCACTTACCATGGGGCAGCACCTATGATTCCAGCACGATCTGTTCGGCAACTAACTTGTGTAGTTGGTGCAGAACCATTGTAGGCCCCGCCAACTGTGAGAAGTTGAGCATAGATCCACACAATCACCACCGCAAATATTACAGCAAATCGGTCAAACACATTTTTCCCTGATTTGATCACATGAGGCAGGTACTGCAACGGGAAACATCAACACATGAAATCAGGTAACCGGTAAGGATTGTAAATTTGAATTTGGGAGTTTGACAGGTATAGTCTGTTAGTAAGTTAAAAAGATTACCTGTGAAACGAATACTAGAATAAGAAGCTCAGGCAGCCCAATCTCTATGCACTTAGCAACCTAAAATGTAAAAGGGATATTAACAACTGAAAGCAAGAAGATTTTCTGGTCTGCTTGTAAGTGCTCATTTAAATTGTTTGCTATTTCGTGTTTCAGTGCATCTAGAATAGACTTACCCCCGGGAAACCAAACTCATACAGCCCAAATCCAACGAGACCCACTAGCGGAACAGCTGAAATAGGACTTAAGAACCTGAAAATAATATACAAAAGAAATTTACATAACCTCATTAATGTAATGCTGAAGACATGTTGGAGATCTAATGCTGAGTAAGTAAATCGAATGTTTGAGAGTATTTTCTCCTCCAGACTAACCTAACAACATTACGCCAGAGGCCACTGAAACCAAGAATCATCTGCAGGGTGGAAGCAACAATCAAGGCGCCTTGGGTTGCCCGCATGATCCTTTCAAAGCGCTAAACAGAGCAATTTAAACATGATTCTTTGTAGTTATAAAAGCACCAAGAAAGCAAAAAATCCACATTTCACAATGATAAATGAGGAAGTCATCATACATCAATAGGGTTGGAGGTATCACTGAATCTGCCGGAGAGGAGTATCGATATTGTTGTTGGTACAAATGTGTAGGATGCTCCGATAACAGCAGGCAGTCTAGTTCCGAAAAGTGTTTGGAGCAATGTGTTGATGCCAGAAACAAAGAGAATAGTCTGGATCACCTTTGCCTTCTCTTTCTGAAATTAGAACATAAGAAAATCAAAAATCATTTCAGTCACTAACACCATTTCATTAGTCTTCCTCTTTATATCAAAAGTTAACTCTTTGAGGCCTTACATATCCACCTCCCATCTGGGGAACAAGAGCAGTAGGTATGAGGACTGTTGTGCCAAGCATCACAAGGTAATGTTGAAATCCAAGAAGAATAGCTTCAGCTGAAACACAAGCATATGAAGAATAATATGTAAGTCTTTGTGGAAATTTCACGATTCCAAATCAAGTTACTGCAAACACCGAAATTTCTATGTTAAACAAGGAGATAAAAGCACAGAAACGAGACTACACCGATAAATCCTCCAAAAGCTTGACAATCTAAACGGAAAAACCAGGTGTAGATGTGAAACTAAACGTTGAGTCATGTGATTGAACATATGGAAGAGATCATGGTACTCTTTTATCACTCTTACATTGTCGAAACTGGAGACAAATGTATAGTAACATCAAACAGCGCTTTATATATTCATTTCACCAAGCATCCCACCCAGTGAGAATAGCATAAGAAAAACCACACATTTTTGCACAGATGCAACAAAATAGGCACTATCAGTGCATAAAAAAAAAACAAATCTTACGCGAATCAAGAAGGTCTTAACAAGTAAAAACAAGAGTGAGTCTTAGGTCAACACATTATTCAGAAGAACTAAGCCGGAAAAAAAAAGTTAAAAAAACGAAAACCTAACATTTTACACCCACCGACAAATAAAAATCTAAAAGCTTTCAACTTGAAATCTAGAAAAGAATCAGAAAACAAGTAAAGGAGAAGAAAAAGAAGAAGCTAACGCCAAGGAGGAGGACTGGTGATGCAATAAGAAATGTTGGGAAGCTGATCTTTAGGAGGATGAGGTTGAGGTTCGTCTGCTTTGGGTGCTGGAGCTCCACCCCCCGCCATGTTTCTTGTTTATCTCACTCTATCTGTTAACAAAAATCACCACAGAGCTAAGCTAAACAAAACACAGTATAATGAACAATGAACACGGAGAAAAAATCCCCCAGATCGGGGAATCTACCAGAAAAAAGAGCTGAAATGTGTAAGCAAAGCACGAATCAGAGCTGAGTGGTGGACCGGTGGTTAAAACTCACAGCAGTGGCAGCTTCTGGGAAAGAGAGGAAGAAGACGAATGAAGAAAAAGAGCCCAGCGATAGAGAGAATAATGAGAGAGAGAGTGAGTGTGTGTGGTTTAGGTACAAAAGGTAAAGCCACACATACACAGACACACAGAGAGAGAGATGGAGAAACAATTAAATAAAAAGCAACTTTATTTTCTGCAAAACTCGAGGTGAAAATATTTAAATTTGGAGTCAACATTTTTATGAATGAAATCATGTAAATGTTGACAAATATTGTTGTTAGCAATTAATCATCTTTCTACTACTACTATCTTTTAACGCAGTTATTGAACCATTTGTGAAATTTAAATCACTAAGATTTTCACTAAAATGTAGAAACTTGCTAAATAATTGTATTGTTTTTTTTTTTAATATGGGGTCAACAGTAACCATGGATTTTTAAACAGAAACATTGAATCAATTAGCGAAGAGCGGTGCTGAAAAATGCGCCGTCTGATTTTTTTATATAAATAAATATGTTATAGTTTTGAAAGAATAGAGAGGGAGTAATTGATTGATTAATTAATGAATAAAGTAAAGATGGAGAAAGATGAAAGGGATGTGAACAAAGGCAGAGACGAGAGGAATCTTTTCTTCTTTAAAGTATTTGTATTTTCAAAAGTCCTAGTCTTTTTCTTATTAAGTAAAGTTGTTAAAGTCTTAACATATCTCTTTAGGCTTTGGAAAAAAAAAGAGGGTGAAATAGTTCTAATAAGTAAAACTTTTTCATAATTAGGTTGTTGAAATTTGCCAAACAAATAATTCTTGCATCACTTTTTAAAACACATTTCTTAGTGTCGGGTTAATTATAGTTCAAGAAATAATTAACTTTCTTATTTGTGTTACACGATTTATCAAATACGGTAGTGTCGGATTATGATGTTTGACTTCCAAAACTCCAATCTTATACATTTTTTTTTTCTGAAGTTGCAAAATATAGGTGTTGAAAATTTATGTTTTGGTCGAATTTCGAACCATCCAAATTTACTCTTCGATTTTTTTTTCTAGTGGATTTTAAATATGTCCATAAGATTTTGATCAAGTCGAGAATAAGTAGTCTGAAAAATTCTTAGATTAAAATATCTAGCGTACAGTCTTGAGATAGAAGTTAAGTGTATACATTAGATAAAATAGAATCCCTAGTGATTTCTATTGACACGGATGTTATTCTTTGTAGGCATCACTTGAAGTTATCCATCGCTTTTGATATTATATTAAGAATGCTTAAAAATGGAGAATCTGCTTAAGAATAGTTTAGTAGTATTGTGCAAATTGTATACGTACGTATAAAACTAACGAGCAACACACACAAAAAAACACAGAAAAGATAAATGTCACGTCCACCTTTTTCTTGTAGTCCCGTGAGTCGTGATCCAGATATAAAACAATTATAAAGATACTTTTAACTTTAAATCTTTTTTTTGTCATGGAACTTTGGGGCATTATACATTGGATTGGAGTGGCTGATAGGACTCAAAAATTAATCTCGGCAACAAACTTCTTATATACTACTATTCCATTACGATAAACAAAGTTATTAAGTTACTATTCATAGAAGATGTCTATATAAGTATATATTTTTATTTGATATACATTGAGTTGAGCCATGTTTTTGTTCTAATACGACGTTTTGCCAAAACAAACGATGCATCGTTTTTAATTTATTAGTTTACGTTAATATAATAACTATAGCACACAACTATTTTGACCTAAATTCATCTTATTTATCCTCTTGCCGACAATTTTCAATCTTTTCCATCTTTTATTTCCAGATAAATACTAGAGAAAATTTGGAAAAACACCCTATATATGTTTACAAATTTAAAAATACCCTTTCTCTATTAAAAAGAAAATTACTTTGTTCAAATATTATTTTTTTCTAAAAATTATTTCGCAAAAACTTAATAATAACTTATCAAAAATCTAAGATTTAAAAAAAAAAATTGTGTAAAATAAATATTTTATTTATACAAAAAAATCAGTGCTGATCATTATTCTAAAAAGCTTTTTAAAACATATTTAATATTCTGATACATTTGAATGATTCAAAAAATTTCATATATTTTTATTATTAAACATTCAAAATTAGAATATGGCTAAAAACAAACCAAATGGTTTAAAAGCTATATTGGATTGCTCATAATCATCGTTTTCTTTAAATAAAAAATTATTATAGATTATGGACCAAACCAATGGTAATCTCATAATGGATGAATAAGATTTTATTAAAGTCTTAAAAAAAGTTTACATGTGATGTCTTCTCTTAAAATTGTGAACAATTTCATTTCGCCAATCTAATGTTTTTGAGTTTTAATCATCGTATATCATCATATTTAATAATATTTATTTTCAAACTGTAATGAATTAATGATAATAATTTATTTTAAATTTTAATGTTAGTTATAAAGATATAAACTTAAATAAGAGGACATAAAATAATTATCAAATTTGTTTTTAAAAAATCTATATATAGGATATTTTCAAATTTACAAACATAAATAGGGTATTTTGCAAAAACAAATCCCTAAATACTATATGAACAAAATACTCTATATTAAAATGGTCATATTTAAATGTTGCAACATGTCTATATTAAAATACTGTTTCTACACAAAATATCCTCTAGAAATTATTGTCTTTAGAAAAATATATTCAAAATCTCATGCACATTTTGTTGAATCGATCTCTTCAAATTTTCTTGAAGGTCTTACACACGTTATCCATGATAGACTTTAAGGCAAACACAACATTGAAACGAGATACGCATAGACTATTTACGTCAGTCATATATGTATTTATATTTATATATATAATTAAGTTTGAAAGTCCGACACGTGGATATGAAAAATTCGTAATTAATTGATTGTAAGCCAGTTAAATTGTTTGAAGGAATTTTTGCACGTGATGGAGAATCTGGCATGAAACATTATACTAGTATAGTAATTAAACCGCTGATTATTATAGTGAAACAAGTATTTGAGTACTTTGTGAGAGTGAGGTTTCATAGTATTTTATTAAAAATACGGATAATGACCACATAATCATTGAGATTGGAGACTCCACAAGTTGGTGTCAAGTTGATTATGACGCAATATTCTGGAAATTTTGTATTATTGTTATTATTACTTTTGCCTTTAATTATCAGCTTTGTTTTTTTCTGAATCAGTTATTGTTCAATTCGTTTGGAATTTCTTTTGCTTCAAAAATAATTAACACTCAAAATTGTAGTCGGGCGAATTGATAGTATTATTTGACTCGTTATTGTAACTGTGAACTCAGTCAAAACCAGCATCAAAAGTGTGATATAGAATTAAAAAAACAGAAAGTGTTATAAGAAATTAAAAGCCGACATAAAAATGGAAGAAATAGGTTTTTTTTTTTTTTTTTTTTTTAAGTGGGGACTGGGGAGAGGAAGCACATGGGAGAGGAGAAAAGCTTGATGGCTTACTTTTGGGAATTACACAAAACACAACTCTCTCATGTGCCTTTCTCCACTTTTCCCCTACAAATTTCCATAATTTCTTTCGAGTTTTACAATATCATCCAAACTAATGCCTAACAACACACAAAGTCAAGATTGTAATTAATCACACCATGTCTTCATTTATTCCTCTCTGTTGGTTTTGCTCCATTCTCCACTCAGTTAGTTCTACAGCTGATCCTAAAGGTCGTTGTTGTTACAAATTGGGATTAAGCATGGTATAAATTTTGGATAGATACATTTTTTTATATTTAAAGTTTGACTTTATGGTTTTAATTAAAATCAACTTTCTTTTTCTTCCTGTTCAAAAAATTGATATCGACTATTATACGTTTGATTCATGCAAGAAATAGTTCTGCGCTAAGCATATTTCGTTTACATTTTTAGACTTCCAACAGTTTGATGTTAGCTATAATATTATATCGACTAACATGCAAACTTTATTTCATAATGAAAAATTATAATTTCTACCTATGTTTTATATTCGAAGCACCGAGTTCACACCCGAAGAAACCACAAACCACCAATTTTGGATAGATTTATTGCTAATGATAAAAATGTATTAATTTGAATGGAAATATCTGCGTAATTCGCTATTACCAGCCTGCTTTGTTTATTTTGAGAATACATATCAAAGTATATATATATTTTTTAAATACATGGGATCCGAATTTGTAGATTTTATATTAAAAAAGATAATCCGAATTTGTAGATATAATTTGGCTCGTTTTCTTTTTTCATTTGGATAAGACTCGCCTAAGCACTTGTAGCTTCAAATAGTAGTTGATATTATCATTCAATCTCGTTCCTGATAGGAAAAACAAAAAATTTGGTAGAGATTAATGGTAGAAACGAGGGATAAGTGTAGGGTGTAAGTAACAGAGACACCAGTAAAATCTTTATTTCTAAGTAGTGTATAGAATCTTAACATATTCACTATATGAAATTCGCTATGTAGTCTCACGATCGAATCCTGACTTGTCCCTTTAAAACACATTTTAGATCCGTCCGTGGTTGAAATCCGAGCATTTAGAGTTCCAACACTAAAATGGTTGTTGGAGATGTAATGAAGAATATGACATTTTCGTAATTATCTCAAGTTTTTTGTTCATTTTAGTTCCGTTTACAAATCTTTTTTTAATAAAGCAATGACATGGTTATAAAATATCAAAATTTGTCGATGGTAAAAAAAAGTTATATAAAGTGTTACTTTTCTTAACACGCGTTGATAGTGCCACAATACTTTTGATGAGCGAGTTCTCTTTGTACTAGTATTTATAAATAGTAATAATAAAATCGAGTAATTGTAGTAAGGAATGTCAAATTTATTTAGATGAGGAAAAAGAAAGGTTTGGGCCATGGTTGGTTTAGATTTACGAGCCCCTCCCTGCTTCTGTCTTTCTCTCTTCCCTAGACCAATTAAAAGTTGAATGGTAACTCCGATCTCACCAACTCAAATAAATAAGTAATCATGTCGTTTACAAATTTATGACTTGATGTGTAAGTGTCGCATAGTTATCTTTCAACCTTGTCCGGTTATGCATATTTTTTCTTTTTTTTTTTACTAACGAAAGGGTCTGAGTAATTAAAATATTCTTTATCTGCCTAACAGAAAAGGTGCTTTCAGTTTCACGGACAAAAACAAAAGAAGAAAAGTTGCTTTTTCAAAAAGAAGCAAACAAGAAAAAAAAACAGAAAGAGGTACATTTAGTCTGGGCCGAGTTAGGCCCAATTTCGCTTTGACTGCTCGAGCCCATCGAAATCTGTTCCATAATGTTCAGATAAAACTCTGCGTTTTGGTGTTTGATCGTAACTGCCTTTGGGACAAACTGGTCCAGTGGTTCTGGCTCCAGCCCTTTCTCGTCTAGTCGACCGAGTTCTTCACTTCCTCCTTTTTTTTATAACAACATCACAGCACAAACTAGTTGTGTAATTTTAACAATCTAAAACTTGTAAAAATAGTTTATTTACCCAAAATAGAAAGAACCAATTGAAAACTAAGGAGTGAATTAGCTTATTATGTAAAACAACTTGACTTACTCAACAACATCCAGATCATATGATTTTGTAACTTAATCAATCTAGTCAATTACAATTAATAACATTATTGTTCCAAGCATTGAAGAAAACCTTATCCAACACTCTCACCTCGATTGCAAATAATAACTGGAGAAAACGTGTTTGTGTTCTGGCGACTGTAGCTCTGTTCAAGATGATGTTTTCAGCATAACTCTCTCACTCAAGCGATGTTACTAGGCCCTTTTCTGCAGATTTAACACAACCATTTCTATGTTTTCCAAATTAAAGAATTAAATTTGATGTAGACATGTGTTGTGTGTTTCAGTTCATCTGGTCTTTTCTTTTTTCTCGAGTCTTTGTCTAGGAGTATCTCAGAGATGGAACTTGTTGTTCTTTTAAGATTTTGTTCTTCTCAATCCTCTGTAAAAACTTTTTATAGACTAAACACTGATTAGTTATAACAATTGGTTCTTAAAGAACAACAAAATCTTAAAAACTTGTAATCTCCTTTTTTTTGTTTGGTCAAGCTGAAGCTGGATATCTTTGGAACTGCTGTCTCAAAACGTTGAGATGATCTGCAACCTGAAGACAATGTCATTGTAAACAACTGAAATTGCCTGTGACTAGTGTTATATAGATTCTTATGTAAAAAGTTAAATGTATGTGTCAAGAGAGACAAAGTTTGGTCACTTGTACTCGAGAGACAGTGATTTGACACTGGACAATGTAACGACAAGAGATCACATTTAAAAGAATATAAGAAATTGCTATGGTAGGGCAGGCCCATTCGAACCAAACTCGACCGGATTTAACCGGGTCAATCCAAAAACTGTAATTTGCTTTCCTATATTAACTGAACTAATAATAATATCAGAAGGAAGAAATCAAACGAAACTGAAATAAAAAAACGCCTAGAATAATGGTTTCGATGGTATTTGAAAAGAAGAGAGAAAGTCAAAAGAGCTAATAACAGGGGAAGGCCAAACTAAACCACTCGTCGTCATCCCAACCCACAATCTCTCCTTTCTCTTTATGTCACCTGGATTTAACAACATTTTTATATTAAAATTAAAAATGCTGCCCGAAACTCTTGCCCGATCTGCCCGATTTCTTCCGAAGAAGTTTCCCCTTTTGCCCCGTCTCTCTCTTTTTCTTTTTTTTTTCTTCGATTTATTTTGTTTTTTTTTTGCTCTCTCGCGATTTATGCGAATTCCTGGATCGAAAAATAAGGCAACTTTCGATTTGTGTTTTGGTCTCATCGTTCTATACGGATTTATCGTTCTTTCTTGTTCGTGGATCTTCCCGGTTTGGTTGGATCGGGTTATTCAAAGAAAAAAAGAAAAATTCACAAACCCTAGGAGTCTTAAAGGGGAAAGACAGATTCTTCTTCTACTTAGGGTTTCTCTATGGGAATTTGATGGTGAAGGAATTTTGAGAGAGGAGGATTTGATTGTGTAAATTAATGTTGTTCCAAGGAGAAGATGAGAGAAGGCTATGCATGGGAAGGTTTGTGAGGAGAGGAAGAAGAAAGGTCATCGTCGGCTTATGTTTAGAGCTCCTTCGCGTGTAATTGCGAGCGTCGACGCTTCTTGTTCTTCGTCTCTTTCTATTTCTTCATCTACTTCCTTTTCTAAGGTAGTTTCAAATCCAAATGTTCTACCTTTGTTTCGTGGGTCTGTCTAATTCAATCGATTGAATTGAAGAATTTGTGGAAATGAGTTTTTTTTTTTCCTTCAGTCTGTTGATTGATCAAATACTCATTCAATTGGATTTCGATTTTGTGTATTTAGGTTCCTTCTCTGGCTGATTTTTTTTGAAATGTTCTCTGTAGGATGGACGCATAATTAGTGTTGGTGACTGTGCTCTGTTTAAACCACCACAGGATTGCCCACCCTTCATTGGTTTGATTCGGTTGGTCATTCCTGAGAAAGAAGATAATAAGTTAAAGCTGCGTGTGAATTGGCTCTATCGACCTGTGGAATTGAAACTTGGCAAAGGCATCCTTTTGGAGGCTCAACCCAACGAAATCTTTTATTCCTTTCACGAGGATGAGATTCCGGCTGCATCCTTACTGCATCCGTGTAAAGTTACCTTTCTTCCTAAAGGCTTTGAATTGCCATCTGGAATCTCTTCATTTGTGTGTTGGAGAGTGTATGATGTTATGAATGAATGCGTTTGGTGGCTCACTGATCAAGACTATATCGATGTGAGATTATAATCAATACTAGTTTTCATGTTCTGTGTAAATCTCTTTCTCTTTGGTATTTAATACCCTTTATTTCTCTGCAGAAACGGCAGCAAGAAGTAGATAAGTTATTGTGTAAGACTCGTTCCCAGATGCATTCAACATTACAACAGGGTGGTCGTTCTCCTAGGTCCATGAATAGTTCGACAACATCGCAAGTGAAAGCTGGAACAGATGGCATGCAGAACAATAACTCCTTTTCTTCACAGGGTAAGGGAAGAAAGAGAGAGCGTGCTGATCAGGGTTCCGAATCTGTTAAACGCGAACGTTCTAGTCGGATTGGTGATAGTGGTTCTGCTTTCCTAAGAACAGAAAGCAGTTTAAAATCTGAGATTGCAAAAATTACAGAAAAAGGCGGGCTAGTTGACTCTCAAGGGGTTGAGAGATTGGTGCAGCTTATGCTTCCTGAGAGGAATGAGAAGAAAATAGACTTGATTGGCAGATCAATTCTTGCAGGTGTTGTTGCAGCAACAGACAAGTTTGATTGCCTCAGTCGTTTTGTCCAGCTCAGGGGATTACCTGTTTTTGATGAATGGCTACAGGAAATTCATAGAGGGAAAATTGGAGATGCGAGCAGTCCCAAAGAAAACGATAGATCAGTAGACGATTTTCTCTTGATTTTACTTCGTGCTCTTGACAAGCTACCTGTAAATCTCAATGCTCTTCAGACTTGTAACATTGGAAAGTCTGTTAATCATTTGCGTTCACATAAGAACTCAGAAATCGGTAAAAAGGCAAGGAGCTTGGTTGATACATGGAAGAAACGTGTTGAGGCAGAAATGGATGCAAAGTCTGGGTCCAATCAAGGTACATCTTGGCCTGGAAGATCTCGTCAGTCCGATGCAACCAAGGCGTCAGCATCACATCTACATCCTTCTAAGTCTGTGTCTGTCAAAATACCATCAGAGAACAGCTTGAAGTCTGCAACCTCATCTCCAAGTTCTACTAGATCCGCCCCATCACCTGGAACAAGTGTTTCAGTTGTTAATGATGGGCAGCAAAGAAATACTGGTGCACTTCACAGAGAAGTTGGCTTGAGCAGGAGCTTCTCATCACAAAGAACTTCAACTTCTGAGAAAGTGTCTCAGTCAACTCCTACACATGAAAAGACTCTAGACGTACCTATGGCTGAAGGTTACAGTAATAATAAGTTGATCGTTAAACTGCCAAAACGTGGTCGCAGTCCGGCACAGAGTGTTAGTGGAGGTTCTTTTGAGGATCCTGCAGCGGGTAATAGCAGAGCTCCGTCACCTGTTCCTTCAGAGAAGCATGATCAAAACATGAAAGAAATGAATGATACATACCGAGCTAATTTTAGCCCTGATGCTAAGACTGAGTCTTCGCAAAACAATGACCTAAAAAATCTATCGACAGTTTCAGATGAGGTAGCTTGTTCCCCTTCTGTTAATGCTGGTGATGAGCATGGCAAGACTGTAAGTGATTCCAGTAAAGTTGCAGGGATTGTCAAACCCACTTCTCCTACTTTAGGAGATGACGTCAAAACTGGAAAAAGGCATGGTGGATCACACAGTTCAATGAATGCCTTGATTGAAAGTTGTGTCAGGGACTCTGAGTCAAACACTTGTATTGCTGGTGCAGATGATGTTGGAATGAATCTTCTAGCTACTGTAGCTGCTGATGAAATGTCCAAAACCCCTGTTGCATCACCCTCCGTATCCAGGGTTTCAGATTCCTTGATGAATGATAACTCCACTGTGGAGAACCATACAACACAAGTCACAAATTCTCTGGATGGCTTACCTCGCGATCAAGCTGAACCTGTTGCCAAGGATCCCACAATTGTTGGGAATGAGCAACCTGCCAGTAGTAGTGGCAATCAGTTGGCGGGTTTAGAGAATGTGCATGATTCTAAGCCGGGAGATCCTGATGAGAACTCTGATTCAGAAATCGAAGAATTGCAAAGGTTGGTGGATCAGTGCCTAGAGAATAAAAATTCAGATGATGTTGTTGCACCACCTACTTTGCCCACAACAGGGATTGGGGAAAACATGTGCGATGATAGTGACAGTGGGGTAGTTAGTGACCTAAAGACTGATGGTACATCAGAGACAGATCAAGTAGCAGTGGCAGATACAACGAGAAGGATAGTAAATTCTGTCTTTAGTGGATGTAAAGCCATTGGCATAAGTCAAAATTCAAATTTTTTGGCTGCTGAACATTCACACTCAGACGTTGTTGGTGATAGTAAGAAAGAAGAGAAACCAAAGGTGACATTGAGTTCTGAGCTAGTTAATAATCTGGGTGAAGGTGTAGCTGCAAATGTTAATAGACCGGCGACTCAAAAAATGTCCAATGATAATGATTGTGGGATAGTTAACGATTCAAAGGCTGATGTTGCATTACTGTCAGATATAGCAGAAAGGGTGGAAACCTCAAGTCCTAAAGTGGATTCGCTGGCTGTTGAAAATTCACCCTCTGGTGTTAAAGATGATAACAAGGAAGAGCAGAAACTCCAGGCGGTTTTGAGTTCTGTTATACCAGTTTCTTCTGGGTTCTCCAAGGGCATGGCTGCGTGCGTTGATAGATTGGTAACAGAAAAGTTCATTGACAGGGGGGTTAATCATATAAACCAAACAGATAACAAGAAGAAAAAGCGTGTGACAGCTTGTCTGGACTCATCTGCAACTACTTGTGAAGTTGAGCATGTAGAGGCGTCTCTTAAGAATATTGAAGTTGATAAACGGTGCACTGCGGAGTTTGGTACTCAAATAGTATCACCTAAAGTTGCAGAAGATTGTAGGAGAGCAAATGGGTCTAGACTGAGTGGGGCTGATGTTGATGAGGCGGAGGAATGTACATCTGTTGCCAGAGATGTTCCTTCAGTTTCAGCTTCAGCAGGGTCAGAGATGGAAGCCAGAGTTGAATTTGACCTAAATGAAGGTTTTAATGGGGATGATACACAAAATGGGAACTCAAATAACTTCTGTGGATCTTTGTCTATGATATCTGATCCTTCACTACCCAGTCGACTTCCTGCATCCATTACTGTTGCTGCTGCTGCAAAGGGTGCGTTTGTTCCACGTGACGATCTATTGAGAAATAAAGCAAGTGTTGGCTGGAGAGGATCTGCTGCCACTAGCGCCTTCCGACCAGCTGAGCCAAGAAAAGTGCAGGTGGTGCCACTAGGAATGAATAATGTGTCATCCTCTGATGCTTCTACAACCGCTGGAAAGCAAACGAAGACGTTCTTGGACTTTGACCTAAATGTACCTGATGAGAGAGTTCTTGAAGATCTGGCTTCCCAAAGTTGTGCCAATCCAGCAAATTCCGCTGGTGGCCTGGATCTTGATCTAAACAAACTTGATGATCCAACTGATATGAATAATTACACAATGAGCAGTGGTCATCGGGTAGACTCATCGCTCCCGCAGGCAAACCTATGTTCTGGTGGTCGTAGAGATTTTGATTTAAACGATGGACCAGCTGTTGATGATGCGAATGTCGAGTCATCTATGGTTTTTAGTCAACATTCTCGAATTGGCTTCACATCACAGCCAATAATCTCTGGAATAAGAATGAATGGTGAAAACATGGCAGCTGGCTTCTCATCTTGGTTTCCTGCTGCTAACAATAATTCAGGAATGGGTATTCCTCAAGTCTTGCCTGAACGAGGCGATCAGCCTTTTCCAATTATGACCAGCAATGGACCGCAGAGAATGGTGGGTCCAACATCCGGAGTTTCCTCATTTTCACCTGATATGTACAGAACCCCAGTCATACTGTCTTCTCCTGCAGTTTCATTCCCGCCCACAGCATTTCAGTATCCCGGGTTTCCTTTTGGAACTAGTTTCCCTCTCTCCTCAGCAAATTTTTCAGGTGCTTCAACACCATACATGGACTCTTCATCAAGTAGCAGGCTTTCTTTCCCTCCTGTCAACTCTCAAATATTGGGTCCCGGAGTTGCCATCCCGTCTACTTATCCAAGGCCTTATGTCGTAAACCTTCCAAATGGTAGTAGCAATGGTGGATTTTCAGAGAGCAACAGTGCAAAATGGTTTAGATCAGGTCTTGACTTAAATTCCGGACCAGGAGGGCATGAAACTGAAGGTAGAGATGAAGCAACATTTGTACAAAGACAATTTTCTTCCTCCGGAGCTTTACCTTTGAAAGACGATCAAGCAAGAATGTATCAAATGTCAGGTGGTTCTCTCAGGAGGAAAGAACCAGAGGGTGGATGTAAGCAATCCTCATGGCAATAACATACCTCAGAAACTCTTTGAAGGCCGCCACACTAAGCCTGTAAGCGTCTTGAAGCATATTTCACTTGTAGTTTATGTTTTATTATATGCCGTTTCTTTCTAGCTCTCTCTATCTCTCTTATTTTGTATATCGAATTTCACTTTGTTCTGCTAGTTACTCTGGAGAGAAAAGCAAGCAGATGTCTACGCCACGAAGGGTTGGTTCATTGGGCTGGTGAAGACTAGGAGGATGTGACAAGGCACTTGCGTAAGTCATTGCGTTTAGAAGCAGTTCTTTAAAAGTAGAAAATGTTATTCACTCATGCCTTATGTGACAACGCTTGTAAGCAACAATGTGCATAAGTGATAAGAGTTTCCCATATACAGAAGTTGCTCAAAATTGCTAAATGATTGGGAAGTAGCGGCGCTCTGAAGTGGTTTCCTTTTTCTGCAGATTTAATATTAAACCATTTCTCTGGTTACAAATCTATATACATACACGCTTGTTATTGTCTTGATATCTTATGTATGTGTCTTTGGTTATCAAGAAATAAAGCATTACATTTCATGGAGGTATGTGTTGTGTTTCCTTTCTTCACCTAATTAATCTGCTGTTGTGCCATTGTCCCTTTTGCTTTTACCCTTATTTTAGGGGAAATAACGCTCAACAAATTTTTAGCTTCTTTTGTTGTCCTTGTCACCAATTAGAATCTCTTAAATTAAAATTTTTGGAATTAGCCAATCTAACCAAATTGTACCTTCTCTATTTTCGTTCCAAATGAAATTAGTCATATTTTTGATAGTTTTAAAAATAAGTTAAGAGTACTATACTACAACCTTAAAGTTTCAGTGTATTACCATGTGAAGTTCACATTGTCACCATATGCTTGCTGTAAAAAAATTCCACTCTCTTTTCTCTATTGTCGCCAAGGAAAAACAAAATAAAAAATGAAAAACAATACAATAAAAATGTTGACCGAAAGTCCTGCCCGTTCTACCCGACTCCTACCAAAGAAGTTTCCCCTTTTGCCCCGTGTCTTTCTCTTTTCTCTTTTTTTTTTTGCTCTCTCGCGATTTATGCAAATTCCTGGATCGAAAAATAAGGCAGTTTTCGATTTGTGTATTGGTCTCATCGCTCTATACGGATTTTCGTAATTTGTTGTTCGTGGATCTTCGCGGTTTGGTTGGATCGGGTTATTCAAAAAAGGAAAGGTAAAGAGAGATTCTTCTGCTATTGCGTGGCGGAATTAGGGTTTCTCTTTGGGAATTTGATGGTGAAGGAATTTTGAGAGAGGAGGGTTTGTTTGTGCAAATTAATGTTGTTCCAAGGAGAAGATGAAAGAAGGCTATGCATGGGAAGGTTTGTGAGGAGAGGAAGAAGAAAGGTCATCGTCGGCTTATGTTTAGAGCTCCTTCGCGTGTAATTGCGAGCGTCGACGCTTCTTGTTCTTCGTCTCTTTCTATTTCTTCATCTACTTCCTTTTTTAAGGTAATTTCAAATCCAAATTTTCTACCTTTGTTTCGTGGGTGTGGCCAATTCAATCGATTGGATTGAAGAATTTGTGGAAATGAGTGTTTCTTACTATCTGTTTCTGACACGATTGATCAAATACTCATTCAATTGGATCCCCATTTTTAATTTTATCTGTATTTGGCTGGTTTTTTGTATCCTTTTCTCTAGGACGGACGCAAAATTAATGCTGGGGACTGTGCTCTGTTTAAACCACCACAGGATTGTCCACCCTTCATTGGTTTGATCCGTTTGCTCATTCCTGAGAAAGAAGATAACAAGCTAAAGCTGCGTGTGAATTGGTTGTATCGACCTGCGGAATTGAAACTTGGCAAAGGCATCCTTTTGGAGGCTCAGCCCAACGAAATCTTTTATTCCTTTCACGAGGATGAGATTCCGGCTGCATCCTTACTGCATCCGTGTAAAGTTACCTTTCTTCCTAAAGGCTTTGAATTGCCATCTGGAACCTCTTCATTTGTGTGTTGGAGAGTTTATGATGTTATGAATCAATGCGTTTGGTGGCTCACTGATCAAGACTATATCGATGTGAGATTATAATCAATACTAGTTTTCATGTTCTGTGTAAATCTCTTTCTCTTTGGTATTTAATACCCTTTATTTCTCTGCAGAAACGGCAGCAAGAAGTAGATAAGTTATTGTGTAAGACTCGTTCCCAGATGCATACAACATTACAACAGGGTGGTCGTTCTCCTAGGTCCATGAATAGTCCAACAACATCGCAAGTGAAAGCTGGAACAGATGGCATGCAGAACAATAACTCCTTTTCTGCACAGGGTAAGGGAAGAAAGAGAGAGCGTGCTGATCAGGGTTCCGAATCTGTTAAACGCGAACGTTCTAGTCGGATTGGTGATAGTGGTTCTGCTTTCCTAAGAACAGAAAGCAGTTTGAAATCTGAGATTGCAAAAATTACAGAAAAAGGCGGGCTAGTTGAATCTCAAGGGGTTGAGAGATTGGTGCAACTTATGCTTCCTGAGAGGAATGAGAAGAAAATAGACTTGATTGGCAGATCAATTCTTGCAGGTGTTGTAGCAGCAACAGACAAGTTTGATTGCCTCAGTCGTTTTGTCCAGCTCAGGGGATTGCCTGTTTTGGATGAGTGGCTACAGGAAATTCATAGAGGGAAAATTGGGGATGCGAGCAGTCCAAAAGAAAACGATAGATCAGTGGACGATTTTCTCTTGATCTTACTCCGTGCTCTTGACAAGCTACCTGTGAATCTCAATGCTCTTCAGACTTGTAACATTGGAAAGTCTGTTAATCATTTGCGATCACATAAGAACTCAGAAATCGGGAAAAAGGCAAGGAGCTTGGTTGATACATGGAAGAAACGTGTTGAGGCAGAAATGGATGCAAAGTCTGGGTCCAATCAAGGTACATCTTGGCCTGGAAGATCTCGTCAGTCCGATGCAACCAAGGCGTCAGCATCACATCTACATCCTTCTAAGTCTGTGTCTGTTAAAATACCATCAGAGAACAGCTTGAAGTCTGCAACCACATCTCCAAGTTCTACTAGATCCGCCCCATCACCTGGAACAGCTGTTTCTGTTGTTAATGATGGGCAGCAAAGAAACACTGGTGCAGTCCACAGAGAAGTTGGGCTGAGCAGGAGCTTCTCATCACAGAGAAGCTCAACTTCTGAGAAAGTGTCTCAATCAACTCCGACACCTGAAAAGACTCTTGGCATACCTATGGTTGAAGGTTACAGTAATAATAAGTTGATCGTTAAACTGCCAAAACGTGGTCGCAGTCCTGCACAGAGTGTTAGTGGAGGTTCCTTTGAGGACCCTGCAGCGGGTAATAGCAGAGCTCCATCACCTGTTCCTTCAGAGAAGCATGATCAAAACATGAAAGAAATGAATGATACATATCGAGCTAATTTTAGCCCTGAGGCTAATACTGAGTCTTCGCAAAACAATGACCTAAAAAATCTATCGACAGTTTCAGATGAGGTAGCTTGTTCCCCTTCTGTTACTGCTGGTGATGAGCATGGCAAGGGTGTTAATGATTCTAGTAAAGTTGCAGGGATTGTCAAGCCCACTTCTCTTACGTTAGGAGATGACGTCAAAACTGGAAAGAGGCATGGTGGATCACACAGTTCAATGAATGCCTTGATTGAAAGTTGTGTGAGGGACTCTGAGACAAACGCATGTATGGCTGGTGCGGATGATGTTGGAATGAATCTTCTAGCTACTGTAGCTGCTGATGAAATGTCCAAAACCCCTGTTGCATCACCCTCCGTATCCAGGGTTTCAGATTCCTTGATGAATGATAACTCCATTGCGGAGAACAATACTACACAAGTCAAAAATTCTTTGGATGACCTACCTCGCGAGCAAGCTGAACCTGTTATGAAGGATCCTACAATTGTTGATAATGAGCAACATGCCAGTAGTAGTGGCGATCAGTTGGCGGGTTTAGAGAATGTGAATGATTCTAAGCCGAGAGATCTTGATGAGAACTCTGATTCAGAAATCGAAGAATTGCAAAGGTTGGTGGATCAGTGCCTAGAGAATGAAAATTCAGATGAAGTTGTCTCTCCAACTGCTGTGCCCACAACAGGGATTGGGGTAAATATGTCTGATGATAGTGGTAATGGTGTAGTTAGTGACCTAAAGACTGATTGTACATCAGAAACAGATCAACTGGCAGTGGCAGATACAACGAGAAAGGCAGAAAATTTTGTCTCTAGTGAATGTAAAGCCCTTGGCATAGGTCAAATGGCAAATTCTTTTGCTGCTGAACATTCACATTCAGACGTTGTTGCTGATAGTAATAAAGAAGAGAAACCGAAGGCGGCGTTGAGTTCTGGGCTAGTTAACAAAGTGGGTGAAAGTGTAGCTGCAAATGTTGATAGACTGGTTACTGAAAAACTCTCTGATGATAATGATTGTGGGCTAGTTAACGACTCAAAAGCTGATGTTGCATTACTGAAAGATGGCACCTCAGATACAGCAGAAAGGGTGGAAACCTCTGTGCCAGCTGAATGTAAAGCCATCGAGTTAAGACCTAAAGTGGATTCACTGGCTGTTGAAAATTCACCCTCTGGTGTTAAAGATGATAACAAGGAAGAGCAGAAACTCCAGGCGGTTTTGAGTTCTGTTATACCAGTTTCTTCTGGATTCTCCAAGGGCATGGCTGCGTGCGTTGATAGATTGGTAACAGAAAAGATCAATGACAGGGGGGTTAATCATATAAACCAAACAGATAACAAAAAGAAAAAGCGTGTGACAGCTCTTCTGGACTTATCTGCAACTACTGGTGAAGTTGAGCGTGTAGAGGCGTCTCTTAAGAGTATTGAAGTTGATAAACGGTGCACTGCGGAGTTTGGTACTCAAGTAGTATCACCTAAAGTTGCAGAAGAGAGTAGGAGAGCAAATGGGTCTAGACTGAGTGGGGCCGATGGAGATGAGGCAGAGGAATGTACATCTGTTGCCAGAGATGTTCCTTCAGTTTCAGCTTCAGCAGGGTCAGAGATGGAAGCCAGAGTTGAATTTGACCTAAATGAAGGTTTTAATGGGGATGATACACAAAATGGGAACTCAAATAACTTCTGTGGATCTTTGTCTATGATATCTGCTCCTTCACTACCCAGTCGACTTCCTGCATCCATTACTGTTGCTGCTGCTGCAAAGGGTGCATTTGTTCCACGTGACGATCTATTGAGAAATAAAGCAAGTGTGGGCTGGAGAGGATCTGCTGCCACTAGCGCCTTCCGGCCAGCTGAGCCAAGAAAAGTACAGGAGGTGGTGCCACTAGGAATGAATAATGTGTCATCCTCTGATGCTTCTACAACCGCTGGAAAGCAAACGAAGACGTTCTTGGACTTTGACCTAAATGTACCTGATGAGAGAATTCTTGAAGATCTGGCTTCCCAAAGTTGTGCCAATCCAGCAAATTCCGCTGGTGGCCTGGATCTTGATCTAAACAAACTTGATGATCCAACTGATATGAATAATTACACAATGAGCAGTGGTCATCGGGTAGACTCATCGCTCCCGCAGGCAAACCTGTGTTCTGGTGGTCGTAGAGATTTTGATTTAAACGATGGACCAGCTGTTGATGATGCGAATGTCGAGTCATCTATGGTTTTTAGTCAACATTCTCGAATTGGCTTCACATCACAGCCAATAATCTCTGGAATAAGAATGAATGGTGAAAACATGGCAGCTGGCTTCTCATCTTGGTTTCCTGCTGCTAACAATAATTCAGGAATGGGTATTCCTCAAGTTTTGCCTGAACGAGGCGATCAGCCTTTTCCAATTATGACCAGCAATGGACCGCAGAGAATGGTGGGTCCAACATCCGGAGTTTCCTCATTTTCACCTGATATGTACAGAACCCCAGTCATACTGTCTTCTCCTGCAGTTTCATTCCCGCCCACAGCATTTCAGTATCCCGGGTTTCCTTTTGGAACTAGTTTCCCTCTCTCCTCAGCAAATTTTTCAGGTGCTTCAACACCATACATGGACTCTTCATCAAGTAGCAGGCTTTCTTTCCCTCCTGTCAACTCTCAAATATTGGGTCCCGGAGTTGCCATCCCGTCTACTTATCCAAGGCCTTATGTCGTAAACCTCCCAAATGGTAGTAGCAATGGTGGAGTTTCAGAGAGCAACAGTGCAAAATGGTTTAGATCAGGTCTTGACTTAAATTCCGGTCCTGGAGGGCATGAAACTGAAGGGAGAGATGAAGCAACATTTGTACAAAGACAATTATCTTCCTCGGGTGCTTTACCTTTGAAAGATGATCAAGCAAGAATGTATCAAATGTCAGGTGGTTCTCTCAAGAGGAAGGAACCAGAGGGTGGATGGGATGGATATAAGCAGTCATGGCAATAACAGACCTCCGAAACTCTTCATAGGCTGCCGCACTAAGCCTGTAAGCGTCTTGATACATATTCCACTCTTGTTTTATGTTTAATTAGAATATGTTTCTTTCTAGCTCTCTCTCTCTCTCTCTGATTTGTGTTTTGAATTCCATTCTGTTCTGCTAGTTACTTTGGAGATAAAAGCAGATGCCTACGCCACAAAGGGTTCGTTCATCGGGCTGGTGAAGACTACGACGGACCGTTTTGTTCATATTATCTCGAGCAACCAGCTTCTTAGACAAAATCTGACCCCTTCGTTTTACCATCATCATGTAGATACCTCCAACAGTTTCGGATTTTCACAGGCGTGGTTTAAAAAAACTCAGTGAAATCAATCCCATCATCACTTTGTTTATTTGCTCTCTATCTCCCATACATAGGGATAAGAGAGTTCTGACAGGTGAACTTTGAAAAACAACACTTGTTGTGTCACTCTTTAACTTGTCTTCTCTAACATCTATGTATCTAGTAGCTAGACGAAAGGCAAGAAGATAAAAGAGAGTTTAGTTTATGGTTTTTTTTAGTTCTACTGTATAAAAATATGGTGATGGTCTTAAAAGCATTATTGGTATGAGATCGAGAGATAAATCTGCCATGGTTTGTATTATATAGTCAGCTCCTATTTAGTCACTCTTTAGTAGATTATTCTACTTGTGGTAGCTATGATTGAACAAGTAATCCATATTTTCTCTCTTTTATTTCTTGTTGCAACAAAATGGCTAATATATTGCTATAAAACGTTTGAAACAATTAAACATAATTGAGTTAACAATATACTCTGCTCTCTTTCTCTCTTCAAGTAATTGATTAGAGGCTAATAATCTCTTCTCTTACATGATTCAATCTATATTATAAGTTTCTCATTTATCACACAATCTCAAAAGTGGAGTTTGAAAGCATCAGACTGAGTTGGGTCATGAGCATCAATGCCGAGTCACTATCCTCCCACACAGAACGTTTCTGTCCATTAAAACAAAGGTGAAATCAGTATGCTTCATAGGAATCTAGATGCAGAGTTTGATGAAGATTATATATGCTTACGATAAACACCCGTGATTCGACTTTTGCTTCTTCTTCTTCTTCGTCTTCTCCTTTTGTTTAACCAGCGGTTTGATCACTTCCTTGATAGCGGAATCAAAAACTGCTTTCACATTCTGCAAAATGTAAACTTTCATTGCTTTGTCAACCGGAAGAAAAGAGTAACATAAAAGGGTTGTCTCATACTATGAAGGCAATTCATAAAGCTATCTATACCTGTTGAGTTTTTGAGCTACATTCGATGTAATACGTCGCGCCAATTAGCTTACGCAATTCCTCTCCCTATCACATAGAAATGTCAATTTTATACCATCAACATCAAGCCTTAACATGGACTTGTCTACAGTAAAAAAGGCTCTAAAACCAAACCTGTGCAGTGGTTACAGGGGATAGTCCAGGATGATCAGCCAAATAATGCTTATCTTCACGGAGATCTACATCGATGTTATAAGAATCGTAACTATGTAATATATCTAAACGGATAAGAGGAACCGTGCGGTAGATGCTCATCGGTTCTTACCTAATTTGGTACCAACAAGGACTAGGGGAACTCCTGGAGCAAAGTGTTGTAGTTCAGGGATCCACTGATTTAAAAAGACAAACAGTTCATATAGCATTAGAATGACTCTTATACTAACATTTCTTATCGTTTTCAACATATGGAAAAAAAGGATGAATACATTTTTTCCAATCAAACCTTTTTAAAGACATTCTCGTAGCTAGCTCGGCTGACTAATGAGAAAGACAAGACGAAAACATCTGCTCCCCTGTAACTTAAAGGCCTTAATCTGTTATAGTCTTCTTGGCCTGCAAACAAAATGAAATATGTAAACTCAAATGAGAAATCTTCAAAACATAAAACGGAAATCTTCTATCCAATAAAATCAACCAAATCAAAGAACTTGACCAATGATAATGTTTAAGAACACTAGAGGATTCAAGACTCGGTTCTTTCTCCAGGAAATATCAACAATTAGATATAAACTTAGGAAAGAGAGAGTGTACATACCAGCAGTGTCCCACAGTCCTAAATTAACAGTGGTGCCTTCAACTACAACATTTGCACTAAAGTTGTCAAAAACTGTTGGTATGTAGTCCTGTTACAAATAATTCATCAAAATCAAACCATAGTTTCAATAGATCAAATCAATCCATATGTAAGTGTATATATATATTATAATAATGTTATGAGGAAAAGTCTGAAGAATCCAGAGGATGTTAGGAGAAAAAGATAACATAAAGCTGGACTACAAAGATAACAAAAAGCTGCAAAAACCCAGATGCGCCACACATGATTAACATATGAGTAAACACCTGAGAAAAGGGAACTAAATTTTAAAAATTCAAAAGGATCTTAATTTCATGCACAATCCCTAGAAAAAGGAGCTAACTTTGAAATACCCAGATAGATTCTAACAACTATTAAGGCAATGGAAACTGAAATTTGGAAAAATCTGAGGAAAAAAATCAGAAATTGTAACTAAATCTAAGAATCCTGATAAAAATAGAAACTTAACAGTAGGGAATTTGTTGCTGGTGTAGCAGATGAGCATACAGGTTTTACCAACGGCACCATCACCAACAGTCACACATTTGATGAACTTTGAAGCACTTGAAGCCATTTGATCTCAAACAAACATATAAAGCAAAACAAGAAAGAACAAAATGAAGATAGAAGAAAATAGAGAGAGAGATAAATGAAGTGATTACTTAAAAAGAGGAGCAAATAATAAACCCACAATACAACTTAGAAGGGTAGGGTTTGTTGCACAAATTTATGGTCTTTCTTTTTTTTTGGTTCCTTTTTTCAACTTTCTTTTTTTTTTTTTTCCTTTTTCTGTTTGCTCTTTTCAATATTTCCAATTCTTAAAAAATGTATTATTATTTATTGGTATTTGGTGGCTTCTTTTTGGTTTGAAGATAGACAAGGAGCGCAGCGGCGGTGACTCACATGATCCATCTTCTCCGCTTTCCTTTTCCAAATTCTTACTTCATTTATTACTCTTTCTACCAAATTTTGTATTGGAATTTGTTAACTAAATCCAGTTTAGATTTCTCTTTTACTTTGTGAAATATTAATAATGAATTGGACACAAGATTGAATTTTATTTTATTTTCCAATATTTGAAAATGCGTTTTGAAAATTTTCATTCGGAATCAGTTTTTTTTATTGGTTAATTTTTACTACAGTTTTATTTGATGTAACTTGTAAGAAAATTAATTAAACTAAAATAAACACTCATGAAATCAAAAGCCACTACTAGTTGATTTGATACAAAAATCAATTTTTCTGAGATGTGCTACAATTTCGAATACTCAGCAAGATAATAATAGTCCATAAACCAAAAAAAGATAATAATAGTCACGTTGAGTCACAGTGATAAGTGATTAAGTGAAGATGGATATATCATATTTGTAGACATTAACATGTATTGTCGAATACATGTTTTGATATTTTTGTTTTTCTCTCGAGATTACATATAAAATAATATTAGAGCATAGCTTACCAGCGACTGTTACATGTAAAATAATATTAGAGCATAGCTTATCGGGATGTGTTACGTGTTATCACATAAAGGAAACGAGAACAACATTTTTTTAGAAAACCCACTGAAACCAACATTTCCAAAAAAAAAAACGTTTATAGGTAAAATATAGCAAATTTTTATTTCTATGATAAAAAAAAACAGACTTATCATTCTATTTGGTATTTATTAATAAAATGTTTTAACTACAAACTATAAAAATGTTTCTAAAATAGATAAATTTTATTTTAGAATATTCATTTATTATACTTGGATTGAATGGCTTTTTAGTTTTTATGTGGACCTACATTTTTAAAAACTTATCATCTAATTTACACAATAATGTAAAATTGGCCAACAAGAGTTTCGTTGGCAACAACCAGCAATGAAATTTCCCAAGATACACACAGGATCAAGCAACTTTTAATACTGCTATTATAAATTGAGTACCCTTACCAAATAGTTCCTTTTTGGTTGTTAATGGATATAAATATTGTACAGTCCTGGTTTAGAAAGTAAGAGTGCATATGTGTTTAAATAATGATTTATTGTGTATGTTGGAGCCAAACTTTATGTGGGCATCTACCAAAAGCCGTAGATAAATGATTAACTAAGTTATATAATATATATATATATATATAGTTTTTATAAGATAAGTTAATAATTGGAGTAATGCCTACGGCTATATCGACGCAACCACCATAACTATAAAAATGCAAAAGTATGTTAATTAGAGAGGCGTTCACAAGGAGGACCACGGGCCATATTGCTCTCTAGTCCAACGGTGTACTATTTTAGTATTTTGCAACTTATTCCCACCAAAAAAACATCCAATAAATATAAAGTAGTTGACTGATTATGGAAAAATAAGTAAAAAACCTTCATTTTTTTCAAAAATATTTTTAAAAACTCTTATTTTTGTATAGTTTTTAAACCCTCACCTTTTAATAAATGGTAAAATAACTCTTAAGTATATTATAAAAAACTAAGTAAATTATTATACTAAACTAGAAGAAAACAAATTAGTTTGTGATTTTTTATTTTTCTAAATTTGAGTTTGAGATTTTCCCAAAATTAAGTTTTTTAAACTATTATAAATTATAGATTAGCACATTCAGTTTTTTTTTTGAATTTGTTCGAGTTTCGAGTTTTTATTTTATGAATTTAAGAAAATTGATTAAAATTATTACCAAAATTCAGATTCGGATTTAGTTCAATTTTAGATAAAAATATAGTTAAATAATGTACTTTCATATTAAAAATATAGATAAAAATTATTATATTTTAATTTTAAAATATTTCAGTGTAGAAATTTATGTACTTTCGTATTAATACAAAATTTTGTTTGTGTGCATATTAATAAGTTTGTGTGATCGAATCAAATAAATATTTATTAACATAAATTAATATTCGGTTCAATATGAAAATTTATATATCGCTCGTACTATTAAAAAATTTGGTTTAGTTTCACATTTATGAATTTTTGTAACCCAACCAAATAAATCTTCATTAATTACAATTTTCAATTAAAATATATAATAATTTAAAATATATTCAAATATTATATATATATATATAACATTTAAAAATCACTTTTATACAAAATTGAATCAAACCTAAAATAACACCAAAATGAATTTTGGATCTAGTTTTGACATGTTTTCCTAAATACGAAATTGAGTTTCTAAACCAATAAATTAAAATAATTTACATAACAAAATTGCTAAATATAAGATTTACTATATGTCAACAAGATGTTGAACCACGGTCTACGGTTTTATATAAGCTTTTTACATTATAACTTAAAGAATTTTATGTGAATTTTTTTTTTGTAAAATAAAATTTAGGAAAAATAAATCATAAACTAATTTTTTTTTTATTTTTTCATATTTTAATATAACAGTTTTTTTAGTTTTAAATATGGTTGATTGATATTGGGAGTTATATCATCATTTTAAATGTTTTTGTAAAAGGTGAAGGGTTTTTTACCCATTTTTATTTTGATTATATAATAAACCGATAAAACGATGAAATAAATCAAATCAATGTTCTAAGTCGAAATGAAAAACCGCGAAACGAAACTAGTTATCATCAATATATTATTATATACCAGGAGACTATGTGGTGCTGGTGTAAGGATACCGTCATTCAAAAGAAACAAGAACAAAAATGGTGGTTTCTTTTTCTTTACACAAAGTAATCGAAAAAATTAAAGAAAGTGGAAAAGCTAAGAATAACCCAAAATATGATTTGGTGGGGGATAAAACAAAACATGATTAACAGGAAATTCCGTAAATGAAACAAACTTTAAAGATTACAAATTCGAGTTTTGGCAGTAAGAAATATACTAATTAACCAGTAAGAAATCTACTAATTAACCTGATTTACACTCGTACTCGATAAAACTATATTTTAAAAAAATTGGTAAATTAATAAATATAAAGGAACGATGGATACCTGCTGGCAAAAAAATAAAAATAAATGGATACCTATCAATTGTTTTATAGATAGCTGATTACTTTCACTAATATAAACCAGTTGGATTGGATTTGAGGTGGGTATATCAAAAGCTTAAAAGGCTCAACAACCCAATGCAACGGGCCCGATGATTCAATATATGGGCCGCGTCTGGAACGAGCCGACCCGCGTAATGAAAGTTCCCTGCCAGGTCACGTGTTTCTCCTTATCGATCAG
The DNA here is from genome assembly GCA_028015245.1 of Cardamine occulta. Classification (NCBI taxonomy): domain Eukaryota; kingdom Viridiplantae; phylum Streptophyta; class Magnoliopsida; order Brassicales; family Brassicaceae; genus Cardamine; species Cardamine occulta. The sequence goes on from CM051392.1 coordinate 2,155,831, forward strand.
TTCTCATTTTGCTTTTTTCACCTAATAAATCTGCTGTTTATTTGATCTCGTATAAAGAATACTTTTAGGCTTATTTTAGTGCAAATATTCAAAATAACGCTCAATAAAATTTTAGCTTCTTTTGTCCTCCTTGATCATCCAATTAGATTCAGTTAAATTGTAAATTTCTGACAGCTAATTTACATAATTATATCAGCCAAAACAAGTTTAATATCCCCCAAACAAGAAACAAAATATTGCCAGAAATTTTCTTGAAAGAGAACAAAAAAATTCGATGATAAATAAATAAAATCAAAGTTGATTTAATTACAAACAAAATTAATACAAAACGCAATTACCGCTACATACCCCAAAAACGTAACCAGTCAACCATTTGACAGCCTTTCCGCCGCCGCCGCCAGAAACGCAAACGCGTTTCGTACACGCGCCAACTAATTCTCCATTATCTCATTACGCGGCTTCAACGCAGACGAAGACGGCGGCGAAATCGCCGGAGCTTTACCTGAGGAGATTGGAACAGAAGCGTAGCGAGTAGAGAAGCTTCGCAATCCACCCAATCCGACGTATTCATCCTCGTCGTCGTCATCGTCGAAGTTCAATGAGTAACTCAAAGGATCGTATTGAAATTTCTCGCTTGCGTCCCAATCGCGGCCGCGCCTTGGATCGCGATTGAATCGCCGTATGAAAGTCTTCCACCGTGGACCAGCTACGATTTCAGACCACTCTCGGATCTTCAAGGTTGCTCGGATCCACCACCGTGGCTCGTCGCCATGGTCGCCGGTGTGATTATCATCATCAACGGTACGAATTCGTCCCCAGGAGGAGTATCCAACGGCGGTGGAGCTTCTTGATCGGAAGCTGGGGAAACACGAGCAGCAACGTCCATAGTAACGGGTTTCCGGATCTCGGGTTGGGTCCGACTGCGCAACTTCCATGGCCAAATCTCAAAGAGTTTTTTTGGTCAATAGTGGTGAAATAGAACTTGATTGGTGTTTTAGCTGTAAATGAATATAATTGGCCCTATATATATATACACACTTGTAATATCTAATACTCCCTCCGTTTTAGAATAAATGATGTTTTATCTACTTTATTTTGTTTCAGAAAGTTTGATGTTCTAATCTTTTTACTTTATTTTTATTGATAAATTGTAAATATCAGGATGTAATGATTGAAAATAATTATATTACTATTGGTTTATAATTATTAAAATAATTTTTGGTAAGAGAAAATAATATATATTAAAAAAATAATGATTATTTTCTTAATTTGTGTAAAATATTTTTAACAACATGGGTTTATAAATATTTTTAATGGTTTATAAATATTTTATAAATATTGTGTAAAATATTTTATAAATATTTTATAAATATTGTGTAAATATTTTATAAATATTTTTAATTTGTGTAAAATATTCTTAATTTGTGTAAAATATTGTGAAACAGAGGAAATATATAGTTTCAATATTTTATTATTATATTGGAGTAGATTTTTATTAATTTCTCGAAACCATCGAAATTTTATCTAATGTTATTGAAATAGTATTTGTTTGTATTTATAGAAAGTCAACTTCTCTTTCATTTTTAGCGATAAAACAAGTGTTTAAATCTGTGAGACAGATCATTGAATAATATTTATTAATATTTTTGAATTATTATGGATATATATATATATATATATATGTTACAAATTTACAAAACCCAGAACCAGAACATTTCTGAAAAAATGACAATAGATGTATGCATGAATGAATAAATTTCAAATTTTATAATCAAAAACATTTCTGCTAGTAATTGATACAACTAGCGTTTAGAAAAAGACATGGCACCATAAACCTCAATTATTGGATTTATATATACATATGTATATCCTTTATCAGATTTTCTAACAAATATTTTGAATTTTCGTTGTTCTTTTTCTATTTAGGACGAACAGTGCAAATACGAATATTCCTACGATACAAGCACCGTATTCGTATTCATACAAGTATCTTATGAATATTCGTATCGTAAAATTGAACCATCATTTATTCTTGTATCGTCGCAACTTCCATGTGTAAAAATACGTGACTAGCTCATGAATAAACTAAGCTCAAAAGCTATATAACTTTCTCTACGATAGCAGACGAATTGAATAAATTTATATATATATATATATATATATAGACACATACCAAGTTAAAAACATTAAAAAAAAACATTCTAGGATTATGACTTGGAAATTTGAGCTGTAATACTGTGCTAAGACTAAGAAACAGTGTGATGAAGAGTATGATTAATAGCGTCCTTTGGTTGTCGTATTCATCATGACATGATGAAGTGGAGAACAGGTGAGTTTAATTCAGTATAGGTAAAAGAGTTGATGATGGATTATCGATTATCGATTATCAAACGAAGCATGGAAGAAGTACCTTTCCCTAATCCTCCTCCTACTGATTATAATTGGGTGAAGAGTGTCGTCAAAGACTACTCAACAATGGTGTCTTCGTTACTTTGTTTCTCAATTTAGTGTCTCCAGTACTCTGTTATCTAATTTCAATTACATTTTAAAAATTGTTTTAAGTGATATCATAAAAACTTATTTTGGTTCTAAACAAATATAACTCATCAATATTATTTGTTTATCTCTGTTTGTGCTACTTAAGACAAATTTTCACTAGAAATCAAAAATGCATTTTATAGATAAGAATAATGGAAAAATGTGATATTTATTAGAAAAACTATTAACTAAAGGAACGACTTGAACAATATAATCTTAGACGACCATTCTTGTTTCTCGGTATCATCTTCCATAATCCACATCTCTGCACTATCGTTGCCGTAACGTATGCATCCTAATTTCCCTTGGTAGTTTACCAAAGTCAATTCATCGTCCTTCTCCAGAGTTATGGGCATCTCTATATGATCAAATATTTCGAATCTAACGTTGAACCTCATTATTTCCGGATAATTCCTTCTTATATGTGCTATGTAATAGATAAACTCATTCATGCATAAACCACTACTTGCTGCTATTCCTTGGATGTAAAGGCTTCTGTTGCGGCTTATTTTAGACCTCCCAATAATCTGAAAACTTGATTCTCAACTCGATCATAGCCGAAGAATCCATCACAGGAGAATACAAGAGAGGAAACAGGGTTTCTTAAACGAGTATTACTCGATCATAGTGTGTTATTCTCGTTTCAGAATCACAAACGCGAAATAACACAATATGTATTTCTAACCACGAGAATCAAACCTAGTAAACAGGGTTTATGATTTTTTTTTTTTGGGGGGGGTGGGGGGTTAGACATTAAAAAGGGAAAATCGTTAAAAGGAAAATCATTGAACCAACAATAAGAGAAAATAAAATAAAATAATTAGAGATCAGATCACTATAGTACTTCCTTTTTAATAATTTGGAAATTCTTAGGATAGATAGACACATCACCCATACATCTCCTAGAGTTAGGATTGGCCCTTTAATAAATTGTTTTCCCGCAACGGGCCTATGTTTTCGGTTTCTCTTGGTTCAATCACCAATCCAACCTCACATTGGTGGATTCCTTTAAAAATATTTCTGAGTGTATATATCAGCAAATTCGGTAGGCAGGATTTTGGATCGATGCACCTCACATTGAAATCTTAGGCTTGTGTGTTCTGTTTGTTTCTCTTCGTCTTGATTCAGTTCGTATGCGGTTTTGCAGCTATGAGAATGCATTTTTCACTTTGTACTGCAAACAAGTTGAAGAAACGATACAGACTCTTGAAAATTTGAATCCATAGATTTTCTTCTATGTGTGTTTGTTAATATTTTATGCATCTGTACTATAGATTATTCGTTTGACAGCTAATCAATCAATCATTCGATTAATAAGACATGCATGTATATATCTCATAGTCATAATTCATAAAACAATTCTTAGCTAATATACAACGGTACGATTCGTGAGTATGACTAACAAGTAATTAAAAATATCATTATATGTTAGAATAATTAATAACTAAGAAAAAAAAGATGTTAATTAAAAACAAACAAAAAAAACTAATGGGATGAGTCCAACAAAGACATAATATTATCCACGTGGTCCGGGACGCCAATGATACGAACTTCCTCTTGATTTTGTAGTTCCTTGTCCATTGTACTTTCGAATTCAACTTTTCTAGTCTTGTTTTGCTTCGGATCATAATAGAATGCGTATAACGTTTGATTATTATCCAATTTCTTCGGCATTATCACAACCTCACCATTAAGAGTGACATCAGCAATACATCCTAAACTCTTTAATTGAGGATGAGACATGGAAAAAATGTTCTTGGACCATTCTTGTTTCTCTGTTTGATTGTCCATAATCCACATCTCTGCACTATCGTCGTTGTAATCTATGCATCCTAATTTCCCTTGGTAGTTCACCAAAGTCAAATCCCGTGACTGATTCGGTATCTGGACGTGATTGAATCTCTCTGATCTAACATCGAAACTCAACAATACGTTCCGAGAAGAATTAGGTTTAGGAATGTTTCCATACCTTCCTACACTTGCTCTGAAATAGACTTGACCGTTGATGCAAACCCTAGTGGTCATTGTCGGAGAGAAATATTGTCCAAAGCCTTCGATGTTCCTCCATTGTTTCTTTGGATCTCCCAATGTGAAAACTTGATAAGAATCCTCCAAAGTCTGTGTTCCTCTAATCATGCACAACACTTTGTATTGATTCTCAACGGGGTCATAACCGAATAATCCGTCAATATAGCTCTTTTCCGATTTGATCTTCGGTAATAAAACGGATTGTCTCGTGGTAGGGTTGTATATCGCAAACTGACCTGACCTTGACAAACAACAGATTAATCCGCGGGTGTATTGAAACACAATATTGCAGTTTAACCCATGGACTAATGCGTAACTGTCTTGTTCCGTGGATATGGATATTTCTTGATCTATGCTTAGAGGGTAAGTAGACAAAGAGAATAAAAAAAGATTTTGGTGGAAGATGACGAGTAAACGCGGCTTAGTCAAAGACCAATTCATGATTGAGTCGGTGATAAGAGATGACCATAGCTTCGATAAACATTGGAGCCTCACAAGTGACTTCACCGGGAGTTTTGAGAAAATCTCGACCATTAGATCCAAAGGAATAGGAATACTGTCTGATCGACATGTCTTTTTGTTCTTCTCTTTGCTTTCTATTTTCATGGTGTCTCTTAGAATATTAGCTAACCAAGCTTTCATTAATCCGTACATTCTCGATATATTATGCTCCAATTTCTTCCTCTCTGTTTTTTTTTTATATTAATTATCAAAGCTGAAAGTAAACTAAGGTCCTACGTTTCTTTATATAGCCACTAACATAAACCTAACATTACTCGGATCGTAAACGTACTAGGAAAAGAAAAGAAGATAAACAATTTGGATTTAAAAAAATAAAAATAAAATAAACAATTTGGAAATAACTCCTATTTTTTTTTTTTAATTTTTGGGTCAAAAAGGAAAAATACTAAAAAGGACAAACAAGATAATATGATCTATAAGGAAGACCGAAGACACTAAAGAGTATAGTCTATATTATTGACATATTTCAAATGAAACACACACAAGGATTCGGACTAATATTCCAAATTTCTGAGTAATTTATTAGAAGTTAAAATTGTGATAGAAGTCGCATACACAAAAAAAAAGTTATTATACTTTCGCTTTGCAAGTGTAACTACAAGACGAAACAACAAAAGAAATATTCTAAGAAATACCACACATAATATGTGGCTCTTTAGAGAATATAGAATGTGATATTTGAGAGGATTTCTTTTATAGTTTTAGTACTTTTGGCATTATATATATTATCTTTCAAGCACTTTTAAAAACTTAAGTAATATATGATCTATGATTTTGTTTTAGACCAGAGGATACAAAGTTCAATATATTTTGGACAACCTTTTGGAAGTGCAAGAACAGCTAGCAAACAAATTCACCAAGCGGTAAATAACAGAGGATATGAGAGACATTTGACAGATGTATAATTGAGACTAGTTACTAGTAAAAACTAATCAAACTCGTTACTTATCATCCACTTATTGAATTCATCACCCCAGTCTCACCTCAGAACTACTAGCTACAATTCTGGAAGCATCTCCAATGGTGCGATATTAGAACCCCCTTGAGGCTTGTATGTTCTGTTTCATTACTTAGTACTAATTCAATTCGTTAGGAAAACATACAAGACCATCTTTATATAACCTTTGTTTCGATAATCACAATTTAACTATAATCCTATAGAACCAGAAGTTGTATTGAAAAATTCTTAACTAATACAAACACATTGTGTTTTCAACATGATCCGGAACAATCCGGACTTCAAAAGAATCTTGGCGCCTTATTTTCTCCGTATAACAACCTTCGATGTCAACATATCTTATATAGTTTTGCTTCGGATCATAATATAAGACATATAACCTATCATGAGATAAGAACCATCGATTGACAAAAACAATCTCACCACCACAAGTAACACCTGAGAATCGCCATTTTCCAAAACCCACCATCTCGTAAGAGAAACTCTTGGACCATTCTTGCGTCTTCTCACCATCCTCCATAACCCAAATCTCCATGCTATTCTCACAAAACAGAACTCCTAACTTCCCTTGGTAGTTTATCACAGTCGAATCCTCATCCAGTGTTTTCGGAGCCTTGATATGATCAAACTTCTCGGACCTTACATCAAAACCGACCAAGAAAAATCTAGGGTCATTAAACGTAGAACGTGCTCGGTAATAGATAACCACATTGATGCAAACTGGAAAGACCGATGGACGCTGAAGTCTAATGCTATATTGGATGTTTCTCCACTGCTTCGCCTTGGGATCTCCCAATGTGAAAACTTGACAAGACCGCTGCTCCATACTGCGCAGTTGGAAGGCAAATAATTTGTATTTATTCTCGAGAGGATGAGAGGATCATATCCAAAGAAACAAGTGTTACAGGACAGTGGCTTTATCTCCGGTAAGCAAAGCGACTGCCTTGTCGTAGGGTTATATATAAATGCTGCATAAGGAGAGTCTGACCAACAATAAATCAAGCCGCGGACGTATTGATGCAACCTTCCAGGGATTGAGACTGATTCTTTGTCAGTGTTATAAGCAGATGACAAGAAAGAATAAGGATGTTCTTCTAAATAGTGTTTTACGATGAGATGGGTATCACGCGGCAGCGGCTCAGTCAAAGAACGAGTCACGATTGAGTCTACGAAGTCTCGGCGGCAGCTGATGATTGATGACCATTGCTTTGAGACACATCGGAACCTCACAAGGGACTTTCCCGGGAGTTTCTTGAGTATCTCCACCGCTAGTTCCAGAGGAATATTGTTATCGCCGGTGGAGATTTCAAGGCAGAGAAGAAGACGTCGTGACGGCGACGGTGAGGTATTGTGGTTGTTCTCTTCATCACGATCTGTTTTCTTAACCTTAGCTAGATATAAGGAAGAATGTTTATCTATTTTAATATAAAGTTGAAAAATGAAATTATTGTGAATTTCGGTTTATTGGATTCGAATAATTTTTTTTGTAACAGAATTGGATTCGAATACAAAGAAACGGTTTTGGTTTTTTAAAGTTTAAAATAGTGAAACCGGTTTATAAACCAATTTTTGCTCAGTTTTGGTTTGGTTTTGGTTTTATTAACTTTTAAGTAAAAGTAATGTGAAACATATACTATAATCTATACTATTAAAAGGAAAACACTTTTTAAAAAAACCATTAAAGTTATAAAATATTTACATATAATGTCATTGAATTTAAGAAGAAAAAAAAAATTCATTAATGGCAAAAATATCTTTGTATCTTTTAACTTATATCTATGTATCCAAACACAATTAAAAGATTTTTTAATATTAATTAATAAATAAAATAAATCTCTAACAAAATCTTTTATAAGAAGATTTCTGTATAAATTAAAGATTTTATTAACCTATAATAATAAATTTACATTAATAGTGTTTTTAATAAGAAATTTTTTAAATATATTACATAAATAATTTACGTAAATAATTTAAATCTATTGATAAAATTATTATGATTACGTTAATAAATTTACGTTAATATTGCATAGTAACTAACGTAAATCTTCTTATAGTTAAATTAATTACATATTTGACTAATCACTGTAAAAACAAATCATAATAATTTTTAATTTTACAAAATATATTAATTCAAATTGAGTTAATTTAAATTATTTTAAGAAAAAAATTGAATTTAATTTATTTTCAAAATTTATTAAGATCATGATTTAAAACAAATAATGATTCGTAAACTAACAAAAACCATATTCTATATTCTATTAATATGTTTTGAGAAAACATAAATGCCCAATAAAAAATCACATTAAATATATTTTCATATGTATTTAATTTTATTTTTCTAAATTGTACGAGTTTTTTAAGTAATTCATTTTACTAACCACATATACTTTTAAAAACGGTAATTAAATTTTGATTACTCTAATAGCGTTATTCAACGAAATCAATATGTTATCTTAAATATCAGTCTATTTTTGGTATTAAAATAATGAGACAGGAACAGATAATTCGGATAAAAAAAATATTTACTCGAACGATGTTCAATAAAAACGGGATAAGAATTTTAGATAACGGTATAGGATTAGAAAATTTGTATAGGTAAATTCAATTATCAAATTATTACTAATTTTGGTAAGAGTTAACTACAAGACGGATAAAAGTCTACACATACGTGCGGTTTGATACAGATTAAAATTTCATATAACCCGCTGCGGGTCGGATGCGGGTCAATTTATTTTTCAAATCATGGATCGTGGATGCGGATTGAAACATTTTTTGGTGGGATAGGTGCGGATCATCATATTTTGTAAAGTGGGTTTGCGGGCGGGTTTGCGGGTACTCGCATTTAAAAAAAATATTAATTAGTATTATTTTATAAAATTTAGTAGTTAAATTTTATAAATATAATAAGTATATATATATATATATTCAAATTTTTTTTTTTTTTTTAAATTGGGAATTTATGTTTTTTATATTAAAATTTTATTAATAAATATTAATTTTACTAAAAAATTTTAAAAATAATTTTGAATTATTATTTAAATAAATACGGGTTACCCGCGGATATCCGCAGATTTAAGCGGAGCGGGTGCGGATCAATTATTTTTATTTGGTGGATTGCGAATTGTGGTTTGATGCAGGTCAAAAATTCATATAACCCGCTGCGAGGCGAGTCACGGATTGCGAGTTTGATCTGCTTGACAAGGCTATGAACAAATAAGGGACAAAAAGGGATGAAACACAACAGAATATGAATTATGTCCACCCATACTAAGAATAAATCTAAATTCAATCGTAAGTATAAATTTTCATAATTTTTTTTTTTAAATATGTGAACCCAGTTAACTTAATTTTAATCGTTTTTGGCTATTTTATATCGAAATTGATAGTTCACGAGTTTTGTATAAATATTACCGATCACTAATCCAGTTCACGGTTAATTCTGATACAATATTCATATCAGTCTAGAGTGTCAAAATACCGAGGAAATTATTATTATTTTTAATTTTTATAAATTGGACTAAAACTAAACCGAATACATAATTGGTATGAATTTAAATTATATATGTTATATTTAATAAAATATTTATAAACATAACCCCACATGTACGTGCGGGTCAAAATCTAGTTTTGTTTTAAAAAAAAACATATACTTTAATAGAGTTGCATGCACCGCATTTTTAGTATGATGTAGATCGAATGTTTCATTAACAAGAATAATAAAGTTATAAGTTTGAAGGCAACAGAAACAAAAAAAAACAGAGTAAAATTAACTAAGAAAAGATGGTTTAATCCATAATTATCAGGTACTTACAATAAAGTTTTTAAATAATTTAACTAGTGGAATGAGTACAACAACAACATAGTAAATGTAACGTATGATTGAGAAATAGAGAGGCGCAGAGATAGATATTAAAGTGAGTGAAGTGGCGGGTGTTTCTCCTGCATGGGGTACGAGCGGAGTCAACGGCTTCATGCTTCATTTTTGAAACCACGTGTCATGCGTTTGTTACTCTACCCAGTTTCTGCTGATTCACAGACACACTATTAAAATCCAATTTCCTTTTTTGTTGTAAACAGAAACCAAAAATAATCCAAATACCAAAAAAAAAAAAAACACAAAAACAGAACCCAGTAACCACACCAAAAAAAGAAACTATTTCATCAAACAAACAAAACTTATCACAAAACAGAAACAAAAAAAAACAAGACACTACAGAAAATTTATATATAAACAAGAATCACCGAAAAGAAGAATCGAATTAATCTTAATACTTCTCCTTTTCTTTTTGTAAAAATATATTTGTTCTTTGAGATATAATCTGTAGAAGACACATAATTCTTCTTAGAACACACAGAAAAATGACGGACGCCCACACTGCCAGGACGGTCGTCGGAATCGTCGGTAAATACCCACAAAATTTAATCACTCATGCAAACAAAACAAAACCTTACTAAACTTCTTTATTTTTCTGTTGTATGTTCAGGAAACGTGATTTCTTTCGGATTGTTCTGCGCTCCAATGTAAGCACATACTTAAATATTTTTGTTGTTACATGATCGGTGTTAAATTAATGCATGCAATGACATATATCTATCTTTATATGTGGAATTACGCAGACCAACGATGGTGAAGATATGGAAGATGAAATCAGTGTCGGAGTTTAAACCAGATCCGTACGTAGCTACTGTTTTAAACTGTATGATGTGGACATTCTACGGACTTCCTTTTGTCCAGCCCGATAGTCTCCTCGTCATTACCATTAATGGAACTGGTCTTTTCATGGAACTCGTTTACGTCACTATCTTCTTCGTCTTCGCTACCTCGCAAGTCCGCGTAAGCCTTTAATCCCTCAATGTTTTCTTAGTGAATTGGCTGATATTTCTTATATGTTACTTGAAATGTAGATGGAGATCGATAGTTTTTGATATGTGAAGTTGTGATTATATATCTATACAGAAAAAGATCACAATAGCTATGGTAATCGAGGTGATATTCATGGCGTTGGTGATCTTCTGCACATTGTATTTTTTGCATACAACAAAACAGAGATCTATGCTTATTGGGATCATGTGTATTGTTTTCAACGTCATCATGTATGCTTCTCCTCTCACCGTCATGGTATGCTCTTCTCTCTTTTCTTTTCTTTTTCATTTATCTCCAAGCTTAATTAAATTGCTATCCAAAACGTGGTGAATTAGCTCAAAACTGATATTATTTTTTGTCAACTTATGGATATGCAAAAATGAAGTAACAACCATTTTTTTGTTCCTTTTTGTCTTGTGAACTTCCATTTTAATTAATGTGGAGCAGAAACTTGTGATAAAGACAAAGAGCGTGAAGTACATGCCGTTCTACCTGTCATTATCCAACTTCATGAACGGTGTCGTTTGGGTCATTTATGCATATCTCAAATTTGACCCCTATATTTTGGTAAATTTCTATTTTTAAGCCACAGATTTTTCAACTCAATTCATATAATCTCAAAAAGAGGCTAATTCATTGGTTTCTTTCTGTGTACACAGATTCCAAATGGTCTTGGATCGCTATCAGGAATAATCCAACTTATATTATACATAACTTACTATAAAACAACCAACTGGAACGATGAAGTTGATAATAAGGAAAAGCGCAATCCCAATGGTGGAATCGAACTTGGCCAGGCTTGACCATTGCAGCTAGCCGTATCTCACCTTTCCCATTTTTTTTTCACAAAAGTATCTTCGTCGACGAGTGCTTCATCCATAGGTTAAGATAGAATCAGAAGAGAGGTGAAGTTGTTTTTTATATATTTGGAAGCCAATGAAGAAGTAGAACCCCCGAAGTTAAAAAAGTTTACTTGAGTTGGAAGAAAGGGGTTTCACTTTTATTGTTGAAATGATTATAACTTTGGCAACTTGAATCTATGTAATTTGTTACAATTATAGTTTTAATCGAAGTTTATTTAGATTATTTTACAACATTTGTTGGAAACTGTAAGGAAAAAAACAAATTTGTTCATTACGATTTGATTGATGTTAAGAACAGAGTACAATAAACGGAGGTTTTCTTGATGTAATTGGGTTGGGCCGGTTAAGGATAATATAAACCTGAAATCTAGTAGTACCAATTCGAAGAGGGATCAAATTGTCATTTGCTCTCGATTCTAATGTGGTTGAGAAAATAGTCGGTTTATCCGATTCGTCGTGGATTCGATTTTAAAGACGAACCAATAATCTAAACCGGAATGTGATTACACAATTGTGGTTTTGTGTCCTTACAACACTGAGGACCAGAGATTCTGTTAGAGATGACGACTGAATTATGTTATCATCATCACCGGCGGCCACCACCGCATATCCTCCTCCGTCGCCGGGAACTTACCAAATTCTTCTGAATCTACTTTCATCGCCGCAGATCATTACTCGCAGAAAACTTTTCAAAACTCTCTCCCTATGTCTTTCCGCACCATCACTCTCCGTCTCCATCGCCGCACCAGCCAACGCTCGCGGCCTCTTTCAAATGCCGCCTCTCCGGGTATCTAATCGGTAATTCAATTTTGCGAAAAAAACTAGTTTCAAATTTCTGTGTAAACAACAATGTGCATCATTATGTATGTATATCTTCACCATTTCTGCGGATTTTACTAAAGTTTGATCTATTTTTGAGTTTGGATACTTAACGATATTGAAATCTATGTTTTGGTGAGATTCCAAATTCTTCACTTTGACAGTGACTTTACATTTGATCCCAAGCTCTTGTTCTTGATTTTGTTTCCAGAGAAAGATCTACTCTCTGATTTGAATAATATATAATCCTTGTGAGCAAATTAGCTCTCTGATACAATGTGTTTTGGTTTCTGTTTTCTTTTTCTTGAATAAAGTTATTATCTTGTGAGAGCTGGGGAATCTGATTACGAAAGCTTAGGGATAATCAACACAAACCCGGTAGCCAAAACATCGGTAGATAGCGGATTATCAGAGAGAGGTAAGAAACAGACTGTGAAAGCTGCGTTACAGTTAAAGGCAATGGGAGCTTGTGATCGAAACTGTTGGCTCTGGCCTTCCATAACACAAAGATCTTATCAAGCTGCTGAAATCATCGCCGCCATCAATGGAATTAGTCGCAGCTATATAGTTCCAGACCTTGATGCTCGTGGTTTAGGAGCTTACGAAGGCAAGAAGCTAGATTCCATATCAGAAGTAAGATTCAACAATTTCTAGAGTCAAACATGTAAATGATGAGACCATAAGAAACAAAAAAAGATTTGGTTGAATTATAATGCTGATCATTTTGTGCAGGTGTATGCATTAGACTCAATATCAATGAAGACAAAACCACCTCCTATAAGAGATGGTACACCCAACGAGAGTGTAGCAGATGTATTCGTGCGTGTGACACAGCTCATGTCCATTCTCGAGACTCAATACTCAGAAGACACAATCGTGATAGTTTCGCCTGATTCAGACAACTTATCAGTGTTACAAGCTGGTATTCAAGGCCTCGACCTTCGAAGGCACTCGGAGTTGTATTATGGTCCAGGAGAAGTTAGATTGTTAGATGCAAACAGCATCCCTGTGTATAAGCAACCTGCTTCTGCTGTATATAAATGTACGAACCCACCAAACTGTGACTAATGTAATTTCTTTTGAAGCTTAATTTTAATCTAAGTGTAATACATTATATTTATATCCAAGTGAATAACTTTTTGATATATATGAAATTAAGGTCATACTCTGAAAATTCATAGAAAAGTCCGTATATATATTAAATATTAAATGGTTTGATTATATACGATGAAAAAGAATATTCTATCATTTACGTTACACCAAAAGGTCCAAAACCAGAGGGAGATTAGATAGATGAATCTACCTAACAATTAGCAAAAAAATCACGATATTCTTTTTTTAATCCCTGAAGTTTCTCTTTCCTTGTATTTTCTTCCCTGCAACTAGTGTTACTTCACTCCAATCCCCATCTCTCTCCTCTATTAACATTAAACCTCCAAATGCTGCAGCATCTTCTATAAACGATGTCGTCCAGCCTCAGATACAGATGAAGAAGCAGTTGGGCCAGAACAATGAGAAGCCCATATTCGAATCCAACTCAATTCAGCTTACTAAGCAATGGTCATCTTCCCCTGCAAAAGTAAAAGACAAATACAGAGAAGGATCAGAGCAAGGACAAGAATTAATGAGATGTGGTCGTACTGCTAAAATACAACTCAGTAACAGATTTGAATTGTTAAACACGAGTGTGACGTGTTAGGGCTAGCTGTAAATGAAGGTTCCCATTGTAAGCTCTATAAAGAGCAGCAAACTTGTAACCGAGAAACTGAAGCTAGAAATAAAATCGAAGAAATGAAATCAAACTTCTTTATCCATTTTATCTAAAAGCTTCTTTCTTTCATGGTATCCGAGCTATGGCTAACACCATGGAACCTTATTCTCATCCAATTTTGAATATCTACAACTGTGTCACGGTAAAATTGACTAAGAGAAACTATATTTTGTGAAGGCTCAGTTTGAATCCTTCTTGTCCGGCCAGAATCTGCTTGGCTTCATCACTAGAGCTATTGCACAACCTACTCCTCTGCTTTATGTTCCGACCACAGACGGCGGCGTCAACGAGGTTCCAAACCCAGATTACTCCTCCTTGATCAGATCTGACCAAGTAGTGAAATCATGGCTATTGGGCTCTCTCTCTGAAGATATTCTCTGTGAAGTAGTCTCAGCAACCACCTCTCAGGAAGTATGGCTTACGCTTTCAAGGTATTTCAACCGACCTTCTGTTGGATAATTCCAGTAGCTTCCGGAAGAAGTTATCTATTAGTCGAGTACGATTAATAGATATTAGAGATAAATACAAACGTGTTTTAGATAATTCTAGAGAGTTTTTGTGTTTATATATTCCTAGTTGAATTAGGAGTAGCTAATTCATATAAATAGGAATATTTGGTGTGATGTACCATAAGACTTAGAGAAAGAGATTTAGTTTTTCGTGAGAGCTTTTTTAAATCTAATAAAGAGTGTTGTTTTTTATTCCTAAATTTCCTTTAATTGGTATCAGAGCTTAAGGAAATCGATCCGTGTTGGAGAATCGATCGCGGAGCTTTGAGACTTGAAGAGTTCGATTAGGAGTTTATCGAATCACGAAGATCTTACGGACATACAGCCGACACCATCACCACACCATGGGAGATGACACGAACGTGCAGCCACGCACAAAGGAGACCGGACCTCCATCGATCAGTTGCCCTATGCTCACATCTTCGAACTACACCGTTTGGACGATGTGAATGAGAGTAACTTTGAAGGTACAAGAAGTGTGGGATACGATTGAATCTGGATCAGTCGATGTCAAGAAAAACAATATAGCTATTGCTCTGTTGTTTAAATCTATCCCCGAGAGTCTTATTTTTCAAATAGGAGATCTTGAAACATCAAAAGAAATTTAGGAAGCGTTGAAGACACGCAACATCGGCGCAGACCGCGTGAAAAAAGCATGGTTGCAGACACTCATGGCGGATTTTGATCGCTTGAAAATGGGTGATACGGACTCAATAGATGACTTCACGGGAAAGTTATCAAGTTTCACTTCAAATATGGTAGCGCTTGGAGGATCAATAGAAGAATCAAAATTAGTGAAAAAATTCCTTAATTGTCTTCCGAGGAGCAAGTACATTCAAATAACAACCTCGCTTGAACAAGTATTGAATTTAAATACCACTCCCTTTGAAGAAATTGTTAGACGATTGAAAGCTTATGAAAAGAGAATCGGAGATGAAGCAAAAGACAATGATCAAAGTAAGCTCCTTTACACCACCGATTCTTACGGTTCTCGTGGTGGGTTCAACAATTTTAGAGGACGAGGTCGAGGGAGACGAGGACGAGGAGGTCGAGGAAGAGGAATAGGAAAGTTTAATGGCCACAGCTCGGAAAAAGACAATACCGAAAACCCTGTAAAGGATCGGTCAAAAATTGTGTGTTTCCGGTGTGACAAGAAAGGACACTTTGTGAGAGCTTGTCCCGAAAAGAAGAAAGAAAATCAAGAGACAAACCTTACCGAGACTCAAGAAGCCGACACTCCTCTTTACATGCACGAGGTGGTGTTTTTGAATGAGGAAAATTTGATTCGAAAGAAATTTTCAACTGAGAAACGAGAAAGTGATATGTGGTACTTAGACAATGGAGCGAGTAATCACATGACGAGAAATAAATCATATTTTTTGGAGCTAAACAAGGGGATCACCAGGAAAGTAAGATTCAGAGATGAATCATGCGTTGACATCATGGGAAGAGGTTCAATCACATTCCAAGGAAGAAACGGAGAACAATAACTCCTAACGAAAATTTATTATATACCAGAGCTTAAGAATAATATTTTGAGTCTTGGACAAGCAACTGAGTCCGGTTGTGAGGTAAGAATGAAGAATGATCTCTTAACAATGCATGATGAGAACGGAAGATTACTTGTGAGGGTGACAAGGTCATCAAATCGGTTATACAAAATCTGGATGGGGATCGCAAAACCGACATGTCTAAATGCAAAAACCGACGATGCTTCAAGGAGATGGCATGCGAGGTTTGGACACAATTGTTTTGCAAAATTAAAAATCATGGCGGAAAAGGAGATAGTGACGGGAATGCCTAAAATCGTGGAAGAAAACAAGATTTGTAATTCATGTCTTGTCGGGAAACAAATAAGGAAACCGTTTCCTAATTCTACTAGTTTTCGAGCCAAGAAACCGCTGGAACTAGTTCATGGTGACCTTTGTGGACCAATTACTCCATCGACAATAACACAAAGCCATTATATATTTGTGCTTATTGACGACTTCTCACGATATATATGAACTATTCTCTTGAAAGAAAAGGGTGATGCATTCAAAAAATTCAAGAGATTCAAAGCACTCATAGAAAAGAAAAGTGGTTTGAGTATCAAGACCCTCAGGACAGACCGTGGAGGCGAGTTCATGTCAAAAGAATTCTGAGATTTTTGTGAAAATAAGGGAATTAGTCGACATCTAACCGCTCCGTACACCCCTCAGCAAAACGGAGTTGTAGAACGGAGGAATCAGACGATAATGGAGATGACGAGAAGCATCATGAAGTCCATGAGAGTACCTAACTACTTATGAGGAGAAGCAGTTCGACACTCCACATATTTGATCAATCGAATATCAACTAAGGCATTGGAGAATTTAACGCCATATGAAAGCTTCAAGAACAAGAAACCAAATATTCAACATTTAAGAGTATTTGGTTGTCTTATTTATGCAAAGGTGGACTCCTCACACCTTAAGAAGCTTGATGATCAGTCAAAAAAGCTTGTACACCTCGGAACCGAGCTGAGTTCTAAGGCGTACTGGTTGTACGATCCAACGACTCGGCAAGTGGTAGTTAGCCGAGACGTGGTATTCGACGAGGGAAAGTGTTTGCGATGGGGAGATTCTGATAAAATGGAGGATTATAGAGCAAGCATATTCCAGTTTGAATGGGGTGGAGTTATAGACTATGGAGAAAACATAGCTGATAACGAGGAAAAAGCGGAAGGAACCGAGACCGCTGAAATGGATGAGGCCGAGATCGACAAAACGGGGGCGAGTGGAACGTTTGTCGATTCTCTGTCCGCCTCTAACTCTTCCAGCATGTCTGGGACTAACTCCACCAGCTCATCATCTGCTCCACAAATTCAACCTGTTCTACGAAGATCTACACGCCAAATCTCTCAACCGAAGCATCTTAAAGATTATATCCTTCTTTTGGATATTGAGATCGAGCGCTTGATGCTAACAATAAATGGTGAACCGGAGACTTTTGGAGAAGCAAAGGATTCACAAGTATGGTTAGAAGCAATGGAGGATGAGATTTTATCAATCAACAAAAATCAAACATGGAAACTTGTTTATAAACCGGCGAACATAAAGCCCATCAGACTCAAATGGGTGTTTAAAATTAAGAAAAAATCAGATGGCTCTATAAGTAAACACAAAGCTTGGTTGGTGGCAAAGGGATACGTTCAACAACATGGTATTGATTATGAAGACGTAATTGCACCAGTAGCAAGACTATAGACCATTCGCTTGCTTATAGCTTTGGCGGCCACAAACGGCTGGGAAATTCATCATCTCGACGTCAAGACAGTATTTCTACATGGTGAATTAAAGGAGATCGTTTATGTGGCTCAACCCGAGGGGTTTATTAAAGCTAAAAAAGAAAACAAGGTGTATCTTCTCTCTAAAGCGCTATATGAATTAAAACAAGCACCAAGGGCATCAAACAATAAAATCGATTAGATTCTAAAGGGTTTAAGGTTTCAAAGAGCTCAAAAGAAAATTTCGTATATCGCAAGAAAGAAAGGGCGGACACTCTCTTAGTTGCCATATATGTCGACGATTTGTTTGTGACGGGATCATCCTCCAAGATTATTAATAACTTCAAGGTTAATATGGCAGGCAAATTTGAGATGTCCGACCTCGGAAAATTAACCTACTATCTCGGGTTAGAGGTAACTCAAGGTAATGACGGCATCAGCATTCATCAAGAAGGATATGCGAAGAAGGTTATATTGGATACAAGCATAGAATCTTGTAACCTTGCTCATATTCCGATGGATACAAGTCTTAAATTGTCTAAAGCTGAAGATGAACAAGAGATAGACGCTACACGATATGGAAGAACCATCGGTTGCCTAAGATATCTGTTACACTCAAGACCGGACTTATCATATGCTGTGGAAGTTCTAAGCCGTTACATGCACAGTCCAAGAGAGTCTCACGGGCAAGCGATCAAACATATCCTTAGATATTTAAAGGACACGACAAAGTATGGTTTAACGTTTAAACGTGCTTGTACTAAAGAGTTTGTTGGATATAGTGACAGCAACCATAATATCGATTCGGATGATGGAAGAAGTTTAACGGGACATGTGTTTTATCTCGATACGTCACCAATCACATGGTGCTCCCAAAAGCAACCGACTATTGCACTATCATCTTGTGAAGCTGAGTTTATGGCAGCAACGGAGGCAGCTAAACAAGCTATTTGGCTTAAGGATCTATTAGATGAAGTACAAGGCACTGAAGGAAGCAAGGTACTCATGAGGATAGATAACAAGTCAGCCATTGCATTAACAAAAAATCTAGTGTTCCACGGAAGGAGTAAGCACATTCTTGCTAAGTATCACTTCATTAGAGAGTGTGTGGAGAATGAGCAAATAATTGTTTAACACATTTCCGGAGTTGAGCAAAATGCTGACATCTTGACAAAAATGTTAGCAAGGATCAAGTTCAAGGAGATGCGAAGTCTCATCGGAGTGGAAGAAATTCAAGACCCAGAAATTACTGTTGGAATTAAAGGGGAGAATGTTGGATAATTCCAATAGCTTCCGGAAGAAGTTATCTATTAGTCAAGTAGGATTAATAGATATTAGAGATAAATACAAACGTGTTTTAGATAATTCTAGAGAGGTTTTGTGTTTATCTATTCCTAGTTGAATTAGGAGTAGCTAATTTATATAAATAGGAGTCTTTAGTGTGATGTACCATAAGACTTAGAGAAAGAGATTAAGTTTTTCGTGAGAGCTTTTCTAAATCTAATAAAGAGTGTTGTTCTTTATTCCTAAGTTTCCTTTACCTTCTTCATCCCGACTGTTTGAGCTACAAAGAAAGCTCTAAACAATGTCTAAAAATGAAAAACCCATGGTTAAATATCTGAAAAGCATCAAAGAAATCTGTGAGCAATTGTCATCTATTAGGAATCATGTTAGTGAGAAAATGAAGATATTTACAGCATTACACGGTCTTGGTAGAGAATATGAACCCATCAAAACTTCATTGAAGGCTCAATAGATACTCCACCAACACCAACCTTTGAAGAAGTAATTCCAAAGCTTACTGGTTATGATTATAGGCTCACAAGCTACGAATTAGTTCCTGAAGTTTCACCCCACTTGGCTTTTAACACCATCAGGTCGAATGAGTCTGCTTACTATCAAAACAACAACCGAAGAAGAGGAAATTCTGATTACAGATCTGGGTCTAATAGAGCCAGAAACTCTTTCTCCACACGCGGTCGTGGGTTTCACCAGCAAATATCACCAAGTTCCAGCTCTGTAAGCTCATACAGAGAAGGAAACAGAGTTGTTTGCCAGATTTGCGGTAGAACTGGTCATCCTGCACTCAAATGTTGGCATCGTTTCAACAACAGTTACCAGCATGATGAACTGCTAAATGCTCTCACTGCTATGAGAATTATGGATGTCTCAGAACATTCAGGTTAAGAATGGTACCCAGACACCGGTGCCACAGCCCATGTCACCAACTCTCCTCGTCATTTACAATAATCTCAACCGTACAATGGCTCAGACTCGGTGCTTGTGGGTGATGGGAACTTTCTACCAATAACTCACACATGATCAACAAGCATCTCCTCAACCTCAGGTAAAATACCACTCAAAGATGTACTCGTTTGTCCTTATATTACAAAACCACTGTTGTCTGTGTGAAAACTAACCAGAGATTATCCTTGCTCATTTGAATTTGATTGTGATGTTGTGTATGTTCATGATAAGGAAACAAAAAGGTTGTTAACTCAGGGAAACACCCATGAAGGTCTGTACTTGCTGAAGGATGCTCCATTTTAAGCCTTTTATTCTTCAAGACAACAATAAGCTAGTGATGAGGTTTGGCACTGGAGATTGGGTCATCCAAATTCCCAAATTCTTCAGCAACTTTCAAAGATCAAAGCTATTATTATAAATAAGAGTACCAAGTCTGTATGTGAAGCTTGTCAGCTTGGGAAAAGTTCAAGAATACCTTTCTAAGCTTCTTCTTCTGTTGCGTCTAGGAATTTGCAAAAGATCCACAATGATCTCTGGGGACCAGCCCCCTTAGTGTATGTACAAGGCTTTCGTTATTACGTTATGTTTATTGACGAGTACTCTCGTTTCAGTTAGTTGTATCCTCTTTAAATTTTGATTCCTACTCAATTTTCAAAATGTTTCAAGCTCTGGTTGAAAATAAATTCCAAACAAAAATATGAACTTTTCAGTGTGATGGAGGAGGAGAATTTATCAGCTCCAAGTTCTTGAAACATTTACAAGAAGCAGGCATTCAACAACAAAATTCTTGTCCCAATACACCACAACAAAACGGTTTGGCTGAAAGGAAACATAGACATGTAACTGAACTGGGACTGTCAATGTTCTTTCAAAGTAAAGTGCCTCAGAAATATTGGGTGGAGGCCTTTTATACGGTAAACTTCTTAAGCAACATGCTTCTTTCTTCAGCGTTAGACAACAACTACAGTCCATATGAAGTTCTCTTTGGGCATGCTCCTGATTACACATCCTTAAGAGTGTTTGGTTGTTCATGTTATCCCACTATACGAGACTATGCCGCAAATAAGTTTAACCCAAGGTCGTTGAACTGTGTGTTTCTTGGATACAACGAGAAGTATAAGGGATATCGATGCTTACTTCCTACAACATGGAAAGTTTATATTAGTCGTCATGTCATCTTTGATGAGTCCTCATTTCCTTTTGAAATAACTTACCAAAGCTTATTACCAATTGATGCCTCTTATCTCACTTCAACTTGGCAATAAAGCTTTGCAAATGCTGTAGCAGGAACTGAGAATACATAATCAGCTCAAATTACTACTATGTACACCACAGTCAACAGAAGCAGCAGAAGTTCTAGAAACGACACAAAATATGAGTACTGATGTGTTACCTACAGATGGGGAGGAAAGTTATGGGTCTACGACAGGCACAAAATCTGATCCTATAGGCAACAGCTCTCCTTCTTCATCTAGTAGTCTTGACACTTCTTTACTCTCTCAACCGGAGGAAAATGCTGGAGAGTCTTCTAAACATATAATGCATCAAAATGTTGCAGAGTCTTTTCAATCAACTCATCAAATGCAAATAAGATCTACATCAGGAATCCACAAACCAAACCCTCGGTATGCTTTGCTTACACATAAAGTCTCATATCAAGAACCAAAGACTGTCACAGCAGCACTGAAAGATCCTGGATGGAACATGGCAATGGGAGAAGAAATAGACAATTGTGTTGAAGCTCAAACTTGGTCTTTTGTTCCCTATACTCCAGACATGCATGTTCTAGGAAGCAAATGGGTATTCAGGACCAAACTCAATGTTGATGGTTCTCTAGACAAACTTAAAGCTCGACTAGCCGCAAAAGGGTTTGATCAAAAAGAAGGAATCAACTACCTAGAAACCTACAGCCCTGTGGTGAGAACTCCAACTGTAAGGTCTGTTTTTCACCTAGCCACTATTATAGATTGGGACATCAAACAAATGGATGTGAAAAACGCGTTTTTACATGGTGATCTTACGGAGACTGTCTATATGACACAACCAGCGGGGTTTGAGGATAAAACAAAGCCAGACCATATGTGTCACTTGTACAAACCAGATCCCTCGTTATTCATCCATATCAAAGGAAAAGATATAATTCTCCTGCCCTTTACGTAGATGACATGATTATCACAGGAAACAACTCGACTAGTCTATCTGCTATACTCAATGGTCTGAACAAAGAATTCAGAATGAAAGATCTCAGCCAAGTTCACTACTTCTTGGGAATTCAGGTCCACTCACATCAAGAGGGTCTGTTTTTATCCTAGCAAAAATATGCGGAAGATCTTCTCACGGTGGCTGCAATGACAAATTGTGCTCCTTCGCCGACCCCTCTTCCTCTACAGTTAAACAAGATACCAGCTCAGAAGGAACCCTTTTCAAATCCTACTTATTTTAGAAGCTTAGCTGGTAAGTTACAATATCTTACCTTAACGAGGCCAGACATTCAATTTGCTGTGAATTACGTATACCAGAAGATGCACGCACCGACTGTATCACATTACATTCTTCTCAAGAGAATTCTGCGATACATAAAAGGTATAATCACTATAGGACTTAACTTCAGTAAGGATACATATTGTACATTACGGGCATATAGTGATAGTGATTGGGGAGGTTGTCAAAATACACGGCGATCAACAGGAGGGTATTGCACTTACCTAGGCAATAACATCATCTCATGGTCGTCCAAAAAGCAGCCCACAGTTTCAAGAAGCTCCACTGAAGCAGAGTACAAGTCTCTTTCCAAAACAGCCTCTGAACTCACTTGGCTTATATCAGTACTCAAGGAACTCGGGATACCCTTATTAAGAACTCCTGAGCTATACTGTGATAACCTCTCCGCAGTATATCTCACTGCAAACCCGGCGTTTCATCCAAGGACTAAACACTTTGGCCTTGACTATCATTATGTGCGAGAAAAAGTGGCGCTCGGTTCTCTTGTGGTAAAACATATAGCTTCTCACTTTTAGATTGCAGATCTTTTTGCTAAATCCCCGCCACGTGAAGCATTCTGTAACTTAAGATACAAACTTGGTGTTGATGTACCACCCACACCAAGTTTGAGGGGGGCTGTTAACATTAAACCTCCAAATGCTGCAGAGTCTTCTATAAACGATGTCGTCCAGCCTCAGATACAGATGAAGAAGCAGTTGGGCCAGAACAATGAAAAGCCCATATTCGAATCCAACTCAATTCAGCCTACCAAGCAACGGTCATCTTCTCCTGCAAAAGTAAAAGATAAATACAGAGAAAGATCAGAGCAAGGATAAGAATTAATGAGATATGGTCGTACTGCTAAAAAACCACTCATTAACAGATTTGAATTGTTAAACACGAGTGTAACGTGTTAGGGCTAGCTGTAAATTAAAGTTCCCATTGTAAGCTCTATAAAGAGCAGCAAACTTGTAACCGAGAAACTGAAGCTATAAATAAAATCAAAAAATGAAATCAAACTTCTTTATCCATTTTATCTAAAAGCTTCTTTCTTTCATCCTCTTCTAAACAAAACACAAGACGAGCTAAAGATATCGAATTCCGTTTCTGTATAGAGATGAACGTTTTCTAAACTAGTCTTAGAGAGTTTCTGCTTCTCTTTTAGATATTTGTAGTCTCTTTCATGGCGATTAGAGGTGTTGATTTCAAGTGGTTAGTTCTTAATTTCTGTGTTTGCTCTTAACTGAAGCAGATTCCAATTTCGTTCATATATGTATATCTTCATTTTATTAATTTTTGAACTTAAAAGTATCTGACTTTATGGATGAATTTTTGAATTTTGCTGCAGGTACGATGGGTTCTTCTTGTCGATGCTTGCGACTAGTGTGTATCCTTTATAGCTCTTCATTAATGGATTCTCCGAATTATATAATTCTATGCCTTTGTTTCTTTAGCTTAATGGATTCGAGCTATCTAAATGATTATGATTGCGTCACTATCGAGAATCTCGGAAATTGTATTTCCTTGATGGATTTGATTGCTCTGTTAGGATCATTGTAGCTATCAATTGGAACAAGTATCATCTTTGTCACAACCCATTGCATATATGGATAGTGGTAGGTGTTTCTTGCTTTATCATCTATCACATTTGTTTTCTATTACTTGAGATATCTTCAAGTCCGTTTTTTGTCTAATGGATTTGTTCGTCTCTGTTTCTTTTAGGTCGATTACACAACCGTCTTTATCTTCCGCCTTTTGATGTTTGTTGACAACGGCCTTGCTGCTGGACTTGCCTTGTATGTTCCTTCTAAAGCTCCATCATTTACATTTTCTTGTTACATTTCTTGTAACATTTCAAACTTCTTCTTAAGGAGCTAGATGTGTAAATGAGCTTTGTGAATGTATATATATATAGGTTGGTTGGTTGTTTCACATTGTTTACTTGAATCATGTTAGGGATTTTGGAAGGCAGCAGCGTGATTCCCGGTTTTGTGGGAGAGCTGTGGTTTTGTCTATCTTAGCTTTGCTGCTGTATCCGTTCCTGTGGGTTTGGACTGTAGTTGGAACAATCTGGTTTACAAATGCTAGAGACTGTGTAAGCAGTTAATGTATGGTTTTATGATATTGTTATATCCATATTAGGCAAATCCGGTCTCTAAGTTTATTAGCTACTTGTCGTGTCCATAGTTACCTGAACAAGGTCAAAAATGGGGTTTTCTCATTTGGCTAGCGTTCAGCTACTCTGGACTCATCTCCATTGCCTGCATGTGTGTTGGAAAGGTATAGAGATATTTATCACTTCTTTTTTTTGATTAAAATAAAGGCCGCCTGAGCTTATGCGTGTGCAAATCTGAGCAGTGGTTGACGCGAAGACGAGCACAGTTATTACGAGCACAGCAGGGAATTCCCATTTCAGAGTTTGGGGTAAGTTTTCAGGATCTCATGACTTCACTATCTTACTTTTTCTCAATTGTTTGGTTCTGTATCTTAATAGTTAGATCTAACTTACTGCAGATTTTGATCAATGCATGTTTCCTTGTGTCCAGATTCTAGTTGATATGGTTAGGGTACCCGACTGGGCATTTGAAGCTGCTGGACAAGAGATGAGAAGTATGAGCCAAGATGCTGCTACGTATCATCCCGGGCTTTACTTGACCCCAGCTCAGGCAAGTCATCAAAACTTATTATGAGATAATGAAGAATAACATTATCTAAAGCTTAAATCTTTTGGTTTGACAGAGAGAAGCAGTTGAAGCACTCATTCAAGAACTTCCAAAGTTCAGGTTAAAATCTGTCCCAACCGATTGCACTGAGTGTCCTATTTGCTTAGAAGAGTTCTATGTCGGAAATGAGGTAACTCAACTTCGTATGCCTGTGATTGTTCTTCTGCTGGTCTATTCACAAAAATTGTCTGTTTTTTTGTTTTGTTCAGGTTAGGGGTTTACCTTGTGCTCATAATTTCCATGTTGAATGTATAGACCAATGGCTTCGATTAAACGTAAAATGTCCACGGTGCCGTTGCTCAGTCTTTCCAGATCTTGATCTCAGTGCATTATCCAACCTTCAAAGCTCAGATGCAGAACAACACTTCTCAAACACTGAAACAACAATGGCAGCATCTCGGTACATAAGAAGCCAGCCTCCTAGCCAGAGCTACCTTTTGAGATTTCAAGGGCTTCTTCGTCCTGTCTACTTGGAGAACGAAAACCCGAGGTTAGAAACCGCTGATACTGCTCTGGAGACTGCAGAGAACGGTGGGATTCGTCCCCAAATTAGGCGGTGAGAGAAACGAAAGAAGAATGAGCCTCTGGAAACTTTACTTAACTCTTAACTCATTTCCCTTCTCGATTTGAGCTGTAACTATCTAAAATATAGAAAACGCTGTAAATGAATTGTTCAACCCTTCTTGTCCAATCATTCTTTTTGTAAAAAATTTCAACTAATTAGATTTTGATATGATGTTAACATAAATATAGAAATTTTCAAATCTAAAAAAATAAGGAAAATAATAGAAAGGTCAAATAGAAGGAAGATATGAAAAAAAGAAATAAACTTATTTTGATATCAGTTCAGAAAATAAAAAAGAAAGTTAAATATGATTTAAAAGTATATATTCTTCGATAAGTAAATTTTAGGTGGTATCAAAAAGGAAATCTCGGAATATATAATAATTTTAGAAAAGAAAAATATTAATTACCAACAAATATTGTTAGTTATCCAAAAATATTAATTACTTGCCTTAAAAATATGTCTCGTGTTCATCTCGTATGTTAAGAATGTATATAATAGCGTTAACTTATTTTCCATGTCTAGACGACCATCAACATGACTACATGAGTCTTACTGTCTTATAAGAAAAAAATACATTTGGAAATTAAATCTTTGATAATATAATCACTTTTGATATTATATGCACTTTGCTGATGTGAATATCAAATCTTCCCACGCTTTCATCTGATTTAAACTGATCAAGAATGGCTTTTGTGATCGATTATTCGAAACAAAAAGGAAATTGTTGTGATGATGGATTATTGAAAGAATCATATGGTAAAGAAATGAATATAAAAAATGGAAAATAAATAGGAGTGGGTGGGGTTGCTTTGTGCTTTAAACAAAGAACAAAAGGCAGAAACAAATGCTTTTTGATATTTTACTTTTTCTTTTTAGTTAACTATTTATTTTTATCTAATGGGAGAAGACATTTGATTCAAAAGGGAACGCTCAAAAAACTACAAAAGAGTTGATAAGATTGAAAATAAAAACAATAGATAAGAGATCAATGATGATTCGCTTTGGCTTCGTCTTCGTCTTGGTGTATATTCTTTGTGTTTTTCTTAGACTACCTTTAACTTTTGTTCTGATTTTTATTTGAGAATTGGCTTCTGTTTTAGGTTTGTAATATATAAAGAAAACGATGGAAACACAATTTTTTAACAAAGCACATGTATAAACACAATAACGAAAATGATTAAGCAATTGAAATGTAGTTAACATTTTCTGAACAACGAATTTCTTTTCTTTGATTTTACATTTGTTAAACGGCGGAATAGCTGATACATTTTTGTTTTTGGTCAAACTGGAATAGCTGATACATAATTTGTAATTTCTATGGAATAACAGAATATTTTAATTATCGAAGAGGCATATTTTCAGAAGTATAAAAGATATGTGAAAATGTGTATATAGTAAGTTGATATTTTTCTTTATATGGAATCTTTATGGATGGTTAAAAGAGAGAAGAAAATCAAGTAATCAACAAACACACATGCACAAAAAAAACGTTTAACATCTTATGATTGCGTCATAAATCAACGCGGTGCAACATCATTGGTTGACAACATCTGGGGTGCACAGCACATGCGTCACACGCGATCACTAAGGTTTAATTCTCCATGAAGAAGTGCCAAGTGGGTCCATTACACCTTTTTCTTCTTGTACCGCGAAAATATAAAAAAATGACGTGTTGCAAGATTATTGGTTAGCAACATTTGGGTGCAGGTGTACACATACATGCATCACACTGGATCTCATCAGGTTTTAATTCTCCACGAAGAAATGTAAAGTGGGTCCCGTGCACTTTTTTTCTTCCGTTGCCGGGAAAACAATAAGAAAGAGTTAAAAGTTTATTTTTCTCCTTCACTTTCTCTCTACACACTCACAAAAGCTCTGCAAATCAAATTCCGGGAAGTAGACGCCGGAGAAATAAATTCGGTGATCATGAAGCGGACCGCTTCATCGAACTCGGAAGCACAGAGTTACAACGAATCACCACACTCTCCTCTTCGATATCATTCTCCGCTTTCAGATATCGGCGATCCACCGGAGAGCCGTTACGTTTCGCCTGAAGGATCTCCGTTCAAAATCGAAAATCCGAAGTCGATCGTAGCTGACAGTAACAAGTTCACACAGTTTTCGTCTCTTCCCTCGCCGATTCCGCCTCCTCCTCCTCAGTATCCGCCGCCGCGGCGTCAGAGGAATGCGAGAGCTCCGAAGAATTCTTCTTCGGATAAGTCTCTGTCTTCTATGGTGGTGTTAAATAGCTGGGTGAGAGAAGACGTTCCACAAACGACGACCAGGAAAGTTGTACCGCCGACTTACGGCGAAGAATCGGCGACGACGACGGTGAACAGAGCAATAAAAGACGAACTAGTGAGTGTGACGGCGCTAGGTTTTAGAGTGACTGAAGTAATTTTGTGCGTGATTTCGTTTTCAATCATGGCGGCTGATAAAACTCAAGGATGGAGCGGCGATTCCTATGATCGCTATAAAGAGTACAGGTCTCGCTTCTTCACAACTTTTAGGGTTTCAAATTGAAATCTTAATCAGATGATTCAAGTCATTAACACAACTTTTTTTTGCAGATATTGTTTGGCTGTAAACGTTATAGCATTCGTTTACTCTGCATTTGAAGTTTGTGACGCTGCTTGCTACATCGCTAAAGATACTTATATGATTAACTGTGGATTTCACGACGTATTTGTTTTCTCCATGGATCAAGTGAGTGTTTAGCTATTTATCTAATCAAACATATTAATGAGAATTCTGATGAGCTTTTTTGTTCTGATGCTTTAGCTTCTTGCATATCTTCTAATGTCGGCTTCTTCATGCGCTGCTACTCGAGTTGATGATTGGGTTTCTAATTGGGGTAAAGATGAGTTTACTCAGATGGCAACCGCTTCAATCGCTGTTTCTTTTATAGCGTTTGGAGCGTTTGCGGTCAGCGCTTTGATTTCTTCTTACAGGCTCTTCACTCATGCCTCTTAATTCTTCACTGTGTTGCCTGAAACCAAATATGACTCTTATCTATGTACAGTCTCTCTTATAGCTTAGAATGGTAATGATTGTTGCTGTGTGATAAAAGGTTCAATTACTAAAATAATGCAAGCAATCAAAAGACTAAGTTTACTTGTGTAGCAAGATATATATTATTTAAATTAAGGTAGGTGGTGATAAATCCAAAGACCTAAATGCATGTTTTCTTACAAGCAACCTCATAAAGTATCAAGAAACCCTAATTATTATTGTTCTAGTTCCCTTCTTGGCTGATATGTTGTTGTTCTGTTTCTTCTTGTATCTCTGTGATCTGAACCGATCCATCAACACCAGATTCAGAGAACTTGGTGACCTTCTGTAACTCATCACTCACACCTGATTGGTCATCACTAGCAGCTGCTTCTTGGTCTATCTTAGCTAGTTGCTTAGGACGGCGTATGGCCTCGGCTGCTTCTGGCATGACAACTGGAGGTGGTTGTGGAGGTACCCATGACCGTTGCCTCTGGAAAGCTGCTGGTTCCATTGTACTTGTTTCATTTTGGTTAGCGGTGAAACGCGCCGCTGTTGTTGTCTCGTAGCCGAAATCCGTGGATCTAGGGTTTTTCTGTTGCCACCATTGACCATTGGAAGTCTCGTCTTGCGGTGCTTGACCATAGTCCCATGGCTGATAACAAGAGAGAACACGAGTTTAAGAAGTCCTGATAATAAGTTCAGTTCACACATTTGACCAAGATTCATTACAAAGAATGTAGCTTTAGATCAACATTCAGGGACATTTTCAGTTTGTACCTTAGATTTGGGAGCGATGCGTGGATTTGATAGCGGTTGGTTTGGATTGGGCGGCATGTCGTTAACCTCCTGCGGATTTTAGCGAAAGTGCGATAAGTTTTTCACAGCATAACTATAACGTTAGCTTAAAAATGGTGCAAACAAAAAAGAAATTAGTTTTCAATTTACCCGAATGTTTGAAGGCTTCTCTCCTCTCTGGATCATAGACATTATCTGCGGCATCACCAATATTGAACTAAATGTTACAAAGGTTATATAGGAAGCGAAAAGGGTAAAGATTCACTATAAATCCAAGATTCTGCAGTGAACTTTGGAGATTTCAGAACATTACATCCATGTATGACTTTGGATGAGGGGGCCCAGACGAATCAGCTGGTGGCACAGGAGGAGATGCAGATCGCGCTGTATATAATCCATTAGTTAGAAAGAATCATCTAATCAAAAACACTAAAACATAATGCAGACTGAGCCAGAGAGAACCTGAACGTGTGTCATAGTCAACGTTGCTGCCATTTGCATAGGGTTTCTGCATCACACATATCATCGTTCCTAATGTTACCAATAGAATTATGATACGTACTTCTATTAATTAATTATCTAGTTCATGTTTGATGAGTTTTTCCTTGAAGGTTAATCGGTGATTACTGAGGGAAGAGTATTGTTGTCTTTGAGGTGTTTTGATTTCGGATTATGTTTAAACTCACCCTTGCAGTTGTGACTGAACCATTATAAACCTCTTGATCAGCTGAATAAATCTTTGGGAGGTTGTTGGATTGCCCTGAAAGTACGAAAGAGAAATAGAATAATACTCAGCTTTAACAGTGGCTCTTAGGATCAAGCCAAACATTAGGCAGCTAGATCCTATATGGCTCCTCGAAAGAGACAAGTTGTCATTGTTCAAATTTAGATGTAGAATAGAGTATGAGTGTCAAGACTAGATCTTTCTTTTTCAGTAAAGCTTGAATGCTTACCTTCGAGCTTACGGATATTATTGCTCAAGGACTTCATTTCTTGTACTTGGACACCTAACAGGTGCGTTAAGTTCTCAAAACATTTCATCTCTGAAACAAAATGATGCACAGATTTGTTTTAGTGAAAAAGAAAGAACGAGCAAGAAAAGAACAGAAACGTCACTGAAAAAAAAAGAGAAACATATCTACCTTCACTCTTTGTTTTCATCATTTCTTGACTAACCCTGGCTACATCAGAAGCAGCCGCAGAAGCAGCTTTGGCTGCAGCCACTGCTTCTTCAGCTAAGCTAGGTTTTGCATCAGCTTTCTTCAGAGGATCAGTTTCTTCTTCCAACATAATACTGCGGACCCAGGATCTAAATCTGGGTATGAGAGATTTCTGAAACAAGAACAAATGTACATAGAAGGAAATCTTTAATACTTTAAACTTGCAATCCTTAAAACACATCTAGCAATCAGTAAAATCCAGAAGGGAAGAAACAACTTTCCAACACTCTAACACACTCTTATGGAGAAAACTTTCATGAAAGTTCTTGGCAACAATAATCTAATGGTCGAGTGTGAGAGGTATAGAGTTCACTTGCTAAGCCAGAAAATGAATTCTGAAATTGCTATAGTCTGCTTCCGTATCATTAAAGGCCTAACCATCACATTATTTAATGTACTAAGTAAATTCATAACATAAAAAACTGACCACACTGCATGTAAATGGAGCAGGTTCACGATACCTTAACAAAAACAGCAGTTCCGGCACCAGAAGCTGCAAGTACTCCTAGAGCAAGAATAGCATGGTACCAGCGAAACCGAGAGAGAAAAGCTGCCTGTGGAGTGACAACAAGTGGAGCAGGAGCAGCTAACAGAGGCTGCAATGCTTGTGTCTGTCCTTGTGGCTGAACATTTGACACTGCTTGCTGTCCATCTACTTGTAACACAACAATTCATACATTGAAAAGTCTAGTCATCAAAGGAACAAAACAAATAGATATCTTCCTTACTTACCTTGAGTAGTAACAGTTGTCTGCGAACTTGGTGGTGGATCCTACAATTAAGATAATTAACAGAGGTGAGCCATAAAAAAACAGTCTTTTTCAATGCTGTTAACTCTTTTTTATAATCAAAACAACGAAGAGGAAGTAGGAAGCTTACAGGGACACGACGGAATGCTTCATCTATCTCTTCTTTAGTGAGACCTTTCCTCTCAAGAAACGATCTTCTATGGATAACAGGAGAGCCCCTAACTCTCGGGTGAGAAAGGAATTTGATAGCGTTCTGAATTTGATCCTCTCGTATTGGTTCTGAATTCTTAAACACAGATGTTGGAGGATCCGGCTTAACAGTTTCCTGAGCTTCCTGAACCTCATTTGTAACCTCTGTAACAACAACAGTTTGGAGCTCACAAAAGCAATATATATCTCATAAGGTAGTTGCTCACCAGAATCAATTAAGATTCTCCAAAATCAAAATATTTTTGGTTGGAATTGAACTTGCATCACTAATATTTCAATAGAAATCCGTAACTAAGCTATCGTAAATAGTTCATCACAGAATCCACCAAAATAAAGTTTAAGAAAAACATGATCAGATTTTGCAATTTGAACCTGAAATCTGAGATTTTGCATCAGCCGGAGCGGGAACATCGGGAGGAGCTTGCGTCTGCTGATGAGTTGCCATGGCAGCTCACCCACCTTCGAAGAATCCAAGCGGCAAAGTGAGGAAAAACAAAAAAAAAACAATAGTTTGATAGATGAGGATGACTAGTCTTAAGGTTTTGCTAAAATCGAGGAAGAGAGAGTTTTAACTCGGAAACTCCGAAATCATCTGTCCTGAATTTTTGTTTTGTTTTTTGAGTGTATGTGTGTGGTCACACGACGAGAGGAGATAATGGCGTCGTCTGATTTTTATTTTCCTTGCTCTATTATATTGGGCCCAAAGGTGTATAACCCAATGAGCCCATTAGCTATCCCATAATTTTAAGATTTAACTGAAAAACCACAAAAAGACATGTATACCGTACAAACCGGACCCATAACCAAACCAGTGAGCTTTTGGGTTACCGGATCATCTGAAAAAAGGGGGAAAAGAAACACACAAGTTGAGGATGAAAAGTTTTGAGATGAAAGGTATATTCATACGGGAATTGTGAATTGGGTGTATAAAGAGTATAACTCGTTTGGTAAAACATCTAAAAAAGCGTATAAATGGTATAACAATGGTTTGTTACAGATAATACTAAAATAATGTATTTCGACTTATAGGCTTTAAGTCCGATATTAGACTGATATATACTCCTATAAAATTTCTCAATGCTTATCTACGGGATGGACTGAAACTGTAATAACTCAAAATATCAACATCCATAAATAAAAGACGAGTAGTGAAGGGACAAAGGTTCTTCAATAGATAATTAAGAAAAAACTGTGAAGGACAAACATGAAACTCTCTTCAGGGCTTTGAGAACTCACTTCAAGAAGATTCTTCACTTCTGGTGATTCATAACTCATAAGTAAGAATGTGACCGTCGACACTGTAGGAAAGACTACGAGAACTTCCTTAGTTAAGCAGATGGTGAAATAATTCTAACAGTGACATAAGCACCAAGTCTCTCCCTGAAACACTGAACCACAAAAAATAGTTTCTCCCTAGGTTCCCAGAGAACTAAATTCTTATCGTCAATGTTTATCTGAGCATCAATAGCTAAATCTCCCAATATGAAGCAAAAAATGAACTTGATCATACTGTCATTAATATGGCTACCAACAAAATGTTCATAGATGCTGTTGTATGCCAGTGTACTTGCGAGATCAAAATCATGCACCACCTGAAAAAAATTATTTTAAAAAGGTTAGTATTTGTTGTTTCAAAAGATTAAACATGAATTAAAATTTGGTATATATATATATATATATATATATCACCTTTTGAATCTCTTTGTTAGGATAAAACTCCTCTTCATTAGAACAGCTTTTCCTCTCGTTTTTTTTCTTTTCATTCTTCAAACATTTTTTTTCTTCTTTCTGTAGCTTTTTTCAAAGAGATTACTCATTTTGTGATCAAAACAAATAAACCTCAATATAAATAGTTTTTTTGTTTGTTTAACGAATGTAATAAATTAAGTATGAGTGGGTGCTTGTTGACTACATTGGAAAAAGAAAGACAATCTATTTAATTAAGTATGAGAAAGATGAAAATGACTCTTGGAATATTGTTGTACGACATAATTATACTCCCTCTGTTTTGTTTTATTTGTTGTTTTAGGTTTTAGCACACAAATTAAGAAAACATTCAAATTTTACTTTTTACCTTTCATTAATACACTAAACAAGTTTTTTCATTGGTTATCATATTAAAATAGTAGGGATAATAAAATAAATTTTATTTAAAATTTGCATTGAAAACCCAAAACAACACTTATTTTGTAACAAAAAAACTCTAAAACTACAAATAAAGTAAAACAGAAGGAGTACATAATTTTAAATATTTAATTATTTTATATTTTGACATTTGATCATTTGAAGTGGAGGTTATAATTGGTAGTTCTATGTAAAAGTTACATCGTAATTGTAAAACGTCACTTAATCCTAAACAAAAAATTAACTCTAAAACGTCACTTAATTCTAAATAGAAGAGTATATAAAAAATGATAGTGAAAATCTGAAATAGTGAATAATGGAGTACTATTCTTCTTGGTCACGTTCACAGAGAAGAAGACTGCAACAAAATATTAAATGAGTTATTTTTTAAAAGGAACATTTCAAATTAATTAATAAAACGTTATACACATTAATATTGCAGTCAAACATATCCAACTTTATATAATCAAAAATTCATAACTTGAATAAAATTAGTTCTGAAAAAATGTTACTCAATTCTTAATCGGATATTTTATCAATTACCCCACTATAATTTTTTCTTTAATTTGCCGCAAATATTTAAAGAGAGGAAACTTTCTCAACCCTTATAATGCATATTTCTAAAAAGAAAAAGAAGTGAATGGTATATTTGACTAACAATAAATATTGATGACAGTAATTTAAGATGTTTTGCCTTTTTAATAACAAGACATTTAATAGAAAATCGGAACATTGTAAAGAAAGCATATTTACGACCATTTAGAAAGTTATCATTATCTTTTATTAGCTTAAGAGAGGTCGGTCTTACTAAAATTCGAATCTTACCAAAATGCTAAACGAAGTATTAAAGAAATAAAAAGACAAAGGAAATATAAGAAAATGTCAAGAACTGTTGGCACCATTCAAATTGCGATCTTAGCAATCCATATTCCTCTCTTATCATCTCTTTTCACTGTTTCTGTTTTCTTCCAAACGAGTTTCTCAGATTCTTCTTCTCTGATAATCGAGTTGAATTAAAAGTGGGTTCTCTGATAAATATTCGATTTTTAAAAGACTGATGATGACATTAAACTCATTATCTCCAGCTGAATCCAAAGCTATTTCTTTCTTGGATACCTCCAGGCTCACTCAAATCCATAAAATCCCAGGTTTCTCTCCTCTCTTTCTCAAATCAATTTTGGATAAAAGATGCCAACTTTCATTAGTTTTGTAAGCCTCGTGTAAATTTCGCCATCTGGGTATTTTCAAACTTGAACGTTTGATCCATATCCAGCTGCTCGAAACACACAATTCTCTGTAAATTCCTCAAATTCGAAAATTTTGGGGTTACTTTAGCTTCGAGAGTTTAAAATTTTACATCTTTGGAATTTCTCACAGGTGGGTTTAGTTTGAGGAGGAAGAATCAAAGGAAAGATTTTGGAAAAGGAGTTAAGTGTTCAGTGAAAGTGCAGCAGCAACCTCCTCCTCCTCCTCCTCCAGCATGGCCTGGGAGAGCTGTTCCTGAGTCGCCTCGTCAATCTTGGGATGGACCGAAACCCATCTCTATCGTTGGATCTACTGGTTCTATTGGCACTCAGGTTTTTTATCCACATCCTGTCTTATTTCCTATTTGCCAGATGATTTTAGCTCCATAAGTTGGATGTAGTCATAACTATAAAGTTCTCGAGTAAGGCTAGATAGTAAATTATATAGAGAAAATACTTTCTAGCGAGATTTCATATGTGAAGTTTAGATGGCACTGAGTTTCTGGTGAAGTCAGTTCTATCGATATGAAGTTGCTGAATCTTGTGTTTTTTTTTTTTTTGCAGACATTGGATATTGTGGCTGAGAATCCTGACAAATTTAGAGTTGTGGCTCTAGCTGCTGGTTCGAATGTTACTCTCCTTGCTGATCAGGTAAAAGTGGAATCATGTTGTAATTTAGTACTTACTCTCTCTCCAATTCGTCCTTCAGACCACTTGGAATCAATTTTATTTCTCAATTCAGTGATAGTAGCATAAGCAAGATTTTGTAAACTAGTTGTGTAGCAAATCAAACTAGAGAAATCTGCTTCTTTCTTAGTTTTTTCGCGTTCATTGATCTCGAGAAAACTCTATATTATGGTTCTGTGACTCTCTTTTAAATGGTGGCAGGTAAGGAGATTTAAGCCTGCGTTGGTTGCTGTTAGAAACGAGTCATTGATCAAGGAGCTTAAAGAGGCTTTAGCGGATTTGGACTATAAACCCGAGATTATTCCAGGGGAGCAAGGAGTAATTGAGGTTAATGCATTTTTTGGTTTTGATTGTAGTGTAGATTTTCACTAACTTTTTTAATCCTCATCGAGTTTTTCCTAACAGGTAGCTCGACATCCAGAAGCCGTAACTGTTGTTACCGGAATAGTAGGTTGTGCGGGACTAAAGGTATGTACTCCATTATTTTTTGTTATTAAAACCTTATGAAGAAGAAAGTTAAAGATTATAAAGCTTGCTGTTTATTTTTTCTGCAGCCTACAGTTGCTGCAATTGAAGCGGGAAAGGATATTGCTCTTGCAAACAAAGAGACATTAATCGCAGGTGGTCCTTTCGTGCTTCCACTCGCCAACAAACATAATGTTAAAATTCTTCCAGCAGATTCTGAACATTCAGCCATATTTCAGGTATCAAAATGAACTTAGAATTTAAATACCTCCACTTTCATATTGACTTAAGTTTTGGCCTTAATGCAATTTCCACCTCTGGCAATTTGAGTGAAACTTTTTGATTCCTATTCTTTTTTATGTTCTCTAGTGTATCCAAGGTTTGCCTGAAGGCGCTCTGCGCAGGATAATCTTGACTGCATCTGGTGGAGCATTTAGGTTTGTTTCAATATTCTTCTCTCTGCATATATTATTTCTCGATTCTCATTTGGTTAATTGAAAATGTTCACTGGATTTTGAAATAGGGATTGGCCTGTTGAAAAGCTCAAGGAAGTTAAAGTAGCGGATGCGTTGAAGCATCCCAACTGGAACATGGGAAAGAAAATCACTGTGGACTCAGCAACACTATTCAACAAGGTTAAGATCATTTTCTTCTCAAATTACACTCTTGAATTTAAAAATATCTTGATCAAGGTAGATGAGTTCTTGATTTCTTGAAACAGGGTCTTGAGGTCATTGAAGCCCATTATTTGTTTGGAGCTGAGTATGACGATATTGAGATTGTTATTCATCCTCAAAGTATCATACACTCCATGATTGAAACACAGGTCTTGCCTCTGAAAAAGAATAACTCCATTTTTGTTTTCCGTTTTTAAAAAAATCTGCTTAACGTATATATAATTGTTTTGTTCCATAGGATTCATCTGTGCTTGCGCAATTGGGTTGGCCTGATATGCGATTACCGATCCTCTACACCATGTCGTGGCCCGATAGGGTTCCTTGTTCTGAAGTAACTTGGCCAAGACTTGATCTTTGCAAGTAAGCAAACAGCATTTACAGATTCTCTGTTTAATCAAGTGTTAAGCTAGTTGAAGATTTTATTCACCACCAAGAAAAATCCCCCAAACCAGTTTACATTTTATGATTTAGAAACAGAATCGGTCTAGTTTTTCGTTTGGTTATTTTGCTACGGTTTTGGTTTGGGTATTTTACACCTCTATCACTATGAGCACCTAAAACCAAAAGTGGTTACGAATGTGGATTTTGGCAGACTCGGTTCGTTGACTTTCAAGAAACCAGATAATGTGAAATATCCATCAATGGACCTTGCTTATGCTGCTGGACGAGCTGGAGGCACAATGACTGGAGTTCTCAGTGCCGCTAATGAGAAAGCTGTCGAAATGTTCATCGATGAAAAGTAAGAACTTGTTTTTCAACTCAAGTTCATGAAACGAATCACATTGTTTTATATTTTGTCCTTTGTTTACAGGATAAGCTATTTGGATATCTTCAAAGTAGTGGAATTAACTTGCGATAAACATCGAAACGAGTTGGTAACATCGCCATCTCTTGAAGAGATTGTTCACTATGACTTGTGGGCGCGTGAATATGCTGCGAATGTGCAGCTTTCTTCTGGCGCGAGGCCAGTTCATGCCTGATGAATTAGTTGTCGGAATAAGATTAGCGAAGTGATTAAGAAATGTTTTAATGAAGATTAGTGCAGAGAATGGCTTGTTACTAGCGTTTTTGGCAGGATTATCGATTGTAACTAATTTATCTGTGATCCGAACAAGCCAAACCAGTATTGTGAAAACCATTTTTACCAATAAAACAGAGCTTGGATTAAAAGTTTATAGCCACGAATCGTATTTATATTAGAGTAGGGATAAAGACAGATTAAAACGCATTATGTTTAACCTACTCCCACCGCTAAAATCATTAGGAATGATTTTAACTTGTAAGTCATATTATGAAACACCTTCACATTAGATTAATAATTGTTTGGTAAAAGCGATTTCGAACAACAGAAATATTGATTTGTTGAGTCATTATTTTGCAATGATGGTGTTTTTACGTAAATTTACTTGGAAGACAATTGGGCGATTTATGATCAAAAGCTTCTAAGTTATCATAAATCGTAACTTGCAAGTCATTCTTTTCATAATCTAATCTTATTATATGTGTTTTCAGTTTACCCGAGGTGGTACTGCATTCCTAAAAGACACATGTACAACTTAATTATACTTAAGATCGTATTTAGATTATATATTAAGCAATAAGAGTCGTTATACTGCAAATTCATAATACGGTACCACTTTACTGATTAATCACAGATTCACAATATACCTTACCGTATCATTGAAGAAGTACTAATCACACCCATTTGTATACTAGACAGTTTTGTATCTCTAATTTTACTCATTTAATTTCGTTGTAAATTCCACCGAACAGATTTTAAAGCTAGAACAAGAAAAATATCAAGTTCAATTAGAGATGAATGAATCGACGACTACTAGTAAATTAATCTAATCTTCTGAATAGTGAATATACTATTTTTATTATGTAGTTGGGACGACTCAAGTCACTCAATTATTAGTGTGAACACACATCTCTTTATTGAAATTTGAACATGATCTCAAGGCAAAACCAAACCAAACATTCCTACAAAATCCACCTAAAATTTATATATCCGAATTAACAAATCCATCTCTATATTTGAAAAGGTATATACGACTCCACACGTTAATTTTTAACACGTTAAAGGACCACACTTTTTGTGACTAAAAATAAAGAAACATACAACACTTATCCAAATTTTGAATTTATTATACACACATACATTACTTAATTTTAAATTAATATGATTATTTTATCAAAAAAAAATTAATATGATTTATCACATAATTGATATATATCGTGTGTACACTCGAATTTGCCAAATCATTTTATTAGGTGAACAAATTCAATATTATGATGACGAAGAATAAACGAATAATACCTTCCAATATAATCGATCACCAAAATTTATATCTATCCAAACCGACACATTAGAAAAATATTCCAAAAATAAAACTTAAATTATCTACTTTCTCGCCAACACTCAGTATTTTCCCGAAACTAAAAAAAAAGGTTGAGAGAGAAAATATAATAAATAAATAAAGGTAAAAAGAAAAAAGAGAAAAACAAAAAAAAAAGTAGGAAAAAGAAAGAAACCGAAGCCCACCCAAAGTCCGCGTCTTCGTAGTTTGTTTCTCTTTCACGAGAGCCACGTCACCAATCAAAAAGGACGTAAATGACGACTTAGCCCATTTACATTTTTCAATATTCCAATCATATCCTTTCTATACGGCACAAACGTCTGTCGTTTTGTCTCTTCCCTTTCCTTTTCTTCCTCCTTGCCGCCATCTCCGTCCTGTTTCAACGTCGGTTCTTGATCGGAGTCAATACTCTCATCGTTCTTTTTAACCGGCGCCGGAAATACTAGCTTATCGTTTCCCTCGCTACTGCTTCTTACGTACAAAAGGTTCCGAAGCTTCCATCGTTTCGAGAATCCAGCAGAATTGCTTTTGATTTTGCTCTGTGATGGAGAAGACGAGAGTCTTTGAAGATCATCATCTCCGGAATATCTATCTCCACCGCTACTAGATTGTTTAGGTTTCCATACACAGTAACTCTCCGGCGGAACGCCGTTTAGATCCTCTTCAGCTTCCGAAGATGAAATCGAAGTCGGATCTCGATCCTCGCTCATTAGTTTCCTTAGCGCCGGTCTGTGACGACGAGGAAGAGTAATCTTCGTCGGTTGAGATTCTCCTCCGCCATTGTTATCTACCGGAGCATTTCGAACTACACAAGCGTACGGATTCAACGGACGGATCTGACCGTTAAAGAAAATCTCGTCGGCGGTAGCCAGAGGTTGAGAACACATTTGGCTGGGACAGTCGAAGGCGAAATCGGAATCATCCTCGTCGTCGTAGTCACGGTGGAGGTAGTCGGATTGTGTTTCTTGATCTCTGAATTCTTCAACGACTCGAGCTGCGATTGCGGCGAGGTCTACGGTGGAGGAGAAGCTTCCAAAACTCGGAGAGTTAGAGGAAAAGGAGAGTAACCGACTTGTCTGCATTTGAGAAAGTTGTTTGCAGAGTTTTCTGAAAAAAACTGAAACGTTAAGAGAGAAAGAGACGAGAGAAGAGAGATGGTTCGCTTCGAAAATTGGGTCCCCGTATATTATTTATATGGGAAAATATTTGTATTTTTCATTCACGGAGAAAAAAAAAACAAATTGAAATGATTACATTTGTAAAATTAATTGTTGTTTAATCAGGAGCCAAAAAATCTATGTTATTAAATTAAATATCATGGTCTAACAAGGAGCGTAAGGAACTTAAATCACTAATGACGTCAAATAAAATAACCCAAAGCGCTTAAAATTAAGATAGAATAGGATTAGTCTCTCCACCTTTTTAAAAAGGTATCGGTCAAGACGAATATGAAAAATTGTTACTTATCTTCTTCGATGTCACGTTTAATCACATCAAGTCATGTGGGTGATAAACTTATCTATAGAGTTATTTTTTCTTTCTATTTTATGTTGAATATTCAAATGTTAATGATGTCACAAAACTGACGTATGTAAACGTAAGTTAGGGAAGTCTGGTCAGGATTAAAAGACAGATGTATAGTAGAACTGTAAGAGCCGTTGGTTCCATGAACTGATGTTCTATGAATCTATGTTATCAATGAGTGTCTAAGTGTATGTATATCTAGAGTTTTTTTATAGAAAAGTTATTCTT
This sequence comes from Cardamine occulta, assembly GCA_028015245.1. Lineage (NCBI taxonomy): Eukaryota > Viridiplantae > Streptophyta > Magnoliopsida > Brassicales > Brassicaceae > Cardamine > Cardamine occulta. Next base: position 2,197,246 of record CM051392.1, read on the forward strand.
TTGTTGGTTATTTCCACCTAGAGGCTTAGATGTCATCCTATGTCTGAGATATAGGTGGGATTCCGGTACAATCGAACCGAATAAGTTGTGGTGAAACAATTGGTTTACGCAATGTTGGCACATAATGAATGGGTTATGTCGTATAATATATTGGTATTTGTTTATTTATGCATTATTTAAATTTGAATCAAAATGATGATGTGTTAATACAAATTGATAATACACTGTTTTGGTGACCTACAATTTTTTTGTTCTCTTGTTTCTGGCTTTTGTGACCACAATAATTATTGATAAATCGGACCTAATGCCAAAAAACTAAAAGTAAAAGAAAAGAGAAGAGAGTATAAATCTCTAATACCAGTTTTAACGCAACTCCTTCAACTTTTAGTTGGGCCTTTTCGTATAGTTCACATTCTGGGACTTAGTGTAAATGGGCCTCCCCTGATAAACCATACTTAGTGGTACCGGTACGCCTTATATAGTCACTTGAAATATATTCCATTATTCAAGATCAAACTTGAGTTCTGTTACGGGAACAGTTCGAAGTTTACATCTTCTTCCTCATTTTTTCCCCATAATCTTTGAACCATATAAACCCTAATTTAGATTTTAAGCCTCATATGAACACTCTTCCAAAATCCCCAAGCGCCTAAAATCATCCACAATGAATAATAATTTCGAGAACTATTATCATCATCATCATCATCAGCAACAATGGCGTCCACCACCAACACAGCCAAACGTATGCCCGATTTGTACGGCGCCGCACTTCCCTTTCTGCCCTCCGTATCCTCCTCCATCTTCCTTCCCGCACAACCCTAACTTTCCTCCTCACCTCAATTCACCTCGTCCTGGATTCGATTCGTTCACCGGACCACCGGTTCGACCGCCAAATCACTATCCGTTCGGTGATCCAAGGCCGTGGCAAGCTCACCAAGGAAATCAATGGCGACCGGTATCTACTGACTATCGTAGTGCCGTTGATTGTGATAGGGAAGCTGATCGGAGCTATAAGAGAGCTCGGATTGATGCGATCGGTGGTGGTTCTCCCGGTTACGGTGTTTCTGGGAGCGATGGTTATCAGAGTTCTCGGATCTCATGGGAGAACGAACGGAGGTTGAAGATGGTTCACGATCATGGTTACGGTTTATCTGCGCCGTCTCCGGGAAATTTAGATGGGAGGAACGAATTTAGGAATGTAGGTCAATTTAATAGTGTAGCTCCTCCTCCTCCTCCGCCTCATCACCCTCCTCTACCGGCGTCGTCTTACGTAGGCTATTTCGGCGGGCCTAATGGTCAGCCTCCTCTTCCGGTTTCTCCACCACCGCCTTTGCCTCCATCTCATCCTTCTTCACTGTTTCCTGTCACTACTAATTCGTCTGCAACAGTCCCTCCATCATCATCACCATATCCTCAAATGCCAAATGCTTCTGTAATGTGCTTTCATTGTTTCCTTCCTACCTCTAAATATCTTGTTTTACTGTACTGATGATTTCTTATTGTTTTAATAGCCATCTTCTGCACAATTAGCACCAGCTCGGTCTAAAGTGATTGAGGTGTCCCATTTGCTGAAGCCTCCTCATCGATCTACTCGTCCAGATCACTTTGTAATTATCCTTCGAGGGCTACCAGGTTGTTTTCTGAGCCTTCTTTTTACTTTTTGCGTGGACTTGTTGAATGGTTTCAATTCTTAGCAGGTTATTGCTTCTTGGTTTCCCTTTCTTTGAGGCTTGTTTAGCAAACACGTTTATGACACTTGATCATCCTTGCAAGCTGACAGATATAATCTTCACATATTTTGCATTCCAATTATTTGAGAAGGTGTTTGTATTTAGGTATAGGTGTTACTGAATAGTGACTCCATTTGAACACATGCAGGTAGTGGGAAGAGTTATTTAGCCAAGTTGTTGCGTGATACTGAAGTAGAAAATGGCGGTAGTGCTCCGCGGATTCATTCTATGGATGATTACTTCATGACTGAAGTTGAAAAGGTTAGTCAATCCTCATGATTCCAAAGTGGTTCTTAAAAAAGCGGACTCTTTACTTGGAACCACTATGGGATTCTTAGATTATGCTGCTTTGTCAATTTGAAAGGTTGAGGAGAGTGATTCAACTTCTTCAAGCTTTGGTAGAGGCAAGAGACCTGTCGTGAAGATGGTCATGGAATACTGCTATGAACCTGAGATGGAAGTGGTATCTTTTCAGCACTATAAATGAAAGATGAATATAAACCACAGCGATAAATTTCTTTTGTTAAGTTTCCTGGCACTCTTGAATTCACAGGCTTATCGCTCAAGCATGCTGAAAGCTTTTAAGAGGACCCTTGAAGATGGGGCCTTCAGCTTTGTAATCGGTAATGATTTTTATCATAACTGCATACTAGAATGTATAACATATATCATTTTGAAAGAAAAAAATTCCGTGGAAGTGGTAATTGGTCTTTGATCTGATGACATTATCTCTTTTGGTTTGTTGATGTTGACATGATGGCTACTACTTTTCTTTTTGAGAAAACATTTCACCTGGTATGGTTCTTTAGTTTCTTAGTTTAAAGAACTTAATATCCTCCCAGCAGCCCTCTTGTCTGCTCAAGGTATAAGGAGCAGTATATATTGCATCATGTAAGATCTTTGTTTAGAGATTCTATTCATCTAGTTTAGCTGGGAACTAGGTGGTGCAGTGTCCAAGCACTACTTTCATTTTCTCTAACCACGGATGCAGTTTGTTTTCTGGAATTGACCGTTTCTTGCTGGTATTTGTCGCTCATCTTAGTGGATGACCGCAATCTGCGGGTAGCTGATTTTGCTCAGTTTTGGGCAACAGCAAAGGTATATCCTCACTTCTTCCTGTATTACCTTGTGGAGATTGGATGTTGTTAACGGATTCTATGGAAGACTCATAATGATTTGTGAAGTCAACTAGCGTCTTTAGTGCTTAGTTATCCTTAGTTTCTCAAGTGTCTAGATAATTTCATCTGCACTAAACGTTAGTGAAGTCTAAAATTTTTTTTTATACATAATGTTTTATAGTAAGTTGACAGTTCTGATAATGTTTTAGTTATCTCAAGATTCTCAACCTTCTCAAGAATTAGCATAATGCTCCGTCCAAGTTTAAAGTGACCTTGCATTTCCCTAGAATTTGAGGTTACAAGTCTTCTTTTCCTCAGCGTCTTCATAATGTTTTCTGAAAACTATTTTTCTTTCTCCAAAGTTACTCTTGTATATTAGTTATAGTCTTACTTCCTTTTTAGCGGAAACCAAGGAAATGAATATGGTCTTTCTAAAATATGTCTAATATCTCTCTCTCTCTCTCTCTCTCCCCTTTAAAACATTCTTGGTTGTGTATTTATCATCAAAGAGGACATTGGCGTGGTGCAACATACAAGTTCTTATTAGTCCTTTCTCCTCTATATTGCTACTTCCCTCCTTTATAAGATGAGTTATTAGTCTTGTTAATGACTGTATGTATTATTTATAGTGGTAAATCACTTGCAAGTTAGAGTCATTGATTTTTCTGCTCGCTTCATGTTTGCTAAACATCATGTGGGGTTGCCATTCTTTTTAATTCTGTAACCATGCATTCAGTGACCAATATACTCTGGAATATGTCCTTTCCTATTTAATTCTAAACAAGTTGTGGTACTGTCTGCTTTGGGTTAATTATAAACAAGCCCTTTCTGTTGTTTGCCACTGTGCTCACTAGTTTTCTTGTTTGTCTATGATTACGTGAAAATGGAAGTTGAAGAATTTTAGATGGCTTCTTGACCAGCTTAATACTGATATGATTTAGATAAAAGGCTTTAACTTCGAAAATTCACCTTTTCCTCTTTTGCTGAATTCCAGTTTTTTTTTCAATACTCTTTTGCCTCAATTTTGCAAAGTGAACAGTTGCTTCATTCTACGTATTTACTCGAAATGTAGATACCGACATTCTCTTTTCTGTGTATAATTGGATACTTGTTGTAAATTATGAACTAGTTCAAGTAAAACATGTCCATTGTCAGTATAGAAAGTGAAAGATTTATCTTAATTGTACTTAGAAGTTTCCTTGACATTCTGTTTCTTTTGCAGAGATGTGGATATGAAGCTTACATATTGGAAGCAACATACAAGGACCCAACTGTGAGTTCTTACATACTATTTACTATTGGATAACTTAGATTTTGTATCTCAATGGTAGTTTTCGTTTTTTAGCTTATATAAATAGGAGCACACTAAGATCATTATCATATCTGAATAGAATATCATTCACATTTCTTGCTGGTCTAAGAGGGTTTCAAAATTACAGGGCTGTGCAGCAAGAAACATACATGGCATCACATTAGATCAAGTACAGCAGATGGCAGAACAATGGGAAGAAGCTCCATCATTTTACATGCAATTGGATATCAAGGTTCTTATGCCGTTCTTTTCTTTCCAATATTGACCTTGCTTTTTGATTAACGGGAAGAAGATGCCAAATAATGCCTTCATGTATGATTTTGCGTTGACATGAGGGAAACTGATCATAAGATGAGCTTGCATTTTCTTACAATATCATATGTATCTTCTTTTCCTGTGATAGTCTTTTACGCGGTGGGATGATAACAAGGAGAATGGAATCCAAGAGGTAATAGAATAAGTTCTTTATACCTCTCTGTCCTTACTGACAAGGATTAATAAATTCCTCGTTTTGACCATTGTTTCAATCTTGGCCTTCATTACATGATCCAACCTTGTAACTTCTCATATAATTTCTTTAGGTGGATATGGACATGGAAGATGATTTTGGGCTACCAGAAAGAAAATCTGATATCAGCACTGAGTCAGAAGGAAAGGGTGTAACAACGGGTAAATTCAGATACAGCCTTTTTCTTGCCTTGTTATTTTCACGCAGACAAACCCAAAAAACATTTGGTTGAGTTTTTTTCTCTGTTGATATCATCTCAGGCTCTTCTTACAGAAGTGAGAGTAAATGGGAAGCAGAATCTAGCACCCATAAAGAAAAAGTGAAAGAGCTAAGCCGAAGTAAATGGTCAAATGTAGAGGAAGATGAGGAAACAGAGAAATCCCAAAGTAGAAGAAGTAACTCAAAATCCCTTTCTGGGTCAACCCAAGAATGGTTGCGGAAAGGCAAATCTGTTTGGTGGGGAGATAAGGTATAAACATAAAAATCTGTTAGCTTTAAAAACATGTTTACCGTCTGGAACATCTCTGATGAGACATACTTTTATTTCTGCGGATAGGGTGGAGATGCAGGTTTTTCAATTGGTGCAAGGAATATGAACATGCCTTGTTTAGTCATAGGTCCAGGATCAGGATACAACTTGAAAACAAATCCTCTCTCGGAAGCAGAGAGTCTTGCACTCGCTGATGCAATTGGAAAAGCAAAGGTCAGAGGAATTTTCCAGGATCAGCTTAGAGCAGAGCGTGAGTCTTTCAAAGCTGTTTTTGAGAAAAGACATGTACGGATCCTTTTAAAGGACGAGTAAGTGTATCATTTTCTCTGGGAAATCAAATTTTTTTTTGCCTCGTCCCCGAGATTTATCAGTTCCCACTGTTCCCACTTTTCATTCACATCGAGCAATAAAATTGAGGATCCGGAATTGATAGAAACTTGGGATTGTGTATTACTTGTAAGATGGATATTATTTTTGAGAAAAATAAACTATAAAGATCTTTGAGGTTGATTATAAAGTTAGCAAGATTGATACGTGCGATAATTTTATCATAAATATTTGTTTACAAATACTAAATGTAAGTTTTTTTTTCTTACCGAGTAATATTTTTACTTAACAATATTAGTTTTGAGAATGCATTTATTAACCAAAACCACCACGTTTATGAAATGGGTTTAGTAAAAGAGAAGAAAGCAGCAAAGAACTTGAAACATGTGATCATTTAACTAACTGACCGATACATACATTTAAATAATTTAAATGACTCTTAAAATCGTACCATTGTGAAAACTTTTATCTCTATGGATGAGCATAAAAGATTTATCATGCCACAAAACTAGAATTCTAAAGATAGAAGAACTTGAAAAACAATGTACGAAACTCCACAATTCTCGTTAATGAAGAAATTTCTACGGATGGGAATATTAAATGTCTAAAATTAGATGAAGATCCTTTTGTAATAAAAGGGTAAATTCTTAGTTCCACAAGAAATATGTAAGAAAGTTTTCTAGGAAAAAACAAAACCAAACCCGAATTTTATCACAGAAAATGGGAGAAACAGAAGAGAAAGTGAAGAATCATGGTGATAATAAAGAAGAGGAACACAACAAGGCTGAGAAAACAGAGAAGAAGAAGAAGAAGAAGGATAAAGATAAGAAGGATAAGCACGAGGACGATAAAAATGGAGGAGAAGAAGGAGAAGATCAAGAGAAGAAGAGCAAGAAGAAAGATAAGAAGACGAAGAAAGAGAAGAACCCTGAAGATAAGAAAGATCCGGAGAAGTTGAAGATGAAACTTAAGAAGATTGAAGACAAGATTCAAGCTATGGTCTTAAAGAAAGATGACATCTTGAAGCTTATTCATGATGCTGAACAAGCTAAGCCTAGTACTACTGCAGTAGATGCACCACCACCAGCCAACTAACTCATTCAAACACAAAATACATACTACAATCTTTAAATTTTGAAGTTAACTTTTATATAACAAATGCTGATAAATGTTATTTTCAGCGAAACCTTGGTAGGGTTTTTCATTATTTGTTTTTGTTTTGGTTAATACCAATGAGAGTTTGTGAAAATTGTACAAAAACCATCTGTTTTTAATGTAATAATTTTCAGTAATTCTGATGTATACCTCATTGAAAGGAGGTCAATGTTTAATAATTCAAGACCAAGACAATGCATTCAAATGGGTCAACTGGTATTGTAATCTAATGAACTTCACCTCTAAGATGACATCAATATATTTTTTATTTAAAATTAAACAAATTTATTATTTAAAAGGCTAGATAAATAAAAATTTGCGAGTTGTGAAGACTGATTTTGCTGGAACTGACGTATAACACATTAGTTAGCTTTTAAAGATGATGTAAAGTCTGCAGCAGAGTGGAATTGGGTTGAAATATTGAAGAAAATAGAGGGGCAAGATGATAAATTAACTCTTCTTCCATGAAAGTGGAAACAAGAACACTCTGCAATGTCTAAAAACCAAAAATGCTGAATTATCTTCTTCTAGCAACTAGGATCGTTTGTTAAGTATAAAAAGAAGCATCGTGCCAAGTTCACACATCACCATCTGATAAACTATTAATATTCTCCATTATTTCATCTGATATAAAGTTTACCATGTGAAAGCTTTGTCTCTTTTAGATGAATTCTTGATCCTAAACCTGAAAAAGGCCCTGCATATTTTTTGATAATGTCAATGTCTACTAGCTTTTAAAAGGAAATGGCATTAATTTCGTGCAGGTGAAGGAAGTTTCCTGCGAAATTTCTCACTCTGTGTAGTAATAATTAGTTGAATGTGAAACTAAACAATCTCAAAAACGATTAGTCTTTAACTCAGAAAGTTGAGAGAGCCTAATTCGTCTTAATTAACAAAATCTAATTTGTAACATTTTGATTTAGTCAATCATTTGAGATGATAGATATGATATAACCAAACATTTTTAAACTTGTAATCCTCTGAACTGATTAGTGTGTTGGCAAGTTTGATTATCACAATGTTCCATGTAGGATAAGAATTAAGATTTACGTATAAACCCCAAATTTCTCTATACAACGAGAAATAAAAAAAACAAACAAAAAACAAAACAAAACAAAGAGTGTTTCAACACACCAGCAAAGAGAAAAACAAAACATCAACAAGCTTAGTCAAAGAAACAGAACATAATCAGCCAAGGTTCGCTGACGAGCCTTGAAGGAGCCCGTCTCTGATCTGAGTAGCCACATCGCGAACCGCTCCTGGTCCATGCGGTATGAACACAGCAGAAGATTTGGAACTAGCACCAATCTCCTTCATTGTATCAAAGTACTGTGTAACAAGCACCATGTCCATCACATCTTTAGCAGTTGTCCCTGGCACATTCACAGCGAAACCCAAAACACTATCGCGTAATCCATCAACAATCGCTTGTCTCTGACGGGCTATACCTAGACCCGAAAGGTACTTGGACTCAGCTTCACCTTCAGCTCGCTTGATCTGCAGGATTTTCTCGGCCTCTGCCTTTTCGTTAGCAGCCAATCGCATCCTTGCAGCTATAAACAAGAAGGAGAAACTCAGATTCGACGATTTACAAGAAAGAAGAACAAGTCAAGAATATATAAATGATGGGAAGTTTTGTTAGTTAGTTACCAGCGTTGATTTCGTTCATGGCTCGTTTGACATGTTCGTCAGGCTCAATATCAACAATGAGAGTTTGCACAATCTCAAAACCATAAGCCGACATTGCCTACACCAAGTGACAGAGATACAAAATAAACACTCATTCATAAGCAAAGCCAAAAGAGATCAAAACACACAAAGATAATACCTTTTCGAGCTCCTCTTCAACAGCTTTGGCAATGTCATTCTTCTGCTCAAAGACATCATCAAGAAGCAACTTCGGGACACTTGCTCTAATGACTGGAAGAAAAGAAAAAGAAAAAAAACTCAGAATGATCTTTACAAGAAGAAGATGTTTTAGTGTGTTCACAATGAGACTTACCATCAAACACATAAGCTTGAATCTGACTCCTTGTGTTACTGAGTTTGTAAAACGCATCATTGGCCTTATTAGCTAAAGCACGGTATTGAATTGATGCAACAACATTAACAAACACATTGTCCTGAAACACACACACCAAAGAAGTAACTAGTTAAGTACTAAACAAAATTGAGTCAAAACATAATTTTTATAGAGATTTCAAGAGATTAAAGTTGAAACCTTAGTCTTTGTCTCGCAACGAACATCTAATTGCTGAACTCTCAACGAGAGGTAACCAGCAACTTGACTACCAAGACACCATGGAAGAAAATGGCAACCAGGTTCAAGAACATCTTCGAATTTCCCAAATGTTTCTTTTATTGCCACTGTTGATTGATCCACTTGTACACAACACAATAGATTTCCCATTTTTCTTCACAAACCTAATCAATCCAACAAAGATCGAATTTTTATTGAAGTTTTTTGAAGATCATGAGCATAAGACAAAAACTGAACTCATAGCTAATGAATACACATGAAATTAAACATTGGTGTAACCCAGAACCCAAAGAATCTAGACAATTTTATAAGAAGATTGCTTTCGAGTTTTTTTACTCTCTCGATCTAATCTCTCGAGACCAGAAAAATACGATCACAATAAACACAAATATGTACAAAATCCTTCAAAAAAATTGAATTTTTCAAACAAAATATGCTTTAGACATACAGAATTTCACAGATTTCACGTTATAGTTGAAATTTTCAAGATATTTCAGAGGAAACTTGTGAAAAAATTAAACCAAAAATCGATTGCAGAAACATGAGAGTAGGAAGCAAAAACTAGAAACCTTAAAAGATTATCAAAATAAAATTGTAGGATTTACCGAAACTTGTCCTCTGTGTATAAGAAAAAGAGAATCGCAAGAGCTTAGTTGATATTTGTTTCAGTGGTCAGAGAAGGTTTATAGAACAAATTTTGACCTCGCTAGTTTTCTAGTATTTCGATATCTTACCCTTATTTATTATAATTTACACAAATAGCCAGTATAAGTTCAATGTGTTGAAAAACCCCAGGGACTCTTGACGAAATAAAATGTAGTTAATTATTCTATCTAAATTCATACTCCTTCTGTTTCATTTTTTTTTTCTTTTTGGTAATAAGGTGAAGATTTTATACCATTTTTTTTTTTTTTTTGACAGAATTACTAAGAGATCAGATATACCAAAACTACATACAACACTAAACAACTACAACATACAGCAACCGAACAAAGAGCTAACAAAGAGGACAACTTGGAGGAGAAGACACTAAGCATAAAAGGAGACTACACTCACGAAGACCCCGAATGCAACACTCAAATCTCAGCTCTCTTCAATGTTGCCACAAGTTAACCGTGCTCATTGGCCAGTCCTAGTTAACATGACATAGTTGATACATCTTGTAAGATAATACGAAGTTGTATTAGTATTAGATATAACATAAGCAAACGTCTTTTGCTTATCAAAAACCCAACCCTCGAGTTTAGCCCAACAAGCTCTTAAATCATGACTACATAAATTCCTAATTTCCTCCGACTCATAATCCACCACCACCCATTTCCACATCCCCGCGGCCACCTTCACCTCTGCATCCTCCATAATCTCCACCTCCTCCACAGTCGCCTTCCGCAGCTTTAAGCCCGCCTATAAATGCCAGGCAGAGAAATTGAAAACCAATATAACAAACAGTTGCTATGAGGATTATCTCCCCAGTGTTCATCTTTAAACGACGCACAATTAAGAGATAGTGAGTAATCATTCCTATGTTTTACATGTTCAAAACTAACTCTTATATCTTTGTTTAGTGATTAGATGGTTTGACTCCTTCCAAATGGATTTTAATTGGTTTATATGCTCCAAACGGTACTGTCACATTTATTTCACACGCTCTTGAGTCTTGACCATATCAAAACGAGAGAAGAAAACAAGCGCATGTACATTTAGAGTCGGTCTTGCAAATTGCAATACTCAAAAAAGCGGGACTGATCAGACAAAAGTTAAAAGTGTCTATATATATATATATGTGAGCATATTTGATAAACGCAGCCAATACTACCATTATTTATTTATTTTCTAAAACTAAGGTTAAATTTCATGGAATAGTAAATAACTATATACTAATCAAAATAATAATGTCTTTATAATCATCATATTAATGACATATCCGTGGAGATCATAAGATTTGTGCTAGTTAAACTTATAATTAACCCTAGCCGTAAAAAACCAATCTAGCATCATAGTAACTTCTTCTCCACGAAAATCAAACCCTAGACATCTTCGATTATTAACCGACAACAAATTATCCTACAATAATATTAATATCACGAAAGATCCATCAATATAAATTCTTCGGATCTACCCTTGGTTCGACCGATAAACATAACGGCTAGCCCAAAAGAGATAATGCAAGAAGTTAATCCCACTGAGCACACACATGAGCCAGTAAAATCTCTCGAGATGGTACTGGTTCAGATTGTTCCCCAAAAGCCATGGATTGTGATGGTTTAGGCCTGTGACGAAATTAACAGCCGAGACAAAAATAGAGTTCAAGTAATATCCCATTGCAAGAGACGTCCAAGAGAGCGAGGTCGCTAGGGAACGCATAGTAGAAGGAGCTTCGGTGAAGAAAAACTCCATCATACCAGCTAGAGTGAAGAGATCGGCTGATCCAAGAAACACATATTGCAGAGCCACCCAAAGAAACGTTATAGGAAGTGGCGAAGAAGAATAAGAAGAGTCGTTGTTATTTGAGCAGCAAGTAACAACAACGTGCTTGAGTTTGGTTTCGACTAAGGCTGCGACCGCCATTGCAACTATGGAAAGGACAAGCCCTGTTCCGATTCTTTGAAGATGAGTTATGTTAGTTTCAGTTTTTGTTGTTTTTCTAGCTACAGGAAGGAGGAGGTCGTTGTAGATCGGAGCTAAGATCATTATGAAGACGACCGGGGAAACGGGTAATGCCGCGGGTGGAACGGTTAATGACCCGAGGTTCGTGTTCATCGTCGAAGCTTGTTGGAAGGAAAACGTCGAGAGTTGAGCTAGACAGCAGTTAAGCATAATGGTAGACATGAAAATTTAAATGGGTAAAATCTTGATGACTATCTTCACGTCTTTGACTTGATCTTCAGTGCAACGGAGCGGTTCAGGTAGCGATTCCCGCTCTCCTATAGCTTTATCAAGGAACGGTCCAAGAATTACATCATCTCCGTCTCTGTTTTGCTTGCTTCCGTTGTCATCACAATCGTTTCTTGTATGACAAGTAACAACGTTTCTCGAAGTTCTTCTCTTATACTTGGCGTAGAAAGCAGCGGTTAAAACCTTGAATAGAGTCGTGATGGGACTCCCACTAGGAACTTTGAGGCGATAAAAGCGAGAACCGGCCGTGGAGACACCGAAACCATAGGACCAGCCTTTGTTGTCTTCGAGCCAGACCACAACCGTGACGGCTATCAATGCACCGCACGAGAGGCTAAAAAGGAAGTAGTTGAAGAAGAAGGATCTTTGTTTCCTCCCACTCGGTGTTTCTTCATCGAACTGTTCCGCTCCGTGCGGGGGCAACGAGCCTTTTATTCCTCCGACACCGAGAGCTACTAAGTATAGACCCACGAATAGAATTACACGAGACCATGGCTCCGTAGAGTGCTCATGGGCTTGGACCGTTAGTACCATTAAGCCCTGTATATGTTCCACAAATTAGTGCATATTCTTAAAAGAAATTAAGAATATTTAGAGTACTAACTTAAATGCATATTTTATATAATCATCTTAGAATCTAATGCACCTGTTAAACAAAAAAAAAATAGATAAAGTAGGAGTTTTTATTTATATACATATTCAGAAGAAAAAGCTAAATAATTTTCGAACCGAAAGTACTTTTCAACTGCACGAGTTGTACATAAAAAGAAAAGTTTCAGTTTAATTAGACCATTCTAAAAATGTAAGGAATTCAAGTATCTTGTTTATATTCACATTTAATATTTTAACAAACTCATTGTCTGAAGTCCATTTCCAATGACCTGGTGTTTAAAGTTTTTAATATTTAACTAAAGTCTACCTTAAACTTTTTTTTGTTCCTTTTAGTCATCAATTTATAAACCCTGAATTGAAAATTTATATAATGATATGTTTCATAGAAGTATAAATTAAAAGTGCTTACCAAGAATTCGATGGCTGCGCTGACTAGATAGATATGAAAAGTGGTGAAGAAAGCGTCAGCCAAAAACCCTCCGAGAAGGGCCAAGAAAAACGATGTTCCCCTAAAAGAGGTTACGGCGTTTGCAGCTCCTGACGGCGAAAATCCCATCTTTGTTGACCAATAGAGCACTATATTGCTCGCGTTTGCTAAGAACGCAAGGTTCTCCAATACTTCCACAGCTTCAAAATGTACATATATATAGCATATAAATCAATACTCCCATTTTTTAATTAAAAACAATAATGGTTTGAATGAATCTATAATTGTTTCAAAAGTAATCAAATTATTTGAAATTTATGTTTATATTATTATTATATATATATATATATTAAAAATGATTAGCTAGTAGGCAAGTATCAATTAGTTAACCATGAATGGTGATTTATTAATTTAAGTCATTTCTTGTTTTCCCTGCGAGATTCCTAACAATAAATTAACTTGTAAACAAATAAAACTAATTCACGTTTATAAGATAAAGGCTTATCTAGTGAAAGAGTTATAACCAAAGACATCGAGTTTTTAGAATGACTCACCCAAGACGAAAGAGGCAGCAAGCATACCGCCATGGCGGCCACGCAACGCCGGTCTATTTCGCCAGTCTACATAACCATTCCACGTGCTTAACCCATTTGCTTCATCCTACATATATTTGCACAAATGTTGACAACTTTCAAGTCTTTTTTTTGTTTTTTTGTAACTCTTAAATGTTAATTAGCTTATACTATTCGTCTGAACTTTTAGTTGGAGAGAGAATTGAAATCTCACCATTTGTTGAAATGCCTGAGACATGATCATCAAGAAACAGCTGTTTGGAGAATGAAAGCGAGTATATGATTAATGGCAATAGTGTGTATGGACATTTATAGAGATAGTGGAAGTAAGGTGTGTGGTTATTACAAACAAGCGAAAACTCTAGAGACTTAACGTACAACTTCGAAAACAGAGACGTTACTGTCTTTGATGTTGACTCTTTTTTGTATTTCCTCTGTTTCTTTCCTCATTAACAAGGCACCGTACATATCCTACAAGTTAGCTTCGTCGATTTCTTAGCTCCTTTGGTTTACGAAATTTCTCTAGTAAGTGGAATAAAAGACGCAACTCCTTCACTTGTAATCCCTCGGCTATGTTATAATCTTCCACAATAGGAAGTGGAGATGATTTTACAATATATACTGTATAAGGATATTAACCAAGCTATTTGGTTTTGAGTTAAAAGTTCATAATTCATAAAAAGCTATAAAATCAAATAAAATGAAATTTTCTAAATCTGTCCTGTTAAAGAAAATCAGAATCGTATAATCAATGAGTCTAATGGACGTGCCTTTTGTGACATAACCGTAAATGTGTGTTTTTTTCGGTAACTAAACGATCTTATCGAAAATCATTGTTAAACAGTTTATATAAATTTGCGACAGGTTTAAACTTTACTTATTTACTCTTTCATAGTCCCAAATTAGTAACAAATTAAAATTTTGGAAAGTCTAGCTATGATGAAATTAATATCCCATGACAATTGAGTCAACCCACACAATTAAGACGGTTATTCTGGTGTAGCTTTTTGGTCGGTTTTCAGAAGCTATAAACGAATATCTAGTAGAATGTCGTCGTATCTCTCCGAAAAGTTAAATTGCGTTTATAAGCAATTGGAGAATTCCAAAATGTAAACCGGTTAATGCTACATCGGTTCGATAGTGAAGGATCGTGTTGTAACTTGTATAAGAGGCGGTGAGAACGACTCGACCCATCTCTCAAATCTTATTGGTTCATACGCAAAATAAAAATTTGGCTATATTATTATAAATGCTGAAAGAACAATTGACATGCATATTTCATATGCAAGTTGTCTACAACATTTAACTCTTGTGATAACCGATATTCTTGTTTCATTGTCACGCGTGAGTTTTTAACCTAATATTATGTACCGCATCATTGGTAATTTTGAATGATAGGAATGGGGTTAACAAACCAAATCGATACGAAGTAAAACCAAATCGATTATTAATAAGATATTTTTTTGGGTTATCTTGGTGACAAAATTTTCAAAAATACCATTTGGTCAAAAAGGACCAAAACCGAATAACAGATATATAGTGAATGAAACCAAACCGAGTTTAAACCATACGTACTGGTATATAAACATGTGCTCAACTTATAAACAAAATTGAATTTAAATTGAACCAAGAAAGTTAAAACCGAACTAATTAAAACAGATTTTTAAGACTAAAACATAATCTTTAATACGTAAGATATTTTGACTAAACCTAAATTCGAAAACCAAGACTATAAATTCCAAAGTGATATATTTGCTTTTACTTCAGTTATTATTCATATGGAACCAAAATCTAGAAAAAAAATCATATTAGAACATGAAATGAACGCTAGTGGTCAGCTTCTCTTCAGCAGCGATTTGCAAACTTAATTTTCCCATAAATATATTCTTCAACGTTTCTGGAATACATTAGCAGCCGGTTCAACAACCGGTAGAAGAGAAACCAAACCAAACCAAACCGGTTAATCCATCAACTATTTATATGTGCATATATACAAGACAAGATATAATGCTTTGGTAAATGATTTCCCCATGAGATTGGGTATATCATTTTTGGGCTACCACCACCACTGCAACAACCACACTCCATTCTTAATATGACGCTTTCTGTGGATGATAAATTTGCAGGAGAAATTTTTTATCAATCGGTACGATAATATAATAATAACCACCTTCTACAATCGTCCAGTTTGGATGGTGGCCTAGTTCTTCCCGCAATTTACGAAAGGCCCCACCTTTTTAACCATTGAATTCTATACTCTACTCTAGACGTTACTATAACACTCCAAACCGGAATATTCCGGTAATGTCCGGTTTTGGTTGAGGAAATCGTAGCTGGTTCGTTTTTGGGGAAAATGTCGCTTGATATTTTATTGGATTTATGAGATATGCAAAAAAAAAAAAAAAAAAAAGTTATAAGTAAATTGGATCCATTAGCTAAACGCGATAAAAAGTTATAAGTAAATTGGATCCATTAGCTAAACGCGATAAAAAGTTATAAGCATATGATTTTGAAAAATCAAGAGATACTAGAAAGGCCACATTGAAATATTCAAGAATATATATATATGGAGTACTCAGCTTTCACATTTCAACTTTCCACCAACTCCATTTTCTTTCAATAGGTTTTAAAGATTTGAAGTTAAAGACTAACACATACATCTATCAACCAGAATCTGCATTTCTTTTGTTAACAGTTGTAGAGGAATATCGAATCTTGTTAAAAAGGGTTGTGGACCAAAACGAAAAAATTCAGACGTGTACTGAAGTTATAGGATTTTTTTTTTTAACTTGTGTTTTATTGAGTTTAGCTTTAACAAATTCCAAATTTATACCTGCTAACAATATAAAGAATTTGTTTTCTTTAAATTCATACGGTGAATGTGAATTTAATTACTTAGTGGAATACAGAAAATGAAAAGAAAAGATGAATAAGTATTATATATTTTCCCGAACAAATTAGGTTTCGTATATCCTTATTTGGAAACTCAACTTCACCACGACAGCCGTCCAAACATGTGTCAAACAGTCCATCTTTAAAACACAAAATGATATTTTTATAAGACAATTAAATAATTCTTTAATACAATTCATATTATATACCTGTATATGTTAAGTAGTTTGGTTCTACCTGTCAAATATCTCAAATTTTGATTATGTATATACTTAAGCTTTACAAACAAAAACACTTGTTATGAATGAACGTATTTATTTAGTCATTCACATACGTTCAAGTCATGTATACATGAATCAAACATCTTCACAAGATTTCCACCATTGTGTATGAATTATATATGTATAGCATTCGATCGTACATGTCGCTTGATGATTCATCAAAATTTCATGTTTTCCTTCAAGTAACATACGATTGATTGCTGCAAAGAGAAGAAATCGAACCATATTAGTAATTCATCACGTTAAACCATTTAATCTTGTCTTTGATTGCAAATAAAAGTATGATGAAGTTAGAGAAACCGATCAAACTTACGAGAAGGCAGAGGATGACACAAGCGGCTGCACCTGGGAACAATGCGTACCAGAGATTTAAGTGATGGAACTTTGCTCCATCTATGAACATTAGTGGTAAGCTCGCCGCTGTAATTTTTATTTATTTATTAATCAGATAAATGAAAGAAGATATATCAATATTTTCTCACACAATTTGTAAAGTAATAAACGAAAAAAAAAGTGGAGGAAATGAAAACGGGGAAAAGAGAGAAACTGTTAATAGTATATAATTATATGAAGAGGACGTTTCTGCACCAACCAAAAGTTTTGGGTTATTCATTATGCTATCTAAAACTCACGGGGCCAGATTATTACAGTTTGTCAGCTGTAGAGTAGGGCATGGGTGTTCTGGTTTGGTTTCTTTATGGGCTTTGGTTGATTCAGATCTTTAAAAATATGGGCTAAAAATCAAATGATTCATTTTCTTTTCTTTAACGTTGCTGTAAAAATCTCGAGCTAAAATTAAGTAACGTCACATTCATAAGTCATAACCAATTATATTATTATGTTTGGTTTTGATTCTGTATGCAACATACACATTAGATTATGTATGTTGTTCTACTAGTATTTGTTTTCTTGTTAAAGAGTTAAAAAAAACTTCGAAGCAATTTTTTTTAAAAAAAGTGATTTTCATAAAATAATAAAAATATCAAATACTATATATACCAGGAGGGTGATTGGCTCGAGCAATAACCATAAAAGCAACGGAAACGGCGAGGGCGACGCTACGGGCGAGCCAGCCTGGTCCAAAGACGGAGAAGGCTACCACTCCAATCGCGGCACAACCTATTTGAGCCAAAAACATATTGTATTTCTGAAAATATAAGAAAAAACAAAACCCTCCCCAATTAATTAATTATTTTAACTAATATTATGAAAAAATTACTACAGTAATTAGCATTTAAAGTTCCTATAATTACATGATGTGATGGCACTACAAAAAAAAAAAAGTTAAAGCACAAGAACAAAATTAGAAGAAAATCTTCAATGGATATAGAACTCGGTACTGGGAACATATATATTTCCATTACTTTCTACTTTCCACTATTTAGTTCCTCTATGTTTGTTTTACACCATTCAAATCCTAACAACTTACTTAGGTAATTTGCGTTTTATATCTCATGGAAAACACACAAAGAAGCATATATATATATATATATATAAGGATGAAATGATATACCCGAGCAGCAGGAGCAGAAGGAGTGATGAAAAGGATGGCAGAAACGGCACCGAGTGGTGCAACTGACATTGAAATCCCTTTTGGAGATAGCAATTGATCCATTCTTCCCAGTATCGCCATTGCCGCAAACGCTCCTACTCATATCCAAGATTAGTTAAGAAACCAAAACAAATGGTATGTACTATCACAACTCACATTTTTGTAAAGGGTCTAATAAAAGAGTTATGAATGAAATATTATTAAACTTAAATATAAAACCTTGACAAAAATGAATCCAAAAATATCACATGATAACATGTGTTAGCTTTGAATCAAAGACACTTGTCTACAAGCACAATTATCTTTATGAACATAAAATCTGTTTTGCATTTTTTTCATAAACCAATGGTGTAAACTTTCCAGTATATAGGAATATCTATGCGTTTAGTAACATTAGTTTAATCAATTGAACGTTCCAAATTTTACCAAAAACTTTGATTCGACTTTTCAACGCTGACGTTATAAAAGGTTGAGTTTATCTAATTTTGTAATTGATTTCGGTTGAGATTTAGATCAAGTTCAACCCATAGATGGGTAATTATAGCTGACACATGAATATGATTTCATATTTATTGGAAGAAGTCAGCTATAATCCTTGAATAATAATATAATCTCTCTGTCAGCATAGGGTTTGACTAAACATAAACTAGATTCTCAAGAAATAATTAAAAACAAAAACATTAGTTTGACTACATGTATTCCCATCGTTAAGGTATTTTATAAGCATGTTATGTTACCGCATGCCACGATTCAAATATTTACTCTAATTAACGAGTACTTAATCTTTGGATATATTTATGTCATAAAACTATGTGCCATATTTTCCAGGTAATAATTATTGATTTTTCAATTTATTTAAGATTTGTTACACTAGTTTTCTACTTTTCTTACATTTATACTGAAAAACAGGTCTTTTTAAATTACAAAAAAAAACAAAAAAAAAAAAAACAGGTCTTTTATAGTCAAATACTACTACTGTTTGAAGGTAAATTCGGTAAATCTGTCAAACTCGAACGGTAGGTTATATAAATGACTACTTGGCCTTAGGAAGAGACACATAACTCTCCTCTCACATATTTTGCCTCTCCTCATCTTTTTAGTCAGTCAGAAAATAATATTGTCCATTAATTTTATTTTTTTTTTTGTGCACCTCTTCTCTTTTTCCCTTTTTTTTTTTGTTCTAAACTTTTATAACCTAATCGCCACTTGTAGTTCTTCTGAATGAGAACCAAAGTGCATCAATTTTTGAAGATCGACAAAACATTAGTAAAAGAATTATGATCTTAAAACATGACAAAAACTAAAACTAAAAGATTTGTTAGCAATAGTACTTAGTATAGAATATTTTTGTTTAATAACTAACCAGCTGCAGGCCAAATGATGTCACTCAGCATCAGAGCCGTAGCCGCCGCCATCTTCTCTGGCTTCCAAGAGTCCCACGACGGCGCCGTCAAGTTTCCCGCCGACGCCACCACCGTGCTTACTCGCCGAACGTGGCTTAAAGACGCCGGAGTCCTCAATTGCCTCAAGGATTCATTATAAGTAGAGAGCCTGATAAAATGCCGGCTCGAACCGTTGACCAGCATTGGCGGAGATTTTGAAGCCGCCGCGAGGTTCCGGCGAAGAAGAGGTAGTGGCTTCACCGGGACAGAAGCCATGATCGTAAAATGGTTCTTTGAGGTGGAGAATAAAGATAAGACCGCTCAATAGTGGAATTTTGATCTAAATATCTTAGCAAAGGCTAAAAATACCGTTTCTCTCTGTTTTCCTAACCAATAGGAGAGAGACAAGTGATACATGTATGCATATATATACATGCAAATGTGTTCATTTATAGCGTAGATTAGCGTATACTTATACTTCCATACACATCTATATTAGCAATGGATATTAAGTGAAAATTTTATATTTTGGTTAAAATTACGAATATTGTTAAATTTGATCATTTCTTTTTTATGCTGCTAGTTGCCGTTTAGCTTTTATTTTCTATATAAAAGTACATGAATATTTATTAGTAATGTTTCTAAAATACGATCAATATGCCCGTACATATATACAATGTATTAATAATATATTAGAGTATTTTTAAGCACTAATATATATATATATATATTGGTATGAAAAGTTCACTGTTATTGTGAAATATAGAAAATCTATTAATAATACTGTAAACTATAGTAAAATTTTGCTATCAATTAATTGAGAATTAGGTTTTCCTTAATATTGGATTTTATAAGCAGAAAATAGATTTTCTATTAACGGCAAGCGGAATATAGATTAAAAATTCAAATTAATCTCCAAAAATTGTAGTTATTGGCTCTTTATATCAGTTTATATAAAGGCCAGATGAAAATTATGTTCAAGGGAAATCAATCTCTATAATCTAAACCCATATGACGATAACTATTATACTGATCGCTTATAATTACATGTAAAAGAATCGAATTTTTCAAAAGTTACGAGTATCTTCCAAAAGGTTCTAAAGATATCAATGGTCTCTTGTACATATGTAAATTGAAATTATATAATCAATTACCACGCAATAATATATATAGTATATGGTGTATATGGTAGGGCTTAAAATGAAATTTGAAGTATGATTTTATTTTATATCTATTTTATGTACGTGTAGATAGCAATGCGTATAGGGCAAAAAAGCGTTGGCCTTTAAGGAGGTGGATGGGGCTTGACGATGTCTCTCTTCCTTTAAACGAAAGGTCATTTTTATACAGAGGATAATATAAAATATTCCAGAAAACAAATCAAGAAATTATCAACTCTAACAAAGTTTCAAAGTTTGTTTTTATTACATCTCAACATTTTTTTTTTATATAATATCTCAACATTTTCTTGTAAAAATAATAAGATTTGTTGACAAATACCATTTTCTTAAGAAAAATAATTATTATTCGGAAGTATTTAAGTTTTAAGAGATACGAAGAATCGCGTAAAATACATATGTTTAGGAGAGCACTGAATAGTGGTTTTGTTGGTATATTTGGCATTATTCTTGTAGAATTGCTGCATCAAAATTGTGATTTGCATAGCTTTTTGCTATTATAGTTGGCATTAACTTATCGGAATAGCATAATTCCACCATTTTGGTTTAAAGATGTTGTGAAGTAACCATAACCATAGATTCGGAAACTAAAATGTCGTTAACAATTTTGTTTAGTGCATACTAAACCGAAATTTTAATACAGTATTTTGTTTTCTATCCGGATTTGAAAGAAAACAAAATAAAGACACCATCCGGATCAATTGATACATAACAAGAAACAAATAAATAACAGACCTCTCATTCTCAAGCCAACTCTGCTTTGAATATTGAAAAATCGACTATATCATTACAAAAACATAAAGCGCACAAGAACAATGCACCTCAATAATCTTACTCCACCTTCAATTCTAATTTACAAACAAATCCCTCGATCCCAAATCACAACGCTCATAATACAACAACAAAAAAGGTTGCGACCTAAAGATTTTCCGGTTACTTTTAGCCGCGCATAAGCCCTAACAGTAATCGGAATGAGAATCATCGTAGTAATCGATCGCAGAAGAAGGCGACATTACTTCTTGTTCAAGCAACTGAACCACCTGGCTCATAGCCGGCCTGTCCTCCGGGTTAGAGTCTGTACACCTCGCAGCTATCTCAAGCAATGCCTCAACTGAGTCTTCATCCACATCGGTGCATCTCTTGTCCATTACATCTTCTAATCGATTCTCTTTCAACAAAGTATTCATCTGAGTGAGTGAAAGAACATTTTTTTAGAAACCGAATCTTATAAAGTGAAAACAGAACGGTTCTTGTCGGAGGAAAAATCTGAGCTTTTTTTCTTACCCATCCGACTACGTTTAAGCCTCTTTTAACGAATGCCGGGTCTGTTGGTCTTTTTCCGGTAACGAGCTCAAGGAGAAGAACTCCAAAGCTGTACACATCAGATTTCTCAGTCGCTCTACCATTTTGCAGATACTCTGTTTCCAAGATTCATCAGAAAGTTATAAACTTTAGTGTCTGAGATTCATCGGAGAAGTTAGGAAAGAAGAGAACCTGGAGCAAGATAGCCAAAGGTGCCAGCTACCACAGTTGTAACATGAGCCTCTTCGTCAACAAGAAGCTTTGCGAGACCAAAGTCCGAGACTCGAGGTTCTAGTTTATCATTGAGTAGAATATTACTCGATTTTATGTCACGGTGAACTATTTTGGGACTACAATCATGGTGCAAATACGCTAGACCTCTCGCGGAACCTAGCGCTATTCTCAACCGAGCGTTCCAATTCAACAATACGTCTTCTTGGGCTCGTTCTTGAGAGGAAAAGAAGCCAAAAAAAGAGAGATTAAAACAGCATATCGCAGACCAAAATGAAAGATAAGATATGAATAAGTAAGTGCATTTACCATGGAGAAGATCGTCTAAGCTCCCCAAGGTTAGATAATCATAGATGAGAAGTCTTGAAGTTGGTAAGCGGCAGTATCCACGTAGGTTCACTAGATTGATATGTTTGACACTACCTAAAATCTCCAACTCACGCTCAAAAACTCGGTCTGATCCTTCTCTACTCCTATCTATCTTCTTAACCGCAAAGGTTCCAAGATCGTTCATTACCATTCGATAAACCGTGCCAAATCCTCCCGAACCAACAATGTCTTCCTCGTCAAGAGACTCTAGCTTCTCGATAAGCTCAGTTGAGGAGTATGGAAGATCACCATGGAAAGTAATAAGCTTTTTACCTTTATTAAAGACACATGAAGACACCAATTTAGAAAAATGACTAGCAAGAAAAAAATTAGAAAACTAGTTTTTTAGTTATGCGGAATTTACTCGTTTCGGATGGATCCTTTTGTTTCTTGACTTCTGTGTACTTCTTTACTGTTCTTTCCTTCTTTGAGAGCATCCAAATCCATAGGAACACAAATATTACAATGAATGCAAGAGCCATTGTAGACATTGCTCCAATCAAAATTCCTTTAATCAAGCGTGATGATCGCTTTGGAGGATCTGTGTGGATTTCAAAAGATAAATCAAGAATCAGAAAGTTTAGTCAAGAGAGCCTTGAGTAGCTATGATTAGGTTTAACCGTAGGATCTTGCCTGATTCATCAGCACTTTCAGCATGAGGAAGAACAACAGGGAAACCCATTGATGATCTACATGGCTTGTGAATTTGCCGGCCACAAAGATCCAAATTACCAGTGAATCTAACAGTAAAGACAATACCACAATCAAAAATAACATCTTAGTCTACCATAAGCAAACAAATTTAATGATGTAAAACCATCAGTTATATATATAGAAGGGAAATCTCACGTTTCGACCCCGAATCTGCTGAGAACTCCAATATCCGGGATCTCGCCAGAGAAAAAGTTGGTAGACAAGTTCCTATATCAAACAAAGAGTTCAAGAACATATACATTAAACAGACAACTCTTGCAAAGTTACATCTAAAGGCGAGATTTTGTTTGAACTTACAAGGAGCGTAAACGCGACAGTCGACTAATAGAAGAAGGAATAGCACCCTTCAATGTATTGCTTGACAGATCTCTGAAAACATCTCAAACATCCTCAATAACTATTGAAACTCACAATTTCTTTGAAACTAAAAGACAATACAGTTTTTTGAATCTTACAGTATAGTAAGAAAAGTAAGGTTGCCTATATCCGGTGGAATTCCGCCTTGAAGATAATTAGCCCTTAAATACCTGAAAACATGTATAAACAGATACACCAATGTGCATAGCTCAACACTCGTAAAGGTTTAATATTCACAATTGTCTTAGTTGCAAAGATTTAGGAGACCAATGGGTAAATAAGCTTTGACTTACATAGCTCTGAGCTCAGTGCAGTTGGTGATTTCATTAGGAATTGTCCCGTGTAAGCTGTTCTGATGAAGTGCCCTACACAACTCCCACCAAATTTGATTGGAAACAAACTACTTAAAGATACAAGATTTAGCATAAAAACCAAATCTACATAGATTTATCACTCACAGTCTCTGCAATCTATTAAGTTTTCCAATGCTTGGAGATATTACTCCTCCTAGTTGCATATAAGGTAAGTTTCTGCAATATCCAGGGAAAAAAATTCAGATAAAGAAAGAATCGAACGATTGAGAATGTAGTGAAGAAGAGGGGAAAGAGCATTTACATAGAAACAACTCTTTGGTCTTGAGGATTACAGGAAACGCCAGTCCAAGAACAAGGAGACTCGTCTGAATCTTTCCAGTTCTGTAGAGAGTTCCTCGTATCATTCAATCCGCTTTTAAATTCCAAAAGAGCAAATCCTATAACATCAAAGCTCCATGGAATTAAAAATGTTAGAAATGTCTTCAGCAACAACTTCCTGAGCTAGTTCAAAAACCCGATGATCAAATCTCAGATTTCTCACCAACCAAAAAAAAAAAAGTAAAGACTTATGAGAAAAAGTATTAGAACTAACCATCAAGAGTGAGAGCAAAGGAGCACGAAACGAAAAGAGTTGTTGCAGAAATTACTGAGAAAACCCAATTTGACATACCCATTTCCCTGATTTCATATGAGAGGTTCGATACGAAGAAAGATGAGATTTTTATCCCCAAACGAGAGCCCTAATTAGTGATTGGGTGTGAGGAAGGAAGACTCATGATGAAAAATCTTACTTTTGTTTTTCCTAAAAAGAATTCTTTAATTTATCCTTTTTTATTAAGTACTGTATTTTGGTTTTTGTTTTTCCCTCTTCTTTTCGAGCTAAGTGAAAGGTGAGATTTTTGAAAATCTGTACTCTTGGAGACTTGTGCAGAGGAGAGAGAGAGTGAGAGACCCGTTGCGGGGAGACATAATTCAAAAACCTCTCTACCTATCAATATACTCGCGAGTATAATTTTGAAGTCTACTCGCTAATCGTTTAACTCAAAAGACACGTGTCCGTCAATAAAAGCGAGTAAATTAATAGATTGTAATCGAGACGCGAGTGAAAGCTACCGCTAGTGTGTCGTTTTTGTATTTACTTTGTCTGAGAGATCTGCATCAAAACCAAATGTGTAATCTGACAAACTACAAGAGTATTAACACTAATGTCGTCTGTATTATTTTCAGACGTAATAAGTTTCATAGCAACATTATTATTACACCAAAATCAAATTTACATTATCGGTGGTTTTTTCTTCCGAAAACTGTATTTATATTTGCCACAACAATGGGCCGAGCTCAAACAAGAAATCCAAAGCCCCTAAGACTCGGTCAAAGTTCAACTTCAAGATGGGAATTGTTTTATATCTTTAATTATTTAGTTAAATATTAAAATATAGGGAAATATATAGTTTTTTTTTTTACTTTACTAATTTTATAAAAACTTTTAAATCATAAATGTGGTAATCGATCACCTAAACTGAATAATTGGGTGATCACTAGAAAGACAGCCGAGTTTTAAACCATGGTAATTTTAACATCCTAATTTACTTCATGATAACATTCGAATTCCTTGGTCTACTTCCGAATCAGATCAAAGCTAATGTCCTTAAAAAGAGATTAGGAGTTGACAAAGCAAGTTTCTGATAACAAAGACCAAATATCTATCGAACTCAAGCCTAAACGAAGGTTCAAACCAAAGACGGAACAGAGTTTTAACAATAAAAGTACACAAACAACATCAAGAATTGAAAATACAAGCAGAAAAAAACCTCCAACTGGTAGTTGAGGTTTTTAAAAAAACGACTAAATTTTTTTAAAGGTGGGTTTGACTAAATAACTCTCAGTACTCTTCCTCTTGTTGGTATTCAGCTTCTTCCTCATCATCGTACTCACCTTCTTCATCTGCAGTTGCGTCTTGGTATTGCTGGTACTCTGAAACAAGATCGTTCATGTTGCTCTCTGCTTCTGTGAACTCCATCTCGTCCATTCCTTCACCTGTGTACCAATGCAAGAAAGCCTTCCTCCTGAACATAGCTGTGAACTGCTCACTCACACGCCTGAACATCTCTTGGATCGATGTTGAGTTGCCAATGAAAGTGGAAGCCATCTTCAGACCAGTAGGCGGGATGTCACAGACTGTTGATTTCACGTTGTTGGGGATCCACTCGACAAAGTAGGATGAGTTCTTGTTCTGTACGTTTAGCATCTGCTCATCCACTTCCTTTGTGCTCATCTTGCCACGGAACATAGCAGAGGCTGTGAGGTAGCGTCCGTGTCTTGGGTCAGCAGCACACATCATGTTCTTGGAGTCCCACATTTGCTGGGTGAGTTCAGGGACTGTGAGGGAACGGTACTGCTGAGACCCTCTTGAGGTGAGAGGAGCAAAACCGACCATGAAGAAGTGAAGACGAGGGAATGGGATGAGATTCACGGCAAGCTTACGGAGGTCAGAGTTGAGTTGACCAGGGAACCTCAGACAGCAAGTCACACCAGACATCGTGGCAGAAATCAAGTGGTTCAAATCACCAACTGCAGACAGAGAATGAGCAAGGAATGTAAGCCATAGACATATTCAACAAACAAAATGAGCACAGTTACAAAGACTGCAGAAATTACTATATCATAAAGCAGACAGTACACTTTCACAATTCAATAATCACCAACGCATTTGCATATCTCTTATGTTACAAGAAGTACCATGACACTTCACAAGAAAGTATTACTCTAATAAGATTAATGAGTAGCAGCTAAGGACTTATTGTGGTGATGATATCAACGTAGATAAACAGATAATACCAAACAGAACCAATAGCACACAAGACAGGATATATATGAACAAGAACGGACCACTATAAATAGTAACAAAACAACAAACTATATAGAGAAAGAGAGCATCAGTCAGGCGATAACTTGCAGATCCAAAACCATAACATGTTAACCATCTAGGCAAATCATTGTAAGCATAGAACAAAAGGCATTTGTGAAGAACACAATTGGATAACGACGCTTACAGCTGGGGGTAGTGAGTTTGAGAGTCCTGAAGCAAATATCGTACAAGGCCTCATTGTCAAGAACCATGCACTCATCAGCATTCTCAACAAGCTGATGAACAGACAAGGTAGCATTGTAAGGCTCAACAACAGTATCAGAAACCTTAGGAGAAGGAAACACTGAGAATGTAAGCATCATTCGATCTGGGTACTCTTCACGGATCTTGGAAATCAACAATGTTCCCATACCAGATCCAGTTCCTCCTCCCAAGGAATGACAAACCTGAAACCCTACAGAGCAAATGGAATCTCACACTTCAAACTCCAGTACATATAAAAAACCTAAAATCGAATAGATCTACAAGAAGCAGAAGAAGATTTACCTTGAAGACAGTCACAGTTCTCAGCTTCCTTGCGAACAACATCAAGCACGGAATCGATCAGCTCAGCTCCCTCCGTGTAGTGACCTTTCGCCCAGTTATTTCCGGCACCAGATTGGCCAAAGACGAAGTTATCAGGACGAAAGGTCTGACCGTACGGTCCAGATCTGAGACTATCCATAGTCCCAGGCTCCAAATCCATGAGCACTGCCCTAGGAACGAATCTACCACAACTAGCTTCGTTGTAGTAGACGTTAATGCGCTCAAGTTGTAGATCTGAGTCTCCAGTGTAGCGTCCGGTTGGATCGATGCCGTGCTCGGCGCAAACCACTTCCCAGAACTTGGCGCCGATCTGGTTACCGCATTGGCCACCTTGGATGTGAAGGATCTCACGCATCTTCGGTTGAAAGAGTGAACGGAGAAGAGATTTGAGGTAACGAAATCGAAATCTGGAGGAAGGAGAGAACTCTAAGCTTAGGGTTTTCAGAAAATGAAAGAAAGTGTGAGTGAGTTTTTATTTATTGCTCTCTGTGTGTTTTTTTCTTTCTTTTCGAAATTCAAAATTTTAAAATGGTCCGTTTCTTCTTCTAGTGACTGCAATTTCTAGATTTTTGTATTTTTCCCAATATTATTAATTTTTGTCTGGATATTAAAAACTACAAATTGCAAGAGATTAATGTTTCTTTTTGTTTTTTTGTTTTTGTAGTTTCTAATTTTGTGCACATGTTTTTGGCAGGCTTTGGGCCCATACATCAAGGGTTAAAAAAATGGAATAATGGAAGAGCACATGTTTGTTTTTTTGCATGTTATAACTTATAACAAAGGGAAGAGAACGTGTTTGAAAAAGACAAATTCGGAGCCTAAAGATCACAATGTAAATGGATTTTGAGCATCAGCAATTGACACCAAAGAAGTAAGGCAATCCAATTCTTGCTTGATTGATATTTACAAGAAACCATCAAAAAAATCAGCCAACACACATGATATTAACTATCTTTAAGAACAAAGCGTTTCCAAACACATGAAACGTTAATCATGCAGCGGTACATGTAGATCTAGTTAACGATCACAAGCTTATAGATGATAATCGTCAAGGTGCCAAAAGTTGTATAGGAGTGACATTTTTTCCTTCAGATAGTAGATATAGAGTTCTTTTCTATATCCCGTTTAAAGTTGGGTTTCTAATTGGACTTGAAATTTGGGCTACCTGTTAACAGAAAAGCCCATTTTAATAAATCGACCAAAAATTAATTGGTGGTTTGAACTAAAATCAACATGAATATTAACGTGCCATCTTGCTTTTATACAAAACAATATAAATCTGTCGGAAATAATATTTGATTTTATTGTTGTTATATTACGTATTAAGACAGCCTATTAAATTTTAAAACATTCCTACCAAATGGTTTCTAATCCGGT
The DNA here is from genome assembly GCA_028015245.1 of Cardamine occulta. NCBI lineage: Eukaryota > Viridiplantae > Streptophyta > Magnoliopsida > Brassicales > Brassicaceae > Cardamine > Cardamine occulta. Next base: position 2,226,055 of record CM051392.1, read on the forward strand.
AATTTGCTTTCTCTGTTCTGAGAGATCAAAGAGGTCATTATTCGTACCAAAGCTTTATGATAAATCTGTATTTCCATAGATTTTTAGAAAAAAGACAAAAATTGAACCTATACATTGTTAGAAAAGCTATAGAAATCCGTATTTCCAAGTTCCAACTATTGTTCAGATTTGATATAAATTATTCTTTTCTTGTTATTTTTAATATATATATAAAAAATCCCCACTCAGAAACAATTAATGGGTTCAGAATTTACCATACTTATTCGTAATCCTCTCTTCTTCTTTTATTTTATTTTATTCTTCAGAAAATCTCGGAATCGAATTATATGAAACGCATTGTGCATAGGAGAAGTTGATATTATTTATAATTCGTAACTATATGACTTTGTTTGGCAAGTGATTTTGACTAGACATTGCTGCTGCTGCGACTACCACTCCTAATCCGTCACTGTTTCTTTCAAAATATTCGCTATTCTCCATTTTCAAACATATTCTATTACCATTATTACTATTTCGATCTGGTTCTTTGTCCCAACTTTCAACACTTTGCGTAAACCTAAAGTTACTGATAATAACAACGACTTGCAATTTAGTATTCCGTTACTTGTACAAGTTGAAGAGTATTTTAGACTTTAAAGTCAGAGAAAAAAATATTCTTTCAATTTGTTACTTTTACATGGAGTAACTTTTTTTTTTATTTGTGTATCAGTGTATGTTTTATAGAATATCATATATTGACAAAATTAAATTTTAAAATCTTATGACATCATAGTTTGAGAATATAAAACGATTTTTTTAGAAATAATAGTTCTGTGACGTTCAAATGCAGTTAGTTCAAGTTACAAGTCGGAATAGTTACAGTCTTACAGGATATAACACTATATATTACGTAGGTTTGTAAAAGTAGAATCCACGTTTATTCTCTAAATTCTCAATAATATGGCAACGATAAATTTGACAATTCGTATATATATTATTCTAACCTAAAAATAATCAATAACTAATGACCCATCAGAGTTCACTCATTTAACTCGTCAACTTAGTTAAATTTGATCACCTAATAACTTATTTATTAAATAAACTTAAAATGTAATTCAAAATTTACGAAAACTCGAGCTAAATTGAGTCAATTCATCATTCATGAGTACAAATAAACTATTTCGTTCTACATATGATGATACCATACATTTATGTGTGTATATTTGTATTATGTCTATATTGTTATGACTTATGACTTATATTTGGTGACTAACTAGCCCTTGGACAAAAACAGAAACATATCAACACATGTAAGAATCCTTAAACAAAAATGGTCTGAACTTTAGTAAATCCATAATTGATATTAGAATAGCAAACATATGAACTTGTTAATAGTCTGTTGTGCTTTTAACAAACAAAAAAAATTAGTATGTTGTGTACGTCACATATTTTCACGTATTTTTTCGATTTAGTTTTTGTTTCTTTCTTATCATAAATTTCTCCATTTAGTTATAATCCAAATTATTCATGTACTTTTCTATCTAACCCGATTAATAAATTAGAGATAGCAAATACGATTTCTTTTTTTTTTTTTTTTTTTTTTAACAAACACAGGTTGTTGGCATATATTCAAATTGAAGAACAAAAACATCGGACTTTCTTCTAACAAGTACATGATATATATGTTATTTTTGTCACACAAGTACGAGATTTGTTAAAACATCCTTTTCGTGATATATAAAAAGACCACATTTCTGTTGACAAAAACGACCACAATTTTCAATTGGAACAAATTCAAAGCTGCAGAATAAATAAACAAAACTAGAAAAACGAGTTCAAAAATCAAATATTATATGCTGATTGATGTCATTTGTGCAATTGATTTTGGACCTCTGAAAGTGCTTACATGTGAAAGTTATACGCATTCTAAAATGTATGTCATTGTGATTAAACAAATTTTACTTTTGTGTAATCGATTTGATAGATAATAAGTAGTCATTTAAGAATTTGTTCTGCTTCAAATTGGACCAACGAAGCATGGAGTTGGACCATTTTTAATGGAATAGGCACTATGCAACTTCATTATTGTCATAACAAAACTCGACATGTGGCTTCGTCTTTAGAGAAATTAGTAAGATAAGTGAAAGTGATAAAATTCATGTGGTCCTTGATTTTTCAGAAGGCCAAGGTAGAGTGAGAATCAGAACACTTTTAGGAAAATGAAAATACTAGCGTGATAAGTTCTTTTATTCTTATAATTGAAAGGGAAAACAAATTAAACTAGCTTTTCGACTGTCAAAAAGAATTCAAGATACTAAAACCATTAAAAGTGAAAGTGAAGTGATTCCATGAAAGATTGAAGAGAAAAAATATCATCCATCACTTACGGAATCAAGAACATGTTCGTTTGATTTTTTTTTGTTACTAATTAAATCAGGGCACTTGCACTTACTAATACTAATTTAATCTCAATAATATAAAACCCTTTAACAAAAAAATTCTCAATAATATAATTAAAAGTTTATGATATTCATGGATGCTGCAATACAACCGCATCCACCGTTTTGACGTTTTTAAGAACGTTTTATTGTGTTTTGGTCAAGCAACATTTTTGAGCGTTATAGCCCTTTTCGGATATAACCGCACTCACTGTTCGCGTGGGAACAACAGTCATTGGTCAAATACAACTTTTATAACAAAAATATGTGCGAATTGGGATAGCAATACTAAAAAGTATTTAGATGACTAGACCACCCTACTAATAACTACTGGTAAAATTAGGCAATTTATATTTTACTATCAAATTTACAGTTTACTATTTACGTTATATTTCTATGTCGTTCATCTCAGTTTAACCATAGTTATGCCACTTTTATAAAGGACCAACCCTAATCGTTTTTGCCGTTTCCACCATTCATAAATGATAAAACTATGAATCTTATCAACTCAAAATTTTAAAATGGTGATTTACGGTTTAAATTTTGTTTTAGTCAAACAAAATTTTCATTTCTAAATTCTAAATGTTATTCCTAAGAAAATCAGTATTTTATATCTTACCAGCTTTAAAATATTCTATTCGTCAATAGTTAGATGCATGGCATAATACATACTTGTTAGTTCTCGAATTAATTTAATAATTCCATCAAAAGATGTGTGAATGTACAATATGGCCAATAAAGAAAAATAAATTATTAAAAATTTAACAATTCGCACAAACGAATCTACCGAAGGATAGATGACGATGTAGTATTGATATGGTCTAGTGTTTGATATCATTTTTGCTAACTCGAACATTCTCACTGATCATATATATATATATATATGATCTCAAGCAATGCTGTAAAAGTCGGATTAGGACTGTATCTCCACTTTATCCATATTCATCCTCTCCTCACTTTTTCCCGGGACAGAAGAACACGTTGATTTATATTATATTTCGTTTTGAAATATCAGATGTCTAAACGGTTAATGATACAAGTTAGTCTCTCTCTTTCGGAATATAATATATTTTGGCTAAAAACACACAATTTAAGAAACTAATTAATGCTTTTTAATTTTATTTTTTTAATAATAAAATAATAATTTCTAATTACAGATAATTTAACCAATGATAAAATAAACCACATAATATAAATAGTATGTGATATCCTACCTACCAAACAGCCATTAAAAGACCAGAGATTTAGATACTTTCCAATTCATAAATTTAGTACACACATAGAACCAGAAATACACAATCGAATTGCCTTGAGTCTAATCAAATAAAACTCAAAAGACTAACACACCATTCTGTAAATTAATCGACATTATACCAACCAAAATCAAATGCAGTCCTGTCCAAACCAAACTTTATGCTAACTTCAATATCTTTTAGCACTTTTCAAACCGAAACAAACCAAAGCAAAGTGAATGCATATATAGGTTTTCTGTTTTCAAGTCTTTTGTCTTTTCAAGGACCAATTAGTCGGAGTAATAAGGAAACAAAAACAAATCCCCTTGAAGAATACTTTTTCTTTGATGATTCCAGCCACTCATCATTTGTTATTGTGGTCGTATATATCTTTAGTGGCACTTTCATACACAAGAGTATCAATCAAGATATGGACCAATCTATTCCCCTCTCAGCATTATCTCTCTAGACGCCAACTTCGTTATCAATAAATTTTCTAGGAGATCTTACAACCTTATATTTTGAGTGTCTTGATCCGATTAGACCGAATACTGGACCTAAATGAAAATTATTAAATATTTTTGGGTGTTTTGTTTGGTTGTATGACATTTGTATAAGTTGGTGTGATTCTGCGTTAGATAAGAAATAATCAATTTTCTTAGTAGAAATATCTCATACATAATATATGCAATCCCAAATTTTCAGATGTATTCGCTACTTTTGGGTCTAGTCGTCGTGTAAACCAAATATTAGTAGGTTTTTGTGTATTCATATATCAAATATTTGTCAGGCCAAATAACGTTGTTTGTGTTACGTCGAAATCGCTAACCATGATCCATGAACATCTCTTTTCTTAAGAGCCAGTCTTTGGTGTTACTGATTTCTATAAATTCCTCCCTCATCCTCGTCCAATTGGCATATGAGAAATATCACTTTACTTTACGCATCTATTAGCAAATTTCGTTGGACCTATTATCGTTTTTGGCAAAATTTATATTAATTTTTCTTGTGCGCAAAATTTATATGAAATTATGAATAATGAAATATTTTTAGTGGCTCTCTGTCTCATGGGTATATGTACCATTTAGGCAGTTATGTATGTTGTTCTCATTTCTTTCTACTTGATACATAAATATATACAAATATTAGTTGGCGTCAAACAACTGCAAAGTTTATATTTATAAAAAGAAAAAAAAAATCGAGAATGACCGCCTGATTGGAGTATTTTAGAAGCATACTGTTGAAGTAACGACTTTGTTATAAGGCCTCAAACAACTACAAAGTTGCAGAGAAGCACATGTCGAAGGTTCGATTACTTTTTGCCATAAATAAACCTATTATTTTCATTTATTGTCACCCAATTTATTCATAGGAAAAATAAACCTATCCACTTATCATTTTTTCAGAGTCGATTGTATTTTATTCAAAAAAAGAAAAAAAGTTCCAATTTGTTTTTTTTTAATTCGAATTGAATTACCACACACTAATTAAATGTATCATACATATAACAAATTTATTGTCTGACTGCTTACATATCTATGCAACATTATAATAAATTATCTAGTGTTATCTATATAGATATATATATATATATATATATCAAATTGTCAAAATAAAAAGTGCCACCAAAAATATGGAGTAAATAAACTAGAGAAGAATCAGAAGATAAAATGGGAAAAAGGTAATGGCAACGCGTTGGGCGTTGGATGATCGTAATCGCACTCCCTTTTGGAATATTTGACTTGGAATCACTTTAATGGATTGCTGAAAACGACACGCACTTCTTCTCTCCCATTCCATTTGCATTGCCAAAACGTGACGCATTTCGATCCTCTTCCTCCCACTTTCCGTTTTACAGACCCATTATAATTTACTTCCTTAATTAAATACTCGTCGCCATAATTAACTCTAAAACTAAATTGAATGGACTAAAAGGCATCCGCATAAACCTACGCGCATTTACAACATGATTCACGTGATTCTATATACAAATACAAATATATCTGTATGTACTCTTATTCTGTTTGCTTTTAATTGTTTTTTACACGAGAATGTGTAGTGCGTTTTATTTAATATTAGTGAAATCTATTATTGATTAGAAATGAAGAATCCAAAGAAAAATTTGGTGAATTAGTGGTGAAGACTGAAGAGTATAGTGAGTTAGTGATGTTCTAAATGGCAGGTGAAATCAATTTAGATGGCGAAATTGACTAAAGCACAATTCACTCATTTAACATTTTCGTCTATCAAAATAATTAGTTATTGTAAGACAATGTGATATAGTTAAATCAAAATCTTTCACTACCCGAGGTTCAATTTTAAAAAGGATGTTGCATTTACACACACGAAATCATAAAGGGGGAAAATATAGTACCAAAATGTGGGCAATAACATCATGGGACAGTTCACACGGGTCTAATGTGTTGCACTTTCGCAGCTAACCGACCAAAAATATCAAAAGCTAACATCGTAAATCACACCTAAAACATTATTACTGATCGGATCTTTCGTGTGCATTACAAAAAACTGACAACAATATATTTCCCTTTTTGTCGCCACGATCATAATTTTTATGTCTTCCTAGTCGGGGTAGGTTTTGCCTTATTGAAGTACTATATCTCACATTTATACATTGTATTCGAAATAGAATAAGAAAATATCCTATAATCCAATCTGAAACCTATTTCGATCTATGTATCTTCTATATCTATTTTATGTTCTTGATATATTTTCATTATATGCTATATCATATCCTTTAATATCTGTATTTTTTCGTTTTTTATGATATGAAAATTTATAACTGGATTAAAACCTTTCACATTTTCTCTCATGATTATTTATTTTTAGAGAAAAGTATATATAAAGATTATGTTAATTTTGCTAAATATGCGAGTACTACTATTTAGTACATTGTCTAAAAAGAGCCATATATTGGGAAGAAACCACCAGATTAATGATTACAATTTCCAAAAAAAAAAATTAATGATTAGAAAGACATCATCTAAAAGGGTGATCTCCACTTCTGTTGGAATGAAATTTCATTATCAATTGCACAATGCAAAGCTTAATTATAGTCCATAGACTAATAACTCTGTGGGTTTCGGCGTGATCCTGTGGGGTAATTATATTGTTTTAATGGATTTTGTTTTCTTGTTCTAATACAAGAAGAATTAGCAAAATATTTGAATGTTTGTGAAGAAAATTTTGTTCATGTGTGTTTTATATATGCAATGAGACTTTCCCCAACTTAGAGAGTACTGTAATGGCGTATACGTATGAAACATATAATTTGATTAAAAATGGAACAATATCAAAAGACAATGTATATCTCGAACGAGTTTGACAAAAATTGTGTATCTTGAATGAGTAATGTTTGCAAAAAAAAAACACCTTTTTCTTTTTATTCTTGTAGGTCGTACAGCAATTTAAATGATAGCAATTTTCATCGTGATTTTCTTTATCAACAGATTGAAATAATTCAAGTCAAGATTATAAATTATAGACGATCATTTTAAATATTAAAAACTGATAAATGAGTAATAATTTCAAACTCGTTGTTACTAAGTAAACTAAATCTAAAAAATAATAGAAAAATTAATGTTAATATTTTTAGTAACATATCATGTTGGCGAATTGTTTCCTTGTCCACATGGATTTAAGCCATTTAAAACTGTCGTCATCAATGTGTTAGCTCACAAAATTTTACTCCCTTATTCTTAACAACCTGACTTTCTAAAGTTTTGTTTTGTTTTATAAAACTAGATTTTCTATCTTTTCCATAAAAAAAATTGTAATTAATGTTATTAAATTGTAAACTTCAAGAACAATTAATCGAGAACATTTGTATTTATTGAATAACTATTGGTTAATAGTTATGGGAACAAATTAGTGTGAAAATAGTGTGTTAATAACTAAACATTAATTGCTTTTTTTAATTTGTATTAGAAACTAAGTATTTTTCACCCATCCAGCATAACAGTTTTATGTCCATATATACCACATAATTTTGGTCAGAATTAACACCCAAGATAATGTTTACACTTTTTATCATTGACCACGTGAAAATGGCACTAGTCGAAAAAGGTCTGGGCAGTTATTGAATGTAATGAGTATGAAGGTTGACTCTTGTATCTTGCTTTTAAACTTTCGTCTCAGTTCGGATTATTGTAAACCGCGTCAGAGCTGAGACGATTGTCTTCGTTTACTCTATAATATTTATTATCTCTCTAATTAAGAACTTTTGATTTAATTAAGAAAAAATTGTAGTTTAGCTTTAAATATTGCATTGACAATACAAAAAGTATTGTTTGTGAAATAAAAACAATTTCACAAACAAAAACTTTTAAACGAGACTTACTATGAAATGAATAGAATATTAAATTAAAAATTAAATTGTCATTTTAGGACCAAATTAAAATTGAATTAAATGGGTTCTTGTAATTTTTGGGGTTTTAAGAAATGTAATAGTTTTATTTACAACATGTTGGAGGCTAGGGCGAGTACACAATAATTCAAGAGAAATATAAATTATTGTTGCGTACATAGCGAGAGTCGTCACCAAAATTATTCATCTCAATTATTTTCCTAGAAATCGTCCATAAAATCATATCAAAAAACGACATTAATATGACAATAGTTTGGCTTGGTGAGTGAAACTTGTAATATTAAATAACACGCCAAAAACTTATTATACTGTAAAACAAATCGACAAGTTGACAAAAAAACTACAACACAAATCAACAAAAGAAAAGAAAAAGAAACTCAGCGTATTAATTATTACTATTAATTTATTTTTCCTTAACAAAAAAAAAATTACGTCAACGCTTGCGGTGGTCCTTTTCATATTTAACGCATGCGTAGCTGCTTTCACGTATTTCTTACATTTATACGTATACGTATGTGTTCGAGTGTGTAGTTTTTTTAATACTTTTTTTTCATTTGAAACACTCTTTTTAAATTTAATCCGATATTTTAGACCGAAATATGAAATGCTATACTATTTATATGCATACTGATAATATATTCAAAGCTTTTGTTTTATGTCAGTAACCCGATTCAACAAATTAAATTGAGCGAGAATTTAATTTGACTCTTTTATCGAATCACGTTTGACTCTTTTAACTGTATAAATTCAACCAACTGATTAGTTTAACCTTTCGGCTATGTTACAAAAGACAATAATTGGCGCTTCACTTATTGTAGTATAAATTTTTATCCTAAAATAAATGTTGACTTATCCGTATAGTTCCAAAAGACGAAGTGTTACGGCCTATCAAGCTAACATATTTTTTGTATAATATATTTTTAACTACCTAGTTGACTATGCATTCGGTTCATATGGTACATCAACAAATTTGTTGATACTAGAACGGATATTTTTGTTAGTCAACTAGTTTTTCTTGCTGAATACAATTGGCTTGATTTTTTGCTAGAAAAAAAAACTCATTAACGGATTTTACAGTTTTAAGACAAAAATGAAACAAAATAAAAAATGACACGACGAACTTCATTTTAATTTTTTTAAAAGTTGTTAATAACAACAACTTGTTACAGATGAATTCACAATATTATAATTACAGGTTACGACAGAAAAGGAAAATATCATGACTCAGTGGGGTTAGGTTTAAACATGAAGTAGAGTTTGATACTACATCTAGTTGGCATTACGATACAAAAAAATTCCAATACAATTATTTTTTGAAATCCAATCCAATGCAAGTATATTTTTCCAAGAAAACCTTAGGGAAAATGAATTTCGACCTAGCACATTATCTTTTGAAAAGAGGTTTGGTTTATGTGATAGAGGGATATCCAACAAGCACCCTCATCTCAAGACTCTTTGCATCGAAAATCCAGAACACCTAAGATATATATAAAAAAATATCAGATGGTTACATAATTTTTTAACGGCCTAATTATAAAAGTAAAAGATTATCTATGATAACTTACTTAACTCATATCATTCATTACTTTAACTAGACAAATTAAGTCAAATTATTTGAGTTTTTTTTTTCTCATCAGCCATATAACTTTGTCACTAATATGATACATCATTAAGATGCGTATTAGGCTACATATATTTCAAGAGTCTAATATGTTATAGATCATTACGATGCAAATTATTTCTCCAGTTATTTTCGAACTTTTCATCTCCAGTTCATATTGACTAACTATTTTTGATATTAGATTATGAGAAATTAATTTTTTTGCTAAAGGTAATTAGCATGGGCTTGTCGAATGCACAATAAAGGATTAAAGGGTACTGGATATGTAAATGGGATGGGTTAGTCTATTGGTAGAAACACAAATGGATAAAGCCGTAAATTCTAGTAGGAGTAATAGTTTTGTTTGCCCTTAAAATGTAGGGTATGATAACAAACTTTTTTTTTTTTTTTAAGATCTATACTTTCCGCAAGTATACATGTGCCACGAGACTTATTTGGATAAGACCTGCAGGTCTCTTCCATAATGATCACAAAAGATATGCCTAACATGACCCAACATCACATAAATAGTTACAGCCCCAATAAATGTTGAGCATATGTATATACATTGAAAATATTTGGAAACTATCATTTTTTCAGTAGTTCAGCACAAAACAGGTCACGGGCTAAAAATCCCGATCACTATCGGTTTAATATTTTAAATCGAACTAACATTATAACTTATATTTACATAAACATTATGTATTAATCTTGATTTAAGATGGATTCGACAGTTTTATTTTAATACTGGTATACCCCATGGTTTCGTTAACCTATAATTTATACAACTTTTATGAAAAATAACTGAGGCCAAATACTAAATTAATTTCCCAAACTTAGAGTCGCTATTTACTAACTTAATGAATACGAAACGATGATAATAAATTTTGTTTATCCTCCTCATAGACTGTCAGTACTAAGAATCTTGAACTAGACACAACATGCAGTTCAAACTGAGGGACTGTTGTAAATGTGAAAACATATGTTTGAGGATTCTAATTGTGGACCAAAGTGGTAAATGAAAGGGACTGAAGTTGAATTGAAAGCTCAAACTGAGGAAATTCAAAAATTGGTACCTCATCCTTATTGGTGTCATGTCCAATTAAATTTACTAACATCTCATAAGATACTAAAACCTTTATAGAAAAAACCATCTCATAAGATACTACTTGTCTATAGTGTAAGGACCATGATTTATAGTGCCTTCTAGTTCTAAAATACAGTATATGTTTTTTGTACTTATAACTGTTTATATTTTTTTTTATCACGAGGATAAAATTTGGAATAATCTTCGAAACATATAAAAAGTTAGAATACCGAATAATTTTTCCACTTAAAAAATATCTACAACACTTAAAGATTGAAAGGAAGCAAACAATGGAAATTTGTAATTGATAAGATTTGATCATTTCCATCATCTTGAATTATATATATAGAGTATGTTTATATTGTTTTTCAGTTATAAATGATATTTTATATTATCTTTTGTTTATAAATAATGACTGTTGGATGATTTACAATGCAAATCAAACTAACTGCAACACTTAGAAAACATCGTCACAGAAAAGGTGGCGAACGCGCGTCTGAGTCTTCTAAAGCAAATACGAAGACCCATGCGCCTCAAAAGGAAATGGCTTCGAAGATAGTATTAGATACATATATATTTTTTTGTTAGAGAAGTTGTTTATTATCATTCTTCAAATCATTTTCTAAGCTCGCTAAATAATCCTAATGGAGCACATATCACTTTAGACGAGATTTCATCACAACCATATTTGAAATCATCCGATTTTATATTCTTTGACGAGTCGCGTGATATTTTCTTTGACTTGTATCATAGAAGTTTTTGGAGGACTCTTCTAATTGTTTCTCGTGAAAATTATCCTGGCCATATAATTGTTTCAGGATCATATCCACCTTCCCGTTAGCCAGCACCACCGCTAGAAATAGATGTATATTTCATCATGTTACCAAGACACCGGAAATTGTAGGATAAAGTTTCATTTACTCTCCTTTTCGAGATCACCGAAATCTAACTAATCCAAGTTTGTTTAACAAATACCAATATCGAAAATTTGCAGATACAAACTCAACTATTTTGCAGATATGCATCAATACAACTCTAACTATTTTGCAGATATGGAAATTTTGTATTAAGCAATTGTATAATAATTGACCCGATCCTGGACACAAGCGGATCAATCCTACGGTCGTCTATCTAATAAATATTTATCAGCTTTTACAAAAAAAAAAAAAAAAACTTCTTGCAAAATTGGTTTCTGCATTAAAAATAGCATAGGTGGAAGAAGGTTTGTTGCTCGCATCCTTCTTTTTAACCTTTTTAATTAAATTATTAAATAATAGATCATATTTTTTATAAACCACAAAATTCAGAGCCGTTAAGTGTAGAAAATGTATTTATCATAATTAGATATGCATGCGTACAATGAAATACAATAATACAACAAAAAAGAATCGTTACATGCATTAGCAAATATATTCTATATACAACAAAAACACTCAAACTTATCGCAAAACTTTCAAACTCAAATCTAACAAAACTAATGGCTTGAATTATCAAAGTTTGGCTTCTTTCAGCCAACAAATTAACTTTTTTCAAAAAAAGAGTAATATTGTCTTTCCCATTTGCAATAAATATTGTTTTTACAATAAAGTTTATAAAATGCAAATGAAATCCACAAATTTCATCAACTTGCTGGAAAAATATAGCTGTGTGGCGTTTTTATAGTGTGTGTACAAAAACAATGAACACAAAAAGCATACAAAAGTTCATTGACGTTTTAGTGAGAAGTAATTGAAAATAGTAAATAAATAAAAACTAAACTCATATAGATAGAAAATCTGGCGTTTATCAATGAACAAAACCGCCAAATGGCTTTCACACAAAAACTGGCAAATGACATTATATAAAAAAAAACGTTGGTTGACATTTTGTTTGTTTTATAGAATTTGGCTGATTTCTAACTAATTTATTTAGTCAATCCAATAAAATTAAATTTGAACGAATACTAATCAATACATAAGAGGTTTCATACTAACTAAACCAACCATGGTGGACTGATCCAATGGTTGAAATTTGTTAAACTAATCGAAATCAGAAATTATATCTCATTTTCTTGTTTGTCTTTTTAACTACATACGTTTAAAATGAAATTAATATGGTGATCCAGGATGTGTGCGATTATAGAACATAATCTCTCCGTTTCATCAAAATTGATGTTTTAACTTTTTTTTTTTTTAATATACTTTACTTTTCATTAAAAATACTTTTACTTTTATTTCATACATATATATATATATTTATAATTTTATATGCAGATTTAGATAATATTTTCAAATATTTCTATATAAATATTAATTGTTGTTTACTTAGAATGGCTTGATTTGAAGAATGATAAATGTATTATATAAGGCGTTCGTGAAAAAACTTTATAAAATCAATCTCGAAATCATGACAACATTATAAGTCAACGTCAGTTTTACATTAAATGTAACAAAAACAACCTCACATAAAAAAAAAAATTAAGTGGAGATAAAGAATAGTACTTATTTTTTACAAAAAAAAGATAAATAAAAAAGAAAAAATGGATGATGGAAAACAAATGGAGTGAAAATGGACGGCAAGCTTAAAAGAACGTGCCGTTATTAAGAGGGAGTGTTATGAATTGGGGCCACATCACTTATTAATGGAATCTACATTTTTATGGATTTTTTATAAAGAATAAGTTTAATTTTGGAAGAAAAACAAAAAGAAGGTTAATTAATATTTTAATCTCTAACACAGTTCTCTATCACGGCCAAATTCACAATTACCACTTTGTCCAGATTCCGACACCTCCACCATCCTCTTTCTTCTTACCACTATAAATAGAGACAGCTCTAAGATGAAGAAAACAGAGTCATCATTTGCCTTTGAGACACAACAAAACAAAATAAAGAAACTACAAAGTATACGACTATTTTTTTCTTTGTAGTAGTAGTACTTATAGCAAAATGGAGAGAAAGCCTCTCGAAGTAGAGTCAACGGATAACCACCAAAATCATTCCTCCGCCGTGTACGGTGGCTCTGTTACGGCGGTTGATTCTGTTGAGGAAGAAGTTCGAGAGGAGAAGAAAGTCGTTTATAGAGGATGGAAAGTCATGCCCTTTATTATTGGTAACGCAAAAATGATCTTTACATTTTCATTTCTTTATTTTAAAACCTTTTTTTTTTTTGGGGGTCATGTAAACTTTTTTTTCTGTTGGTTTCATGGAGTTTGGAGAAAACCCAGATAAATTATTTTATAAAATAAAAAAATGACAATAAATGAAGGAAAACATCAGTCATGCACGAAGACTTAACAGTTTGATTTTTGACGAGGATTGTTTCTTTTGGTTATGATAGATTCTCTGTGTTCTCTTAAACTTCGACTAAGTCAACGGCAATTTAAGACAGAGAGAGGGAGATCTCGTATTTTGTCTGAGATTTTTTTTTTTTTTTTTTTATCATAATTGGTCAACGATCAATTTTGAAAACACAGATTTCATTTAGTTCTTGGTTTGGTTTTTGATTCAATCTAATGCAAAGTTTAGAACTTTATCACAACCCATTTTGTAATCAACTATATGATACAATCTTCTATTTTTTTATTTTTTTTTGGAGATTAAAGTCTTATGTTCTTCTTGTTGTTGGTAATTATCAGGGAATGAGACATTTGAGAAGCTTGGAATCATTGGAACACTATCAAACCTTCTGGTTTATTTAACTGCAGTCTTCAACATGAAGAGTATTACAGCTGCAACGATCATCAATGCCTTTAGTGGCACAATCAATTTCGGAACTTTCATAGCTGCTTTTCTCTGTGACACTTACTTCGGTCGATACAAGACTCTAAGCGTCGCGGTCATCGCATGTTTTCTTGTAATGATCCTTTTTTTAATCTTTTCATTCTCTTTATCATTCAATTTTATAACAAAAAAAAAGTCTGATCAGTGAGTTGGGTTTTGTAGGGATCATTTGTGATACTATTGACTGCTGCAGTGCCACAACTGCATCCAGCTCCATGTGGAGCAGCAGCGGATAGCGTGTGTAACGGGCCAAGTGGAGGCCAGGTCGCGTTTCTACTGATGGGTCTCGGGTTCCTTGTAGTGGGAGCAGGCGGTATTAGACCGTGTAATTTAGCTTTCGGGGCTGATCAGTTTAACCCGAAAAGCGAATCAGGGAAAAAAGGGATTGACAGTTTCTTCAATTGGTATTTCTTTACCTTCACTTTCGCGCAGATCTTGTCGCTGACTATAGTCGTGTACGTTCAGTCTAACGTCAGTTGGACTATCGGTTTAACCATCCCGTCTGTTCTAATGTTCTTGGCCTGCTTGATTTTCTTTGCGGGTGATAAGTTGTATGTGAAAATCAAAGCCTCGGGTAGTCCATTGGCCGGTATAGCTCAAGTTATAACGGTTGCTATCAAGAAACGCGGATTAAAGCCCGCGAAACAGCCTTGGCTTAACCTTTACAATTACTACCCACCAAAGTACGCAAACTCCAAGCTCAAATACACTGACCAATTCAGGTAAACACACACACACACCAAAAAACTAGCTTTTGAATGAATTTTCACTTTCTTGCTAACTTTTATGTTTACTGAGAAAGCTTCCTATTTGGCAGATTTCTCGATAAAGCAGCTATATTGACTCCTGAAGATAAGTTGCAGCCTGATGGTAAGCCTGCTGATCCGTGGAAGCTCTGTACAATGCAACAAGTTGAAGAAGTGAAGTGCATTGTCAGAGTGCTTCCTATATGGGTTGCCGCATCAATCTACTACTTAGCCATAACCCAACAAATGACTTATCCCGTCTTCCAAGCCCTCCAGAGTGATCGTGGCTTAGGCTCAGGAGGATTTGTGATTCCCGCAGCCACCTATGTGGTCTTCTTGATGGCAGGAATGACGGTTTTCATCGTAATCTACGACCGTGTGCTCGTGCCTACCTTAAAAAGAATTACCGGTCTACACACCGGGATAACGCTCTTGCAGAGAATCGGAACTGGCATTTTCTTCGGTACCGCAAGCTTAGTAGTCGCAGGCTTCGTCGAAGAACGGAGGAGAACTTTCGCGCTTACTAAACCGACACTCGGTATGGCACCACGAAAGGGAGAAATCTCCTCAATGTCGGCTATGTGGCTGATTCCGCAGCTTACACTTGCGGGTGTAGCCAAGGCATTTGCAGCGATTGGACAAATGGAGTTTTACTACAAGCAGTTTCCCGAAAACATGAGGAGTTTCGCGGGATCCATCTTTTATGTTGGAGCAGGAGTTTCAAGTTACCTCGGTAGCTTCTTGATTGCAACGGTTCACAGGACAACACAGAACTCGTCAGGTGGTAACTGGTTGGCTGAGGATTTGAACAAAGGAAGATTGGATCTCTTCTATTTCATGCTCGCTGGAATCTTGGCAGTTAATTTTGCTTACTTCTTGGTGATGTCAAGATGGTATAGGTACAAAGGAAGTGATGATGAAGTGACAACATATGAAAGCAATGAGGATGTCATCAAACAACAAGACAAAAACACTGTCTGATGATTATTGGTTCCTTCTCATCTTCTGGAGCTTCTAGACTTAGTTTTTGGTCTGCTTCAATCCCCTTACACTTACTTTCTTTGGATTTTCTTGGAATAAGCCATAGAGAAATTAAGTAATCGTATACTTGTTCTGGCTTTTTTTTTTTCCTTTTTTTCTTTCTTTTTTTTTTCTTTTCTGGTTACTGTGTTAGATCACATCTCTTTCTTTCTATCATTGTGGAGAAAAGGGAGATTATAACATCAATGTATTGCAAAATAAAAATTTGTCTTGCATATCAAGGATTCTGTTTCTAGTTTTCATACTTCATCCTAATGACAGAACAAATCTTAAACCTCAGAAGAACCAACCAAAAAGACTACTAAGGAATTTGATACTTATATGCATAACTTGTATCGAAGTTTCAAACAGAGATATTGGACCTTCTTGAAGGATTTTAAGAAGGTTCTTGCTCTCTCTCTCAGACGGTGTAAGCTTGTTGAATGGTTTCAATGTCGAGACCTTTTAGTCTCACAACAGATTCAACGTGACCCTTGAGTGTGTGAAGCTCCCGCAGCCTATCAAAGGTGTAAGCAAGAATGAGACACATTAACAAAATGTTCTGGTTTTGTTCATTCATATAGGGTCAATATCCTAAGAATGTTCCTTATCTGACATCAGAGGAAGAAAAAAGAATTTATGTATTTTACCTAGCGATCTCAGCTCTTCTCTTAGCTTCTTCAGCCATTTGGGAAAGCTCGTTGAAATGGGTTCGCTCTGGGAACATCTTAGCATCTGGTGCTTGCAGGCCATGCAGGGTTCTCTGTGCGTGCGCCCATTGTAGCTCCCTTTGTTCTTTCCCGAAATCCTTCTGCCTAGTAAATGCAATCTATAGAACACACGCAGAATAGGTTATGATCAGAGACTCACATACGGTATCCATTTGTGTCCACAATCCAAAATCAAGTACAGATAAAGCAAATGGAAAGAGGATAAATGAAAAGAAATAATGTTGCTTTTTGATACATACCCTTTGTTCAATAACAAGATCCCAGGCTCTGCCGCTAAGGGTGTAACGAATCAAGAACTTTATGATATCAAGAGGAATATAGAATACGATGTTGTAAAGCCAAATGACCCCGGCCCATCCCCACCCGATCCCTTCTATCGCAGCAAAGCTCCAATTCGCATAGACTGCAATTAGAGTAGCAACCTGTTCGGAAAAAAAAGGTAAGAAAAAATGAAATTTTATCTCTGACTTGAGTACCACAGAGAGTGAAGTCCCACACTAACCAGTTGTGCAATGATAAATGCTATCACAAGCCACATCCCAGGACGTTCCACATAAGACCAACTCCGTGATCGGGTCACAAAGATAAGCGCCTGACTTATGATGCTGACTTGCAGGTATATTGCTGAGGCAAGCTTCCGGAAATCATCATGTGCTGTTTTCTCAAGGGTTGAAACTCCAAAAGTTCGCTGAAATTCAAATAATAAAACCTGGTTACTAAGATATAGAAAAAAGGAATTTGAATTTACAATTATATCTTAAAGAGAAAGTTGATGCTTCAGTGAACTTCTGAGGTGTTAATGGAGCACATAATCCAACGAGACCAAAACACAAGCAAAAGAATTGTTCATTCTACTGAAGAACAGAGAGAGATTATACTGGGAAGAAGTCGGTTTTATATGCAGCCCAGAAAAATATAACAGTCATCATCGCCATGTAGCTGCCAAACACAACCCCGGTTGCAAAAATCTCTGACAGTTTCCAGCTATCTGGAAGAGGGGAAGGTTTCACCCTGTCTTTTGATATTGTCATGATCGTGCCTACAAAGTCAATGCCACAAGAGCTAATCAATACATCAAGACTCTACAGAAACAATATGAACCAGCTAAAAGTATAGATAAGCTAAAAGTTAGATTGAAGAATGTGAAACTAATAAACGAACCATCGTTCAGGATGGCAATGATAAGAACCATGAAGGGAGGGAAGTCAAACTTCCATATGAGAGCCAGCAACATGAAGCCAAGCTGAAATTGGATGGAGTGTCGAAAAGGAAATCACGAGTATCATACACATGAAAATAAGTTGTAATGGGAACACGAGAAAAGAAAGAAGTAGGAAAATACAAAAAATCAAACAATCAAATGCCAACTTACAACAATACGGATTGTGATGGAAACCGCATAGATCTGTCCAGAAAAACAAAAGGCGAGCACAAGTTATTTGTATGCATGATACATTGCATGATTCCTCCATGAGAATGCAGAGTAAGTTTAAGATATGATGGAGGACGAAAAATAACTGCAACACTCACTGTATAGTTTTTCATTCTCTGGAAGATTGCACGACTGGTCAAGACAGCACTGATGATAACACTGAGACCAGGTTCAGTAAGAACAATATCCGAAGCACTACGTGCTGCGTCAGTTGCATCAGCAACTGCAATGCCAATATCAGCCTTTTTAAGAGCAGGCGCATCATTTACTCCATCACCCGTCATTCCACATATATGCTTCCTTGCTTGCAGACGCTTCACGATCTCATATTTATGCTCTACAAACCGTTTTCATGACTAATTTGGTCAAGCTTCCGAGTTGAATAAAGCTGGATAATTTTTGGGGCAACAGAAGCAAACAAATATTACCAGGGAAGACGCCAGCGAAGCCATCGGCCTTTTCTATGAGATCATCGATGGGTAAGGCACCTATAGACTCATCCTTGTGCTGTCCAAGCAAAGCAGATGAAGGGTACATGTTGGTTCCCATCCCTAAACGGCGTCCCGTCTCTTTTCCTATAGCCAACTGATCCCCTATAGAATGTGCCACAAACATTTAGCAAGGACAAATAAATTGCAAAAAAGAAGAGAGATAAAACTCTTCAACATCACTCACAAAGAATCAGAAGACTGTAGACTGTTGATTCAGATATATCAATACGAATCAGGCAAAGAAAAAGACATGTAGACTTTTACGAGAGACTAGTCAAGTTCTGAGTAGAACCAAAAATTCACCTGTAATCATTTTGACGTTCACCCCAAGATTTAAAGCCCTTCTAATTGTCTCGGCACTGTCATGCCTAGGTGGGTCAAAAAGAGGCATGAGACCCACAAATTGCCAAGGGCCGCCAGCACTTTCCTTTGTCCCTTCCGGAACTTCCTGCATAAGGCCAAACACTACCAACCTTGAATCTCGTATCTACTTTACACTAAAATATTCAAGAAACTTAAGAAGCTGGTCTCCACTTACCTGGTATGCCACGGCAAGAGATCGCAAACCCCGTTCAGCAAACTTGTCTATTACAGCATGAACTCTCCGCTCAATCTCTGATTTATTGTGCGCAAGATTAAGGATCTGAGATATTAGCAATACCAGGAGCTATTAAGACTCGGCTATACATAAAAGAAATGTGATGAAGAGGCAAAAATGGCAAACGTCAACTTACTTGCTCAGGCGCACCTTTGCTGACCCTATGCATTTTACCATCGCTGTCAATATATGTAAGAGCTGTCCTCTTATCAGTGGGATTGAATGGAAGAAAGTGAACCTCTCGAACACCAGCTCGTGCCTACAGAAAGCAATATTGAGGAAAGCTTTAGAAACTAACAGTGTACTTCTGTAGCAAATTTAATTTAAAAAAAAACTGGTTTCCATGGACAAATCAGTGTTCACAAAAACACCTCTTTAGGGTCCGCAAGCATTCCGACTATAGCAGCATCTATGGCATCTTGGTTTTCCAATCTAGAGGCTTGAGCTGCCATTAGGACTACAGTATCCGCATCCACTCCTTTCGTGAAAACCTACATACAAGAAACTTGCACTCATTTAGAACTGTCACCGTAATCAAGGATCCTGGGAAAAGGGATTTATCTGAACAAGCCTACATTACCTCGATAAGATTTTTGTCGACTGTAAGTTTATTCAACGTTAAAGTCCCGGTCTTGTCACTGCACAGCACATCCATGCCAGCCATTTCTTCAATCGCTGTCATCCTCTTGGTTATTGCTCCCTGCGATGTATACCAGAATATAATCACATAGCCATTAAAATACAGAGAAGTTTCAAGACAAAGTTCTAACAACACACAATAAATCATTCAATATCAAGCAAGTTCAACTTCAAACCCCGATGAACAAAAAAACTTCTTTAAGAAATTAAAAGACAAACATAAAATAGAAAACAGAAACTCTATAAAAACATATCTTTTGTGGATCTGGCTAACCTGCTGAGACAATCTGTGAGACCCAATTGCCATGGTCACAGACAGAACTGTAGGCATGGCAATTGGGATACCGCCAATGAGAAGTACAAGAAGGTTGTCAATCCCAGGGCGATATGCTCGGTGTTGAATGGGATACATCACAACAATCTCAATTAGCATCCCCACTGCAATGGAGCAAATGCAGAAATTCCCGATGGCAGTTAAGACCTGCACATTAAACATAACAGATACAAATATTAATATAGTTTGAAACAACTCGAAAAAGAAACAATAATACACGATACAAGATCTCAACAATGAGAATTTTCAAACGTGTAAGAAAACATGCCTGTTGAAAATGGCCAACTTGATTGGTCGTATCAACAAGATGTGCAGCTTTTCCAAAGAAGGTATGAACTCCTGTTGCAATTACAACTGCTTCCAGCTCTCCCTGTTTGCAAGTGGAGCCGGAATACACACCATCTCCTGCACCTTTGGTTACTGGGAGAGATTCACCAGTAAGAGAAGACTACAGAAAAGGGTTCATAGCTCTAAGTAAGAAAACCGTAGCAGTTTGATATCCAAACATCCAAAAGCGGCTAATAATTGAAACTATGTGCAACACAAGATGAAGCGGTCATCAAGTTCAAACCTGATCGATCTTAAGGGGATCACCCTCGAGAAGGCGAGCATCGGCTGGAACAATATCCCCAAGCTTGATGCTGATTATGTCACCCGGAACAAGAATTGCAGCATCCTGCTCACCCCACCTTCCATCTCGAAGAACCTTTACAGACATTTGGACAAGAGAGATGTGGAAAATACATTAAGCAAATGGTAACCATAAATGAGTATCTATGAACCAAACCAACAAACTGATGTATCTTAAAACGAATTAAGAGTAAAAAGCTAAAAACAAAGTATGGCATTGTAGGCGCCTGTGGTTGAAAACAAGTAACAATAAGCACGAATATCAAACCTTTGCTTTTGGGGCAAGACGTGCCATAAGAGCAGCAGCAGCATTCCCTGCGTTGTTCTCCTCAATGAAACTGATGGTGGAATTTATCACAAGCAGAGTAATAATACCAACAAAGTCTTGCCAATCAGGAGGCTTGCCCTGGTAAGCAAAGCATTATCAAAGAGTTAATTTTAAAACAGATCAAAAGAAGATTACTAAAGGAGTTAACTTTAAAACGAAGAGAGTTTAGAATATGCTCACTCCTCCATTAGCAAGAGCAATGGCCATGATCGCAGCAGCTTCCATCACCCAAGAAAGAGGATTCCACATGAAACCAAGAAATTTCAGGAATTTGCTTTCCTGCAAAAACACAAAAAATGGAACTTTTGTTTCAGGACATAATAATTATAAGGGTACCTTAATTATATTTTGAAATCAAAAATTCCAGAAAACGGATAAAACATAGAGAACGGAACCTTCTTTTCTTCGAGCTTGTTATGCCCAAAGAGAGCAAGCCTTTCATCAGCAGCTTCAGTAGTGAGACCTTCTCTGCTACATCTCAGACTCTCAAATACTTCTTCAATAGGCACATTTTCCTGGACACAAGAAGAAAATTTCTTCAGACTTCTTTCTCTCCCAGAAAATTTAACATTAGCAGGAAAAAAAAAAAAAAACTTTTGAGTAGATCTGTTACCAAATCCACAGTTTCTTTCAAGACGGCCTCAAGGACTTCTTCCTTGTCCCCCATATCCTTCTACTAGCTCAGAAGCAAAGAAAAAAAAGAAATCACACAAATTATCAGAAATTCGCCATGGAAAAACCAACAGAAAGCTTCAGTATATGAAAATGGTGAAAAAAACTAAAAACATAGATGCAGAAACCTGTTCTTGAGTTGAATTCTTAATCTCCTTCTTCGTTTCGTATTTTGTTGGTTGCAGAGAGAAAGAAGAGTAGAGAAGATGAGGAAACCGCTAAAGGTTAGTGGCAGTATGGGAAGCTAACACACTCCGACCTCCCTAGCCTCACTATTTTATCCTTTCTTTATTCTATTTCCCTTTATTTAATTTCTTAAATTCTCAGTCTTGTTTAGGTATCTTTTTTTCTTACTGTTTTTTCAACATTTTTTCTCATTGCGTCAAGATTCCTTTATTTTTTTAAATATTTTTTAATGCGTCAATATTCATTCAAGAGACCAGAAAAATCTTCAACTACAATAGGAAATAAAATAATTAATTATTAAACTTTAATTTTCTATTCGTTTTGTAATTCAGTAACAAATTAATTATAAAAAATGTTGTAAATATCATGTAGATGACACAAATTTTGTTGAAAAATGTTCAAATAATTTTGTTTCCAACACATTTGAATTCGATTAAGGTTTATCCATTTTAGTTTTTGTTTTCTTTTGGTGAGTACAGTTTTTAGTTTAAAATAAATGGGTTAATTTGAAAAAGCTATAACTACGGCTTTTAAGTCTAATATTATAGACTTATATAGTTGTAAATGATCTGGTTGTAGCTGTTAATTATTGGCTATATAAATGAATTTGAGAAATTTTAACTTTTTTGGTCATTTCAATTTTCAAACATATAGTTCTGTACCTGAATCCAAATTTAGTAAAACCAAAAAAAAAGTATTTTTATAACAATTTACCCTGATTAACATCTTGAATAAAATAATATTGGATGTTTTATTTGTATAAGCTTCCAACGTTGGTAAAATGGGTCAAAACAAGTAACGTACACGAAAACATATATATATATATATTTCTTGTGAGCCAAATCCAATACAAATACATTTAATTTTAAGTGTACCTTTGTCCTAGCTAAACATAGTTGAATATCATTATAGAAAGTGATCAAGTTATAATATTAAGCAAGGTGGGTTACCATTTAGAGTAAAACACAACGACGACGTATTGGAAAGAGTTAAGTTAATATTCTTGTAGGCGTCAATGACCGTTGGGAGAAGATTGAATAAAAGCGAGTGGGTCCTACTCAACAGCCATGTGCATCAAAAATGGTGGCCATATGCGAAGAGCTGATGCCCGCTTCGGAATTTGACACGTGTCCAAGAAAACAAACAGTTCACAGTTTACTTTTTGATTTTTAGCTTTCTTTTCATTAAAGGTGTTTGTTTTTAATAAAGTTTTCAATTCCGTACGTGTACCCGTCCGTAGAGCCTAGAGCGAGAGTGATGATTTTTTTTCCGACCACTTCATTCATTTCATGAAAGGCCCATAATGGACATTACAAGTGATGATTAAGTTTCAGTATTTTACACATAAAGGCCCAACTTAGCCCATTAATTAGATGAGATAAGATGGCGTTGTTGATTTCTATTGTCAAATTCGTGTGGTTTTGCAGTTTGTTGATAATTAACACTAGATCATTTTTTCTCTCATTTCTTTTCCATCCTTTACATTTTTCTTTCTTTCAACTTCTATGTATCATAATAGTAACTTATTATCTAGGTTAATTATCAAACAAACTGATAGACAAAATACGAATTATCATCTGCTGACCCAAAATAAATAAATAGACAAAATAAAAACACAAAATAATTTACCAAAAAGTGGTAACGAAAACACTAGCTTCTTTTATGTTTTTAGTAAGCTTGACACCGACTTACTTTTATTATTTTAAACCTATGGATAGTCAAAGCATCATCCACTAGGAAACTACTCAATGCCATAACTTTTTTTTTTTTCTTTCTTCCAATCTTACTAAAAACATAATACAATGCAACATTTGATTATTTTTACCTTTAATAATACAATGCAACTATTTATTTTGTAATTTTAATAGTACTTATGTTGCAAACAAACAATCCTTAGATACTTGTTCTTCTTATAATTTAATATAATCAAATCTAAATAGGACTAGTTTGGCGATATGGATGGATTTTTGTAAAAGTGATGATGATTCAGAGACTTATAATTCGGCCAATATTTTTCGGCTATGCTCCCGTATATTTCTATTGCTAATTGTAAAGCACTCGCAAGACCAAAACAAGTTTATGGAGTAAGTAGGGAAAGAATAAACTTGCCCATTTGCCAAGATCTTCAAGTTGAAAATTTTCAAAAAAAAAAAAAAAAAAAAAAACCGGTCTTATGTAAACCATTTCAATTATGTAAACCATACCGTTCCCGGTTCGAATATTTTTTAACGTAAAATGTCTTTTTAACAAAGTCAGCTGCTGCTGTGCTGCTGCGCACAGAGCGGCCAAACCGAACAATCAAGTAAATGGGTTCGCCGGATAAGCAAAATCGCCGCCACATCGCCGCCGAAATTCTCAACAGCGCTGCAACCTCAATCTCTTCCATCATTCCTCTCTTCCCTCCGAAAACGACGCCGCCTCGTGTATGCCTCCCACTTAGATTCTCGGTATCAAACGATGTATCCCCTTTCGAATCGACGGTGAAGAGCACATCATCCACGTCCTCTTCCGGCCTTAATTCAACGGTTAGGATATCATCTCTCAGCTCCGATGGGAAACGCGGTGGACCTGCTTTCGTCGGTCAGGTCTTCAGTATGTGTGACCTTACTGGGACTGGTCTAATGGCTGTTTCTACTCATTTCGATATTCCTTTCATCTCCAAGAGGTTATCATTACTCACTCGAATTCGAAGTTCGATTCAATTTCCATGAGCTTAACTCGTTCCTTCTTTTACTTTACCATGGCTCCAAGTATTATCTTGATTCTGGTACTGTAGATTGAATCAGATATCTATCTCAAAACATTTTTGTGGAACTCAATTTACATCATATGTTTTTCTATGTTTCTCATTTTCATCTTCATGTTTGTTTCTCTGGTGATATACAGAACACCTGAGTGGCTAAAGAAAATGTTTTCAACTATCACTAAGAAGAGCGAGAGGAATGGCCCTGTGTTCCGTTTTTTCATGGATCTTGGTGATGCAGGTGCTATCACAGTTCTCTTTGTAAGCTTTTTTTAGCAATTTCCAGTAATACAACTCTAGATGCTACTTGCTTTGTATGTTCTTTAAGAGCCTTCTGGTTCTGAATTCAAAGGATGAGTATCTAGAATGAGTGGCAAAGGAGATTCTGAATGCATCTAAACACTGTTTTTTAGTCCTCTTTATTACTTCACCTCTAGAGCTTACAACTCCAAAACATGTTTTTTACGTTTCTGCATGGTTAAGCATTATTTTTGGGTTTGGATTTTTCCCTGATGTGATGTGTGTTTTCTCAGTTTCATATGTTAAAAAACTAAATATTCCAAGCGGAGTGGTTGGGGCTTGTCGACTTGATTTGGCATATGAACATTTCAAGGTAGGTCTCGATTGGAACTAGTATGCTGTTATATACTACATAGTCTACATCTGAATTGTACTGGAGACTGAATTTAGTTTGTTTCATTTTCCTCAGGAGAAGCCTCACTTATTTCAGTTTGTTCCAAATGAGAGACAGGTAAAGTCACCTCAGTGTGATATGCATTTCTTTGCTCCCTTTATTCACCTACTTCTAACTGAAATGATCTCTGATTCTCAGGTGAAGGCTGCCAACAAACTTCTCAAGTCAATGCCACAAAATGGTAAGAAACAAAAGGTGGAAGGTGTTCCTGTTTTTGGTGCTCAAAACTTGGACATCGCTGTTGCAACTGCAGATGGGATTAAGTGGTGAGCTTTACTGATGCAAAACATTGTGAATTTAGTAGGAAATGGAGATAATATAGCTTCTATTCTCTCCGTGTAATCAACTACCTCCAAGTTTTACTATCAGAAGACATGGTTTTTTTCAATTTTCTTACAGATTTGGCTGCTGTTTGATTTGATAGTTGTGCAAAAAAAATTTCTTGAAGCATTTACAATTTGTATGAAAAATCCTGGGATTGTTTTTGGTATCTAATTGTATCTACCTTTACCAGGTATACCCCATACTTCTTTGATAAAGCTGTACTAGATAACATTCTTGAAGAGTCCGTAGATCAACATTTCCATAGTTTAATCCAAACCCGGCATGTGCAACGACGACGGGATGTTGTTGATGATAGCTTAACGTCAGAGGTTATGGAAGAGATGGGAGATAGCATGCTAGAGCCGCCAGAGGTACACAGAGTTGATTCTTGTTAGATAAAAATAAAGATGTAAATGTTGAAACAACGAGCATGTAATTATCATAATCAGCAGCAATAGCTACCAGAGTAGAGTTTGTCAGTTGCTATTCCTATATCTTGCTTGGTGTGTGTGGGTAGGAATATCCTATGTAGAGATAATGAATAGTAACCATGGTAGCTCATTGTTTACTCTTTTTGAGTTGTTTCTTGGGGTTAGTATTGGAGTTTCTAAAAAACTTACGGTTTTTATTCTCGTGTTAATCAAACTGCAGGTTCAAGAAGCCATGGAGGAGATTGGCAGTTCCGGAATTCCTTTGAGTGTTGTGGCAAAGGCTGCAGAGATTCAGCTCCTATATGCCGTTGACAGAGTACTTTTAGGTAGTAGATGGTTTCGAAAAGCCACGGGGATCCAGCCAAAATTACCTTATTTGGTCGATTCTTTTGAAAGAAGGTATACTCTTTCACCTATCTTTTTGTTTCTTCCGTATTTCTTAACAAATTCTTCAAAGCTAGGGTTTCATAATTTTTAAACTCGTTGAATGAACGTGCTAGTAATTTGGTCTCCAACACCATTTTATTTAGATAGTGAAGCCATTATTATGTTACATTGACAGCAAAAACTGTGAAGTTTGCTGAAGAAGAATTTGAAGTTTAGACATTTGACATTTATTTTTTGTTCTGTATGTACTCAAACTGAAATGTGAACAATCTTTTCTAGTTTGAGTTTTAGGAGATTTTCGATTCAAGAATTTTGCTACAAATCCTTGCATGCAAATCTAATTGATGTGATGTACAGAGACCAACACTAAAGCTCTTATTAAATGCCTCATCTCACTAATTTAATTGGCTAAGATCTTTTCTCTCGTTGCTCTCAGGAGTGCATTTTCCATCCAAAGAGCGTTAGGGTCAACAACTAGATGCCTTGGTGATTCAGTAGAAGCAGATACTTCCGCATCACTGCTTAGAGTAGAAAATGATAGTCCAGGCGAAGAGCAAAAAAGACATCAAAATCTCTGGTTTCCTTTTGGAGATTGGCTTAATCACCCTGTGTCGGAAAAAGAACACGCTCATCATAAGGTTCACAAAGGTTCATCAGATCAAAGGTACTTAATTGTTCTCAAAACATTTGAAAAAGACTTGTTGAGTGTAAAATTCTTAAAACCAAAACTTTTCGGTTTCAGGGATATGGAATCTAGAGAGAGAGAAGTGCAGCTAAGTCCTTTCTTACCAAAGATAACGATGGTGGGGATTTCAACAGGAGAGGCTGCACAGATGAGTAAGGCTAATCTGAAGAAAACAATGGAAGATTTAACAGAAGACTTGGAGAATTCTGATGAAGGGAATGATCATGGTTCGAAGCGTTATGACCCGGTAAAGATCGAAGAGAGAGATCCTCTGTTTGTTGCAAATGTTGGAGATTACTATTCGGGTTTGGCTAAAGCAGGTTCTGCTCGGTGGTCACAACGAGGTGATGACCGGTAAGGAAACACATTCTATAGGTGATGATAGATAGCCTGCTTTGTGTGAATTGGTTAAGCCTTAGGTAGTATTTTGTTGTCGCTTGTTATTTCTTTCTTTCTTCAGGTTCCAAATTGTTTCTATGTTAGTTTCAAAATTGTAGTTAAATAAACTGCATCTTTCATTAAAAATGTATTTGTACTAGAAATATATTTTTGAACGTGCAAATGCAATTTTTTCACCCGTTTAATACAATGCAATGATATATTTTTTGATGGTTTAGCTGAGATTTCTTCTACTGAGTGTGAACTTTATATCTGGGCGAGAGATCAACTATCAACTAGCGTGTGATCCTCAGATTCCCATGTTGATAATAAAATGTGAATTAATGGATTTGAATCAAAAGAGTGACGCAACCCCATTAAAACTGCTAGACAACATCAAAACCCAACTACAATGTATATGAGACTTGTGTAATGTTGCTGATGTAGAAAAGTGTCTAAAATATAGTATGGGCTTTTTCAAGTGTAAACTAAAAAAAATCCAGTAGTGGCCCATTTTGATTTTTGTCAAGTAACCCACATTATCCCAAATTCAATCTGAGATACCAAAATGTTGAAAACTTGAATAAACAAAAGAGTTTGGTTAGCCGATCTGGAGCCTCGTAGATAGATCGAGAGTCGAGGAGGGAGGAGGAGAGAAAAAGCTAATCTTGTGGAAACAAAATTCAAATTTATATCAGCGAGGAAGATAGATAAACCCCACACAAGACCTTTGTTTGATCTGCTAAATCGATATTATGAAGACGACCAAGGGAGGCAAAGTGATGAACCCTACTGATGCTTACCGCAAGGAGATTCGCAAGAGAGAAATTAAACGTGTAAGGCCATTCGCTATTTTCCTTTCTTTTTTCGTTTCTTATGTTGTCGATTGATAAAATCGAATTGGGATAATTGTTGTTGTAGCTGTATGTGTTTAGATTCAGGTTTAATTGCTCTGTTTTGAGTTCGCTTATAGTTTCCTTTTGTTGTTTATGCATTAGAGAAATTAATTTGGGAATCTGATTTGCAATGGTCAGACTTGTTTAGGTCAATTATAGCTTTGCAGTTAGCTAAGAAAGTGATGAGATGAGGTTTTTTTTGCTCTCTTGTTCAATAGTTGTCTCATTGTTCTTATCATTTACATTAACTTTGGTTCTTGATCAGAACAAGAAAGAGAGGCAGAAGGTAAGAGAGGTTGGAATTTTGAAGAAGGATCCCGAACAAATCAAGGAACAGATCAGGAAACTTGATATGTCAAGTAAGTTATGCTCTACTTTTACTAAGATCTCTCAGCGTATGCTCTGTGGTGCTACTTATACCTTCAAATCGAATCTGTCTTTTCCCGTTTCGTAGTTATTTTTGGCGTACAAGTTTCACGCATATCTCTAAGCTTCAAAAAATATACAGATTTGTTCTATAGTTTAATCTTTATGCAAACTGATACAGAGGTGATGTTTTGACTGGTGTAGAGGCTGAAGGTGCTTTGGACAAGGCAAGAAAACATAAAAAGAGACAGCTTGAAGATACTCTTAAAATGGTGGTGAAGAAGAGAAAGGTATTTCTCTGGTTTACTTAGGTTTTATTCCTTTGCCCCCATACTAGTCCCAGCTTATGATTTGGCATCTTGTCTTCTTATTTTTTTGTCTCTTTTGTCTTCACAGGAATATGACGAGAAAAAGAAGGAGCAAGGAGAGGGAACAACCTCTGTTATGTTCAGGTACATCTTTTTTTGAATATTGATTTTTAAGATGTCTTCGACTTTCTATTAGATATAAGTATAACCTGTTCTTGTCTTCTATGCAGTCATCTACCCCCTCAACGAAGAACAACCGGCGAAGAGGACTTAAAACCAGAGGTACTTAGTTTTGTATTCTTTCTGTCCCAGCTTGATTTTGAAAACCTCTCTAACTTTTCTGCATATTATGACAGGACTCTGTTTATTATCACCCTACTTTGAACCCAACTGGTGCACCACCCCCTGGAAAGCCACCAATGTATAATTCATCGATAGGCATCTCCTCAGATGGTGCTTCATCTAGCGGTGCTGCATTGTCTTCTATTACCGACTCAGATAATTCCACATTAGTTGCTCCCCCTCCACCTCCTCCACTTCCTCCTCTACCGGATGGGAATAATGCTTTACCTGCTTCTTTGCCACTTCCTCCTCCACCTCCTTTGCCACCAACTACAGCTCTTACTTTTCCACATCCATCATTCCCACCACCGCCTCCGGGACCCCCACCAAAAGAGCAGCATTTGGTTCATCCTCCTCTTCCTCCACCTCCTCCACTTCCTCAATCTTCCCAACCACCTCCTCCTGGTCTAAATGGAAGTGAAGGCGATGGTAGATTCCTTGAATCATCAGATCAAACATTTGGCGAGCGCAAGGTAAAACCTTATTCTGTTATCAATAGCTGTCTTTAATTGGTGCAATTGGGCGTGTTTTTATGTATTAAATGCAGAAAGATTGAAACTTGATTACATTTTTTCCATCTACATTGTGCAGAACGCTAATATAACTTCTGTCCCTCTTCCCCCACCACCTGGCCTTCCCTCAAAGCCTCCAAGCAACGAATCTGAGAGTGGTCCATCAGAATCAAACTCGAATAGTTTTCAAAACGCTAACCTCTCTAAGATGGTTGCACCCCCACCACCACCACCTTTACATCAGCACCATCAATCAACATTTGCAGGAGCTGCTGCTTCACTGACTAATTTTCAACCTGACGTTCATCTGCCCACAGGAATGTTTCGTTTTCCACCTCCACCGCCTCCACTCGATATGCATCCACCTCACCCCGGAATGTTGAGTGGTCATCTAATCCCGAGGCCACCGTATGGCCCACCACCTGGACCTCCTCCTATGATGAGACCGCCGCTTCCACCAGGACCACCACCTAGTTTTCAAGACAGTCAAGCAATGATCAGACCATATGTACCAAACAAACCATCTTATGTAAAATCCGCCGCTCCTACTGTTATCAGGAGACCACTCGCTCAACACACACCTGAGCTTACATCCATGGTGACTTAAGACATGAATTCACTATAACTTTTTGGTAAATCTCATGTGAATTCCACACACTAAATCAAATGCATTATCTGTTGTTTTTTTTGTTGATCTGCAGGTCCCTGCGTCGGTCCGAGTCAGAAGAGAATCAGCAGCTGTGACCAAACCAAAGCCAAAGACTTCAATTGCCTCGAGCTTGAGTTTTACACCAAGAGCTATGGTTTCTGCTGCACCGGTGAAGGTAGAGTCAGCCAAGACATCCGCAGCTTCAAAGCCACAGAGCATTGATGATTCATATACAGCTTTCTTAGAGGACATGAAAGCTCTTGGAGCACTTGATGGATAAAATTTAGACTAATGGTCTTCAAACAAAGTTATTTTGGTGTTGTTGGATCAAATCTTGGAGAAGTAAAGATTGTACACGCTAACAATTTTTCTTAATTACCAATTCTAGAAAGTGAAAAAATCATCTTTTTCAGAGTAGACTCGGTAGTTAAAGTCCAGTAGAATGCTATAGCATTAAAAGGTCAATAGAGCGAGCATGTGATTGAAATTTCTTACCAATGGGAGAATAAGGGGCCAATAATTGATTTGATTTCAATTTACCTTTTTTGGAGCATTCTTGAAAATTAATTTCTTGTCGATTTCGTGTCATTTGTCATTCAAATGAGTGTACCTACTTCCTTGCCACGGCGGCAAGAAGATTTCCTTTGGTTTAGAAGAAACCTACTATTATTATCCATAGAACTAGATAATACTCATAGATTTATTATTATTAATTTAAATTTCAAACCGTACTTTACTTATATTTGAAACTTACATGTACAATCAGTTAATACCCATTAGTACAAAAGAGTTGCCAAAAAAATACACACAACACATCAAATGGGGATAATGTCATGATGATGTAAGTTTTTTCTAGGTCAACAAAGACTTTTCAGATCAGAGACAAAAATCTGGAAGTGGGTAATTCGGAAATGGTCCAGTTCATGTATTTATTAAAATAAAGTTAAAACCTGTATCCTTTTGTCAAAAAGGAAAAGCAAAATCTTATCTGCATTCGATAGTGATATAATATAAATAGTGTGTGAATATAACCATAAGATTTTAGATTAATTTTTACATGAAATATCTCAACACCTAACACCATAAATGGGTGCTTTCCTTTTGCATTATTTTCGTATTCATACCTCTATGCATTGAGACCGCATTACACTATTTAATATACATATAAAAGACTTGTTTTACTTTGGCCGCCGAACGAGAGGAATCACTATGTGCTAATCCACATGGAAGCAACTATCAATCTCTAGTAAATTAAATAGTGACGATTTTTTCTCAACAAACTTACAAATGAATTTGAAATCCTTGCAAGTGTTTATTTAGAGTCAAACCCTTCTAAAATATATTATATACAAACTTTATCTTGTAATTATACAGTTTGTTCCATCATCTTAATGGATTGGGCTCTCATCTCGTTTTGTCCTATCTAATAACATGATTAATGAGTGCTTTGTAGTCCAGTACATATTACTTACATTATAATTTACATGACAGTTTAATTAAAATTGTAGTTTACTGATTTATTAAAAAGCCAAGTAGAAGCTTTTTACCTTCTAGAATGTATTCATCATAAGTAGATGATAAGAAGTAGACTTTTTCAAAAGTCCAATGGGTTCATTAATGTGAAAGTCCATGCCGTTGAATAAACTAAATTTCCATAAAGTAAGTAAGAAATAGGGAATGCAATTAAGAGAAAATGTCGAAAGAGATATAAGATGTCATTAATTTGCATGTTTTCTTTGCTCGAGGATACTTTAATTTTACCCGCCAACTAGGTCTTCAGCATGGTTTCTAATCTGAATTAGCCCATCAATTTCTATGTATTTTAAGTTTTTAACTAACAATATTGTTTAAATTAATTTATTGTACTTATCACAAATGTTCTATTGAAGATATTTATAAAAAAATACACTGAAAAATGAAAGAACTCTTATAAAAATAATTAAAGAAAAGAGGGATCAATATTATAATATAATAATCTAATATGTTATATTCAAATTTTATATCTTAATTTACTGTTTTTGATTTTTAAACTTAATAAAATTATAAGAAATTGTGAAATTCATATCGTCAGGCCTATTATACACTAGTAGATTATTGTACCTTCTTTAGGCTAATTGTATTCAATTATAGAGTAGACTATATATAATACTTATCCTCATTATTAACATATTATAGGCTATGCTGCGTATAGATGGTTAAAAGTTAAAACTAGTAAGAAACAAGGTAAAAAAAAAAAAAGTCAGAAAATGCGAAGTAGAATTAAAAGTTTGTGGTCCATAATTCAATCTGCTCCGACATGGCCCGCTTTGATATTCGACCATTACTTTTCAAGCTAGCTCTAAGTTAACGATGGATTCTATAGTTTAATAGTCGTAGTGGGTTGTTCAAATTGTTCGGTCGACTTTCATTTCATATTTGATCATCTGATCGCTTTTAAAGCTTTTAGTAGGTTTGTATATATTGTATGTGACTTATAAATAAGATTTTTAGTCGGTAGACAAATATAAAACAATGTTTCGTTGGCTGTTCTAACTTTGCTAACTGGTAAATGTATCCGATTTAGCCAAAATCAGTGCAACAATAAATCAGTGGGCTCTATATGACAATTTAATAGCTTAGACATGCGATTTATACAGTCCTAAAGATAAATGTTGCTTCTTATATGACGCTAGCAGATATTGATGCAGGAAACGTCGTAAAGCGGGTGAGAAAAGGGAAATGCGGAGCAACCTAAAAAGGTTAAAATAATCCAAGGTAAAACATGTAAAATGTTCACATAGACGACTAAATTGACCAAATGTTCATGTTCTACTAGAAGTATTAATATGGTTAATCTATATATACACAGAAAGAGAAGGCACTAATTACTTAATTATGTGTTTTATTCAAACCCAAAAGAAATAGATGATCGAATATACATAAAATACGAGCATACGATATATCTAAATGCTCAAAATACCTAAGCCTTTTTCTCTATACTAAATCTTAAAAAATCCATCCTCTACAAAACGAAAACATTTACGTTCTGACTTCTGAGA
Source organism: Cardamine occulta (assembly GCA_028015245.1). Taxonomy (NCBI): domain Eukaryota; kingdom Viridiplantae; phylum Streptophyta; class Magnoliopsida; order Brassicales; family Brassicaceae; genus Cardamine; species Cardamine occulta. The sequence goes on from CM051392.1 coordinate 2,260,096, forward strand.
ACTTTGTTTGTCAAATGGGAATGTTTCAATATGGTGAAAAGTGCAAACAAAAACTGAATACAAACGGACTAGTCAATTTATAAATGTTCCGGTTTATGGGTTAAATTGTTGATTTAAGGATGGTTTAGTGATTAATAGGTTAATGATTATCTCCGGACCCATTCCGATCCGAATTATGCGCTTCTATAAAAAACAAAGATTGTAATTGTTTTTTTCTGTTATAGTGGTCTAGTGGACTTGTTTGTGGGAGTGGTAAGTGTATGTTTGAAAAACCGAAGATGGACGATAAATATATAAAAATAACAATATAGACATGTTAACGTTATGATTTATCCATCTAGTTTTGCAAAAATTAGAAATTGACGTCACATTTCTTTTTCTTAGAAGTTTTTTTTTTTTTAATGAAATTTTGTGAAATCAAAAACTTCGAGAACGGGGTTGACAAATGTATATATTCAATTTGAGATAGACAAATTAGCGTAACCGTTTCACCATATCCAAGAATTTCTCTCTTAAGCTTTTATATAACTTTTGACAAAAATTTCAACGTCTATTTCGTATTTAGACACAACTATGTTCCTACCTCCCAGGCTCCTACCACATATACACACATATATAGATATAGTATATAGCTTTGAGTTCCTGTGAGATAGAAAGAGAGTTTGTGTTCTTGCATAGTTCCAATGATGGCACAGACGAATCAGGCCACCATTATCTCTTCCCTTCTTCTGCTTCTGCTCTCTGCAACAACTTCTCATCCTCTTTGCTCAGATTCAAGTAAGTCTTCTTTGAGTTCATGTCGTTTTGAGTTGAACTGTTCTTGTGTTCATGTCGTTTTGACTAGTTTTGGTCTTTTGTCAGAGACTCCAGTCAACAACAACGAGACGCTCAAGTTTTGCGATGCTTACTCAGGAAGATCTTGCTGCAACTCTAAAGATGATCTTCAATTACAGACTCGCTTCAACTCCATGAACATCTCTGACTCAAATTGTTCTTCCCTTCTCAAATCCATTCTCTGTGCTGTAAGTCTAATCAAGTTTCCAACATATCCACAAGTTAATTCACTTTAAGTTCCTCAATAAATCAATAAAATTCCAATAACCCACTAAAAAAAGAATCGATCTTTCACTTACCCTTATGCATGAATTTAATATTCTCATGAGCTGTTTGAAGCTACTGATTCTGAATCTCTGAGTTTTTTTTTTGTTTTTTTCCCCAGAAATGTGACCAATCCTCAGGACAACTGTTTGGTGATGATAATAATTCTCAAATTCCAATTCTCTGCAACTCAACATCACAAGACTTATGCTCAAAACTATGGGATTCATGTCAGAACATCTCCATTGTCTCTTCTCCTTTTAGTCCCACTCTACTAGGTGGTGCTACTTCGCCTTCAACATCTTCCAATTCATCGACATTAACCGATCTCTTGAAATCCCAAACCGAATTCTGTACCGCCTTTGGTGGATCATCTCAAACCAACAACAACATAACCAAATGCTTCAATGGTAAACCGGTTAACCAAGAAACTAATGATGTAAAAGCCACCTAAAGGAGTATGTCTTGAGAAGATAGGAACCGGGTCTTACCTCAACATGGTGGCTCATCCTGATGGATCTAACCGGGTCTTTTTCTCTAACCAACCTGGTAAGATTTGGTTAGGTACAATACCGGATCAAGACTCAGGTGAACCGATGGAACTCGATGAATCTACTCCTTTTGTTGACATAACCGATCAAGTCAGTTTCGATACGCAGTTTGGGATGATGGGAATGGCGTTTCATCCTAAATTCGCAGAAAACGGGCGTTTTTTCGCGTCTTTTAACTGTGATAAAGTCAAATCTCCTGGATGCACTGGTCGTTGTGCTTGCAATTCTGATGTAAATTGCGATCCTTCCAAGCTTCCTAAAGACGATGGCGCGCAGCCTTGTCGTTTTCAGACCGTCGTGGCTGAGTATACCGCGAACGGTACTTCCTGGAGCCCTTCAACGGTAAGTTTAAAACCAAAAAAGGATTCAAGATTTGATTTGAACCAAAATCTGAGTTTCTTGGAGATCAAGATTCTAACAGAGATTGTTGCTTTTACTGTATAGGCAAAGATTGGTAAAGCGTCTGAAGTAAGGAGGATTTTCACTATGGGACTTCCGTATTCGTCGTCTCACGGTGGTCAGATTCTCTTTGGACCTGATGGTTATTTGTATCTCATGACTGGTGATGGAGGAGGAGTCTCAGATACTCACAACTTTGCACAGAACAAGAAGTCTTTGCTTGGCAAAATCTTGAGGCTTGATGTTGATATTATGCCAAGTTAAGTAACGAAATCAATCAACAAAACACTGTATCCGAGGGTTTGGATTTGGTGTTTTAATTTTTTAATTGTCTGCAGGCGCATCTGAAATATCTAAGCTAGGTTCATGGGGAAACTATTCTATCCCAAAGAACAATCCTTTCCAAGGAAATGAAGATGAACAGCCTGAGATTTGGGCTTTAGGTCTGAGAAATCCGTGGCGTTGCAGCTTCGATTCTGAAAGACCAGATTACTTCTTGTGCGCAGATGTCGGAAAGGTTTGTTTTTTTCTTACGGTTCAAGCATCCATTTCTGTGATGATTCAGAGTTTCTCATGAAAAGATTGCTCTGTTTTAAAATGTACCAGGATACATATGAAGAAGTTGATATCATAACAATGGGTGCAAACTATGGTTGGAGAACTTACGAAGGACCTTATGTCTTCTCCCCATTATCGCCTTTCGGTGAAAATGTATCCGCAGATTCAAACCTGACATTCCCGATTCTCGGTTACAACCACTCTGAAGTGAACAAGCATGAAGGATCTGCCTCCATCATTGGAGGTTACTTCTATCGATCCAACACTGATCCTTGCACTTATGGAACGTAAGTTTAAAACTAAACCCTAAACCTTTAATTCAAAACCCTAAAACATTAAATCCTCAAACTAGCTTGTTTCAGGTACTTGTATGCAGATCTTTATGCAAACGCAATGTGGGCAGCGATCGAATCACCAGAAGATAGTGGAAACTTCACAGACTCTCTAATACCGTTTAGATGCAGCATTGATTCGCCTATGAAGTGTACCGCAGCTCCAGGAGGAGATAGCTCAGGACCTGCACTTGGTTACATCTACTCTTTTGAACAAGATAATAACAAGGACATACATTTGCTCACGAGCTCTGGTGTGTATCGGATTGTTCGTCCTAGTCGTTGTAACTTAGCTTGCTCTAAGGAAAACACGATCGCTTCTACCGGAAAACAGAACCCTGCTGGTGCTCCTTCTCCTCAGCCTTTACCTTCTTCCGCAAGAAATCTCAGTTTCTCTGTGTTTTTGTTATTGTCGTTGTTGTTGATGTGGTTAATGGTCTTAGATTAGAATATGATGATTGTTTCAAACTCTGTTTTGTAACATTTCTTATGGATGTTGTTGTTCAAAAACTATTTTGTGATTGCTTATATTAGAAGAGATCATATAACAAAATTAGTTTTTCTTTTGGCTTTCTCAAAAAAATATTTAAATCCCTGAAAACGAATACAAAGAGAGTTTAAACTTACATAAGTGGGAACAAGACCAAAGTCGTCGTTGTGACGGAAACAGGCTGGCCTTAATTGATGACGACGCCGGCGACAACAAAGAACATATAGAAAAATTTCAATCGCGATCAGTAGTGTTATGCATCTTAATCCACCCACCCCCAAAATAAATAAAAAAATGTTGTATCTTCCTAGATCCCAAGTCCTAATGGTTGAAATTCTTGGCAACGAATCTTACAAACGCATAGTATTCTCCACATGATCGGACACACCTATTATGAGCATAGATTCGGTACGCGGTGTAGTACCTTGTATTTCAATTCTTGTAAAACTGTTTGGCCCCGGATCTTAATAGTAGGCATATAAAGGTTCATTAGGGTCATATATAAGTTGGAGTATAAAGATCTCACCACCTAAAGTGACCCCCGAAAATCGGTGACACCTTAAACCCTCCAAGGGGTAATCAGGCAACCAAAAGATAGTTTTCGACCATTCTTGTTTTTTAGCATTCTCCATAACCCACATCTCTGCTCCGTTGCTGCAACATAAGCATCCTAATTTCCCTTTACAGTATACCAGTGTCGGATTTCTAGAGCCATCTGTCACTTCTTTTAGGAGCTTTTATATAACTAAATCTCTCCGACCTAAAGTCGAAACTCATACATGTTTTACGATTGTTGGAAAGTGTTTTTGCTCCGTAATAGATAGTTCCATTGATGTGCACTCCTTTAAATATTAAAGAGTGATTTCCAAAGCCTTGGATGTTCCTCCATTGCTTCTTTGGATCTCCCAATGTGAAAACTTGACAAACATGCTCCGAATTTTCTAACGTATTATTAATCATGCTCACTACTTTGTATTGATTCATGACAGGGTCGTACCCAAAGAAACAGAATCTGTCATGATTATTTATATATATATATATATATATATATGTCTGATTAAATTTGGGCGTACAGTGAAAAGTGCCCAAAATACAAGTACGATTCTAAAAATTTTAATTTGTTTTCTTTATTATTAATTTTCTTTTTCCCATTATTGTGATTTTTTTAAAATAAATATTTATTCTTATTATTATTATCTTGTGATAACACATTTGAAAGAATACATGGCAGAAAAACCATTGAGGAGGAGCTACAAATTCTGAGAGGGGAAGAAACACTTAGAGCAAAATACATCGTCTCAAGAAACATTTTGCAACTTTACAGTTGGAACAAATCTTAAGGCAACTGTTGTCATCGCAAGTTTGTGGAGGGTTACATTGATCGCAAACACATTGTTTGAAGATACATTGTGCTACTGCACAACCTGGGCAAGCGGTACGACAAGTATCGTCGTTATCGCAAGTTTGTGGAGGGTTACATTGATTGCAAATACATTGTTTGAAGATACATTGTGCTACTGCACAACCTGGGCAAGCGGCACGACAAGTATCGTTATTATCGCAAGATCCTCCACCTTGTATCGTTACATCTTTCACGTTTCCACTGACATTTGCATCTCCCTCCAATGCTTTAGCTACCCACAAACCTGTTGGGTAACATATAAAATATATATTTGAATTATTACCAATGTGGTGCACTAGTATTCAAAGTGGTTCAATATATTACATATACATGCCTTGCAAATGTGATATATTTAATTTAAATTAAAAAGGCTTGAGAAAAAAAAAAGTTAAAATTTAAAAGATTGCTCACATGAAAGAGACATCAAAAGGCCAAGAAGAAGTACTTTCTTCGACGCCATGTTTTTCATTTTGATTATATTTATTTTCTTTATGCATTCATTCCAGTTTCAGAACGTATATATACTCAATCTTGGTCAATATGTTTGATTTATTAGTAATCATTTTTAGATTCATTCCAATGAAATAGTAATCAACTTTGCATTACTTCCAATTTTAGAGTCAATCTCTTAAGACCCAATGAATTTGATCTAATTTTGGTCAACATATTTAATTTGTTGTAATCCTTTTTATTATTAAGTGAAAGCAAATAAAAATAAACATTCTACCAATTCGATTATTGAGTTGACCCATTTTATAGAATCAATCTACAGTCTGAATTAGGTGTGTGTCATCCAAGAAGCAAAGAAGGACCAAATTAAATCCGAGACTAGTTATGAATACCAATATATATATATATATATATATCAACAGTCCAATAGTTAATTTACGTAGCAAATTCAAAATTTGGACTCTATTATATAATAGAAAAAATATGTAAGAAGATTGACCTAGTTATATATAAGTCCTGAATCATGAACGTTTTCCAAAAATCCATCCATATTGACAGACTAATCCAATCTGGCTTGATGATATTGAACCGATTGTTTGTTTGCAACGTAAGTAAGATTAAAATTACAAAATAAACAATTCCATCTTTGGTAAGACCGGACTCGGCTGCATTTTTCTCTTTTCAAATGCTTGAGAACAATGGATACCTTTGATCTGATTTATCCTTTTGATCCAAAGTGATTAAGCTAATTTCCAAAAGGAAACCAGAGATTTTGCTGGCTTTTTTCGTCTTTGCTTGGATTAAGCATGATGCAGAACTACCTGCTTATATGAATCATCAATACATCTAGTTGTTGACACTGACGCTCTTTGAATGGCAAATGCACTCAGGATATTGATTCGTGAACTGAGTTAAAGTAGGGACAGAATCGGTGTCTCCGATTCACAACAAGATGCGACCGTAAGATAACAGTTGCTATAACATCGGGAACGGATAAGAGACGACCACAACTTTGAGACGCACTTGAACCTATCAGTGATTAAGAAGGCAATCTAGTCAAAAATATCTCGAGCCAAAGGATCTCGACGCGACCAAGTCATCTCCTCTTCGTCTTATTTTTCCTCTGCCTTTGAAGACCTCTTCTTCCATTGAAAATTCGAACCAGAGCTACAGACATACCCATAGCTACTAATTCACAACCACACACAAAATTTATATACCCAAACTAATCCCTACAAGATTCTAGGCTTTGACAATCTTTCCTTATTACTCTGAAAACAGAGTCGTTTGTCTTTGCTCATGAGTAAAAGTAGCAAGACTGAAACTTCAAGGTAATAAAATCGACGATCCTATCCACTTTCTCTGCAGTCCGCACTATAGATAGAACATGAAAGCAGTGCTCAGACTCCACAACAACACTATTTATACAAGTAATTTCCTCCTGCTAGTAGCAGGGAAAGTGAATTCATGGAGAAAAAAAGTCAAGGAGAGATACCTCAAAACACCTTAGATTGCCATATTCAGAACACCTTAGATGCCTCAAAACACCTTAGATTTCAGAACATGTAACCTCTGCGATCACCAATGTTGGCCTAATTATATAACTCATGAATTTTTTAGCATTTTCCAAAAATCCATCCATATCGACAAATATTAAAATTAAAGAGGAACATACTGGTAAGTATTGTTCAACATAAGTAGAATTAAAATTACAAAATAAATAGTTGCATTGTATTATTGAAGGCGACAAAAAAAAACAAGATAATGATAATCTTAGCTTGGAATGAGGAAGAAAATAAACAAATAATGGTATTCAAGTTTCCAAGTGCATGATGCTTTCACTCGTATCCATAATCTTGATATGAAAACACGAGTTACTAAACCAATTGTCCGGTATTCCTTTGATTTCAACCTTGCTCAAATCATTCTTGTGAAGATCATAATAGAGAATGTAATAAGGGGAACCCAACTCACGCGGTACCAAGATAACCTCGCCGTTTTGAGTAGTGCCTCGTACCGTCAATCGAATGTTGTTATTGAGTAGATGCATCTGACAAGGCTGTAAAACCAGTGATTTTGTCGACCATTTTCCAGTATCTTCCAAGACCCATAAGTCAGCATAACCCCCTAGTCCAAGATTGGTATGATCAAAAATAGCTGGTTTCCCACCATACTCTATAAAACCCGCATACTCGCCAAATTCAGACACGGCATGAGGTACTTGGTTCATATTGAACTTTTCAGACCTAATGTCAAAACTGACGACGATTTCGCGAGACAAACCAGTGTAAGCCAAAAAATATATAACTCCATTGATGCACAGTCCTGGTCCTGTAGGTAAATGAGGCTGATGAAACTGAATTCTTTTCCAGGAACCTCCAACTTCTAGTACCAAGACCCAATGCTCCGAGGTTATCCGCTTCAAATATTTTGAGCATGTCACAACAGTGCAGACTACTTTGTATTGGTCAAGAACAGGATCGTGTCCGAAAAAGTAGAGGACATTCTTATGAATACGTTTTTGGGAAAAGAGACTGGATTTGACGGCAGGTAAGTTTAGGCTTTGTCTGGTGGTGGGATTATAGATGCACGCATTACCACAAACAATGTATATAATCAAGCCGCGAAAAATCACCATGTGGAGTCCACCAATCCCTGGCATGGTCAAATCTTGGTCGAAATACTTACCACTATTACTAGACGATAGTTTCATTGATACCAGTAGAGACTCGTGGGGCTTGTTCCAGACCCCCCATTGAACTACACCCGAGGTGGTCCACCAAACTCATGTATAGACGAGGTGGTCGCTGTGGAGATGCGAGCGTACAATAACGGTTGCTAAACCATCGAGAACGGATCAGAGAATACCAGAGTTTTGAAACGCACTTGAACCTCATCAGTGATTTAGCAGGTAATCTTGTCATTATCTCAATCACTAGATCCAAAGGTATCTCCCGCGCCACCAAATCGTCTCCTCTTCGTCGTCTTCTTACTCTTCTCATCGCCTTTGATGACCTAGACGCAATCAGAGCTAGATATTGAAATTAAACTTGATTTTGAGTTAAGTTTAATTATGGGTTCATAATCTAATTATCCATTATTAGACCAAATCCAAAATTAAGCCCAAGTTCTAAAATTTCTCTAGAAACATCTTCAATATTATCACCTCTTTTTAAGTATTCTGGAAAATTATATTAGATAAAATATCTAGAGATTAGTGTGGAATAATCTAGATAATTGTAACATAAAAAATCTAGATATTATGTTAGAGAGTTCTAGAGATTAAAAGAAGATTTGTAAAGATATTTTGTAGTTTTGAAGCTTATAAATAGCTTATTCCTCTCTCATTTGTAATCAACTTGAAGAAGTGAAATAAAAAGAAAGTTTAAAGAAAGAGTGTTCTTTATAAGTTCTCTAAGTCTCTCTAAAAATCCTTTAAGTGTTCTTCCAAATTTTCTATCATACTTGGAGGGTTTCTCATCTTAGTTCTTTCGAGTTTCTCGGGGTATTACGGTCTTGGTCTTGGGCTAGTGCTAAGTACTATCGGGGTTTCTTTACATGGTATCAGAGCCATTCTAATCTTGTGCTCATCAAGATCGGGGTTATAGAGAGCTCGAATTTACTCTAAGTATGGAATCAACAGGTCGTGTTGTTGGATTGAGAATGGAGATCTTAAACCAATCTAATTACCAGTTTTGGAAGTCATGTATGGATTCATACTTGGTGAGTGAGAACTTATAGGATGTCGTCGGTGGTAGCAGCACTAGACCACCAACTGGAGACGTTGCAACTGTGGAAGCGACAAAAGAATGGACACGGAAGAATGCCAAGGCAGAGTTTACCCTAAAGAGGTCAATATCCGCAGAAATATTTGAGCATGTCTCAAGGTATACATCCGCTAGTTCGATTTGGCAGACGTTATACCAATTGTTCAACAAGAAGAACGAAGCCCGTTTACAACTATTAGAGAATAAGTTGGCGTATGCGAAGCAGGGGGAGTCTTCAATCTCAGAATTTTTTTATCAAGGTAAAAAATCTCTACTCAGAGATTAATACTCTTAATCCGGAAGAATCTATTTCGGAAGCTCGTTTGAAACGGGTTATTATTCGAGGTCTACGATCCAAGTATACCCCGTTTGTGACTTCGGTTCAAGGATGGGCTACACAACCTTCCTTGGAGGAGTTTGAAAACTTGCTAGGTTCGCAAGAATCACTAGCCCAACAAATGGCAGGAGTTAAAATTCATGAAGACTCGAGGAGCGCGTTTGTGGCCCGAAGGCAACAAGGCTTAAATCCCAAACCCAAGGATGGAGGCCCAAGAAACTATGATGGACGTCAAGGATCATCTATGGGAGATAAGAAAAAATTCAAGTGCTATCGGTGTGAGAAACTTGGGTACTTTAAAAAGGATTATCGAGTTAAACTAAAGGAAACTAATATGGCGGAATCAAAAGATCATACTGAAGATAAAGAATGAGGAAAATGTTTCACGGTGAAAGCTGCATCCTTAGGTAAATCCAGTCCAATGAAAGTGAAAAATAATTGGATTGTGGATTCTGGTTGTAGCCATCATATCACAGGAGATGAGAAGTTATTTTCTAGTCTTCAACACCATGACGGAAAAGAAGCAATTATTACCGTGGATAATTCAATTCATCATGTTGAGAAGGAAGGAACAGTTGTCATCAAAGGAGATGTATGGAAATCACTCTCAAGAATGTATACCTTGTTCCTGGAGTATAGAAAAATCTTCTCTCTGTGGTAAACGTAGTGGACTCAGGTAACTACATTTTATTTGGCTCAAAAGACGTTAAATTTTTGAAAAATATTCAAGAGTTAAAGGTGGACGTAGTTCACACCGGAGCACGAGTTAAAGATCTTTATGTTTTATCTGCCTCAAATACTTATGTGGAGAAGATGAGTACAAATGACAATGCCTTTATATGGCATGCTAGACTTGGTCATATAAATATGACTAAGTTTAAGGTCATGGTGAATAAAGACTTAGTTAACAGGCTTCCAAAGTTAAAGATTCAAGATGAAAGAAGACTTTGCGAAGGATTCCAATATGAAAAGTCACATAGACTTCCATTTGACTACTCCACCTCACTATGCAACGCTCCATTGGAGAGGGTCCATAGTGATTTAATGGATCCGATAAGAACACTCTCATATTCCGGGTTTCACTACATGTTGTTGTTCGTTGATGACTTCTCACGGTATACTTGGGTATACTTTGTGAAGGAAAAATCAGAAGTATTCTCTAAGTTCCAAGAGTTCAAGATCACCGTGGAAGGGGAGTTGGGTTGGAAGATTAAGACCCTAAGGACGGATAATGGAGGGGAGTTTATGTCAAAGGAGTTTCTCTATTTTTGTCAAAATCATGGTATCAAGAGAGAATTTACATGCCCATATACACCTCAACAAAATGGAATAGTGGAAATAAAGATTAGACATCTAAGTGAGACATGTAGAAGTTGGCTACATGGGAAGGATTTGCCTAAGGCCTTATGGGCGGAAGGCATGAGATGTGCAGCCTATGTCATCAACCGAATACCGCTTAGTCCAAACAATATGAAGTCTCCTTATGAGATGGTTCATGAAAAAAAACTAACGGTGAAACATCTCAGGATATTTGGATTAATTTGCTACGTCCATGTGTTTGATTCTCAAAGAACCAAGTTGGAGGCAAAGGTGAAGAAATGCATCTTTGTCGGCTATGATGAACAAAGGAAAGGTTGGAGGTGTATGGATCCTGAGACAAACAAGTATGTTGTGTCTCGTGATGTTGTTTTTGATGAAGTTTCCTCATACTATGGACCACCTCAAGTCTTGGTTGAGAAAGATGGTGTGAGTTCCTCCAAAATCGATGAATCAACTCTTCAAGTACCTTTTGAGAATATAAGTCATAAAAATAAGATACAAGTTGAAAGATGGAGCAATAACCAAGAGCAAGAAGAGGAGCAAGTTCATGGTTTCATTGCAAGTCAATGACCTAAAAGAAATATTATTAGGCCGGCTTGGTTTAGAGATGAAGAGTTTATCACTACCTTCTTATGCTTCTTTGCAGTCTCTTTAGATGAGGATGAGCCAAATTCATATGAAGAAGCAAAAGGAGTTCAAGAATGGGAGACCGCAATGAATGAAGAGATGAATGCTCTAATAAAAAAATGAAAGTTGGGATTTGGTTCCAAAACCCAAAGATGTCCAACCCGTCTCGTGCAAATGGGTATATCGAATAAAGCAAAAAGTGGATGGGAGTATTGATAGGTTTAAAGCAAGGCTCGTTGCTCAAGGATTTTCTCATAAGTATGGAGAAGACTATGATTAAACCTTTAGTCCAGTAGCAAAGATGACTACAGTACGCTCATTCTTATCTTTAGCTGCAAGCTTTGGTTGGAAGTTATGATAATTAGATGTGAAGAATGCCTTTATATATGGTGAGCCCGATAAAAGTATCTTCATGGAGCAACCACTTGGTTTTGAATCTCGAGAGTATCCTAATTATGTGTGCAAGCTTAAGAAGGCTTTGTACGGGTTAAAACAAGCTCCAAGAGCTTGGTATGGTAAGATTGCTCAATACCTTCAGTTTTGCGGTTATGAGGCATCAAACTCAGATCCAAGTTTATTCTTTAAGAAGAATGGAGGAGTCCACGTAGTAGTTCTCATTTACGTGGATGATATGATAATTACCGGGAATAATGATGCTGAAATTGCTCGTCTACAAGAGGATATGTCGATAAGGTTTGAGATGAAGAAGTTAGGTGAGCTAAACAATTTTCTTGGCTTGGAGATTGAAAGGGTGAAGGATGGAATATTGATTGGCCAACAAAGTTATGCAAGAAGGATTATTGAAAGGTTTGGGGTACATAAAGGAAAAACACGCACTACTCCGATGGATGTCAATATCAAGCTTAGACGTGATGAAGGGTCCTTGGTACCTGATCCTCGACCTTATCGCACCCTTGTGGGAAGTCTTTTATACTTAACTATTACAAGACCTGATATTGCCTTCGCGGTAGGTCTCGTAAGTCAATTTATGCAAGCACCAAGGAAGCTATACTTAGAAGCGGCAAAGAAGATATTGAAGTATGTCAAGACAACTCTTGGGATGGGCTTGGTGTACAAATAAAATGCAAAGATCTCTCTTCATGGTTTTACAGATGCTGACTTTGTCGGAGATCTAGATGACCGAAAATCTACCTCGGGCTATGTGTTCTTATGTGGAAACACAAGTATTTCATGGTGTAGCAAGAAGCAAACAACAATGTCAATGTCTACCACTGAAGCAGAGTATAAAGCTTCTACACTCGCAGCTCAAGAATGTATATGGCTTCAAAGACTCCTTGAAGATTTGTTCGAGCCTATAAAAAAGCCGATAACAATCTATGGAGATAATCAAAGTGCTATCAAGTTGGCTAACAATCCGGTGTTTCATGCAAGAACAAAGCATATTGAGTTAGAACATCACTTTATAAGGGAGAATGTGCTTGATGGAACAATTGAGGTTCGAAGCGAGGACAACGTTGCAGACATCTTCATCAAGGCATTACCGAAAGGTCAGTTCGAGGTACTTCGTTCAAAGCTCGGGATAATTGAAAAAATCAAGTTTAAGGGGGAGTATTGAAATTAAACTTGATTTTTGGTTAAGCTTAATTATGGGTTCATAATCTAATTATCTATTAATGGACCAAACCCAAAATTAAGTCCAAGTTCTAGAATTTTTCTAGAAACATCTTAAATATTATCACCTCCTTTAAGTGTTCTAAAAAGTTCTATTAGATAAAATATCTAGAGATTAGTGTGGAATAATCTAGATAATTGTAACATAAAAAATATAGATATTATGTTAGAGAGTTCTAGAGATTAAAAGAAGATTTGTAAGATATTTTGTAGTTTTGGAACCTATAAATAGCTCATTCCTCTCCCATTTGTAATCAACTTGAAGAATTGAAATAAAAAGAAAGTTTAAAGAAAGAATGTTCTTCATAAGTTCTCTAAGTCTCTCTAAAAATCCTTTAAGTGTTCTTTAATTATTCTTCCAAATTTTCTATCATACTTGGAGGATTTCTCATCTTAGTTATTTCGAGTTTCTCGGGTATTACGGTCTTGGGCTAGTGCTAAGCACTATCGGAGTTTCTTTACACTAGAGACATAAACATAGCTATCAATTCACAAGACCCCTACTCCGTAATCTATTAAAGCAGGAAACTTTGAATATATAGGGTTTGAAAATTGGAATATTTCTCCTACAACAATTGGGCTACCAACAATTGGGCCTCCATCAGGACATGGACGATATCTGCTCCTACAACTTTTGATAGGTTTTTTATTTTTATTTTTTTACTATCAACTTCTTTTATTAGAATCAATTTTTTTTTGAAAATTTTCTGCATTAATTTAAAAGTGGCAAAGGTGCCTATTGTTTACATAAGCCAGCCTTAGTAGTGGGCCTTAGCCCAAATATTATACTACCCACAATAAAAACTCAAAAGAACCAATTTGAACCAATAATTATTAACTTGATGTGAGCAATTTTCTCTTTACAGCTATTATTAACTTGATGTGAGAAATCTGAGTTCTAAGGGAAAAACCATTTGAAGTCTAATTGATAAACACGTACAACTATGTAATTTAGAAGAGGTTGGGCCGAACATGGTTCACCTAAAATAACTTCGATTTATTAATGAAAATTATGAAAAATGTTGTTTTAACATTTTCTTTTTCAAAAAATAGTAAACATTTTTATACATAGCAAAAAAAGGTACTCCCTTCGTTTTTTTTTTACATCACTCCCTCCATTTATAAATAAATATTGTTTTAAGATTGATTTTTTTCAGATTAAATGTCGCTTTAAATTTTTAATGCAAATGTTGATAACTTTTTTAGTTTTATCCCCACTATTTTATTATATTAACCAATTAAAAAATTCTAAAGTATATTAATTAGACGTAAAACAAAAATTTTTATGACTGCTAAGTGCTAGTACGTAGTACGATATGTCATCTATCTCCAAAATAAGAAAGGAAAGAATGGAAATATTAATAAGAGGATCCGACAAAATCAAAACATCGATTTTAGATTTGTTCCTCAGCATCGAGAGTATATAATACAACCAAAGCTATATGCTATAAAATGCTACCAAAAAAAAAAAAAAAACTCTTCGGATTTTTATCTCCTCTTACAAACCAAAGAGAAAAACAGAGAGTTTGGTTTGTGTCATCTCATGTTGCAGCACTGAGGTTTGCCTGTCAACACCAACTTATCCCACAAGCAAATCATCTGTCTCGGCGACTGATAATGCGCCGTCAAGTAATTCTCTATGCAACCAAATTGACAAAACTTGAGGCTGTGAATGTAGTCCACCGGTTTTGTACCGTTGTTGAATTGTTCTACCCACATTCCCACACTTACATCTTCCATTTTGAACATCTGTAGTAATCAACAATGTTGAAAGAGAGGAAAAAAAAACAGAGTTATACATATATGCTCTGTTTTGAATTGATTAGGTAAGGTTGGAAAATTATGTTGCGGCATACCCTTAATTTGTGTTTCTCAAACTCTTTCACAATGAAGTGAGAGATATCGTTTGATAATATGTATCCCGGGCCATTAGCATAAGGTGGATAATCTTCTTCTGGCCATTCCTGGGAAAACAGATAATGTAATATTAACTTTTGAATTCATATGAGAAAAAAAAGCGGATACAGATGACTCTTTAAGCCAATAGATTATAACTGTTTACCTCATATGTAACTGCCCATTTACCCTGGCGGAGCGGTTTGTGATAATAATTG
Organism: Cardamine occulta; assembly: GCA_028015245.1. Classification (NCBI taxonomy): domain Eukaryota; kingdom Viridiplantae; phylum Streptophyta; class Magnoliopsida; order Brassicales; family Brassicaceae; genus Cardamine; species Cardamine occulta. Next base: position 2,275,173 of record CM051392.1, read on the forward strand.
ATGTTGCCAATGTATAGACTTCTATCTGCAGGTGTTCTCTTTGCTTCATTAAGAACTGCATCCACTTGTACAAATGTATCATCATCACACTTCATGATGAATTTAGCAGCAAGTTGATGAGCCTGCAAACACACAGAATAGAGAACCTCATTACCGATATTGAATCATTGAAAAACACAGGATCAAGTATTGATTCTTAGAATCAGCGGGACTCACCCCGTACTCGCAAATTGCAACGGTTTTGAGGACAACAAGATCATAACTGTCCATGTAAGGGACTATAACTATGTCCCCAAAGAATTCAGCTTCCTTCTTTAGCTCCACATTCACTTCCTTCCTTGAGTGCTGCCCAAATAAATACCTGAGTTTAGCTTGCACTTTAATACGTAAAGCTCTTAAATCTAATCTATAAGACAAAGATCAGACAAGATCAGATCACTTGTAAGTTAGTCTAAACTTACCAGTGCAACAAAGAACCGAGCCACTACTTTGGAAGATTTAACGAGTTTATGTTGTATCCACGACCTCCTCACAGCCATCCGCTCAGCAAAATGGTTACCAGCAGAAAGGATGCCAATAAACATATCAACTTGCTCATCAGGAAGTGATGGGGCTTGCCAATTGCTCGAGAGCTCAAGATGCCTCTGAGGACCAAAACTAGGATGCGAGGTCGGGAGAGAGCCAGCGAAAATCGAGTGAACATCTATGTCCCCGTTTATGGTTAAGCCAGTAGCATCCTCAAGCGTAAATCCCTTCATATATAGCCAAAACAAAACCATCCATGCAGACAATTATCAACTTTCACGTCAACTACTAATCAAACCACAAAAAAGTTTTAAGAAAAGTCAAAACATCGCTTACAGGTCGGTAAGGAAAGGAAGTGACATGCTTCCCATCAACACTAACATGATAACCTTCCAATCCAGCACTCAGAGTAAGCACAAAATGCTTGTCAACTGTGAATGGAAATGGCCATTCAACAGTTACTTTCTTGCTCCGACCTATTAATCGACTAAGCCACCAAGTCGCCGCCTTGCTAGACTCATCTTTAGATGTAATGCTATCATCCCTAGCCCATTTCTCGCACTTAACCTGACCATCAACTACAACCATTCTTACTAATTAGTATCAAGCAAAACAACAGATGAAAAAAAGATAAATGTTTTTCAACATATATATACTAACCAGTCTCTTCATCATCCCTAGATCTCCATCCTTCACATCTTTGTGCTGAGCCCCATTGCATTCTATAACAAGTGTTCTGCTCAATCACAGGCTTACCACTCCAATCACCCGTAAGCCTTGGATTCAAATGTAGGATCCGAGGTGGCTCTTCTCCTTCCACTGCTTTCAAACCCTGAAGCTCCAACTTAAACTGTGAAACCTTCACAGCTTCATCTCCTTCTTTTAACATCGATAACTTCGGGTCCTTCTCTGAGTGAGCAGCTCGTGGCTTCCCAACCACTGTAATGTGTGATCCAAGAGTTAAACCACATGGAAGCTCCATAAGATTCCCATGTTTCGAAAGATCAGACCCGGTTAAGGAAAGAGAGAGAGAACACGAACTTGACACATGTTCCTCAATCTTCTTCTTCTTCTCCTTCTCCAAGGCTTTTAACGTTTTCCCAGACTCAAGCTCTTCCCATAGCTTTCGACCAATTTCCCAAGCTACCTTAGCGGATTTGTGGAGCTCCACCGACCCATCTTTGCTACTCGGTTTGAATGTTTCCGGGTCGAATTTCAAACTAGATAGAATCTGGATCCTCTTTCTTAAACCCTGAGCTGGTGCTTCCGATTGTGATTCCTGGTAAAGCAGACTCTTTAAAGGTCGACTCGGAGCTTGCTTCTCTTGTAATTCTCGCTGGCTATGGTGTTTCTCGGGTCGGGTTAACGGATCCTGAGATAAGGAACTGAGTCTGGTTTTGAACACGAAGGGAATTTCGAATGTGATCAGGAGCATGTAGAGTAACCCAACCGCCATTAGTATCTGAACCGATCTCTGCTTGCTGAGAGATACGAACATGTCGAATTTTTCCAATTTATCGAGTTTCGATAGCTTCGGCTTCCTCATTCCTAAATTAGACGTCAAAAAAACCCTAAATTTCACTGGAAAGAAAGAGGAACGGAATCTTCAAGTTCAAAATTTCAAAAAAAAAAAAAAAATCTTGAGAAATCACGATGAACGGAAACAATCAGAAGATTGGTGGGTTTCTTAGTAATTAACTCGGAGAACACGAATTCCCAAAACCTTTGAACACGAAGAGAAAAATCAAAGAACTTTCTTTGCAAAGAAAATTCAAAACCCACGAGAAACGCTAAACGAGTGAAATTAAAACTTCTAGAGAGAAAGAGAGACGTGTAATCGTAAGATGAACAGAAACCGAAGTAAAAAAAAAACGCGTAAGAAAATTACGGGAAATAGGAGAAGGAAGAGGAAAGGAGAAGGAAGAAGAAGAAGTAAGGGCTTGTCTTCTTCTTAGTTAGTGCTGCTGACGTCTGAATAAACCGCCGTTTTGGTCCATTTCTTTTTCGAATCTTTTTCTTCGCTTTTTAAATCTTCTTTTTTACTTATTTAATTTTACTTTCCGATTTTGTATAGATTCGTTGGATTTATCTTTATGAACGGTGGAATTTTATTTAATTAATTAGTTAAGTCCACCAATATAATTAATTCGAATATTAAGATTTTGAGGCTAATCAATCGAAAGAGTTAGCCGAGACAGAATGTAGTATGATTAGCTATTGTATCATATTTGATTTTAGTAGATACGATTCTTATTTTGATTTAAATTATTATTGATTAATGTCTATGTAGTCGGTGCTACATCGGACAACTATGTAATTGTATTTACTGACTGCGTCACCAAGTCACTCTAATCTCATGTTTTTTTAACTTTTTCGCTATAATCTCTATACTATTATTTGAGCAATATTGATAATAAATTAATTAATTATGATACGGTATATTACAGAAATACCATTGTTCTTTAGTATTTTTAAATAAATATAATAATCATAAAATTAATATAATTACAAGAAAAAAGCATAAATAATATTTTAAATAATTATTAGTTTCTAAAAATTTAAAAATTAAACTCACTTTCTCTCTCTTCTCAATTATGGATAAAAATTAAAATTAAAAGTTTAAAAATTGTTAATCAATCAAATTAAAAAACTAAGATTTCACATCTAACTATACCATATTATTTATTTCAAGTTATTATATTTAAAATTTTTTGTTAAGATTTAAAATTTTTTGTTAAGATTTAAATTTTTTTGTTAAGATTTAAAATTATGATTATTTTATCATCTTTGTTTAATCTTATTTTCAAGTTATTTTGAATTATCATATAATACATATCGTTAATAAAAATGTATATTTTTTCTGCATATGTTATAAATCGAATTTTTGGAAATAGATATATATCAATTTTAATGTCAAAAATATTGATATACTTTTTTAAAAAATGATCAATGAGTATATGGATTTGGTTTTGACAAATCAAATATTTTATCATTTAGATTTAAATCAGGATCCAAATCTTCAAATATTCTAATTTTTACAATGGTCATGACGAATCAAGACAGCTCAGAGCAAATAAAAACGGATCATGATGGATATAAGATCAAATTTCTAAATAATATATATATACATAAAACTATTTAATTTTTACAACCAGAGTATGTAATAATTTAAATGATCAGCAAACATAACATCGCAAATATGTAATTATATATTAGTAATTTTAATTAATACAACATAAATTATATGTAACAATAATAATAAATAAAATAAATAAGATGTTAAAACATAAAATAAATCTAATCTAAAATATTAATAATAATCTATAATTCTATAAACTAACGAGATATGACGGGTTACTATCTAAGTTCTCTTAATTCTAAGACCATCCATAGTTTCACTAAAGCAAAAAATTTAATGACAATAAATTGCTAATCAAAAGTGTTTCTTGTTTTTTTATTAGAGGAATCTTGAGTGAGAAAAATGGGGACCGAAGGGAAAAAAAAAAAACAGAGGAATTGGGCTTCATGTGTGACACCTTTGCATCCAGGTGTCTTCTCTTTCTCCACTTGTCTTCCAACCTTTTTCACTTTGACCTTTCTTTAACAATTTTCATTCATACAAGTAAAAACCACATTCCACTTAATTCGACTTTTTGATGTAGTATACGAATAATATATAAAGGAAAGTTTGCCCAAAGACACATATATTATGTACTTGTAGGAAAAAAAAAACAACTTCAATTCTTCTTTTTGTATGAAATCAGTTTATAATTTGTTGGTCTACTCTTAAATATCGAGTCGAACTTTTCGTTCTACATTTAGAGCATTCAAACGATGGAGTCAATGCTATAGAATTGACTTTTAATACAATTTTAGAGCGCTTTTTTGTGAAAAATTGTTTTAGAACGTTGACATTTCTATATTCATATATATATATAATATGTAATATACGAACTTTTAAGATAGAAAGAACACTCGTAAAATGTAATTAGGAACATAATTAATACTAGATTTTAAAACAATTAACGTGGAGAACGTTGACAAACAAAAGAAAACAAAACAAACTAGAACATGTCATCTATCCTTCATATTAGCGTTGTAAATATGTAGCTGGAGTTTGGCTTTTGTGGTTAAGCATTTAAATATTTAAAATTAAATTTATGGCCCATTGTCACATCCTCGTATCCTACGTACCGGTGTGTGGTTGAGTGGTAAGTGCTTGTCTCCTTTTATTATAATTTTTTTTTTATTAATTTATAAAGGTTATTAATTAATCGATAAATTAATTTATAAAAAAAATTTCTAAATTTTTTAAAATATTATATAAAAAGTAAAAAAATGAAGACAACAATTCGATGTGTTTTAATGCATTTACACATTAGAAAATAATCATTGCATATATATATATTTTAATAATTTTTGATGTAATTTGATAAGATAATATCATATATTTTGATATTTTAAGAAAAATAGAGATAAACTCCAACAAAATTACAAATTTACGAATAAATAAACAACATTAGAATCATATTTCACTAAAATATCTTATATATATAATAAATTTATATGATTATTAATTAATGTTATTAATAGAACCATATATTTACATAGAGATTTCAAAAAAAATATTATCTTACTATCTTATCAAAATGTGTCAATTATTACACCGGTCCAACTCAGAACCGAAATAATTTATTAATTTAGAGAAATTATTAATTTATCGAGTATTAATTTATAGAAGTTCTACTGTATTTACATTTTTTTTTTTTATATACCTACCTAACTCTCATAAAACAAATGAAATTGGGACATCACTATTAATTAAGTCAAATCTATAATCATTGCAAAGGGAACTATAGTTACAAGGAAAACTAATTGGTGAATCGAGAGCAGAGCCTAAATGCCACCTTCCCAGAAAACGTAGGCACAAATGCCACGTTTAAAAAAATGACGAAAATGCCCTTTTGATAATATATACAAGTGTTTGTAAGATATTTCAAATGATTCACAGCGCATAGTGGCAAAAACGCTATTATGCGAGCGTGACCCAAGTTCGAATCTGGGAAATTACGGAAATGAAATGAGATAACTGGAACAACTGGACGATTCCTGAGGAAATCACGGGGTCATTTTGGTAAGGTGTCCACCTTTGAAGAGATCTCACTAGACACTTGATTCATCGACACTAGTAAATGCTCTTTCCACATTTTTTCATAAACGGACCTTCACGAAACTAAAATAAAACTTTGGCTAAAAAAACTTATAATAATTAGAAAGGAACTTGAATTAAATGAAAACTTTGATAAGTAAATTAGCTAAAGAACATTTAGATATATATAGGTGTAAATGAAAATTTGGGAGATTATTCTGGTTATTTTCTCCATTAGATTTTTGCTTAGAAAAATTATAATCGTAATTTGTTTTCATAAAACGGCCAATATCTAAAGTTTAATAAGAAATAGTTTCAAATATTGTAATAATCTACTTCCATTGCATCTTTTAAGTGCGCAATATCACTCCCTCATCTGTCTTCTTCCCTCTCCGATCCCTCTCTCTCTTTGTCCACCTCACACACAACCCTATAAACACGACAAGACCTCGCAAAGCTCAAATCTTTTTTCTTTTCCTTTCTCAAGTTCCTCACTTCTCGGATCCGGGTCCTAAATCTGGGTCAACCCTTTTACCCTCGTCGGAAATGGACCCTCCACTAGTGAACGATTCCTCCTTCTCCGCAGCAAATCCTTCTTCTTACACTCTCTCCGAGATTTGGCCATTTCCAGTAAACGACTCCGTTCGCTCTGGCCTCCGTTTAGCTGTTAATTCCGGTCAAGCCTTTACTCGGCCTGAACATTCCGGCAATAAAGACGTCTCCCCCGCGGAGGAATCTACGGTTACCGATCTAACTGCAGGCTGGGGAGGTAGAAAGACTAGAGATTTGAATTCCGAAGACGATTCTTCAAAGATGGTTTCTTCCAGCAGCAGTGGTAATGAATTGGTGAGATTTTACACTTAATTTTGAAAAGCCGTGATTTTTAATTTAGATTCTAGTATTGATCTGGTTTGTTGGGTCTTTTGAGTATCTGAATCTGTAACTAAAGTTTGAATCTAGATCCTCAGCTTGGAGATGATTCAAAAGATCAATGAGTCAAAGCATAAGTCTTTGAGTTAGGGATCAAGGATTAGTTTATAGATTAGATGACTTATCCATTGACTTTTTTGACTGAATTAGATTGAGCTTGAGACTTTCAATTTGATAGATGTTGAAACAGTCACTGCTCATTGGTTCTATCTTTGTCTCATTTTAGCTATCTTAGATCGAGAATTTGATTTAGGATCTGTTTACTTTTTAATAGAAAGAATCAAGCGATAAGAAAAGAAAAATTTGTGGATCTGAAAGTGGAAATGGGGATTGTTCGATGAGACCTGAAGGCGAGACAAGCTCTGGTGGTGGTGGAAGTAAAGGAACTGAACAGAAGAACAAACTTGAGCCACCAAAGGATTATATCCATGTGAGAGCAAGAAGAGGACAAGCTACTGATCGGCATAGTCTAGCTGAGCGAGTAATTCTTCTGCTTAATCACCAACTTTGATCCTCCAAAACTGTTCCGTTTATTACAATCACAATTTTGTTCTCGACAGGCTAGAAGAGAAAAGATCAGTGAGAAGATGACGGCTCTTCAAGATATAATTCCAGGATGTAATAAGGTACATGTTCTTTTTGTCTTGCGAATGATGTTATGTTCTGTTATTCTTCTAGCCTTTAAACAGTCATCAACAAGATATTTCCTTTGATTCAGATAATCGGAAAAGCCCTTGTGCTCGATGAGATTATCAATTATATTCAGTCATTGCAGCGGCAAGTTGAGGTAAAAGTCGTTAACTCATCTCTGTTATAAGTTGCAATTTCACATGACTAAACATTGAATTTGGTCTACAGTTTCTGTCAATGAAACTAGAAGTTGTTAACTCGGGTGCAAGTACTGGTCCACCAATAGGAGTTTTTCCTTCTGGAGATGTAAGTCCCAAATTTAGAAAACATATGATCCTTCATCCAATTAAGTCTTAGAAAAGTCTGATCTTTCTTAATCAAAACTACTATATCTAAAAAGCTATTGGTATTTTATCAGCTTGGAACTTTACCGATTGACGTTCATCGAACTATATATGAGCAACAAGAAGCTAACGAAACGCGAGTATGGGAACTTTAACCGAACCACATAAAGAAAAAATCTTTCTTTGATTGATGGATGTGTTTTGTAGGCAGTAAAAATGGATGCAACCCTATAATTTTTTTCTGTGTATCATTTGGCTGTTAAAATCATCAGAAGATAGATCTGAGGGTGACCGGAGAAAGATTTAACACTTTATAAAAACATTGTTGTATTGTCAGTGATAAGTGATAACTTGTAACAATTGATTCAGTGATAGAGATTTCATATGTTTGATGTTTCTCTAAAATCTTATCTCCTTTGTACAATCTTTATGTTATGATGAATCAATGATACGTTTTTTTAATTTATTGCAACAACTGAAAAGTAAAAGCTTCTAATCTTCAATATAAAAAGGAAGGATTTGACTTAAAGTCAAAGTAATTAAATCTAACGGCTGAGATTCTCTCTACTTTCATCCCCTTTCAGATCAAAATCCGAAATTTCGATCTCTTTCTCTCTCACTCAAGTTGAGGGGCGCCAAAAAAAAAAAAAATCTTTTGACAAAGAGGGAAAAAAAGTTTTATTTTTTTCTCCTTGGGCGAAATCGATTTGACAAAATTCCGAATTTGAGCTGGGCAATTTCTTCTCTTTCTCAATCTCGGTCTTTCTCTTAGGTTGTTTCTCTCGTGATTTGGTCGGCCCTACGAGCATAAACTCGCAAGGATTTAACTATGGAGCATCAAAACGCGGTCAAAGAAGCCCTAAACGCACTGTATCATCACCCGGATGATACAGTGCGTGTGCAAGCTGATCGCTGGCTCCAGAACTTCCAGGGAACTCTCGATGCTTGGCAGGTCAGTTTTTGTTTTTGATTTCAATGTTAATTTTTCTCAGTTGGGTATAATCTCATTTAACCTGGATTTATCTGGGTTCGATTTGTTCTTCCCTGTTTTGTAGCACTTGTGATAGAGTTTTGTTATTCGATTGATTCTGAGTTACTTTAGACTATATAGGTGCACAGAGTTTCATCCGTTAGAAAAGTTTGTATTCTCGATTCGTTTATGCATAGCAGAAATCTCGAATTTCAATATGAGTGAATGGCCTTTGAATTTGATAAATACAATTTAGTTCAATTTTGTATTGTTCTGTAGCTGGTTTGAAGAAGTATGTGTATGGCGTATGAACAGATCTATCTTGCTACAGAGACGATTTGCTCGTTTTTATGAGCTCTTCTAATAGCCTTTTAGACCCATGATTGTTGATTCCGAGAAGAGGGAGTGTTGGTGGAACAGTTTTCCAATGTTTGACTCTGTATTGTTGTTGTATGTATAATAGGTTGCAGATAATTTACTTCATGATTCTTCCAGCAATTTGGAAACTTTGATATTCTGTTCTCAGACCCTTCGAAGCAAGGTAAATGCACTTGAAATTTTCTGTGAATCGTCATTCATTTATCACGCATTCTTGGAGACTGCACTGTCTTGACATCTAGTCTATCTTACTTGAAGGTTCAACGAGATTTTGAAGAGCTACCACCTGGGGCTTTTCAAAAGCTACGGGAGTCATTAACTGTAAGTTTTTGTTCCATTAAGTAATTTTTCTTGATTTATAGGGTTTCTGAATATTTATGTATGTTTGTTCCTTTGAACAATAACGTAATAGGAAAACACAGTCGAACTTGTGTTTTGCCACTATGTATTCTGGCATCTAGGTTTTACCATGGTTTTGTTATTCAGCCTATAATTGAGGGAAATATGTATTCTTGGTATTGGACTAGTACGTCCTTAGTGTTCCCGACAACAGTTGACTTTCATTATTTTCTCAAATGCAGACATTATTAAAAAAGTTCCACAAAGGCCCTCCAAAAGTTAGGACCCAGGTAAGCTTCAGAAATCGTTCTCCATTATGCATATGTGGGAATTTGCTGTTGTGCGTAAAAATTCATGTACTTTGTGCCGAGTTATCTTATTCAAGTATTTTATATTGTAGATTAGTATTGCTGTTGCTGCCTTGGCGGTACATGTTCCTGCGGCAGATTGGGGAGATGGTGGTATAATTAGCTGGCTTAGGGATGAGATGAATATGCATCCTGAATATGCGCCTGGTTTCTTGGAACTCTTGACAGTTTTGCCCGAGGTAGAGTATTTTCATTCATTTGTTTAACTGTTCATCTCTCTCAGTGATTAAAGTGAATTGATGTACCTGGCTATATAGATATGAAAGGCCTTTTTTTGGTCTGACTTGTATATACTTACTTCTTAGCTATGCTGGTATTGCTGACCTCAAATTGGGTAGACCTAAGCTTAAGGTTGATGATGTTTTTGGAGAATATTCTGTACCTTTTTACTGTTAGCGTATCAATTTGTAAGTAGCATTCTATGTTAAAGTGTTATTTCAATCCTTTTTTTTAAGTAATGGCTAGAGACCTTGTCATTTCCAAGTAAACTATATTGCATGCTCCTATTTGCAGAAAATGTTGATAGTTTATTTGTAACTAAATGAAGATTCTAATGTATTCCCAAATCTCTGCCACATCTTTTCCACCTTTCCCTTTCATTAACTTGATCCCCTTGGAAGTTTAACTTAAATCTAGATGGTTATATGATGTCTTGATTTTACTGTCCTTCTTGCTATGACCAGGAAACATTTAACTACAAAATAGCTGCTCGTCCGGATCGACGACGTCAATTTGAGAAAGAGCTTACTTCTCAAATGGAAGCTGCACTTAGTATCTTAACAGCATGTTTGAATATAACCGAACTTAAGGAACAGGTCAGAGCTTATCTTTCATATAGAGTCGTCACATAGTTTGTTATAATTTTTAAATTTCTTCTTGCATTATTGTTAGCTTCTGAAAAATGTCCCGTGCTCCTGAATTCAGAATAGAATTAGTTTGTGTAGGTTGGACCAGCTAGTGTCTTTGGTATTACAAGGGGTCACTTATTCTCAATTGTCTTCTTTTGTAATTTGGAATATCAGGTTCTCGAGGCATTTGCTTCTTGGCTCCGTCTTAGGCATGGGTATGCTCCTGTCTTTTCCTTTTCTATCTCCAGTTTTAGAACAAAAGCTCGTCTAGATTACGTATTCGTTGCGAGTTCATCATGTTGAAAGTCAAACACTCACTGTATTGTGATTGATGGCATCTGTTATATCATGTTTTAATATATAGGTCACAGTTTTGTCCTACATAGAATCTCTTAGACACGGAGCTAAGTTTATTTGATTCATAGCTGTTAGTTGCTACTTGCTAGCCTTCACTATTTTCACCAATTCAACTTAGCAGCAATGATCCTGACAGAACTGTATGCTGTTGAACTTTGGGGTGGTTTTTTCAGGATTCCTGGAGCAATGCTTGCGCGTTATCCATTGGTGCATGCAGCTCTCTCAAGTTTGAACTGTGATCCACTCTCAGAAGCATCTGTAAACGGTATACTCGTTGGAAATGTTAATATGTACAGAGGCCTTTAAAGTCTTAGGGATACTTCATATTGATATTTTTTGGCCTGGAAAATATTGAAATATCTTATAAGACTATTTATGGATGAGTTTAATTGTGAAACTATTTCTGGTATTGGAACTCAATGGAAGCTGTGAAATTACTAGTGTACCTGTTGTCTCATAGTTGGAATATCCTTAGTTCGAGATTTGCAAATAGAACTTCTAGAAATTTATTGTTAAGCTTTTCTTATTAAATTGTGGAAATTAGTGTTGGGGGTGCATAGTGTATTGCCGAATCTAGAATTCATTATCAGAGTATTAATTGATAAACTTCATTTTCAACTTTGCAGTTATCTCTGAATTGATACATCACACAGCATCACCAAGTTCTGGTGGTATTTCTGCGCAAACACCCTTGATTCAAGTTATTGTGCCTCAGATTTTAAGTCTTAAGGCCTATCTAAGAGATTCTTCAAAGGTATTGTTTACCTTTTGTATTGATATAGGCAAGTTGATGGCTTAATCTGCTTGATATTAAGCTTCGTTATTTCACATATTTCCTGTTTCACTGGTCTGCGGCTTTATCTGATGCATCCAATAATAGGAAGCTGATTAAACTGTAGCGCTAAAAGGGTGATTTTATATTTATATGACTTGCATGTGGCTAAAGATATTCCTCACAATTCCTTGTTATTTTTGGCATGTGCTTGTGTTTTTTCTTTTGCCTTTTACAACCATTTCTCTTTCAGGATGAAGAAGATGTCAAAGCCATTGGTCGATTATTCGCTGACGTAGGCGATTCATATGTAGAGCTGATTGCTACTGGTATATGGCCTCATTTATGCCACTCGTCCCTGTTGTTTTAAGTGTTCCATTTCTTTTCTTTTGACTGCTTTTGCTATGCAGAATCCTGTAGTTGGTAATCTAATATTCGGAGGTACTATTTCTGACCTCTAGGTTCAGATGAATCAATGGTTATTGTGCATGCCCTGCTGGAAGTTACTTCACACCCGGAATTTGATATAGCCTCGATGACTTTCAACTTTTGGCACAGTCTTCAACTTACGTTGACAAAGAGGTAACTTCAGCTTTGTCTATCTTTGGTGGGTGCTCCTACTGTCATATTCTGAGAGTGTGATTTTTAATCTATCAGGGATTCTTATATTTCCTTGGGTAGTGAATCATCCATTGAAGCTGAGAGAAACCGAAGACTGCATATCTTCCGGCCAGCCTACGAGAGCCTTGTATCTTTGGTGAGTATGTTATCAATTAATCCTCAAGTTCATTTTTATTAGCCTCTCTAAAGTTTTACTCTTTCAAGAATATTGTAAGCCTTTATTGGTTTGCTCTAACCCAGAAAGACGAACTGATTTCTGATCCATGGGTGACTTATGTGCTTACTAATATTGTTCTTTGAAAAATGTTGGATTGCTAGAATTTTATTTGATCGATCATCTTTTGGTGGAAAACAGAAAAATTAGACGGGTTATTATATGCTCTGCAGTTTGTTTTACCTATACACTTTGTTCCATTCACAGGTTGGCTTCAGAGTTCAGTATCCTGAAGATTATCAAGGCCTCTCGTATGAGGATCTTAAGGAATTTAAGCAGACTAGATATGGTACGCATCTGGCTTGTTCTCAACATTACATTAGATCAAAACCTCTTGAGATAAGGGTGCTCTAAGGAAGAAGTGTAGCCCTCAGAGCTTTCTAAATAGATCAGTCCTACCCTGGATTTTCTTATTTGATTGCTTAGCACTGTTGGTTTCCCTTTGTTTACATCCTTTACACTTGTTTCCTAAAGCGGATAGAGTATTGTTCGTCTGAGGTTATTGGTTGTTTTAGTCACTCAGATTTGGTTGAGTGCTGTATCTCGTAGTGTCTCTTTTGATTGAACTCTTCCTCTTACATTTGTTGATAATTGTTCTCTCAATCATCTTTGATGGGACCAATTGCCTCATATTCTTGTTTACTTCACTGAATCGTTGCACTGTCAATCCAACTTTACTGATGAATTTTGTTATATTCCAGCTGTTGCAGACGTATTAATAGACGCAGCATTAATCCTGGGAGGGGATACAACTCTTAAGATTCTCTATATGAAGCTCCTTGAGGTTTGTGCTTTGGACGACCTGATTGCTATTTGTTTTATTGTTAAATAAAAAAACTAACCATTGGGAGATATTGAATCAGCATTTTTATAAATAGAAAAATTCAAATACGATCAATGTATAACACAATTAGGATTATCAGCACCAAACAATTACATTTATTTACATCATTTGGATTTTCAGCATTTCTTACATTTGTGAAATTTGTGCTTAGGCCAATGCTCAGACAGGAAATGATTTTCAAGAATGGCGTCCAGCAGAAGCTATTTTGTTCTGTATTTGGGCAATATCAAATTATGTTTCGGCTGTCGAAGCTGAAGTGATGCCCCAGGTCTGTTTTATACATAATTCCTCCTTGCTACTTCTTCCAATTTCTTTTTGTTTTGTCACTGTCTACGAAATATGGGTTCGCCATATTGTTTCCATGTCATGAAAGGCTTGTAGGTCCGTGTCTCATAAATTCTGTGTGTTTAACGTTATGAATGGCTTTATTTGGATTACGCTCTAACTCTATTAGTTGTATCATGCATGGATATTTCACTCTCTTACATTCTGCTTTCAGGTGATGGCGTTGCTTCAAAATCTTCCTCAGCAAGCGCAACTACTTCAGACAGGTGAGTACGTTTTCTTTCTTAGATATTATATCTAGAAAGTTAAAAGCTGCTTGGTGGAAACCTTCCAAGTTATGCTTAATTCTTTCCTAAATGAATAGTAAATGTGTCTTAAGCCTTTTCTTTAATGACAAAACATATGCTCCCCTATTTGATTTCAGCATGCCTACTTGTTGGAGCATATTCAAAATGGCTTAATGCTGCACCAGCTAGTGTTTCAATATTGCCGTCGATCATTAGAATTCTAATGAGTGGAATGGGCACATCTGAAGATTGCGCAGCTGCTGCAGCTTTGGCTTTTAGACATATCTGTGACGGTATTGTATTCGCTTTCACAAACTTGAGTCTTTATTTTTTTTCTTTTCTGTGCATAATCTTGATATTATGACAAGTATACATATGCTACAAATCTGGCTCTCTTATTTCTTTGTTGTTTCCCGACTATGACCATGACAAAGATATTTTTGGTTTTAGCATTGGTGTTTGATTTAAACCAACAATCTGATGGTTACATAGGATTAAATTAGCTCCTCTTTTATAAATATCGTTCTTCCGGGGCTGCTTTTTAAGGTTTATTTTCTTGAGTTCTTCTGGCAGAATATTGCTAAGTAGTTTCAAGGACCACACAAATTCAGGAAATCAATTTAATATTTATAACTTCTTCACTTGCAAACTAAATTTTGGTTGTTAGTTTTCTCTTAGGAAGTATGACGTTCTCACCTCTGTAAAATTCAATTGAATTGTGCATACTGACCTGCTTCAAAGATGGCAGCTAGTCGAAAGGTCTGACTGGAACCTACGCTAACGGATCTGACTTCGACTCTACTGAATTGCTAGCATATAGGATACATTGCAATACTGGCAAGTATTTGGAATTTTGTTAAATGCTTTACTTGGAGTGAACTCTGTTTTCCAGCTTTTTTTTTTTTTTTCAAACATCAATTGCGATTATCAAATTACTTTTCATGATAAATGGTGTGAAACCGTACTGATAGTAATTACAACTTGTACCTATCTAACAGCTAATACTCTTTAAATGTTGTCTTTCCTCTTCTCCCCAAAATGAGAGATACAGGAAGGTGTTTTGTGTTGAAATTGATATGCACATATTATATTTGGTGTATTCTTCTTATTGGTTCAAAATGTTACTATTTGACGCCTGTTTAAATAATGTTTAATTGTAGATTGCCGAAAAAATCTTTGTGGGTATTTTGAAGATTTGTTTACGATCTATTGTATGGCAATCAATGGCGGTGGTGGTTATAAAGTCTCTGCTGAGGATTCACTAAATCTTGTCGAAGCGTTAGGGTATGGAGTCAACTAAATGATGGAATAGATCTTATTTGTGTGTCATTGACATCTCTAAAATTTGATTATGCAGTATGGTTGTTACCGAACTTCCTTTAGATCAGGCCAAGGGTGCTCTTGAAAAATTATGCTTTTCAGCTGCCTCTCCTCTAGAGGTTTGCCATCTTGACTATTTGCATGGTTGTTTGATATATCGTCAGACCTATAATGATGGGAACTGTACATCTGTAAATCAGAAAGCAGCGAAAGAAGATTTGGACAAGAAGCATGCACGTGAATTAACTGTTCATATTGACCGGTTTGCCTTCCTCTTCAGGTTTGTGTAATTTCTCAATAATGCGATATATCTCCATGTGTTTTGTTTAGTCTTACTAACAGATGCTACCACCTTAGGTATGTGAACCACCCTGAAGCTGTGGCTGCTGAGATTAATAAACATTGGGCTCTTTTCCGAGTTATTTTTGATGCGTAAGTGAATCTAGACCCATGTTGATTAACATAGGTTCTTTAAATTACTTTTTGTGTTGTCTCTTACTTTGAAATGGTTTTTACTGCAGTCGTCCTTGGGACATGAGGACTATGGAAGCTCTCTGCAGAGCATGCAAATACGCTGTGAGTTTCACTTCCTTTTTCTTTACCTATCTGCTTTCTGGACATTCCTATACACCATCGTTTTGAAGTCTTTATGTTACCTGTCTGTATGAACAAAAGAAAAGATCCAAAACTATTTGTCGGATGATAATTTTGATAGAGGATACTTCACTAAGAGAAGGCAATGGTTGGAGTTATGTTTGTAGGTACGTACTTCTGGAAGATACATAATTAATACAATTGGAGAAATGCTGTCAAAAATTCAATTCCATTATCAGCAGCATCATCAACCATGCTTTCTATACCTATCCAGTGAAGTTATAAAGGTAATTTGTGTTCTTTTCATTCAATGGAATGCTTATAGAAAACCTTTGGAGAATCTAATCTTTGTGGGATTTGCAGATTTTTGGTTCTGACCCATCTTGTGCTGACTACTTGAAGAACCTGATTGAAACCCTCTTTTCACATACAACATGTCTTCTGACAAGTATCAAGGTTTGATCATTTCACTTAGTAGTATATTATCTTCAAGTTCTTAGTTTTGATATCCTCTGTGGTGTCTGATTCTCTTGTTATTCTTACAGGAAGTCACTACAAGACCAGATATAGCCGATGATTGCTTTTTGTTGGCGTCTAGATGTCTTCGCTACTGTCCACATTTATTCATTCCTTCTCCTATATTTCCACCTCTTGTAGATTGCGCAATGATTGGAATCACAGTGCAGCACAGGTTTACCCTCTCTCTCTAATTTTGTTCATCATAAGCTTTTTTCCGTGAGGGTTTTGAAAGTGATGTTAACAATGTCTTTTGAACTCTTTTTCCAGAGAAGCCTGCCACTCGATATTGACCTTTTTATCCGACATTTTTGACCTCGAGAAATCTGTGAATGAAGAACAGTTCGTACTTATCAGGGACAATATCATTATTCCTCGGGGAGCTACAATAACCAGAATATTGATATCCTCAATAGCTGGGGCACTTCCCAGTTCTCGGCTAGATACGGTAAATTTAGGAATCTATCTTTTTGCTGCATTTTGAGTGATGTTTCTGGCGCTTGAAAACCGTTTTGTTTTTTTTTTGTTTTGCGTTTTGGTTAGGTAACATACTCGCTGCTAGCTCTGACCAGAACATACAGGTTACAAGCAGTGGGTTGGGCTAAGGAAAGTGTTAGCCTGATACCTCGAACAGCTGTGACAGAGACGGAATCTACCAAGTTCTTACAAGCATTATCTGATGTTGCTTATGGAGCAGATGTGAATTCTCTGATAGGACACTCTGAGGAACTCTCAGATGTTTGTCGCCGTAACCGTACTGTTCAAGATCTTGTTCAGGCAGCTTTGAAGCCTCTTGAGTTGAATCTGGTTGGTGCTCCTGTATCATAGAGATGATGGAAAACAAAGAAAGAAAGAAAAAAGAAGAAAAGAAGAGTGAGAAGAGCCATCAAAGAAGGTCAATTTTTGCATAGACCTCTTTTTGATGGTTTGAGAAGATGAGAGATTTGATGGTTTTGTGCATTTGTTACTGTTTTAGCTGTTCATAAAGATTTTTTTCTTTATTCACTTCTGGTGTGAGCCGTTGTTCCATTGTTTGGCCGGTTTATTTCCAGTGCGAAGAACCAAACTCTTCTATTTTAATTTAAACCGGGTGAGAGATACAGAAGGGGATCCTTGACCCACCCTTCAAGGATTGCTATGATTTTGAGTGGGATCATATACAAAAAAGCATCGATTTTTTTTTCCCCTTTCTGTTTTAACTTGCACAGTATCCTCAAGCGCTTGATGTTTCAATTCATGATCAAATCAATTCATGAAATGCTCCAACTATGTTACAAAATAAAGAAGTTAACAAGTGGCCAATATGGTAATGTGATTGACAATAACAGACCTCGAATGTTTCACTTTTTTTAAAAATCCAATCCGGTAGATGTCATGATTTTTTTTCTTCACTTTTCACTTTTTACATGATTCTTTTTTCTTTACTTTAGGTCTAATTAACAATGCAACAGAGTAACTATGAATTTCTGTGTTTACACTTTTCACTTGATTACTACTGTCTTGTTTTAAGCTCGCTTAACGTTGGTGATCATCAGATTAACTCTATGCTTTTCACTCTAAAGTCAATTTATAACACCATTGATTGAGCATTATATCAAGCTCTGATTTGCTGAGTTCACTCTCAAATACCTCTTCTAATTCAAATTTTTCGTGTTTTAATTCCTAGCAAAAGTTAGAGAATAGAGTAATCTCAAGAACAAACGTATAGTTTTCAGATGTTTATAGCACGTATAGCTTAACCCTTGGGAATATTCCTGACAGAAATTATGTATTATTTCTTGAGCATTAAGATGCCCATACTCAACTATGTATTATATTATGAATCAATAATCAGTGATGTGCTTGTTTACTTTTGAGACCTACTAAAGTATTTAATTACCCATGACACAATAATCAGTAAATCCAACATTGTAAGCAAATATTTAATTCGTCGAAGAGATATAAGTCTATTTTCGTGTAAAGTAAAGAAAGAAAAACAGTTGTGCCAACTACTTCAATTATTCAATCCGTGAAGTTATTAGAAGAAGGCAGCTATTTGATCAACTTTTTAAAGAATTATTTATGTTTTAATATTGCTTTATATTTGAACTCACAAACAAACAAAAAAAAAATTGCAAATACTTCAACTGTTACATATTTGATCAATTCATCGTTTGCGATTATAATACATGAAAACTGAAATTCATTTACCTCGTAACACAAACTCACCAAGAAAAAAAAAAAAAGAAACAACATGTCCGAAAATTCGGCACAGAACTCGTTGGAGACATTAAAGATATCTTTGATCTTAATCTATTTTTTCCTAAAGATTTGAGCATAACATATTTTCAAGGAAAAAGAAATACTAAAATGGTGGAGTAGTAATCAGTATGAATCACCACATTCACACATAGTGGTTTTTTTAAGTTTCACAAACTTTTAAGGTATTTCTCTTCGTCCCTCAACTGTGAGGCATACCTGCAAAAAAATCAAAGAACTATTTACGATATTCACTAAACACAAGAACATTGACTCGAACCCACATTACACAACTTATTTACCTGCACATCCAATATCTGGTCGAATTTCAGCTAATGGGTTGACTATAAATCCAGCAGCGCCATTAAACCGTTGTCTCGAGTCTTGTATCTCGATGGTTTGTGCATTTCTGTTCCTATAAGTAGACAGCCTCGGTGCTGAATACTTTGAATCGTGTTTCTTCCAGAATTTGGTTCTGATAAAACTTCCACAAGGAAGGAGACAACAGTTGCTTCTGCGTGAACCATTACTCATTCTCCCATTTGAAACCGCTAAGTCATAAGATATCTCATCCAGCGCAAGTTCTAAGCCCTGAACTCGAGTTTCCAGACCACGCATTCCATGCTGTGAGCTTCCGACAAATCTCTAATGAAAACAAAAAGCATAGAATGAGTATCAGGATTTATAGCAATCTGGATGCTAATAAAAATCATCATCATCATGTTTTAAGGAACAAACCTGAAGGAGATCCATTAGATTGGATTGCTGTTGTTCAATCTGAACCAGCTGATTACGAATCAGAGATATATCTTCATGCCCTTTGCAGTTATTACTATTCTGATTTTCAGACAATACATGATGTCCTGCTGCCATTGTAGCACTTGATGGTGGGATATGACCAGTAAGAGAACTGGAAACACCTCCTAACTTGTGCATCTTATCGTGACTAGAATGACTCGTTTCCTTTGCGTTCTCGTTATGGTCACAATGTTGTTCGTCTTCAAGAAGCGCACCAATGGGAATACTAGCTCCTCCAGCTTTCCAGTCCAATCTTCTCCTTACGCTTGGTTTTGTATGTGATGCTGTTAGACTCGTTTTCTTCTGATCAATGCTTTTTCTATTACTCTGTTTCCTAGCCGTGGTGGCGATTGAGCTTCCCACCGGAGTCGATCTATTAACAAGATGAGTTCTTGATTTAGCAGGTGTTGAACCAACTCTAGAGCCTGAAGGGTATCGTCCATCACTTGCATCACCTAGAATCAATAAAACATGACAAGTAAGCAACCAAAAGATCTTAGCACACAAGGATCTAACTAACATAGTATTTTGCACTATAACAATAAAAAGTTTCCCGATTTAGCTAAGATCTAAGAAGATACCTTTAGAAGAAGCATTAGATCTGGGTGGAGAAACCTCTTCTGATAAATCTGGAACTTGTTTCCATGCCTCCATCATCTGATTCATCACCTCTCTGACAGCTTTCACCTAAACAATCAAAATTTTAAATCTGTAATCATGTTTGAGCCAAACATTATATTCAAATGAAAAATTCAAGATCAAGAAATCCAAACCTTATCGTACTTCCTACTTTCGAAGATCTTCAAGCATTTAGCTTTGAACTCACCTAACTCATTTCTCTCCATTGTAGCTAACTTTCCCAAAGCTTCAGCGGAGGCTTTCCTCGCCGCCCAATCTTCACTAACCAAGAAGCTCAATAAACAATCCACTAGTCCTTTCAATCCACCGGAGCTCAAAGTGGCACCACCAGCACCAATCACACTTCCGATCACAACAACTCCCGCCGATTTCGCCTTAAACGCGTTACACTTCACCAGCTTCTCAAGTCTAGGCAAAAGTGTCTGCCCTAACCGAACTGGATCCGGATCAGACGCCGCATCAATCGCCGCCGCGAGACAAAGCGCTGCTCCGATCTGTGCATTAACGTCCTGCTCTGTGAATAGCGTATCCGCGAATGGCTTCATAAACGCCGAATAAAACGGAGGCTTCGTAATGCGTGAAGAGATCGCCGACACAGCCGTGACGCAAGTCGATCGGATAGAAGAGTCAGGATCACGGAGACGTCTCGTGATGCGAGTGAGGATCTTAGAGAGGAAAGGAGATAGAGAATTGAGAGGAAGAGAAACTGATAAAATGGCGAGCAAGTGAATACAATGCTTACGAACCGCCGCTTTATCGCCAGTGTCAGCGGAGAGTATAACGGAAATAAACGACTGGAGATTCCCGGAGGAGGAAGGATCAATCTGTCTAGCCATCAAATCAAGCTCTCGAGCAGCCATTGTGAACGTATCTCTATCTCCGAGCTTGGTTAACAATACAGACATGTTTTGCTTCGTATTCTTCGTCGCCATTTCTAATTGCTTAAGGATTGATTTTTTTTCCGGTGATGGTTTGGGGATTAGTGATGGGGCGGAGACGGTGGTGGATCTGGCGGGAGAAAAGGTGGCAGTGGCATTAGTGTAATTTAGAGGATAATTAAAGAAGTTGACGGTGGTCGGTTAATTATAGACGGTTTGACTCGGTGACGAGTGAGTTAGAGCTGTGATCGTCTGTGGTGTGTTTCTGTGATCTTTATAACCGTCTTAAAAGGTGCGAAATTGCTAATAGAGATGATGATCTGAAACGATGCCGTTTCTTCAGGTGTCGCTAAAATAATCACGCCGAGGGAACATGTCATGATCGCTTCATTTTCCTCAATTATTTTTTTTTTAATTCGAAACACAAATACATTTTACTATTTATTTTCAAAATATTAAAGATTTCTAAACATTATGACTCTGATCATATAATTCTTTGTAAAATGTCAAGTGTGATAGTTCTAAGGAATAGTTGAATGATGGATTTAGTCGAATTGTTCTACTTTAAGTTGATTATTAAATATAGAAATCGTAATGTTAGCTATAATAGATTTGATTGAGAGTTTCTTTTACGAAATTGCACACCTACCAATATCATAAATTGATAGAATTTCGACAACGTATCAAACTATGAGTACAAATGTAGATAATATAGAACATATGAATTGTAGCTTTCACACATCAATATGTGTAAATCAAGCAAAAGTAACTTGATTTGTTGGGCTCCTTTGTTATACGCTCCTCAAGTGGTTCAACTAATATTTTAACATTTTATATTATATCTTTGGTGAACCAATATTATTAAATGGGAACATGAAAGCTCTTTTTGCTTGTTTTTATTAGTGTAACCATTCATTTAATTTGCAAGATTTGTGAAAAACGTGTGGGGAAGATGTTCTTGTTTAGTTATTATTAGGTTGAAAATTATTGATGTTAAATCAAGATTTCGACGATGGGGGCATATAGTCTAATAATTTATATTATTCTCGTCGTTGTTTTATAATTTAAATTCAGTAGTATGCAATATGCATGTGTATTATAGAAAACATATATAAAAAAAATGGATTTCGATTTGAGGAAAAGAGGTTAATCTTTGATTATCTACAAAATGGAGAGCATATAAATAAATGAAAGCAAATCAAAATGAAAATATGGTACGATTATTTTAAAAATTATTAATCTAAAGAAAAAGCAGAGATTCCACAAAACGGCAAAAAAAAACAGAAAACCCAGAGTTTGGTTTCCCTCGTCAGTGTCTTTTTCTTTTTGTCAACTTTAAGAGATGCCATGAGCATTGAGTAAACAAAACATTATTGTGAGATTATTAAAAAGAGTTAAATATGTATAAGGGAAACAAGAAAAAAAATCTAATTAGCTTTGACAAGAAAAGTTTTGAACTTTGTCTTTAGTTACCTGCAATAACAACGACTGTGAGAACATCTCCAATCCTTTTCAGTTTATGCACACCTTTCTTATGAGACTTGAATCTATTCAAAGCAGAATCTTCAGCCAAGAGCTACACAGGATTTTCGATTAAGCAAACACAAAATCATCAATTATAGAATAAAATGTCATAAAACAGGATAAGCATCAACAACAACTCAAACTCAGAGAATAATCAGATTCTAAATCTTCATAAAGAGCCTCTCCCGAATAGAGATTCTAAATGCAAAATAGGAACAGTAAAATGTACGAATAAACCAGAATAGAGATCACTTACAGCTTTCTCCCGAGTTCCTGGCTCCATGTGCACATTTTCAAAGTGAAATTTGTCACAAATCAAACGAAAAATCCATCAATAAATCGATTAAGATGATTTGATCCAAAACCTATCAAGTAGAAGAACGGTAGTGAGATGAAATTGAACAAAAACGCCATGCCCAGAGGAGTATCGAAGATCACAGGAGAACCAAAAATAAATTCTCTCCAGTTAGTTCGAATTTCTGATATGACCTATATACTTTATAATTATTCCATTTTGACCCCAAAACTAATTTTGAAGAATTCATCACCCAGGCGTTATTCAGCCAAAATCTCCATTTCTGTCTCATATCAAAGGGTTTAATGTCTACTGTAACTTTGAATCAAGATCTCAAACACACGATTCTCGAAGATAATATAATCTCATATGATTCAAAAATGTTCAATTTATTCAGTTTCACTTAACCTGACAAACCAAGAAACAATTTTGGTACTCATCGCAGAGATAATAAAACACCCTGTCTTTTAAGCTTTCAACAAAAAATGAAGCTGTCCTAACATATGCACATCTTCAACACAAAGATGGAAACAACAAATGTATAAGAAGAAGAAGAAAGAAAAATCCTTTTGAACGCCTCCGGAAACCCGAGATTCGCAAAGCTTTCTCAAGTATATATACACACACACAAGAATCTGTCCAGGGCGAGTCGTCGTTTTTTGTTTTGTGTAACTAACTCAGTTCACATTTTTCTTAACTGTAACATTCTTGAAAACAGATAGCCATTTCGAGACACTAAAAAGCTTTGTCCATCTTCTACTGTGAGCCTTACCGACCGAAACACTCTTCTGTGACATGAAACCGTCTAGCGCACTCTGCAAATCAGATTGTGGTTCGTCTAAGCCTAGAATCTGAGAGCAATTCCAGAGACTATAATCTTCATATAAACCTTGAGGAGCAGCTTCCATGTCAACATCATCACTGTACTGGCCACTACCTTCTGCTGTGTTGTGAAGATTTGGCACAACACTGTAGTATCCATCCAAACTCGTCAAACTCATACCGGAATAATCAATCCCAACACTGTTTTGAGAAGCTGGGACATTGAGAAAGTTTCTCATCATGGAAACCTCATCATCATATGATATTACTTCATTAGGGTGACTCAATGCAACAACTATCATTTCCTCAGCTTGAGCCTGAATCAGAAACAATAAAAAAAAATTATGAATACCTCAAAATATATAGAAGAAAAACCAAGTCAAACCTGTAGAGAGGGAGAGAGAGGATCAGTGCCTTTTCAATCTCAGATAACTTCTCAACAGTAATATACTGAAGATCCACGAGCAGTCCAAGCACTTGAGCTACGACATTGAAGACAACAGCGGTTTTCTTCTGGAATCCAAGAGGTTGGTACACATGGACGCTTTTATCGAGAACACATGATCGAGCATGGTCCAAAGTTATTTCCCACATCTTTGAAGACATACCCGTACCAAGAATCTTCAAGAGCATCAAAAATCATCAATTACAAACCATTACTGACCAAACAAAAGATTCAAGTCTGCAAAAATATAAAAGTCTTTATTTGTGGAAGGTTAACTCCACAAAACAAAAAGATCTTACATAACCACAGATCGTTTATAGGAAGGAAGACGAATCTTACTTGCCGGAGTTTTGAAGAGTTTAAATGGAAATATGTTAGGAAGTCCTTAACAGTCTTTATATTTGACCAATCCAGTCGTTTGTGAAATGCTCCATCTTTCCCTATTTTTTCCAATCTCCATACTTCATCGAATAGAGAAGGCGGATGATACTTTTTGTACACTACAAGTAAACCAATTCTTTTAGTTTACAGTCCAAAATTGGTTCAATGATACACAATGTGTGAGTCTAAACTGAAAAGAATAACTTACACTCTCCTCGGTGATCCCTTACGACAAAGGAGTCTGTTATTGCCTCTCTAATTTTGACAAAATCAAATTTATCCACCGTTCGTACCCCAAGTCTGAACTTCCTGCTCCTAGTCCAACTAGAGTTATCTGTAAATGAAATTTCATCCATAACACCGATGCCATCATTAAGAACCGCAATTACATTCCCACTGAGTAGAGGTTTCTTTCCTTGTCTTTCTCTTACAATGTTATTCCTGATATCCTCAGCTGTCCAATCACTACCACTATCAAAATCACCCTCAACTACAAAAATTTCGAGCTTCGCAGATGATGCAGGACCGGAAGAGACAATTTGGCCAGTTGAAGGGTCGATTAATCCAACTCTTATAGCTTGGCCTTCATCTCCTTCTATCCGAGCTGAAGTAAACACAGGAAGTGATAGATTGTTCAAGAACTTTAACTGTAGGTCCCTTGATTCCAAAGGATGAATCTCTTTCTCACAAATCCTGAACAAACATGAACATGTGAAGAAAATGTTTATAAACAAATCAGCCTGAAAATCTAATATTTATCTTGGAAAGCAGTTTTACCATTTGATGCCTGTTAGATGCTTTCCAAGAGCCAGTTCAACTTCTTCTTTGACCTGTTCCAATAGAGATTCATAAATAAATTGCTAAAATAAACATACAATCCTATGAGAACGTACTATATTCTTTTTAAAATGATATGTACCACTTTGCGAATCAAGGGCTCGAGAACGGGTTCGAGAAAATGTTTGACAGTTTGCAATCTCATTACCTCCTGAACCACACTAAATTTGGATCCAAAGTCATATATGAGAACTCACATTAGCTGGCTGATACTAAAGAATCAATTTAGAAAATTTTAAGTTTAGATAAAAACAAAGCTTCTTATCGAGGAACCCAACCATGGTGATTACGCGATGACATATAAGCTACTAGTATAAGTACTCTAGTATTTCAATCCAATTTTATCTTCCCAAGAGTATCACTCTTTGTTAATAGACAAAACCAAAACCAAGCCAAGAACACAATGATGCTCTACTAAAATCATGACTAGAACACAAGCTGTAGAAGTTGGACTCATATATCCTAATCATAGATGCTCTCAGTTTTGCTTTTAAGAAATCATCACTTCACTACTTGTTCCATTACCAAGATCACAACTTTTAGGCTCCAATTCATCCTAATAAGCTTCTATTATATCATCAAATCAATTAAATCTAAGACACATGGTTATTGATTCGACATACAACATCATAAACCCTAGATTCTAAAACAAGTTTATACCTTTTGAATCTTCTACGCTTATCCTCTGATGAGGCGCCTTCCACTCGAGCTTTCCCTTCTTCAAACTCTCTCTTCTGCGACATCTTTCAGATACCGAATTCAACAAGAGGCGTTGAAATTCCCAGAGGATTTCAACCATTTACAGAAATTTTCTCGTTTTTGTTTTTGTTTATGAGAGCCGAAATTTCCGGGAAGGATATATATATATATATGAGACCCAAAAGAGTAACGGATTTATTGCAAGTAAATCAGATATTGGAACAAGACCCGTATCTTGGAATTATCTATCTACTGCTTCCCCCACCAGTTCTTCAAAAGCTCTGTCGCATGAGTTGAACAAAAGAGAGATTTGTACAATTCTTTGTGTTAAGCAGATAGAGACAGAACACGGAGAATGGTTTTTGTGAAGCTTTTCTTTCTCAGTGTTGGGTGTTTTGGGTCCCACTCAAACCGCGTCAGTGACGAGGAGCCCCTAATTTTATTTTCTTCGATATCATTATTTATTGCCTGCTTACTTATGAGAAATAAAAGTTTAAGCCCACAATAAATTATCAAATTTCTAAGTTTATAACATTACGAATTATATATAATTGAATTTAATGTAATTTGACTGGTTTTACAATTTCTAGTATTTACAAACAAAAATCTTCAACAACTTTTAGTTTTTGTCAAAACTAGTCGGTAATCCAAACCGAAAGTGCAAATTCTACGAAAGTGAAATCATGAGAATGAAGTTTTGAATTGAGGACTAAATAGTGAGTTTTAAATTGTGTAGAATATATAATAAAAAAAGATGTAAATGGTCTTCATGAATTTGTCTGTGTATAGGGAAAGAGAAGATAGGCCAATTCGTTCGTTAAAGATGTCATTTTTATTTAGTTTATACATGTTCTGCCTCTCATGCTAATGTTGCTAACTCTAAATGTACGAAAAGAAATACTTAATATTCCTAACTCTCATGGGTCTATAATATCATTTTCTACAAAATTTATAATCTAATGATTATAGTTAAATAATGTTTAAGAATTTTCTATTTAAAAATACAATTTCTACTTGCCGTCAAAAAAATGCAATTTCTACTTTTATCACTGAGCAAGTCCAGTTGATATTTATTCGAAATTTCGATTAAGATAAGGATTGTTTAAAAAGGAATTGTAAGGGCAGCTGGACCAAATCATCAAGCATGCGAAAAACTGCAATCATCCATATAAATCATGTACGGGTTTCCATAATTCATCCTTGTTTTTATTGTCACATGGATATGAATCAATTATATATGTCACAAAATAACCCTATGGATAACATTAACTTATGCCCCAGCCATTAAGTCTTGTCCTATGATATTGTTCTTTCCAAGCGGGACAAACGAAAAACGACTTAACGTTTGACCGATCTAATTATTATATGCCGACTGCTACCAGATGTGAAATGTTTTAACTACTTGTTTGAAAAGCATAGAACTTTGTTTATCCACCGATAGATAATGCAGAAAGAGTCTGTAAAATGATTATATAAACCCATAATAATTCTTTTGTTTTTGAAATGATTCACATACACATTATACACATGTATACAATTATACACATTTTATACACAGATGCTACCCCATTCTCAATACCAACCTAAATCATAAACATAAACGTGTGACAGAAGAAAGAAAAAATGAAAAAGAGTTTGTCTAATTTATTTAAAGCATGCAGCCTAGGGACACATACTAACCTTTTTCCACTAAATATATTTAAAAAATAGTCGAGTTCACAAACACCTAAATCACATTATTTAAACTAGGCCTAATTTAAACACAAACTTCAATGATATTAACTGAAACAGTATACAGTGTGGCACTTGTGAAGTATAACGAATCATCGTTCAAACAGTCTCAAACTGAAAATTTGGCAATTCATTAATCGAACCCAACCCAATAATCATGTCAACATTGCTACTTATAAAAGACTAAAAGAATTATACATATTTATGTTCCCCAAAATAACAGGAAAACTTGTATAAAAATGATCAATTGATCAAGAATTTATAGCCCACATGACCGAAACTTGGGCTGGGCAGGAATATTAGGAAGTGCTCAGTTGCGTGAGACCGAGGATCAATTCAAATCCGACCTAATTATATACATTATATTTAAGAAACAAACAAAATTAAAGTATTAAACTAAGTAATTTCTGAATACTGCCTCTTGCCTGTATTAAATTTGGCAACAAAACAGGATTGGTTAATTAAATTTGAATATGGATGTCGTAGTATCACACGGAATGTTTGTAGAATAATTCAGAGTTTCTTGTCCTCTGACAACTTCCCACGAACTGTCTGACTTTGACCAAAAGCTAAAACTCCCACTTCTAATTCTTAATTATCCATCACACGTACGTTTCTTGTCTCCAAGTTTGCTTCTGTCCTCTCTCAGTTCCACACATCACTCTAATTTGCATATTAATTTACGAGATATAAGTCAATTCCAATAATAAATCACATAACTTCCCCATAAAAGTGAAAAAATCTCATACCATTTTCCACCCATTTATATCAAACATAAAAAGCAGAATAAGATAACATTTTACCAAAAATGTTAAGAGAGAAAGAGGAGATTATTAAAAAAAAAAAAAAAAAAACTGCAAAAGCATTGGACATCTCTTTACAAGACAAATGGACATTTTTCATTTTGGTCATTTAACTGAAAAAACAAAAAGCAATTATCACATATTACAATTCACACAAAATTAATAATTTACACCCATTTATACCAAACAAAATAAAATAAGGTAAAATAAGATAATATTTTAACCAAAAAAGGTAAGAGCAAATAGATACCCAAAAAAAAATATTAAATTAAAAAGCTAGAATTGTGAGGAATAAGCAAAACCCCCATTTTGCCCTCCTTGAAACTGAGTCCGACTTAGCCCAGTCGCTTCTAGCATACGGTTCCACTCACGCGCCTCCGCATTTTCCCCAAATTCACTCTCTCCTCCGCCACCTCCTCCTCTCATCGCCTGAAGAATCTTCGCCGCCTTCTCCTTCACACGTCCGTTACCGTTCTCTTCCACTTCCTTCAACACTTCCTCAGCTCCCGCCTCGCTCGCCAATCCCCTAAACCTCAGATTCCCTTGACAAAGCGTCAACAGAACCGCCACACAATTCTCACGCGCCGCCTCGGAATCATCTCCGTCTTCCCTAAGCTTCCCTACCAAAATCGCCACCGCGTTTCCATCTAGCATCGCGCCTTTTCCGTCAGGACAAGCGGCTAGGTTGCAAAGTACTAGCAAGATCCGACTCGTCGATTCGCCGGATCTAACCATCGAAAGCAGAGTCGGCACCGCACCAGCTCTAACCAGCCTAGTTCGGTTGCTTGGAATCAGAGACAGATGATAGAGCGCAAGTGCTGCATCTTGACGAGCTCTTTCGCTCTCTGACGAACGAAGCGCGTGAAGAAGCGGCTCCACCGCACCGAGAACTCCAATCACCATTTTATTCTCATCTTCCAGCGCCAAGCTAAACAAAGCTCCGGCGACATGTTCCTGAGCCTCCGTGGTTCCCGATTTCAAAACGTCAATTAAAAGAGGAACGAATCCTGACCGTACGATCTTCACTTTGTTCTGTTTCTCCAGCGAGAGGTTGACCAACGACGCGGCGGCGTTAGTCTGCACGAGATTGTATCGTGAAACGAGAAGTGATCGGAGAAAAGAGAGAATCCGATCTGTGCAAAGCGAAACCCTAAGATCGTCACTGGATCTCGTCATCTTCCTCAGAAGAATCAGTCCTTGCTCGTGGTCGAAAATGTCGACGCCTCTCAATTTGTTGTAGATCTCTTCTTCTTCCGGCGACATTGGAGGCGAGGAAGAGGAGTGATCGGAGGAAGAGAAAGAGATAGCGTTCCGAAATGGACTATCAGCTCCAGCAAAAACTCCAGAGGAAGAAGTAGAAGAAGAAGAGAACATACTAACGGCTCGAGCCGGGTGAAATGGACTCTGACCAATCGTAACCGACTCAAGAGATGTCGTCGGCGATATTGAGCTCTTGGCTCGAGCTCTTATCGCTTCCATCACAGTATCGTAATCCGAAGGCGAATTCTCTTCTACAGGAGGGAGAATCTCAGGTTCCGGAGCTTTAGTATCCGGACCCGGACCCGGACTCGGAATTGGACTCGGATCCTTATCCATTCGGGCACGAACCACGCCTTCGACGTAGGCGGAATCAGGAGGACGTGGATGGTCGACTTTTTTCCGATCGCACCAGCTGTAAATTGTGGATTTCATGGCGAGATTGGGTATGACGGTGGAGAAATCGGGTCGGGTACCGTCTAGGAGATCCGGTACATATCCTAAGTTACGGCAGACCTGAACAGAGAGACGCTCGAAGGTTTGACCGGAAGCAACGACAACAGGATCCGACATGAGGAATCCGGTGATGGGGCAAAGAAACTCCGGTGGAGTCTCGTCGTGTTTGTGCTGTGGTAAAGTTGTAGTGGTGGCGGAAGAGGATCTTTGGTGGAAAGAGAACCATCTCTGCTTATTATTTCCACCCATCGTAAAAAAAAATAATTCAGAGAAATCGGAGAAGAAGAAGAAGAAGAAGAGGAAGCGGCTCCGAGCTATGAGCTCGACATATTCAGTCTTTGATCCAGTCCTGATTAAACCGAACAAAATTAAGTTAAATTAAACCGGAAAACCCTATCAATTGGATTTTTTTTATATACCTAAATAAACAACAAAACGGAATTGGTAACGTTTGATGGTAACGACTCTGACTTTCCTGACTTTTTCATGAGTTTACTTTTGATTATTAATAATGTAAAGACGATGATCATTAATGGACACCTAATTATCACCATGAGACATAAATAGTTTCCCGATTTACTACAGTAAACTTTATACCCCCCAAAAAAGGTATCGTTGAATTTTATTCTACTAAGTAGTAAGTACTAACCTCGAATATGTTTTTGAGGGAGTTTATGATGCGAAAATAAAGAGCTAGTTCAAGTTATTTTAGCAGTTACGTTTAATCGTAATTAGTAATTTCCTTTTGACTAAAGAAAAGTAGACTGAGTAATGCACATAATTTCCGGGGACAGACGGTTAAGGCGTGTTACATACATACTCACAAAACGAGAAAATATTACTTTTAAATAAACAATTATTTATAAAATTGTTGTTAATAAGTGTAAACAAATAATTATATTGTTTCTAGTGAGATAAAGTCGGAATAGGACGACCGTATCGATTAGATAAAAAACACATGAACATGACATCCACTAAGATGCCTTTTTTTTTGGTTAATGCACATATGGTGGTTTTGTTTTTAATGTCTTTTTTTTTTTCATTTTGCTAATGCTTTGAATGTACTAAGACAATGAGAATAACTAGGATAATTTTGTTATGATTTTAAACAAAAGTTTTTATACCATCTAATCTATAATCTATGTAAGTATCAGGTATTTAATATTTTAGAAAATATATTCTTAAGGTTCAATGACAAACAAGAATATCTAAACAAATATTTAAAAACGTTCGAAGATTATAATTGCGTAATTTATTAACATCCTTATTTGTTTGATATGGTCAAGATAATCCATTTACTAGTGATAAGTTTTTACCAAATGATTTTAGATCTTGATCTCAACTGTCGATTTTCCATTTTTTGTCTTATAAATCATGGGATAATTGTCTTTAAATGTGTTAATATGATTAATTAGGCTTTTGGAGTGGAGAGATGGACGTTACAGTGGATATATGCAGAGAAGCTGGAAGCAGCTCGGGAAACTTTTTATGCATGCTCGAAGGAGATGATTTATAATAAATACTACTATCGATGTTCATGAACATAATTCAAAATACTGATGATGAATTGATGAAAATAATTGTAATTGTGCAAGTATAATTTTGACCAATTCTTTTTATGTTTCTATATCTTCTCTCCTTCCCAGTGGCCAATGGGTTTGCTTTCTCTTGCATGAAAGATCACATTAGTGATGAGTGTTTAAGATCCATCACCCTAGATCACTAAATAAGCAGAGTACCAATAGTATTGGACTGAACCCAAATAAAGCCCAATTCTGAGAAACATTAATGGGTCGTCATATTACAAAAAGCCCCCCAATCTTAAACCGTTAAAACAGACGGTTAGCATTCAACGGCGCGTTATTTGAATTTGAAATTTCGAAAAATAAACACAGAAAAAAATAAGACCCCACACACAACGGAGCGTCTGGGAAAAAGTGGGCCACAAGATTCGGTATCAACCAAATCGGACGGTTCATAGTGGCTCTCAATCATCTCTCCTCAGAAACTCAAAAGAGACTTCAACTAATTTCCCGCTCTCAAGGCAAACTGCAACAGAAACTTAGGTTACGCGTTAGATTTTTGAGGAATATTCAAATTTAGACTCCTTTACTTTAGGTATCTTCCGGTTTAAGCCCAAACTATTGTTATCTCAAACTAAAGCCTTAAAATCTGTTTTCTAAATGAACAACCAGTGACTGTATGAGTACTTTAGAAATATACAACTTCGAATTATTACTGATCAAACACAAATCCATAATCATATTTATCCGATGGCTAAGGTCAAAAAATGGATTAATTTAAATAATGGGGTTAGAAAAGAAACTATCATATAGTATAGGGGTCTTACGCGAATCTGTTCTTTTAAAAAAAATCAGATTACTTTGTTATTATAATAAGTCAGATTTCTCCGCTCTCACAGTTTTTCAAATTGAAATCTTCAGTTATTTTTTTTCCCACTCCAAATAAGAAGAAAAAAAAAACGTAAGAGTTTCTAAGTTCATCAATGGAGAAATCGACGGAGAAAAGCGTGAGCTCTGTTGCTTCTGGTATGATTCTTCAACTCTCTCTTTGTGATTATCACTTCCCGTTTCAGTATTCGTAAAAATTTCTGATCTGATTTTTGATTTCGTGGAAAAATTCTCAATAGGAAATTCAATCAACTCGAAGCTGAGGTATCCTCTAAGATCAGCTCTTAGATCCAAAGAAGGGAAGCCTCCTGTTCCAGAATTTTCTGCTTCTTTAGTTCCCAGGAGGTATAGTTTAAGCAATTTTTTTTTGTTTTGTTTCTGATCTTCGATGAAAATTCCTCAGATGCAATAATGATTCTAGATCTGGAATTGAATAAGACATTGATGATGCTAAGATTATATGCTGCATCTCTGGTTCACATTTAGTCTTTTCTGAATTCTGAAGCAATTTTTTGAAAGTTTTCCCAGAATTTAGCCATTTTCTCCCGATTCATAGCTTAAATAATAGAATAAAATGACAAATTCCAGAAACAAAATGTTTATTCTGAGTTGAGTTTACATTAACCTTGTTGTAGCAATTATGGTTTATAATTCGTGTTATGAATTATATTATTTATATGTGGTTTAAATCTCAGGGGACGAGTTGCTTCAGCTGTTAGCCAGAGTACTACAGTTCTTGATTTGTCTGGGAAGAAGAGTGTTGATCGCACCAAGCTACCACCCAGAAGACTTTCGATTCCAAACAAGCCGACAAGCAATTCTTCTGTTAAGTCAGTGAGCAGCAGCGTTACTTCTCTTTCAGAAAGCAAGGCAAAGAGATCAGGCATTGCTAGGAGCTTGAATGTAACACCTGTCTCCAGTAATCTGAGATCATCAGTGACTCGAAGAAAAGTTGAAGATTTGTCTTCTTCTACTTATTGGCTGACTCATATCAAGCTATCTGAATCAGTGGCGAAACATTCAATCTCTCTTGGTTTCTTTAAACTTGCTCTTCATGCAGGCTGTGAGGTAAATTGCTAATTCCAATTTTTAGAATAAGTCTTGATTGTTTGTTTCAATAATTCACTGGCTTTGTTTTTTTGGGATTCTAGCCACTTGACCAGATGAAAGAAGAGCTGAAATCATACACTCGTCGCAATAACATGGATGGGCTTGCAGATGCTATGAAGGAACTATCTGAGCTATACAATATCTCAGAAGAATCCAAGCAGATGCAGATCTCAGAGACCAGTTCTGTTGTTGCCGATGAAACAACTGTGTCTCCGAACAATGATAATGATGTCCAGAGTTCATTCTCCACTCCTGGAAATTCGAACATCACATCAGATATCACTAAAGAAGATGCTCTGCAAGATTTAGCTGTCACAGAAACAGCCAAGGAGGAAGAGGCTTTGGAAGCTATCCCACAAGGAAGAACTACTTTGGATGTAATCAATGTGAATCAAGTGGAGGTCTCAGAGGTTGGTCAGGAATCAGAAGATGGAGTTCCAATCGTGACTGTTGTTCAACCTTTAGACAAGAAACGTGCGAGAAAGGAGACTGTTTCTAAGAACAATCAGCCCGTGAGGACAAAGAAATCACTTGGAGCCAACTCTGCAAATTCAAGAACAGTTCCAGAAAACAAGACTCAGAAGAAGGATGAAAGGATCACTAAACCCAGGACTAAGAAAGTTCAAGAAGAGACAAAGAAGCCAACTAAGAAATCTACTGCTAAAGAAGGTTTAAAAATAGTCATACAGTGTAGCTTGTGTAGAAATTGCAGCTCATAGTGTTACGTGTTTTTCGTGTAGGTGAAGTTAAATCTCTGAAGCAAATGAAGAAAATGGAGAACAAAGAAAACTCCGTGAGTACAAAACTTTTTTCTTAGAATTGAATCGTTTCTGTAGGTAAAAGACTAACATTAGCTTGCTCGTCGCAGGTTGTTGTTGGTGAAGGAGAAGAAATCCAGGTTTAAAAGAAGAACAGAGAAGCATTTCTTTTAACATATCTCAATCACTCTTTTTCTTTTGGTTTGAATGATTTGTTCAAGGTACATAGTTGAAAAACTTCAGCAAGTTTGTTGAAAAAAGTTTGGTTTGAAAGACAAACAAATATTTTATTTGTTTGCTTTGTAATTGTGTTATGTTTTATATCCATGTTGCTTCATTTGATGTCTTCTTTCTTAAGTGTCTGTTCAAGTTTGATTTATGATAGTTAAACATATTTTGGATAAAAATCTGATTCCGGAACTCAGAAGTCTTAGGAAGACGAAAACCATTCAATCTCCAGTTACTACTCATTAGTCAATACAACAAACTGAATAATATTTATACATAGCTCTGCTCCACGATCTCTCTTACTTTCCTGTTATATTCTCGTTTATTATCACTGAACAACCTTGCAGCCTCCGCGTTCGCTGGTGAATCAGGATTTGGATCACAAAGCAGAGACTATAAAAAAGAAAGGTCTTAGTTAGTTCATGCATAACCCCACAATGCGAAAGATGCAAATGGAGAATTCAGAAGTCAAAACCTGAATTGATGTGAGTATTGCAGCGACATCGTAAATGGGGCTCCATTGGTTTTGTAAGATATCCAAGCAAATGCTTCCATCAGCATAAACTGCACCAAAGTTCAAATATCAAACATCAAACATCAAAGTCGAAATTCGTATTACTAATGTTTGTTCATTGAATGCTTGAGCTTACTGTTTGGATGAAACATCCGTGAAACAAACCGAACTATCGGAGGTTTGTTTGGGTAATCCTCGGTAAACTGAAGAGTCAACTTAAAAGTACCTGATGAATGAACACGACAGATTGGTTAGTTTAGCTATTAGTTATAAGTTATAACTCATGAAAATATGTGTTGAAAGATATTACCTCCATCCCATGGAGAGTCATCAGGTCTGCAAAGAGTTAAAGAAATGGAGTTAAATCGTTTACGAAGGACATGATTTGAAGCAAAAACATACGAGAAAAAACAAAAATGTGGTACCCAAAGATGACAGCATTCCAATGCATGATATTGTTATCTTGTGGAGCTCCACTTATTCCCAAGGGAGGATCTTTCTGCAGTCTCTTGAAATCCCACATTAGTCTTTTTCTTGCTGGAGTTGTCATTGTTGCAACCTATTAAACCTTAAACTGCATCGAAACATGAAAGATTTCAAATTTAACTCTCCGCACAAGTAAAGTGTTTACATTTCACATAAACTAGGGCCTAAATGTTCCAACTTCACATAAAAATTCCAACTCTCCAAAGAAGTAGAAGCAGAGACCAAGATCTACATTTCTATAAGCTATCAATATTTTAACAAAGACCTGAAGCTTCAACAAACACTAAGCCCAAAAGGTCAATGAAAATTTCAATCGAAGAAACAAGAATCAGAAAACTTTTAAACAAGATTCCCTGAGGTTTGGATATTTTTTAGTGAAACTAAAACCTCAATTCGGAATTAAGTAGATCAGAGTACAATGATCGACATAAATTTCAACGAGCATTAGGATCAGATTCTACAATCACGCATGAGGAGCCGAAGATGAAATTTGAAACAAGAGATATAAAATTACAATTGCAAGAATCAACAAAAAGCTCGACAAGAATCAAATAAAATTTGGAGCTAGGGTTTAGTGAAGATTTAACCTTCGATCGATGAAATTGTATGAGCAGACCCGTTAAAGATGATTAAAACTATGAGTGGAGAATAGCTAAAGTAAATAGAGAAAGAATCAAAGAAGAAGACTTGTTTTTATTTTCTTCACCAATAAGAGAATGGCTTCTACAGACACAAAGGGAGGAGACACGAAGAAAATGAGAAAGAAAAAAAAAAGTACATATACTAATAAAACTATTTTCTTCTAAAGATGGAAAAAGATTTTTGTTTTTTTAATATATTTTTTATGTTTTGAGGAATTTAGTTGTCGTTTAGCGGTATGACAAAGAAATACGTCAATTCCCAAGCGGACGTGACTCAGCAAGCTGTCTCCATTTTAATATTATTGATTTATTAATTAAGATTAATGGATATATCATATTAATTTATTTTTTTCTTATCTCTCTCTCTCTTTTTTTTTTTTTTCTTTTTTTACTAATTTCAGTATTAGTGTCCATTTGTAATCTAATTAATTCCTAGTCCATTAGTCCATTTTATTAGAGGAGGAGGTCTTGAAAAAAGAATATGCTTCTTCCTCATGACTCATGAGTCATCAGTGACTCAGCACAATGTTTAGAACTAGCAATTAAAAACTATGGGGTTAAAAAAGTAAATAATCTTTGAATAAATGGACTATCTGTAAATATCTAAAATCATTTTTCGTCGGGAAAAAAAATCTAAAGTCGTTTTTATGTATTTCTCGTCAATCAGCTGAAACTATCTGTCCTTTTACAATAAGCCCAAAACCAAATCACTGAAGTCGACATTTATTTATTAATAATCTCGAATCCTCCATCATCGTCCCATTTTTCATCTTTCTCCGTCTCTTCTGGATCTTACGAAATGTATAGAGTTTTGGCGAGCCGAGCACTCAGAGCTAAGTCTCTGTGTGAAACATCCACCTCTCCTCTTCGTTCTTTGACTCTCTCCAGGTTTTGAAACTTGTCTCTTATCTTTGTTGATCTCCTCATCTTCTTTTATTGTTCTTGGCCTTTTGGGATTGTATGTTTTTTTGCTGAAATTAGCTGACCTTCCTATTTTTAAAATGAATCTGCAGCAGTCTCAAAAATTTAATTAAGGAGTATATATTTTTTAAAAAAACAAAACTTAGCAAGTTGGTGTTTTAAAAATTTGAGATTTGGATTTGGTATTATTACATAATCGAGTAGCCGCATCTGCGAGAGTGTTAGTTGATGTGAGGTTGAAATAGTACTTATGTGTTTGTTTAATTCTCTTTCTCTTTCTGATTACTGTTTCTTGTCTGAATGTGGTGATCCATATAAAAAGAGTGATCTTTTGACTTAATTTTTGTGTTATGAGTTTTGCAGATTGAATCATTCCATACCTTTCGCTACCGTAGATGCGGAGGAGCTATCTGGTACTCATCCTGCTGAAGTACAGAGCTTCGGTATTTGTTTACTTCTCAATGATTCTTTGAATTTTGGCACTTTTTTTGCTTTTGATTGTGCTGAAGTTCTGGAAATGGGTAAAAGCTTCTTGCTTTAAGTGTTGTTGTGGATTCTCTGAGCTTGACTTTCTTTTTTTTTGTCTATAGTTCAGGGAAAATGGATAGGATCGTCGAATCATAACACGCTTCTAGATCCTCTAAATGGAGAACCTTTCATTAAAGTTGCTGAAGTGGATGAAACTGGAACTCAGGTTGCGAGCATATCAAAACCTTTAATCGTACTGCAACCGTGGTATCTGTGGTATCTGTCTTAATTCTAACTTCTAGCTTTCCTTTTTTCTATGTTGTAGCTATTTGTGGAGAGCTTATCCCAGTGCCCAAAACATGGTCTACATAACCCTTTCAAATCTCCAGAGAGGTAGTGATTTGAGTTTTATTCATATCTTCTTCTTGTGTGATTTCTCATTTTGTTCGATTCATGAAGGTACTTTACCTATGGTCATGTTTTTCTACAGATACCTTTTATATGGAGATATCTCGACAAAGGCAGCTCATATGCTCGCCTTACCTAAGGTAATACATATTTTGTTGGTTGAATATCGAGTCTTGAATTCAAACCTCAGGTTTCCTGAATAAAGTGCTTACTGAGCTACTTGCCGTTTATTGTTTTATGCGTATATATTGCTATTAGGTAGCTGATTTCTTCACGAGGTTAATTCAAAGGGTTGCTCCAAAGAGTTACCAGCAAGCTGCTGGAGAAGTCTTTGTCACACGGAAATTTTTAGAGAACTTTTGCGGTGATCAGGTGCATAAAATCTCTTCACCATTTTAATGATGTTCCCATGTTATCAGTTTCAAGAAGTACTATAGAATTCGTGAAGGACTATACCAACTATAACTTCTTTCTTTTTCTTCCTCAATAATGCCTACAGATACATTTCATTTCTGTGGCTGAATTTTTGAAATTACATGTCTGTTTAGTGATTCCACTTCACTTTCTTTTGTCAGGTGCGGTTCCTGGCACGGTCTTTTGCAATCCCTGGAAATCATCTTGGACAGCAAAGTCATGGATACCGTTGGCCTTATGGTCCTGTAAGGCATTCTTCCTAGATGGTTGTAACTAGTGAGAATCCTGTTTTGTGCTTTGTTTTGAAATCATAGATTTGATGCAGGTAACGATTGTTACACCATTCAATTTTCCACTTGAGATTCCACTACTTCAGTTGATGGGGGCATTATACATGGGTAACAAACCTCTTCTTAAAGTGGACAGCAAGGTATTAATTTTTCTTCACATTGATATATTCTTCCTAATTGTATTGGTTCCATCTGTTTGAAATTATATTATTCATGTGTTTTTCTTTTCGTTTTTGTATATCTCGGCATACATATAAAACTATGCATATACCTTTTCATGATTGTTTTAAATGTTACTTGGATAGGTGAGCATTGTAATGGAGCAAATGATGTGATTGCTCCATTATTGTGGTTTACCCGTTGAAGATGTTGACTTTATAAACTCTGATGGGAAGACAATGAATAAGATATTGTTAGAGGTATTCGTCCTAGAATTCGCAAGTCTGTTGTCTCCAGAGGTTTTTTAGTTGAGCTAATTCAGTGTCTTGTCTATTTTGTAACTTTTGTCAGGCAAATCCACGGATGACCCTCTTCACGGGTAGCTCTAGAGTAGCTGAAAAATTGGCACTTGACCTTAAAGGTCGGATCAGATTGGAAGATGCTGGATTTGATTGGAAAGTCTTAGGACCAGATGTTCAGGAGGTTTCTTATTACAAACATCCTACCTATATTTCCACAAGTCTCTTTCGATGTGATTGTAATCCTTAATCTGGTCTCCAATGTTAGGTTGATTACGTTGCATGGCAATGTGATCAAGATGCGTATGCCTGCAGTGGACAGAAGTGTTCTGCTCAGTCTATGCTTTTTATGCACGAGGTTTGTTTGATTCTATTTTTTATGGTGAAACTGCCTTTCAATGTGTTTGATTCCAGTTTCTTCAATCTTTGTTATTTTCAATGTGTTTGATTTCTTTTGAAACGACTCTGAGCAGAACTGGTCAAAAACCCCTATTGTTTCCAAATTAAAAGAACTAGCAGAAAGACGCAAACTGGAAGACTTAACCATTGGTCCTGTCCTCACAGTAAGTTTTATATTTTCTCCATCTGTTGTTAGTTATGTGATGAATTGTATCATTAAAACTGTTTCTTTCATTATTGATTCAAGTTTACAACTGAGGCCATGTTGGAGCACATGGAGAATCTGCTTCAGATTCCAGGCTCAAAGCTACTCTTCGGTGGGAAACCATTGAAGAATCATTCAATTCCTTCTATCTATGGAGCGTTGGAACCCACTGCAGTTTATGTTCCCATTGAAGAAATCTTGAAGGATAGTAAAACCTACGAACTCGTCACCAAAGAAATCTTTGGACCATTTCAGGTTAAAACCGCGATATCGACTTCATTTGCTATATCTGAATTATCAGTGTGTTTCCTCACTGAAATATAAAGCATTTTTTCTGCATCTGATATCCAGATTGTAACGGAATACAAAAAGGATCAACTTCCTCTAGTGTTGGATGCTCTGGAGAGGATGAACGCTCATTTAACTGCAGCTGTTGTTTCAAACGATCCCATCTTTGTTCAGGCAAAGCCTTCCACCATCGTCATCATTTATCAATCTCTTCTTCTCTTTTCTTTCGATATTGATGTAACAAATCTGTGCAGGAAGTAATAGGGAACTCGGTGAATGGAACTACATATGCTGGACTCAGAGGAAGAACAACTGGAGCTCCTCAGAATCACTGGTGAGAGAAATAAAGACAATCCCAAATTCTTACATCTCTTTTTTCTAGTTTCGTTGAGGAAAAGTTAAATATTTACATAAACACAGGTTTGGACCCGCGGGAGACCCGAGAGGAGCCGGGATAGGGACACCGGAGGCTATAAAGCTGGTGTGGTCATGCCACAGAGAAATCATCTACGACTATGGTCCTGTTCCACAAGGTTGGGAAGTCCCACCATCTACTTAGAAGTGGTGTGTCCACTAATAATAAATAAATAAACACTTAGCTCTTTAGTTTGGCTGTTGCATCGAATAAAAATGAGTTATGTAATTATCTCTACGGGAGTAGTTTCAGTGAAACATGACAGCGTTGACTTAGTCAAGGGATTAGAGGGATTAGAGGGATTGAGAGAGAGAGCTATTGTGAAACTCAGAGGAACTTTTAAAGTCCACCAACATCTCTGATAATAAAATTTTGTTTTGTTCAGCTCAAGTCCACAAGACAGAAATGATGTAAATGTTGTTAAGAAAACCCTTGCCAAAACAAACTGAATTTTAACATTTTGTTTTTACGATTTGAACTTGATTGTTCGAGATGTTAACAACATTCTTAATACTCGCAATCCGAGATATATTTAAATCATCTATTGATAAACTTTTCTCGTCACTATCTTGGGAAGAATAAAAAAAACTGACTACTCTGTTTACACATACATGGCGTAGTCTTAGAGACCATCTTGGTGCACGAAGAGAAAGAATCCATAATAAATTAAGACAAATACAACCATGGCGATTGTGTCCGAATAACAAAAAACCAAAGTGATCTGCAATGGAGTTTTACTGTTGTACTTTATGTCCAAAAGCTTTGATGATATGAACTAGTAATTTGTCTCCAGTTATACTTCTGACTCTTTGTATTAGTTGGCTCCGTGAGATTCTCCTATTCTGTTAGATGCAAAGGAAAGCAACTATTAGAATGTGAAATTAATTACCTGAAAAAACAAAAGATATAACACAAAGACAAAAAAAAACACACACTTGTTGATCTTTGTAGTGTTTCTGAATGACAAGTATTTGGGAAGGAGGTAAAAACTTGGACAATGCTTTGATTAATACAGGAAATGCCATCCATGGCGATTTCAATCTCGTTGTACTTCCTGCAGAAACGGTAATAACTAGTCAAAAACCAGAATCAAAAACAGTGAAACAAGAAAATGAAAAAGAAAGAACAAATTTGGTTTGCTTACGAGTTAAGTTAAATGGAGCTTTGACGCAGACAAGAAACTCAGGCAAGAGATGTGTGTTCATGTGTGTACTCCACACAATATACTTGTTTGGTGAAGCTAAATCATCTACACCTGAATCGAAGTCTTGTGAACTCGGATACGATTGAGTCGAGCCTTGAGGAACAATCTCTGATTTTCCTAATAGAACTCTACAAAGCAGCAAGAATCTTATCCCATCTTCTGATTCTGAAGCTGAATCTTTCAAACTATAAAGAAACACCAAAAATGAGACCAACGAACTAAAACAAGCTTTTCGAAAATATTCAGAACTTAAAAATTACCAAGCAAGAGGAGAATTATCAGGCGAGAGATACAATCCAGGGCCATAAGATCCATCATTTCTCAGCGGCTGGCTAAATCCGTAATCTAAAATCGTTTTGAGCTCTTGTTTCTTGACGGCGCACCAACCGTATTTCACCTTAGCTCCACCGACTACGCCGTGTTTCTTCTCCACCGCCTCTTGAAAAATCTGAAACGTCTTGAGCTTAGCTCGTGATCCAACGGTTTGAAATCCATTTCTGAGAATGGAGAGAATCTGGCATTGATCACCAAGACCAGATTTACAATTACGAAAGATTAAACCATGAGCTTTATCTCCTTGAAGCAATTCCATCAGCCCGAGTTCGTCGGCAAAAGACGGTGAACGTCGATCAGAATAAGAATCGCAGCTTCCAGATTCAGATATCGTTGATCCTTCTTGCTCCGAATCATGAAAATTAGCTTCAACTTGGGTTCTTAAGTATTCCATTGAAAAGTACAAGAAAATCTGAGAGAAAATTATAAAGCTTTTAATAGTTATGTTTTTAGAGATTTGGAGATTACAAGAACTTGAGCTCCAAGTGCATATAAATAGTATGAATAGGGAACATAATAATTACAGATATGGAAACTAGACGAACCGCCTTTTGTTTATGTTTCCGTCTGTTTTGCAATTTTTGTTTAGTTTTATAATCTAAGTTTAAAATTGCGTGTCTTTTTCTCCGTGGAGAAGACGTAAACAAACATTTAACACATATTTATTATTTTAATCCTTTTT
Organism: Cardamine occulta; assembly: GCA_028015245.1. NCBI lineage: Eukaryota > Viridiplantae > Streptophyta > Magnoliopsida > Brassicales > Brassicaceae > Cardamine > Cardamine occulta. Next base: position 2,317,900 of record CM051392.1, read on the forward strand.
TTTTTTTATCTAATACTTGATCGGTCGTTTCCGTGTTGGAGTTCGTTTAAGCGGGTTGGGATGAGTTTAAAAGACCAAACTACCCTTTCAATCAAGTGGGGGCTTAGATGCAAGCTGAAATGACGATATTACACCGAGGCCACACGCCCGACACGCGTTTTATACGTAAAACTAAAACGTAACCATTTTATTTAGTTAAATGAAATATTCCCACAAGTCCATATCTAAATTAATCGACCAGTGAGATACAATCAATCATTTGTTGGGGTTTTAATTAGATTAGCAGTTAACTCACCAATATGTTGTTTGCAATCAATGTCTTCTATGTTAATAAAGCTGTCCCTAACATATCGTTTTCTAAAATTTAAGTCAGTATGAGCTCTCAATTTTCAATCAAATTGAGCTTTTTATACGCTTCAAAGTCATATTAATAATATAATCAAACCAACATGTAAACAAAATTACTAATCAATTGATTAAAAACATAAACTCGCAGTAGAATGTTGAAATTTTCAGTAACTGTTTATTTTTGAACTCGAACATAAATAATTCCCAAAAACAAAATCCTTTATTCAAATGAAATGAGCTTAGCTTAAAATATCTAGGACCTGAACTATGTTTTTTAAGATAAGGTTGGACCAAACTTGGTGCTTGGCCTAATTACACGTGCATTTGCACCCAAATATATGTTTTAACTCAAAAGCCCATAACTGAATCAATGGTAATTTGTTATTGGGCCACACTTCATTTCGTTAACGATATAGGCTCAGTTAACTACTACATCGTAGTTGTTAATTTGTTATACTGATTACGGAAAAAGTAAAACCAATCGCATACTCTTTCAAATTTAGGAACAGATTCGGTTCGGTTCATTTTAATACCACAAACCGGTTAGGATAAACTGAATAATATTGTGCAAATAGCCTCTCCAAAAGTGATCTATCTTCTAAGACAAGGCAATGGATCATCGTTGTCCTCTACTTTAACACTTGACACAACTTTAAGTTTGGGTCTCTGCTTCTTCTTCTTCTTCTTCTCCTTCTAGCTGTTCTTCCTCTTCATCAGCCTCAAGCCCTAGAGACTGGTTTAGGCACTCTTGAGCTTCCTCTAGAGCAGATTCATTTGCATCGGTTGCATATAATATCTTCTTAACTGCTACCACAATCTGCACCAATTTGTGGTTTCAAAATACATATATTATCAGATTCTCAATTATTTGAATTCAAACAAAAGACAACAGAAAAAAAGGCATTGCTATGACATTTACCGGAAGATCATCAAGTTCAGGAGTCTGACATAGTATCTCTATGTCCCGGAGCTTAGAGAAGTAAAAGTCTCTTTCTTTATCCAAGAGATCGACCGAGACCTTGAGATCTGCAAGCTGGTATTGTGAAAGAAATTTTCATTACATGTTTATTTTCGTTTAGCAGGACAAAAAGAATGAAACCAAATAGTTAAGAGAGATGATTAGATGCTAATTACCTCCTTTGACAGAGCTTGCACTTCGGCTGATGAGTTGCTACCGCCTCCAATTGCATGTGATTTTGCTTGCTTGGGACCTAGGTATTATAATTTTCGACAACATTTGAGAAAGTTATAAATTTTATAGGCAAACAATAGGATAAGAGAAGCTAACTTAAATGGCAGACCAGGTGGTTTGTTGGAAGTAGTGACTGGAGGATGATGCATATTGTTTGTTTGCAATGACTTTGAGACCTTGCTAGTTCCCTTTACGCTTTTCTCTTTGCCACCTCTTGATCTTCGTTCTACTGGATTGTAGTTCCTACAATGATGAAACCATTGGAGTGACATTAAGAAGACTTTTACCTATTAATATATAAAAAAAGTAAAATAGAAAAGTCCATACTCATTCATAATGCCCCCATTTAAGGAATCACAAAAACGTTTCAGCCATTGTAGAAACTCCAAATTGTCTAGTGGTCGGCCTTTGACAAGCCTGTTGACTTCCAATGGCTAAGGTATTTTGAAGGCATTAGAATCTTTATCCCAAGCAAATATAGCAAAAACAATGTGTAAGAAAAGGAACTACCTTTGTAATTTTCAATTTGGTGAAGACTTCTTGCATGACCTTGTAGTTTTGTATCATCTCGTACTCATTCTTCGCTTCAAAATTAACCTAGAAGTGGGAGATTCAGATTGCTCTGTGAAGAAACAAGCAAGAGATGCCAATAAAATGTGAAAATTAAAATTACCTTGTGCATTGGCACAACTCCAGGAAAGGTCATATCCAACATTTGACATTGCACAGCACCCGATGCAGCCTAGCAAAACCCCAACCATTAAGCCATTTAGATAAACAGTCTCACAAGCAAGACGAATTACTTGCAAGAGTATCAGTTGAAATCAAACTAGTAAGAAAAATAATGTTATTTTAACATCCAGGTTTAAAACAATATCTAAAGTAAAGAAACCGCTCCAGCTCATTTCATGACCATCTTTTAATGAAACTTGAAGTATTTTCAATATCAAAGCTGACAAATGTAGATTATGGAATTGCAAGTAACACTCTTCTGAAAGCCAAAAACTTGAAACGGAAAGAAGAAACCGAAACATCCAACAACAAACATATGAGTTTGCTTCGAATAAGCTAAGCATAGATCATAAAATACACACACACCAAGAACCATCACAGGGTCAAATGTAATTGCATCTTAGCTATCACCAACAGAACCAAAGGTAAACCATGTTCAGATATTTTCGAGAAACCAAATTCTCTACATAATAAAACGAGTTCATTTCCCCCAACAAACAAGTTGTATAGATCAGAAATCTCTGTTCAAGAATTAGAGTGAGAGCAACACCGACAAATCTATTAGATCATAAGAACAAATCAAACCCAGCAAACCCTATTCCCCCAAATAATCCTTTACAAATTGCACCAGATCAACACTACATTAAGCCACCGACATTATCAAAACAAAACCTTCAAAAGCGAAAAGGCACGTCCTTTACTAATCAATTCCATGAAAATGCACCAAATGAAGAAATCTCTAAATGGAAACACACATGCAGAAACAAATTTTGAATTAATACCTCTTCGATACGAGAGAGATTAAGATGAAGCCTGTCATTGATCCAACTCAGAATCTCGTTTCTTCCAACAAAGTAAGCACTATCCATCATTCCAATGTTCGTCGCCATTTCAATCCTTCTCTAAAATGAATACAAACCTTCGTTTTTTTCTTCTTCTTTCTATTGGAAAACTCAGATGCAATGAGAGAATGGGTATTGATAGACAAAGGTAATAGACTCAAATTTGTTAGGTGAAACCAAAAAAAATATTCCTTTTAATTTTTGGTAAAAAATAAATAAATTGATTCGATCCGTTTTGGGTTTTGCTTGTTAGGAAGAGAAACTGAAGCAGAGAAAATAACGGAGAGCGAAGGATTAAGAGAAAGGGGAAAAGTGTAAAAGAGACAGAAAGAGAATTTAATTTTAAATTTAATTTATAACTTATTTTAGTCGTTACGATGTCTCGCGTGAACCAGCATTTTTTTATTTTTAAAAATAAGGTAAGAATTATTTTAAGAAAATCTATTTTATAACTATATAAGAAGATTAAGCATCGGATTAGCTATGAAATTTTTGAAAAACAAAGAAAGAAACAATTTTATATTGTATTGTCTGAAAAAGATGCATTAACTTCTTGGTTCGCTTCAGTTACAGCTAATGTCGGTTCACAATTATAAGTTATAACGATGCTGCTGATTTGGACCGTAATATGTAACGCCATCCCACGTGGGCTGCTTTTTGTAACTAGTAACATGGTAATACATAACATTTCTAAGGTATCATATTTTTTTTGCCCTATTGAGATTTTTTTCCCTTTGAAATTAGTTTCTATTCCTTTGTTATTTGTTATTATATGTTTTTTGGAGTTGTTTTGCATTATGTATCATTTTTCATATCTTTCTCTGTTATCATTTGATATCATTTTTAGACTTTAGTGAAACAGCCTTTTAAAAACAAGAAATTTAACCATTCTTACACACCATAAGTTCTTCCCACTGAATATATATATTTTCTGCTTTAAATCAGAGTACTTAAATTACGTGTCTATTTTACGAATAAAATATACAAGGTAGAAAATCAATTTCTTTTGTCAACAATAAGGTAGAAAAACATTTAAGAATGACAACATAATACGATATCAAATTAAACATATTTTCGTGAGGATGAAAAGAAACATATTTATTCTTTTCTGACAGGCTATCGTATGATCTGTGTAAAATATAAGTATATAGACACGTAATTTAAGTACTAAATTCCAAAAGTTCTCAATTTAACAGCTCGATTTAACTCGTATTAATTATACTAGTGTAGTCTCTCGCCTTCTTGTTCACTAATATATTTGTACTGATCTTATCACACAAACAATAGTCATTCATAAACATATTATTTTGATATTAAAATTCTTAAAGTGTAACAAATTCATAAAACCCAGAAACAGAATTGAAAAAAAAAAAAAAACAGAGTATATGTTGCACTAAGATCGGCAACGATGTTAAGCCATGACCACCTGGATGTAGTGTTACTAGTAGACATAGGTGTCATCAAAGGCCGAGTGACCTACATATTTGGCTGATGTATCCACCTGAAGATTGAAACGATCAACAAACTGAGTCTCATAAATAAACATTTAGGTCACAAATAGGGTTTTAGAGAGAGTTACGAGATCATACCGAGCTCACAAGCTTCTCACGAGGCTCACCGGAATCATTTACCGGAGTAAATTTCCCAGCAGCCGATGCTAAGTCGTCTTCATCCTTCTTAGCTGGAACGTACCACACGTTAACAGAATGTGGGCTTAAAAGGAACGAACGCACATAGTTCTCATAGACATAAGCAGCGCCACTTAAGCCCGGTAAGACCAACCAACAAGTTAGGGCAAGCTTGACGTATGGCCATAATGGGATCCTGATCATACCATAAACCTCGAAACTTTAGTATACAGAATCGTAACTATGACTATGAACCAGCCTCAACAGCTTCAAAACATTTCTCATATAATAAGATCGGTCGGGAAAATACAAGACATCGATTTATCACAAGTTTTAAGAGCCCAAGCTAGAGAGAAATGTAAACGACCTACGATCTGTTTTCACAAGTAGAAGCTTGTGCATCAAGGAAGCTTTAAATTGTGTGTTAAAATTACCATTCAATGAGTCTGTAGAAAGTGAGCTCAAAAAGTTTGATAAGTGAATAAAGAGCCCAATACGTTAACCATTGCTTGTCGTCTCCATGAGTCCTCGACTCTATTGCCCTCACTGATGCGTATCTGTTTAAACCAAAATCTTAATTTAAAAAAGGGCTTTAGATTTGACAAGTTATAAAGATAAACTTGTATAAGACTTACAGAGGATACACCAAACTTATCCCAGGTCTGTACACCAAAAAGACAGGATCAAATTAATAGGAAATTAAAGAACGAGAAAATCTATAATCAGGCTAAATATTACTTATTAATTACCCAGCGATGACGTCGAAGTTCCTAAAGATGACCCTCACTAAACTTCCGATACCGGAACTCATTTTTGCTGCCTTCGATTTGTTTATTTGTTTTCTCGCACTCTCACCACCGCCTTTTGAGTGTTCTTAGCTTTCTCTGTTTGTTTGGTCAAGACGAGTGGTCATATGAAGGAAGTTGGGCTCAGGTACACGTGTCCGTGACTATGTGAGGAGTCAACACTAAATTTAGCCACGTGGCTTGATCTGGAAGCCAAATAAGTAGGTTTGTATTAGTTTTCTGACCGTTCGATTTCATCATCACACATTTCTCTTTTCTTTGTCCTGTTTCGAGATAAATCAATTCAAATAAGACTGATTCGGTTTAAAGTTAAAATTGAGTGACAATTCAATTCCGAAAATGGAAAGAATAGCTTTAGTTTAGGTTAATTTTTTTTTTTTTCAGAAATCCACAAAAGTGAAAGTAAATCTAACAATAATTGAATTGAACAACATAACAATTCAAATAACTTATTGAACAAAACTCAAATTCAATCTAATATCAAAATCAATACATATTAAACTCGGTTATATAATAATTATCATTTTCCATAATCTAAATTCTAAACAGATTAATGATTAATGACCTCTAATATACACCTAGTTCCCTTCGATTCTCTATATAACATATGTTTATATTGTAATATATGCATCAAAATTGTAACTAGTATCATTATTTTAAAAAGGAGAAAGGTTAGAGTAAGCCTTCTTTATTTCTCTCAATCGAACTAACCGCTACACAAATATGTGCTTTGAGAATTGAGATGTTCTAATCTTGTGCAGTCAAAACACTCACCAAGACAATAAATGGCTTTACTAGTAGTGTCAATTGATAAATATTGACCAACTATAGTCTCTTTTACAAATAATTTTGTCTTTATTTCATTATAAATAGTTAAGACAGTCTGCAACACTTACATGTTTAGGATGTGACTTACTCATATTTGAGCTCTTTGTCATAATAGTATGTTGGTACTTCAGTGAAATCTTGGTTTTAAATATCAGGTTTTGAACTGATCAATACACATATATACTTATTAGTTATTGCAAAAAAAGGATCGACCAGTGGTCAAATGTTATACATTAACAATCAAATTAACTAGAAAATTCAATATCATAAATAAATAAATATTAACCCATATGCAGTCTTAATCGCTTGCTTCATCGTAAAGTGTTACCACATGATCTCATCTTGGTGGTGGAAGAGGTTATCATTCAAAGTTTCGACTAATTCAAATCAGCTTTTTAGAATCTTGAGACTACAAAAAATAAATGAAATTTTATTATTTGCATTTTCCACACCAATCAAAGCGTAGAGAAACTAAAAAATCAACTGAATTATCTAAAAAGTGTAGAGTTTAAAATCGTGAAACAGATAAAATTGAGAAGAAAACTTTCAGAAATCTAGCTTTCTTATGGACAAAACATTAGAACTTAAAACCAAAAAAAAAAAAAAAAAAAAAACAATAGAACTTAGAAGTGGAGCGTCGTAATTGGGATACATGTGCCTCACACGTGCCGTTTGCTTTTTGAACTTTGTCCGTGCGTTACGACTTGCGTGCCACTAAGCTCGGTGGATAATGACACATCAGCAATATAAGTGGAGTTTGGGTAACAAAAAAAAAAAAAAAAAAGATTGATGAACAAGGTTATTTGACCCAACTACGAACGCTTTTTCTATTTTTTTTTTCCCACTTGGTCTAAAGCATAAAATACCATGATTCAAAGCAATACTCAAAGTTCAAAGAAGAAGAAATGGATGAAGAAATTGAGAACAGAGTGATACTCCATGGATCATTTGCGAGTCCTTACTGCAAAAGGATTGAGCTAGCTCTCAAGCTTAAATCCATACATCCATACCTTACCAATTCGTGCAAGAAGATATCCAGAACAAGAGCCAAACTCTTCTCCGGTACAACCCGGTTCACAAGAAGATTCCGGTTCTCGTCCACAACGGTAAACCCATCTCTGAATCCATGTTTATCATTGAATACATCGACGAAACGTGGAGAAACGGTCCACATCTTTTGCCTCAAGACCCTTACAAAAGATCTAAAGTCCGGTTCTGGGCTAACTACGTTCATTTACATGTAAGTAACTAATCCCAGAAAACTCTCAACTTTTCATAAAAAAAAAAATAACTTTACTGAATTTTCCTTGAGAGTAAAATTGTGCAGCTTTACGATGTGATGCTAAAAGTGGTGAAAAGCCTAGGAGAAGAGCAAGAGAAAGCTCTCACAGAGGTGAATGAGAAGCTGAGAGTCATAGAGAAAGAAGGGCTTAATGAGATTTTCTCTGATACTAATGGTGAACCCATCGTGACGAACGAGACCATGAGCCTTGTAGACATTGTGATGTGCACTTTGCTTGGACCTTACATGGCACACGAAGAAGTTTTGGGTTTAAAGATTATAGACCGAGAGACAGTTCCTGGTGTCTATCGTTGGCTCGATGCTATTAGCCAAACCGGCGTGGTCAAAGATCTAAGTCCTCCTTACGAACAAGTCGTAGAGTTTCTTAGGGTTTTCAGACAAATGTCTCTCTCCCGTTCCTGAAACTTTAATTTCTCTGCTTTCATATGTTATTCTCTGTTTTCGTACCTTTCATGTCGTCTTGCCTCTTTGGATTTGTTAGTTACAATTTACTTTTGGTTATGTCTGGTATGAAAATTTGTGAGATGCACAGATTTAGTTTACTACTTTATTAGATCCCTATTGGGCCTATTGGACCCTGACCCAGTCACGTTGAAGAACTTTGGGCTTACAGGTTTAGAGGCCACCACTATTTTTGCCATGAGGCCCAAGCCCGTTTGTTTAGTTCGTCGATGGTATTTGCGTTTGATTTTGAAGAAACTACTGTATGAGATAAATTCAATTCTAATATGAAGAAACAACCCTAAGAAATTAAATATGTTGACCCTAAATCATCATCGTTGATTTATTAATCCATACAAATCTCTTTTGAAACTTTTAAACCCATTGAAGAACTATTCACACATATTGAAAGTGAAAGCAAAATAATTTACTTTTTTTTTTTTTGGGTCAAAGCAAAGTTATTTACTCTATGTCAATAATTAATTTGAAAGAAAACCCTAAACGAAATAAAATGAATGAACTCTCTTTTTCGGAACTTGAACTCCAGGCCCTACTTTCTCCATAATGTGAACAAATTCAAATGAGAATTGACTTATATTCATCGCTATCGAGCTCATAACTGCAAAATAGTCGACTATGAACCCCCTCTAAGATCATGCCACGTTCAAAATTCTATCACGTATGAAGTATGTCGATACGATATGGAATATGGTCCCATACAAAATGCCTCCCCATAATAATCATATATAATGTGATTCAATCGCCAATAATTGGTTAAATTCTCAGAAAATATGCATTTAGTATACCGAACTAAATCTGAAAAATACAATTAAATAATACACCGCCCAATATGTATCGAGTAAATTTGAATTGAAAGATATTGTACCTTAGAGATTATTGTTGTGATCTTCATTCGCCGGTCGACACGTGTGAACGTTCACGAACTTGTGCAAGGAGTGGAGAAGCGTAAAAGTGATCGATCGCAAATGAAATTGTTTGAGCATCAAGATGGAAACATGTGGCAGAGATCTAACTCGAAGCGGTGGGACCGCAAGTTGTAATACGATAAAATATTGCTTTTAACGTGGGACCCGCGACATACCTAATTCCTTTTGAGAATTTTGTTCTGTCGTCTTGTGTGCTTTGACATTGTCTTCTCTAAGAACCTCGCTTTCCATATCCGGAGAAGGCAAGGTGTTCTAATCTCTACCGTGCACGTGTACATGCTTCCATGCCAGTAGATTACGTGGCAATTGAAGTGTTGCATCGGTGTATAAATCGTGGGAATGATTTCGAAGTTTCAAGAAAATCACAGAAGAATGTGTTGTTTATTATTTTCGTATATATATTTTTAAAATTTGTATCAAGTGTTCAAATAGTAGCGTAGCGTCCGAGTTTTGGTGATGAATATTCCGATACAATTATTTTCTTACAATTCGCAAGGCAATTTCTGATTTGTTTTTGTCCACACACGAATAGTTTATACTCCCTCTGTTTCACAATACATGATGATGTTAAGGATATTTTACACAAATTAAGAAAATAATCATTACTTTTTTAATATATATTATTTTTTCTTACCAAGAATTATTTTAATAATTATAAACCAATAGTAACATAATTCTTTTCAATCATTACATCTTGATATTTACAATTTATCAATAAAAATAAAGTAAAAAGATTAAAACATCAAACTTTCTGAAACAAGATAAAGTAGATAAAACATCATCTATTCTAAAACGGAGGGAGTATTTGTTAATGTGTTATTTTGTTGAACGGGAGATCCGTATCGAATTTTATTCCTGAAAAATAATATGGATGGAAGTATTGGTGTAATACTATGCAAGCAAGCCAATCTAGAATCCGACAGAAGCAGACTCAAATAGTCAAATTCTTCCAAAATAAAATGATAGTTTTCCAGGAGAAAGACAAAAATTACTTGTCTCTACTTCTTTCATTTTAAGGGTCTTGATGGCAAGCTACACTCCGTATTCGTATAGAGTCTAGCAGAACCAATTTGCATCGTTCCATAGATTCTTCCTTAAAATGCGTACGTACCAATAATTTTCTTATATTTTTGAAAACATTTCAATTAGCAACTTTTTTTTTTTTAACTAACAACTTATACTATTGACGTGGTCAATCTTCACGAACCGACATTGTAACTTTGAAAGTGATGGTTGTAAAATACCTACGGAAAAGGACAACTTAATACTATAAGAGATAGTTTAGACACGTTAAGTCAACATGTTTAGGTTGATTATAAGATTTAGTAGATTAGATTACGATTCGTTGAGTTTATTTTAAATGAATAAGTTTATGTTGGCATAGGCTTAGTGGCTTAGCTAGATCCAATAGCTAGAACCCCATGTGTGTAGATCCATTCTCATACGTACATACACACAACTAGGCATATATTTTACTACAGATTACAATAGGATATCATATAAGTTATGTACTTTGAGTTTTGAAACCTAGATTAAGTTACGTATATTATTTAGACATTTTTTTTGTTAATTACAAATTAACTTACATATTAATAACATTCTATTGACATTTCAGGTACAGCAGTTGTTGAGGTTTCAATAACCGGGAGAAACAATAAGTTGTCGTTAATAGTCTCAAGGGTTTAATACGTACATTGGACACAAAAAAAAATCGATGTCAGGTTAAAGTATTTCACACCGACTATCAATTCATTTGTTTGGGTTATTTTTTCCATCTGTTTATACAACATGTGCTGCATTAAGATTTTACTTTTGTTACAAGAGTGTTGCTTTCTAAAATGTATTTTTAATAAATTTTCATTTTCTAATTTAATATATTTTCAATTTTCCCAATTTTAAATTTATAGAACCTTTCAATATTTTCTAATGCATTTGTATTCACCATTCAAATATATATTTTAGATTAGTTTTTAAATATATTTTTAATTAGTTTTTGCATCTTTGTATCGTATTTGAATATTTTTCTGGTCGTGTGCAAAAACATAGTTGCTCAAAATGACATCGCATTCAAACGCAAATATCAAATTGGTAAAGTTAATGACACTTTTTTTAATGGATGATATATGCTACGTTTGTATTTAAATATTGAATTCAAACGCAAACAAAGGCCGGGCCATATGGAGAAAGTTGAACGGATATATATGAGGATATTCTTAAAAATAATATTTATAGTGCAAGAAATTGAACGGAAAATTATACTAACATGCTCTTCAAGACTTAAACAACGGGAGAACAAATAATTGTGCTGCGCTATGTTGTTCTTACTGACTTTAGCTAGTCGTTTTTTGTTGTACGATATGCTTTTTTCTTTGTAATGATATTATAAAATGGGATGTAATTCACATTTCGTTTGATCAAATGTAGTAAAAACATGGCTCAAGTTTTTTGTTTTGTTTTTTTTCACGTCAAACATGGCCATTTTGATTTAATTTATAGTCACAACAAATATCAATAAAGAAACCAAGTAAAATCCAAAACAATATGTCATCGCCGGCCGAAACCACTACATTAAGATTTGAGTCCAGTAAAATCAAACACTAGAAAGTGACTGCAAACATCAGATATTCCGGAAGAAAAATAGTTGTGAAGTATCCAATCACAATGTAATACTAACCTCCTCTTGGAGTTAATATGTCTACCTAAACTGTAACCCGAAATTTGAAAGCCTTCATTATAATAGAATAAATTAAATAATTCTTAGTAAAAATATCGAATCTAACAGCTATATATATGTATAAAGTTTCAGCAGATTCAGTCTAATTAAATGGCCAAAATAATCAAGCTTTTAATGTTTGACTTTTGCTATCTTAAAAACAGGAGATCCGTGCCTCTTAAAAATCAGAGGATGCAAGTTGGATCGGAAAGTTTCATATACTTTCATAGGAATGTGATTGGTTTACACTTTGAATCGGTCAAAATATTCATCGTCATGTATTTAACCATTAATGAAGCTTAGTTAGAGCAAATTTTCTAGCTCGCAAAATGGGCGGTAGACGTAGTATTTTTCAAGTAAACATTCATTCTAATTATATAACATATATATATACACACACACACAAACCTAATTTTACTATCAATACAAAATAATATATTTACACATCAATTTTTATCTTAATATTTTTAGTTTAATTTCTTATATATAACATGTCACAATTCCATTGAATGATATATTTTTAAAAATTATGCATCTTTTGTATGGTATAAAAATTATGCATATTTACTCTACTATATAATATAAATGTAATATTTGTTTTCTTTGATAAATGAAGAGTTTGGGGCCAAAACTCAATACAATATTATTTGTTTGTTTTCTGCACGCTTTATTTTTTTTTAATTCAAGACATGGCTCAATTTTCTCCAAAGCGTGTCTCCGGGATTAACCGTTTAAGGAACGTATTCCACGTTAAAAAAAAAATGGTAGTTACTTATCCAAAGTGGGTAGTGCACCAACCATGTTTGTAATTGATTATGCTTATGTATTGTTGATACTGGCTACTTAATTATTGAATGCTTTGGTAACTTTGTTTTTATATATATAATGGTTAATGCCAAATAATTTGATAATGCTTTAGTGTTGGCCTGTTGGGCAGTCTAAATATATCCTAAAAGTCTTTTTTTTTTGTAAGTTGAAGAAAAAAGTCTAGAAAATTTTATGTGGCCAAGAAATTGCAACCTTTGTTTCCTGAGAAGTCCATCGGCAAGATCACAGTAAGACCTCTGACTATACGTGATACGTCAAGCCTCGTTGCATCATTAGATGGGTACAATAAATTATGTAATTGTTTAATACTAATAATTTTTTAAAAGAAACTTTCCTGATTTTTCTCTTTGGATGCTGGCACGTGGCGCTACAGTCACATTAAACCCTTAAATTTGTTGGATTAAGATATTAAACCCTAAGTTTTGTTATTGATATTATAATTAAACCCTAAGTTAACCTACCAATTATTTAATTAGATAGCGTATAAAATAAGATATGACCCAAAGGTCGTCTACGACTCTACATCCAAAAGACGACCATAGTCGTTGACTTGTTTTATCCCATATTAATCTTCTGGAAACTATAGGAAGCATCGAAGATGCAGTGAATAACATATTACTAAGAGACTAGTTAATTATAAATTATCTTTGGGTTGATATAAAATAATGTCACCATGAATAATTACTTTTTGTCTCCCGGTACTGTTTTCGTTATATTGATCGTTTAAAAATCTTACTATATTATTCTTTTTTTGGAAATCTTAAAAAAAATATTACAAATGCTTTCTAAAGCATTTTCCTCTTATAAAGGCAAATGTGTTTTTACTTACCTTTAATTTATGAACTTTTATTAATAAAAATGAAAATGTAGGTTTAGTTTTCCTCTTTCTCTTGTGTAAATTAGGATACTGTGGCGGCAAAGCCTTGTTTTTAACTTAGGAAAATAATTTGTTCCATTAGTAAATATTTATAATTCTTTTTTTCGTGTGCACATTATATTTGATAATTCTTAACAAAAGAAAACATGTGCATTTATAATTTTGTACTGTTCTATGAAATAATGTATACATTTTCCAAATAAAGTACTATTAGTAGGTACCTATGTGGCATGTATAGTCAAAGTAAAGTTAATATGTAACCCGGGAGATGAGTAAATAAAAAGGTATGGGCGATGCACCCAAAGGACGTGGTGTATAATGTATATGCCTATGTGGAATTTCAACCGTTTTTTTCATGAAATTTTAACTAGCCGTGGAAAAACATAAATTTATACACTTTAATAGTATAGTATTAAAGCGCATATATAAATATATATTTCTATTCGTTTTAGAAGCTCAATGCACGTCGGAAGAAATAATAATTTTAGAAGCTCAATGCACACAGCCACGACGTGCTTCGCAACATTCTCTTGTTTCTTTTAACAATTTATCAAACTATTAGAAAATAGTATATTTTTACAAAAAAATGGTAAATAGAGATGTGGCTAATTTTTCAGGTAATAGTAAAAATATTTTATTTAAATTTTGGAGAGAATCGTCGCAACTAAAGATAAGAAAATGATATGAAAATAAAATTATCAGATTTGACAAATTTAATATTTTAGAACTTTTTTTTTTCTTGACAACTGCACGTTATATTTACATTAATTAAAATTTTCTACAAATGGATAAACTCAAATATATTTATGTAAAAAGCATGTGTAAGCAAATGTTAGTTTTGATAAATAGTGTTTCATTTCAAATGACAATCACACTAATATTTAACAAAAAATTATATCATTTTCAGATATTTGTTAAAAAAAGTTTGGTAAACCCAAACTACTAAAAAAAAATTGTTTCAATGTTAGCTAAGTCATATGATACTTTTGCGAAGTCATATTTGTTTCTCAATTTAGTATAAATTTAGAGATGAAGTTCATTAACTCCTGTAACTCCTATAAATTTAGAGATGAAGTCTATGACCACAAAATGATAGATTCTCTTTGTTTTATATTTAATGTCGTCTTATATTTTAAAATTTGTTTTTAAAATAAGTATTGTATTATATTTCAATGCAGAAATTTGATAAAATATTTAGTTCACTACTACTTTAATATATTAATCAATAACAAAATTATATAATGTATTAATAACAAGTACAATAAAATTTTAAATATTTTTAAATATGTGTGAAGTGGATGGATAGTGAAGAGCAAATCTAACTGGTCGGTAAATTGAGAGTCTTAAGGATCCAGTTACGTTTGTCAATAGAATTATTTGATTTTGAGGTTTGCTCCAGTAATTTAGATTTTGCTAGTGGGAATTCAATAATTTGAACACATTAAATTAAACTAATAAATAAATATGCTCCATATTACCCCATAAGTTATGGACTTTTAGGGGTCGACAATTCAATGGATGTATTCACAAAAATGGAGGTGACATAAATTAGGGCTGCGAGTTCTAAGTTGCTAAAATTTTGGAAATCGATGAATTTATTATTATCTTTATAGTATGTCATAATTAATAATTCTATATATGAGTATATCAGAATATATTGTACTAGATCTCTTGTGCTGGTTACAAGACCTTTTTTTTTTCTTATCAACCTGCTGGTTACAAGACCTTTTTTTTTTCTTATCAACCTGCTGGTTACAAGACCTCTTCTATGCAAATTCGTAGTTGAAAGTTAGCCTTTCATTCAAAAAAAAAAACACGTTTAAAAGTTAAACTCTAAAACAAAACAAAAGTCAAAACTCTTTGGGCAGTTTTTATTTTCTTAATCAGTGGAATATTGAATTGTAAAGAAAAATTCGAAAGTGGTAATTTATCAGGTACACAAAAAAATATCAAAATATCATCACAGCTTTCTTAGTTGTTTATTTGTAGTATTGGAAAAAAAAATTCCATCTAATTCAAATACTTCACGCCAAGAAATATCAAATTCTATCCAAGTATTTGATTTTTCTTTCTGATTTTTTCTTAATAAAAAAATCAAATACTTATATTATACTCCCTTTGTTTCTTAAAGATAGATGTTTTAGTTTTTTTTTTTTTGTTTTTTTCACAAAGATAGAAGTTTTAGGTTTTCAATATAAAAATTATGATTGTTTATTAGTTTTACCTTTACTAATTAAATACAAAAATAGTTATAAAAATCTACTTAGAAATAATAACACTATAAGAATGATATATTTGGTATTTAAAATTTGTTTTTAAAATGTCTCATTTTTAAGAAACGGAGGGAGTAAACCGGAAGAGGATATTTCGGGCAGACGACGCATGAATGGGTTCATCATTTAAAATTCAGAAATCCCTTTTTCTTAGGATTTTTTTTTCTTCTAAAAAAGCACATTGTCTATTATAAGCTATTTATCTGATAAATAAAAAATCGCAAGAAATATCGAAATATTAGCCTTTAATCTCCTTTTAATTTTGTCTTCTTTCGGTGCCACCTCCCCTTCTCTTAGTACTCATCCTGCATTTATCAGCACCACACGGTTTTGAACTTCCAAACTGAGATATATTCATACATACATACATGAACTCATGCATATCAGCATGATATCTCTATGATATATATGTATATTGTCAAAACTCTGCAGATTCGCTATAAAATAACTATACGTGTAAATATTTATAGAACGTCTCAATGGTTTAACAAAATGATACATCAGATCACGTTTTACATAATCTTGAGATTGATGATATCAACAAGTATGTGACTCGATGATATCAACAAGTATGTGACTCGATGTCGATTATTTTAAAGTTATATGTATCCAAATTTTTTTGTGTGAGTTTATGTTTATGAGTGTTAATAAGTTTTTCTTTCAATTACTCCTACTATTTTATTTTATTGTTTGGTATCTTGAGAAAATATAAACATTTAATTGCTTCTTTCCAAAACTATTTAAAATTATAAAAATGCAAAAAAAAAAGTCTAAAACTTATAGCCTAGCTAGTGCAGAGCCGGCGTTGAACACATTTCTATGAAACATTTGAATGGGGTCCCACTTTTTAGGGGGTTCTCACAAAAAAAATTATATATATGTATATATATTTTAATTGACGTCAAAGAGTAAAAAAAAAATATATATGAAAATGATGAGTAATGTATTAATTTTCGTATAAATATTTGATAAAGTATTGTGTGGATCTCAAATTATTATTATTTAAATATTACAATATATTATTTAATTAAAAAAAGGAAATTTAAGTTAACCTCCTTCTTTATGTGACTTTTCATTTTTTTTTTTTTTTTGGTTTTAGAGAGGTAATATTTTCTCAAAAAAATCTGAATCGTTAATTTATTCTAAGGCAAAAAGCTACTTGAATTTTCTTGAGAGAAAAGAGAAAAAATCATGGTTAAAAATCTCGATTATACAAGTTTGAAAGATGATTTCGCAGAGAAAAATAGAAGAAGTATTGTTTTTAGAAGCTTTAAATTATTGGTATTTTTTAAAGATATTATTGTAGTTTTTTTTTTAACTTTAGTTTTGTGGAAACTGAAATTTTTGTTTTTTCTATTAAGTAATTAAAGAATTATTTTTTCGTTTGGAGCCCCAAATTTCTCAGGACCGGCTCTGAGCTAGTGATTTATATTTTGTACTAGTATCCGCCAAATTGCTATAATTATGGTTTTAAACGCAAAAATATACGTGTGTTAATTGTAGATGATGAAAACATAAAGACAAAAATGCAAAGTAGGCATAAGTAGAATGAGATTTTGTTTGCGTTTTGTGTTTATGTTTTGTTATTTCTGAATAAAAACACCAAAAATATTATTATATTTTTTAGAAAAATAAAAACAAAATTTTAATTACTAAACGCAAGCGTCAAAATAAATATTTGTGTTTGAAACCGTGTAGTAGTAGTACTCCATAGAAGGAGAGAGATAGGAGAAGAAGCTGACTTTGTAGAGAAAGAGAGTAAATGCATTTTGCTGTCCATGTTGACTCTTTGATGCCAGCCCCTTCATTATTGTTGCTTTTCATTCCATTGATTTATTAATTACTTACTAATTAATTCATCTTTTCCTCTCTCGCACCTATCTTACTCACTTCTTTCTATAAATATAACCAACATCTCTCTCCACTTCTCCAGACAAAACCAAACCCACTTGGACTTTCTTTGTCTTAACCCTAAAATTTCTTAAAGCTTTAAAAAAAAAAAAACTCACAAAGATTGGCTTTTGTTCTTAAATCTTCATCAATACCCTTTCAATAAAGTCTAATTTCTTGTCCTTAAACAACATATTTTCATATTGAAAGGAGAAGGAAATGGGAAGACCACCTTGCTGTGAAAAGATTGGAGTGAAGAAAGGGCCATGGACACCTGAGGAAGACATCATCTTGGTTTCTTACATTCAAGAACATGGTCCTGGAAACTGGAGATCTGTCCCTACTAACACAGGTTTGTCTTTGTATTTTTTTTTTTATCAACCTAACTAAGTTAATTTGATTATTAAACTTTTGATACACCTCTTAAGGAGCCCTTTTATGTACTATTCATCTTGAGTTTTTAGTTTTTTACTGAGGGTTGTAAAAAAAAGTTTCTCTTGCTTGGTTGGTATGATCATTTAAGATGAGTGTAATAAATAGCCTAAGTTATGTCACCGACTCTTTCGTCCACACATCTCTAATTACCATTTTATTTCTTTTTCCTTGAGTTATTTGGGTTAAAATCTTTGTTAATTTGGTTTAGGTCTAAGGAGATGTAGCAAGAGCTGCAGATTGAGATGGACTAATTATCTTCGACCTGGTATTAAGCGTGGAAATTTCACTGAGCATGAAGAGAAGACGATTGTTCATCTTCAAGCTCTTTTAGGCAACAGGTATATATATATTTGAATGCACATGATCTCTATTTATCCAAAAAGTACCTTTCTTGGGTATATATATGTATATAATAAGATGTAAATATGTATTTCTTTGTGTGTAGATGGGCAGCCATAGCATCATACCTTCCAGAAAGGACAGATAATGATATAAAGAACTACTGGAACACTCACTTGAAGAAGAAGCTCAAGAAGATTAATGAATCAGGTGAAGAAGATAATGATGGTTTCTCTTCATCAAACACAAGTTCACAAAAGCAACATCAAAGCACTAACAAAGGTCAATGGGAGAGAAGACTTCAGACAGATATCAACATGGCAAAACAAGCTCTTTGTGAGGCCTTGTCTTTAGACAAACCATCATCAACTCTTTCTCCATCATCATCATCATCATTGCCGACACCAGTAATCACACCACAAAATATCCCTAGTTTCTCATCAGCTTTGCTTGACCGTTGTCATGATCGATCATCTTCTTCTTCCTCCACCACCACAACCACCACAACAAGCAACACTACTAATCCATACCCATCAGGGGTATATGCGTCAAGTGCTGATAACATCGCTCGGTTACTTCAAGATTTCATGAAAGATACACCAAAGACATTAACTTTAACATCCTCGTCTCCGGTTTCAGAGACCGGATCACTCGCTGCTGCTGTTTCCGAAGAAGGTGAAGGATTTGAACAATCTTTCTTCAGCTTCAATTCAACGGAAGAAACTCAAAATTTGGCTCAGGAGGCAAGCTTCTTCCATGATCAAGAGATCAAACCGGAAATAACAATGGACCAAGATCATGGTCTAATATCACAAGGGTCTTTGTCTTTGTTGGAGAAATGGTTATTTGATGAGCAAATCCACGACATGGTTGGTATGTCACTACAAGGACAAGAAGCGATGTTCTAGATCTAGAAGACAAGAACTAGACACAGTGGAATCTTTTTTCAATTGAATGCTTATTAGTTATGAGTTATAACAAATAATATCGAGTTATAACCTATAATATATGTGCTTATTATTGCATTAGGGTTTTAGAGTCTTTAGTAGCTAGCTTTTAGCTCTACAACACTCTTTTTCCCTTTTGGTGATCTCTCCTTTTCTATATATAAAAAAGAATTGTATGTAGCAGAACTTAAGACAAAGGGTTTCATGCATCATTTTATAATATATGCAATATGCAGAGCTGGCGTTGAACACATTTCTATGAAACATTTGAATAGGGTTTCATTTTTTAGGGGTCCTCACAAAAAAATTATATATATATGTATATATATTTTAGTTGACGTCAAAGAGTGAAAAAATATATATATGAAAATGATGAGTAATGTATTAATTTTCGTATAAATATTTGATAAAATATTGTGTGGATCTCAAATTATTATTATTTAAATATTATAATATATTATTTAATTAAAAAAGGGAAATTTAAGTTAACTTCCTTTTCTCAAAAAAAATCTGAATCGTTAATTTATTCTAAGGCAAAAAGCTACTTGAATTTTCTTGAGAGAAAAGAGAAAAAATCATGGTTAAAAATCTCGATTATACAAGTTTGAAAGATGATTTCGCAGAGAAAAATAGAAGAAGTATTGTTTTTAGAAGCTTTAAATTATTGTTATTTTTTAAAGATATTATTGTGGTTTTTTTTAACTTTAGTTTTGTGGAGACTGAAATTTTTGTTTTTTCTATTAAGTAATTGAAGAATTAATTTTTCGTTTGGGCCCCAAATTTCTTAGGACCTGTTCTCGCAATATGTTGTACTTTGTCGCTCAAATGGTTATACAAATGTCTTTTAATGTTTCAGATTATTTAAACCTTTATATATTCATATATATACTTAACACACAGAATTCGTCATTGTATATTAGATAGGTTTATTTTCTAATTTCTACATCCAAGTGATTAAGGGGAATTGAATTTAGAACTATTAAGAAAAAAATTAGAACAATTTTTGTTTACAAAAGTTGATTAACAGCATTCTTTTACACATGCGGTTTTGTAATATATTAATTAGAGATTGTTCAATCTGAACTTTGGGTTTAGCTTGGGTTAATTTTGTTTGACTAAAAATTAGTAAATGGTACAAAACTACTGAATCGAATATTGACTGGTTTGGGTTGGTTCAGTTTTTTGGTTCAGTTGAAATCCGACATTAAATATAATATGTTTAAAAAAAAAAAATTCTTAGAAAATTTGATCTTAGTTCAGATTTATTTTGTATTGTTTGTTTGGTTTAATAATTACTATTGAAAACAGTAAAAAAATTTCACTAAATTAATTAAACTGGCTTCCAAGTATTGAAAACAGTAAAACATTGTCACTAAATTAATCAAAATCTTTATATATATATGATATAAATTTGATTTGTCCTGATTAAATGTTCTCACTTAGGTTAGAAACCAAAGGAAATAATAAATTGTTTATCGAGCTTTTGTCCTTTCAAATCAATCCTAATCCTGGAAGAAAAATGTCATTAAATGGTAATATAAAGAGTCCACCTACTGAGTTAATTCCAACATTAATGCATTTAATTATCTTTATTTATTTATTATTAGTTGTGATACTGTAGATTCCCAATTGACATAGATTTTATTTATTTCACATTAAAAAATAGGATAGTTGTAAAAAAAATATATTTCTTATGTTATAGTATCTAAATA
The DNA here is from genome assembly GCA_028015245.1 of Cardamine occulta. NCBI lineage: Eukaryota > Viridiplantae > Streptophyta > Magnoliopsida > Brassicales > Brassicaceae > Cardamine > Cardamine occulta. The sequence goes on from CM051392.1 coordinate 2,338,981, forward strand.
TATCATAATTAAAAGAATACCACTAATTAGTTTAGGAATACTTTTTTTTGTTGGTCAAAATTTTATTTTAGGAAGACTTAAAGAAATACTTTTCAAATGGTAATTTTCAACCTTTTGTATAAATTGGTGGATAGTAGAAAAAGAAAACATAAAAATGGTTTAATTTTGGCGTCTCTCTAAACAAAAGAAGCCATATAATCCAACAAATAATGTTAAAATAAATGTGTGGTAAGGATAAATAATGAAGAAAAACATACATATCTCTCTATACGTATATAATACATACATAGGCGTACAATAAATATAGGAGGCAAAATCTAGTGGTGGAAGCAACTTTGAAAATATAAAAATAAAGAACAGTTCATAATTAAAGAAAAATAGTAAAAATAAAAGAGTATTAAATGCTAACATGTGAAGGGCTTGACTTGTGCCTGTGATACACAGTGAGCTATGTTATGACTTAATGAGTGTGAGATTTTGCCACCCAAGCCTCCCCTTTCGGAACTTATAATTAAATTTCACACCTTAAGACTTTTTCGTCTTTCCATCCTGGACGTTGACTTTTTCATCTGTCTTATCCTGGACGTCGACTTCGTTGTTTACCCTCAAATGAAAAGCATCCGGATAAAAACCGGACACCATGTCAGTTTTTGTTGTTGTTGTTGGCTGCAGTGTCGAATCGAATCTTGAAAATGTTCAAAGTACAATTATGATACAATTATGAATCGATTCTTGTACTACCTATGGGCTCTGGGTAGTACAATTATGATACGATTTAAATATTATGTGTACCTACCTTTCTGAAACAAGAATGAGTCAAATAATGGAATAAAAACGAGTAATGGACATCTATGGCCAGCTCTGTAAATGTTATAAACAATATGAAACGTATTTAGTTTTCTAAATCGAAACAAGCTAAACGAGATCAAAAGAATCATATAGTCAGATCTAGAGAAAACGATTCAAGTGAGGTTCTTCTCTACTTAACAATACTAACAACGAAAATTTCGCAATGAAAGATTCTTCGTTTTCCTTACACGGTTAGACCCAAAAATTTATGTGATTAAACATTAGATCCAAGTTAGCAACGGAGGCGTGAGAATAGAACCAACTTCTCCAACGTAATTCTTATATATTACCGAGACAAATGAAATATTTAAAAAAGGCAAATTAAAAGCATAAACATAAAAATCAATTGGTGAACAATCTTTATTTTCTCGTCTTTAAGAATATAGACAGATAAAAAATCTTAGCTTTGTGTATTTCGATAAGAGAGAGAGACCAAAGTCTGTCGATGATGATCCGTTTCATTTTTCCGGTGATTCGGGGAATAATAATCATTGTGGTGAAGGTTCAGTGTTGTGGTGATGCGGATTTGATATCAGCTCAGGTGCGATTGCAAAGTGCAGTCCTCCTCTACGTTGTCCTCCACCTCCACCGCCGTTATGTAACATATATGCTACTTCTGCAGCAGCCAGAGCTGCCGCTTCCTGTCTTTGTCTGCGACGTTGTAATATACTAATAGCCCAAGCCATGATGTAACAGGGAAGGAGAAAACCAGCGGCACGAAGCATGAAAAGCTGATGAAAACCCAAGGAAGACAAAAAAGTGTTATAACAAGAAAAGCATAAGGGAGAATTAATTTATGTAACCAACTGTGAGTAAGAGAGATTTACGTACAAAGAAGAAAGCTGATGGATCGTCTTCTTCTTCGTCTGAATTGTTGTTTGTAAGGTTCAGTGCGTGTCGTAACAGTAAAAGCGCCATTAACTGCCATTTAACTGTCAATAAGTTTCCATTTCAAGAAAGAAACTTATAAGTATATAAAATAGTGAACATACTATCAGTGCAGCAGAGCGACAAAACGCAGCTCCGCTTGAGTTAGAATCGGCGTATTCGTCATAGTCTGCATCAAAGAAATGGCGTTCTGCAGCCGCCATTGCCAAAATGTGCGGGTCATTCAAATCTAAGGGAACACCATTGGCCCAATCTTCACTGCATAATACACACACACAACAACAAAGTTACAGCAGCATGAGTAATGTGCTAGATTGAATATAATGAGGTTTAGCTATATCTTTGAGTCCAGCTACATAGATTCAGAAAAACTTTACCCGATATCAATTATAGTATCATCGGCAGGAGGAGGCGGAGGAGCGGTGTATCCAGGTTGATAAGACTGGTTCCATCGAGGAAGAAAAGAAAAAGAGTTACATATTTGCATTCGAGCAAACGAAGAACTCGCTAATATATATCCACAAAAACTAGTAAACTTGTATGTAACCAAAAGATTATACAAAACGCTGCTAGTGATTTGATGTTACCTTGTGGCATATTTCACAGGTTGTGTCGCCTTTCTCATTACACCAACGTTGAACACATTTCCGATGAGCATACTGGACACAAAAAAAAACAAAAATTAACGACAACTTTCTCAAACCAAATATACCAACAAAAACAAATAAGCATTGAGATATGAGATTCAGCAATCAAATTTACCTTCAAACTGCCACTACAAGAACAAGGTGACTCGAGGTTCTTAACGGAATCCTCCTCTTGGCATATGCGGCATTCAACCGATTGAATAAGCGGTTCCTCTTCCTCAGCCACATCGCGTTCTTCTGTAGCCTCTTCTTCCTCGGTTTTATGATCCATAGATTTAGTAGTAGACAGACTTGTGCTGCCTTGAGCTCTGGAACTTTCTCCACAAGATTTAATCGATTCGTCTGATCCTCTCTCTGAATTTAAACTTTCAGATGCTACGAGACCGTCGGTACATGAACTCAGATGATCAGACATCTCTTCTCTCCCACTTTTAGCCTCAATCCGAAATAAAAACGTTGACCTGTTAAAAACCATAGATAGCTCCAAGATTCAAAAGAAAATCCCCATAATCATTGAAGCAAAATGACAAATGTTTCATTTTCAAGACAAAAAAAATATTCATTTCTCTGAAACCAAACATCATAATTCAGCTCAAACCATCAAATTTTCATTTCCTTGAAGCGGAAAATGTCTTAATGGAAACGATTAGGATCTGAGTTAAGTAGGCCTTTGTATCAAAATTTCCCCAGATTTTCAACAGAAAAACCTAATCGGAAAATCCCCAAATTTCAGAATCCAATTTCAACCATGAAAACAAAAGAGAGATACGATTTGATCACAATTCAGGAATGAAACCCTTAATAAATCACAGAAATCAAATTTCCTAATCGCAGAAACAACCAACCATGAAGAAAACGAAATCGATGAAGAGACGAAGATAAATTATCAATACCTATAGAAGAAATATTCTGAATCGCAGAAATGGGGAAAAGAAGCTCTCTTCCGATTTCTTGAAGGAACAGACAGCTCTCAAACGAAACTCTTGCAAATGTGTTTTCTTGTTTGATGTTCTGTCTGAAAATTTCAGATAAGTAAATTAAAAAATATATATATATATTGAAGCGCGTGTATACAGAAATATACCTCTATAGAGATAATAATACACAAACCGGAGCAATGGAGGTTGACGGTTTGAGAAATGAGTCTCTCTCCCACTTTTAAACCAAACGCCCAAACGGTAACGGAATGTGTTACGTCGTGGGTTATCAGAGTTTCGCAATTTTTTTCTTTTAATTTTGTACCTAATCCTGGTTCTAGATTTTGGATAATACTTCAACAATACTTTTCACCAAAATAACGATAATTTTTAGAAATTCCTTTATAATTTATTTTTACTTGGAGAAATATTATTAAGTTTTCATGCAAAGCAAAAATATATTCCAATGGTGTCAAATTTTGAAAAAATTAAGAAGTTTCATCACCCCTTAATTGGAAGAGATGTTCAATCGATGTATTTTGACTTTGACATTTTCCTCTTTGGCAAAAATTGCCATTGAACGAAAAAATAACAAGGACGTCCAAGCCTCCAAGGTATCCCGACAACCTGAACACTCCAAAACGTTCTCTTTAAAATATGTTTTTTTTTAAAATTAACAATGTATTTTTCGATTCCAAAATTATTCTTGTAGCTTTTAAATAACATCTATATAATCTCGAATAATTTTTAATAACATCGACGATATATATTAAGTTATTAACTAAGGTCTGGTGGTCTAGTACTTAAAATCTTTTCTTTTTTTTGGTAAATTATTATATCAAGATTTGAGTTTTTCTCTTACTATTTCAGTCATATTTGACCATTGAATGTAAATTTTATAATCCGAATTTTGCAAAACAGTAAAAGTAATTTGCGGAAAACATAGGTCAGTGTCAATGACTTACACCACAAAGTACAAAACTTAAGAGTTACTGAAATTTCCGATTTTTTTATGTTTTAAAAAGATGCCACTTAGCCGATTTGATCGAACCAAAAATCCAATGGACTGAACCGGTTCGGTTAAATCGGAAACCGAAATAATATATAAAGATACCGCTTAGCCGATTTTAGTAGATGTCACTCACCCTAAAGCTTAAACCCTAGCAATCGTTGAAAGAGAAAGAGGAGAAAGGGGAAAAAAAAGGCGAAAGCTTTATTAGTTTAACAATGGCGGAGCAACAAGAGATCATCGATTCCGTGTCATCTCAAGTGAACCCAGACCCGAAAGTGGATATGGAAGTCGAAGCCACCGCCCCGAAAGCCGAGACCGGCGATGAGACAGCTGAGAAACGTGAGAGAGAGGAGACAGAGGAGGAAGAGGACGCAGGTGAATCTAAGAAGCAGAAGGTTGGAGAGGAAGAGAAGTCTAACGGGTCGGGTCCAGTCAAATTGGGTCCAAAGGAGTTTGTTACATCTGTGGCGATGTTCCATTACTTTGTCAAGTTTATGCATTTTTGGCCAACTGATCTCGATGTCAACAAGGTAAGGCATATATGGGTTACTCTTCTTCTCCTTTTTTACAATAAAGTTTCAGTTTTTATATCTTCATTCATTTGCTAGAGACCTAATTTAAGAAGTGGTGACCATTGTTCTGAAGTGAACAGTTAGCTCTGATTGGGGATATTAAGTTTTGTTATGTGTTTTATCAATGAATGTGATCATAAACTGAGACAACTTTGGAATTGGTTCGGTTTGGAGCTGGTATTTTGACTATGATACCCGAACGTTATTGGCAATGTTTTGTGTTCTTTCTCGGTTATATGATGTGAGTTTGGACTGAATTTGGAGTTAAAAAGCTTATTTTGTCTGACATTATTGATTTGGTTATAATGATTGTGGATATTGGGTTATGCAATGTGTTTGAGAAGAGGGTAAATTGAGGTATGTGAACTGTATTTCATTGCAAAGTCGAGACAACTTGGTAAATTTGGTTCCTTGGCAGCTATTACTAATGTTCTTGGCAAATGTGGATTATATTTGGAGAAACTTTGTTTTTGGTTCAGTTTCTTTAGAGCTTGTAGCATCGTTGCACTAAACTCTGTTCTTGATTATACATTTCAGTATGAGCATATGGTGCTGCTAGATCTCATCAAGAAGGGCCATTCTGAGCCTGAGAAGAAGATTGGAGGAGGGATCAAAGCCTTCCAAGTCAGAACCCACCCAATGTGGAAAAGCCGATGCTTCTTTCTGGTTAGGGAAGACGAGAGTTCAGACGAGAGTTCAGACGATTTCAGCTTCAGGAAGTGTGTTGATCAGATCCTCCCATTGCCTGAAAACATGAAGACTCCTGGAGCTAACGGAAATGGTGGTGGTCGCGGTGGTGGTGGTGGTAGAGGCGGGAGATTCAGAAGATGAATTTGCTGACTCTTGAGGCCTTATTTCAAATGGAAATTTTGAAAATTTAAGATTTAGTTCTGTTGCCTAAAACTTATAAGTTATGATCTTGTGGAATGCAACTGTTATTTTGTCGGAGAAGAATTGTCAGTTTATAATACCTATTATTGCTATCGAAGAAGAAATTTTTTCATCTTGGCTCTATCATCACAGCTTCAGAATATATACATAAAACTTTTGACGACAGAAGAATAAACTCGTACTAATATAGTAGACTAAAGTTCGATTTGTTTATAATCGCTTGAAACCAAAATTCCAAAAAACAAAAACTCAAATCAAAATCCAGTTTAAATACCTTCAATTGATGGTGTACTGTTGATCGCTTAGCTAAAAATGTTAATTAAGTAAAAAAATTGTTTTGGAGGACTTATCAACAGAGAGACATCAACCAAAGTCATTTGTTGGGTTTTTGGAAGTCAAGTTTTATCCAACTTAAACCGAATGTGTTGATTCTTTGTTTTTCTTTGTTTTTCTTTTTTTCTATTGGGACTTTTTCTTAATTATGAAATTGTATCGTCTTGGCTTTGGGGTTTTCTAGCAAACGACGTCGTCTCCCTTTCAACATTTTAACATCTACTGACTAGTGTCTACATATCTCTCGAGAGTTCTATACTTGCAGATTCTTATGGAATTCTAAGCTATACCACAAGCAGAGCCGTGCCGTGCCTCTAGTATAATGTCAAGAAACATTGGCCTACGGCCCCAAATTTTTTTTAAAAATTTGTTAAGAGGCCTTCAAGTATAAGTTAGGCTTATTTTAGACATATTTGAATTAATATAAAAATTGAAAAACTAAAACTTAGAAAAAAAAACAAAACAAAATCAATCAAAGAATTAGAACAATTACCGAAAGAAGTTACAAGGCCTATTGAAGTGTTAAACTTTTTGAAGAAAGTTCAGGATTTTTATCCTCACTCATGGATCGCTTATCGGATATTATTGACGATTCGATCTCGATTGCATCTGTTGAAAGGAGTTTTTCAAAGTTAAAGTTGATCAAATCTTACCTTCGATCAAGTATGTCACAAGAAAGATTGAGTGGTTTGGCTACTTTATCTATCGAAAGAGGTTTGGTTAGAGAAGTTGACTTTGAAAAGTTGATCAATGATTTTGTAGGAAAGAAAAGAAGAAGAATTACTTTTTAAACTATCTTTGTGTTTGCTTCTTTAGTTTTTTTTAAATGTCACACGACAAGATTTATGCGTGACACTTTTCTTCTTGTTGGTTTTATTATTATATACATTTTTATTTAATATGAATTGGGAATTTTTTTTTTTACTATCGCCTACGGCAACATTTCACCTTGACACGGCTCTGACCACAAGTATCACACATAGTTTTCTTGTAAGATACAACAGTTTTTTATTTATTTATAAGCCTTCTTAGATTCAGGAGAACTTATTAAACAATCTAGGAAAGTTTTGTAAATACTTTGAATTTTTTTTGAAAGGAAACCAAAATAAAAAGTGACAGTTTTAGGATGTCCCTATATTCATTATTTTCATTATTAATGCAATTTGTAGTTTGTAAAAGGTTATTAGCAATGCATAGAACCTTGAAATAAAAATCAATTAACAAAATAACTATGTGCTACAGTGATATGTCAGGAAGCAAAAGGAAATGACATTGGAGTCATTTAAGTTGTCACAACGTAACTCATATCTATTTCATGTTATTTTTTTTTTAAACTTGCTATTTTCGTTTTTTTTCTTTTCAGATTTTGGTTGGATTGCTTCGTTTTTGTCAGTATATCTAGTTCTCAAAATAACCATTTTTCAATATGTCACGCTATTATTTTTTGGAATATGTTATTTTAAAAAAGTTCAATTGCTTTTTTCAAATCACAAATAATTGCTTCATCTATAGTTTTATTTTATTTTAATTCATGTTATTTTAATTTTGAAAATTTTTTGTAAAATCAAATGGCTAATGGTGGTTTTGTTATTTCTCTATGTTTTGAACATAGACCCATAATCATTTAACAAAAAAAAAAACTGCTAGTCATTTCCCTATATAGAATCTAGATTTTGGTCATTACACCAATTAGCCCTTTGTAAAATCTATGATCTGACGTGCAGGTGAGAAAGGGACCCATAGTAGAAGCTGACGTGGGAAAAGGCTGGGTTTGATTTCGATCCTAAAGAATTGGTAAATCATACAATGTGGCAGAGACCTCATAAGCCCTTTTCAGTAATAGCCAATGAGAGAGCGACACCTCACACTTAACGTACAACCGCTCCCATTATGAAGTTCGTGCATGTTTATTATGGTTTTGAACTTCTTCGTTTTGACTCTTTCATTTGTTAATATTTGTTTTTGACAACTATTTTTCTTTAAGTTTTGAACTTCTCCTTCTTTCCATCTTTACAAACCTTTTTGGAAATTATTTCTGTGAACCGGATTTACGATAATTGACTTCTTACTAAACATAATGAGTAGACTGAGTAGTCCCCAAAAAATTATCGGATTTGGCAAAATTTTGGATGATATTAAATTAGGTCTATAATTCAGTAAATGCGAGAAATGGGGATTAGTTAACCAGATGAATCGATATGTTTAAAAACTCGTTGCATTTGTATAAATATTCCTACCCACACCACAAAAATGTTCATAGCTTCGTATAATCTTCGACCCACTAAGAAAGGAAAGGTTTTGACAAACAAAAAAAAAGAAAGAATAAGAAAAGAAAGGTGGATTGTTTTTCGTTGAAGGATTTTATCCTTCTACCAACCAATTAAGAAATTACACGTAAGAAGACAGCTCTCGTGTGAGCTGCACCAAAGCCATCCCCAAGATGCTGACGTTTACCTACCCAAAAGTTTCTATACAGTTTACATAATTTTTTTTATTTTAGTTTGACGTTCCAATTCAAACAAATAGATAGACAATTGTTTAGGGTATGTTATAAATTAGGATATAACAAAACGTATTCTTAATAAACTTTTTATTTTGAAAAAAAGGATTTGATTTCATTCTCTTAGAAACTTCTGTTTTTGGTGAATGAAAACTTGTTATGTATTTGTTCCAATTATATAGTGCTTTTGAGCTTTTTGCTCTGTTGGTTCAACCGAAAGTTTAGTAAAATCTTAAACAAATAAAAAAATTTAGGGAGAAAAAAAAACTTATATTCTTACGCGACAATGTCTTAAAAGAAAATAACAAAAGCTTAGATGCTATGAACTAATGGACACACAAACCCATCAGTTTAATGAGGTTTGGGGAGAAAAGTAAAATATCAGAGGCCACATAAACTTGTGGCTGACAATCGAACGAAAAGCTTACGTGTCATCCACTTCACTTTTTAAAACGTATCAAAATCCCAAATCTCACGATTTCCAAACCAAAAATTCTCCTATCTACCCAATCCCATAAAAAATATATTACTATAAGAGAAAAAAAAACAGAGAGAGTCAGAGACCTACGAGAAAACAAAAAAGAAGAAGACAGAATAAATCCAAGAAAGTAAAAAAATGATGGAAAGTAAAGATCCGGCGATTAAGCTCTTCGGCATGAAAATACCTTTTCCGACGATTTTCGAGGAGGCTGATGAAGAAGAGAAGGTACTCATTCTTTTATTGTTACAGACAAGGATCGAGAAATTTAGTTTCGATGTGATAGGTAATATCTGATATCTGATAAGTAAAGGGAAGTTGAAAAGTGTTTTTTTGAGCTTTTGTTCATATTTTCCATTAAAGGCGAAGCTCAAAGGGTTTTTTTTTATGTCCTTTTATAATCTTAATTTTGATGAATTGGTAACATTTTAGAGAAGTCTAAAGAGTATAACACTAAATCCTCTGTTTAAAACTCTACAATTGTTCTCTGTTCTGGGTTTTGGTGAACTCGAGGTTGCAATTTGTTTGATGACTTTTCATGAAACGAAAAGCAAATATTCATGTTTCTCCCAAAAAAAAAAAAATATATATATATATATATTCATATTTTAGTAAAAATATTTGTTTTTTCGATTAATCAAATCAATAAAGGTAAGAGAATTTAGATTTTTGGTAAAGCGTATTCTTTAAAAGACTTTTTCCTCCACCAAAATTTTCTCTAGAACCTTCTTCTTGAGAATCCTACTCAAAATAATAGTGTAATATAACTTTTAAACTCATTTCTTTCTAAAATCATTTTATTAATAAGCTTTAGAAAAATCGTATTTCTTTTATTCAACCGTCCCTAATAGTCTGATTCCATTCTCTTGCCTCAGAACCAAGACGAGACATTAACTGATCAATCGGAGAAAGACAAAACCCTAAAGAAACCAACCAAGATTCTTCCATGTCCGAGATGCAACAGCATGGAAACAAAATTCTGTTATTACAACAATTACAACGTAAACCAACCTCGCCATTTCTGTAAAGCTTGTCAGAGATATTGGACTTCCGGTGGGACCATGAGAAGTGTCCCAGTCGGAGCAGGACGACGCAAGAACAAGAACAACAACTCATCATCATCGTCACATTACCGCCAAGTCACCATCTCCGAAACAAACGGTCCGGTCTTTAGTTTCAGCCTCGGAGATGTTCAAAAGGTGTGGATAGAGAACAATGTTAACGATTGCTCTAATAACCACCCGATTAATGAATCAAGAACACGTAACAACAAAACGAACGGGTTGGATTGCTTTCCGGGAGTTCCGTGGCCGTACACGTGGAATCCTGGTTTCTACCCGGTTTATCCTTATTGGAACGTTCCTATGTTGTGTTCTCCGGTTAATTCTAGCCCTAGTTCTCCGAATACGACTCTTGGTAAGCATTCGAGAGGCGAGGACGAGACGATGCAGCGAAAACAGAGGAACGGACCAGTTCTGGTTCCTAAGACTTTGAGAATTGATGATCCTAATGAAGCTGCAAAGAGTTCTATATGGACAACACTTGGGATCAAGAGCGAAGTTATGTTTAAAGGATTTGATTCGAAGAAAGACGTTAAGATTATCGACAAAGAAGAAACAGAGACTTCTCTTGTTCTTTGTGCAAATCCAGCTGCGTTATCAAGATCGGTCAAATTCCATGAACGAATGTGATTGTATACATACGTTATGTTAATACCTATACACATGTGTGTATAGATGTGGTGGAACATTAAGTTAGTTTAAAAAGATCTGTCTTTTTTCTTCTTTGGTCGTGGCTTACATGAGGCTTAATAGCTTTTGTACCATACTCTTTTAAGTTTGAATTTGTTGTAAGAATAAAATAACGATGAAGAAAAGTTCGTTTTGACCGTTATTTGCATTCAGATTGATAGTCTTGTTTCGGAGCTACCGGTATAGAAGAACTATTGTACCGTATGAGATAATACATTTTTACCAAAAGAAGAAAATATGAGTTATACACATTATATACTTTACACATGAGTGGGTAAGTAAAGTATGACAAGATGATAACGCAGGAAGTAACTTTTTGTTTGAATTTGACCTTTTTTTGGTTAGGTGGGCACGATAAAACAGCACAAAACATACCAATGAGGGATATGGGAACAAAACAAGAAATTTATTAATTTTGGACAGGATTTTCATAATTATCGTGAGGATTTACTTTTATAAGTATATTTTCTGTGACTCTCTTTGCAGTAATAGCGAAATCATCTTTTAATGGAGTGTCGTATTGTAAGTAATTGTCATGGTAAAATAATAAATCACTAAATTGTAATGTCTTTATGTTTTTTTTATTTTCTTTTCTTGTAAAGTACATTGATTAAGAAATTTATTCTTGGATAATCTGTTGGCCAACCATATCAAACTAATGTACTCTATAGAATACTTTTTTGATCGAAACATATAAGATTTTTTAGATTAAAACGAGGAACAATAACACGAAAAATTATGGACCATCTCTTCCCTCATCCAGACAGTCTGAATTTAATCATTTGTTTTCTGATTTTTGTCCTGAAAAAGACGGATCACATTGTTTTCCCAATTTTAATTAATTTTCTGAACCTTAGTCTGTGTGTCTGATAGCAACTTAGATATTTTGGACACCTCTACCAATGTTAGCCACAATTGTGATATCCTAAACAATTTTTTAATCTCATCATCCTAAATAATATGGGACACAGTATTTTTTAGCTGAAATTAAAGAGCACGACGCGTTGCTTTTTTTCCCTTTAAGATAACATAGACAGTACTATCTATTATCTCTCTCTCTCTTTTTTTTGTTAATGAAGACAATAAAATCTTTCAAACCCAAAATATTTAATATATACATTGCCTATGATTTAGCTTAAGTCAGATGACCATGAATTTTCTATTAATCAGTAAAACACTTCCAATATTAATAGTTTTTCCTCCACATAAATTGAAGGATTTGTTGGAATGAAATTAGAATGCATATATATATGACCCGTATTATGTATTTACCGTCAATCAGTTTAACTCATCAAGGATCGGATTTCAGAGTTGACCCCCCACTATGATTTAAAGACACTTTACCCTTTGTTTCACTTTTTCTTTTCTTCCGTTTTTAAAAAGAAGAACACTCTAAAGTCTTAGCTATGGTTTTAATATAGCCCCCTCTATAGCTAACATGAATTAGACAGATTTATAACAATGTTAGACCATTTTTATTGGTTATTCAGATTAATGATATTTCTTGATAAAATGAATGTCATTGATCTACAAACCTTGTTTTGTGTAGTTTTTATCATCTCATATTATAAATAACTTGGGAAGCAAGATTTGTATCTTACGGATCAAGTATTGTGGCCCATCAAAAGCTGGTTATGAAGTGAATTCCGTGAAGTCCGAAGAAAAATATTCTCTAGATCTCTAGACTATTTGTTGTGTAAGTATATTTCCATTATGTGTTAGATAAGGATTATAAAGATTTACATTATTTGGTGTTAACAATATGTTAATGCTAATCACTATATATATATATGTTTTATGCTTTTGTATAAAACAATAACTCAATAAACGATTATATTCTATTATATTTAATATAGTATCAGAATCCGAACACACATTGCCCCACCGAATTGAAATCTATCAGGTCCATCGAAATAAGCCCAATCGACTTAACCGATCAAACATAAATTAATCTTATAGTAGGATATAGTCGAGATTAATGGTTAGAAAAAGCATGATCTTGTGGGAACGTATGAATAACATCCCACATCATTGCCATATAAGAGAGAGATATGAGCTAATTCACTTATTACCAATTAGTTTTGAGTTAGAAGTCTACTGAATTTAAAACAAAAAAAAGTGGAGTGAATTTGACATGAATCACATCATAGATATAAAAGAAATTTTGATCGCATATTTTGATTCGAAAAAGTGAGATGAAAATGGCGAAGTCCACTTAGAAAATAGACAAATTTGAACAAATTTGAAGTCCACTTAGAAAGTGAATTAAAAAGAAAACTTTGGATGAGTAGACTTCCACATGAATGGCTTCTTATACGAGTGTGACACGTGTAAGTTATCCATCCACTATGACGGGACTTTCCTCGTAGAAACGAGAAAAGAGACAAGTAGACAACTTTTTCTGCTTTTGGCCATAAATTAAGTAATTCTTTCTTTAAAAAAAAAACATGATTACAACTATGACAAATTGACAATACATATGAATTCAATTTATAGACTAATGACTAAATAATACTCCCTCTGTTTCAGAATAGATGATGTTTTATCTATTTTATCTTGTTTCAGAAAGTTTGATGTTTTAATATTTTTACTTTATTTTTATTGATAAATTGTAAATATCAAGATATAATGATTGAAAAGAACTATGTTACTATTGGTTTATAATTATTAAAATAATTCTTGGTAAGAGAAAATAATATATATTAAAAAAGTAATGATTATTTTCTTAATTTGTGTAAAATATCCTTAACATGATGTATTGTGAAACAGAGGGAGTACAAAACAGTTATTTTTATTAGTGAATTTAATTAATTTCGAGTTCAAAGACTTGCTGAAGCCCATGGATCAAGGCCCATTTTTGAAGTTTTGTAAGAGATTGGCTTATGAGGTCTAGAAATAACCGATTATTTCAAATACAAACGTGGCATTATTAGCGAGGCCCACAGTATCTTATTCTGACCAATCCTCTTTGATACGTTACCAAGATTAACCGATAAGCCCCGAGATCCCCTCGTCAGCTTCACCGGATCCATTAAGACTCTCGTAACCGTCCAATCTGCCACGTCATTAAATCGCACGGTAGATGGTCGATCTCCAAATCACAGCCACAAACTCATCTCACAACAATAGAATTAACTTATAACTCCAAAACCCCATCAGTGTCTTACGGCCTTACCCATCTTTCAAGTGTATTCTTTCTCTCTCAAGAACCGGTTGGGTCGGATCCAGTCAAGTAGGCAATGGCAACGGTCACAACGCAAGCTCCAGCCGCGGTTTTCCAACCATGTGTATCGAGGACGAGGTTCCTTAGCGGTTCTTCCGGTCGATTGAACCGGAATTTAACCGTTAAACCGCTCGGCTCATCCACCAATGTGACGTCGTTCAAAATCGAAGCCAAGAAAGGAGAATGGTTGCCCGGTTTGGCATCGCCGGGATACCTCACCGGCAGGTAATATACACAGTTGTTACATACATTCACACACTTACATTACATAATTATACGAAAATATATGTATTCCACATTTGTGGGAAAAAATATATTAAACGTATTTCACAAATCTTAAACCAACAAAAAAGTATTGGATTTTAACGAAAAGTGTACTGAGATTTTGGTTTAACACAGCCGGAAAAGAAAGTACATAATCAAGAATAGTAAAGCTATCTATCGGTTTGGTTATAAATAGACCAAATTGACCCGGTATCGGTTTAGCTGATTATAAATTGTATGGTTTCTTTTGAAACAGTCTTGCTGGTGACAATGGTTTTGATCCTCTGGCTCTAGCAGAGGACCCTGAGAACTTGAAATGGTTCGTTCAAGCTGAGCTAGTCAATGGCCGTTGGGCGATGCTCGGTGTTGCCGGAATGCTTTTGCCGGAAGTCTTCACCAAGATTGGTAAAATAATAAGTTACAAATATAACATTTTCAAATCAAACAACTTATCCTAAACAATGTGTCCAATTCAACTAATGTGACAGGAATCATAAACGCTCCTGAATGGTATGACGCTGGAAAAGAGCAATACTTTGCATCATCATCGACATTGTTTGTTATCGAATTCATTCTCTTCCATTACGTTGAGATCAGAAGGTGGCAAGACATCAAGAACCCTGGAAGTGTGAATCAAGATCCAATCTTTAAGCAATATAGCTTACCTCCTAATGAAGTTGGTTACCCTGGCGGAGTCTTTAACCCGCTAAACTTCACTCCCACGCTTGAGGCTAAGGAGAAAGAGCTCGCCAATGGTAATTAAGATTAGTCTGTACATTACATTATAAAACATTTGAACATCTTATGAAAGAAAGTGATTAGAATAGTTTGAATTTTTTGCAGGGAGGTTGGCGATGTTGGCGTTTTTAGGGTTTGTGATTCAACACAATGTGACTGGAAAAGGACCATTTGAGAACTTGTTGCAGCACTTGTCTGATCCATGGCACAACACTATTGTCCAAACCTTTAGCGGCTAATAAACTCTTTAGAAGAGGGCTTATGAATGTTATCACTACCATATCAAATTTTTCATGTTGTAATGACTTTATATACCCAAATGTGAAAAGATCATAAGCAAAGAGAATGTGAAGATGAAATTACATTTTGTATGGAATGATGTGAAACCCTAATCAATTAAATCTCATCATCCCAAAGTTGTTGGATGGATTTGTAAGGGCTTGTAGTTTGATTCACAAGGAACTCTCCTCTCATGATCTTCCATTCCTCTAAATGGTCAATGAGTGACAAATCTTGTTCATCCAATTTAATCTCTAAGGCTCTCTTGTTCTCACTCATTCTTGCTCCATTAAAACTCTTCACTATCACACTTGCCCCTTTTGACATTCCCCATCTTAGAGCCACCTTCATTTATGGATTATAAACAAATCATTGGTTAATAAGTCTCTTAATCAAGTACTCAACAAAAAAAAGGAAGTAACTCATTTCTGGAGTACCTGAGCAGGAGTGGCATTATGCTTGAGAGCAACGGATTTGATGATAGGATGTTCAATCACAGCCGTTGATCCCCAACAGTTCCCTGGCCCACCAAGTGGAGAGTATCCACTTACATGGATATTGTTCTCTTCACACACTTTCCTTAGCTTTCTTTGCCTCCACAATGGATGCATCTCCACCTATACATATAGATATGCAAATATTTAGTTTCTTGAATCTCCACAACAAGAAATCTTGATAGTAATGTCGAATCCAAACCTGGTTAACTGAAGGAGAAACAGAAGCGAAATCGAGGAGATCAAAGATTTTCTTAGAAGAGAAGTTGCTAACACCAATGGATCTACACAAACCCATCTCCAAACATCTTTCCATGCCTTGCCAAGTTTCTTCAATACCTAAATCTTTCTCAAACTCATCTTCCTTTGGTATAGGCTCATTCACTCCTGGCTTTAGCTTTATTGGCCAATGCACCAAGTAACTATCTAGATATTCTAGCCCCATTGTCCTATAAGTCATAAACAATATGTATGATCATGAGATTGATCTCTCGACCTTCATATCCTTATGTGAGTATTTGTACTCGTGGAGAGAAGCTTACTTGAGAGTTTGAGTGAGAGCAGAAACAGGGTCATGGTGATCACTAGACCATAACTTGGAAGTGACAAAGATATCTTCTCTTGGAACAGTTCCATAGGAGATAGCTTGTCCCAATGCAGTGCCTAAAGCTTCTTCTGATCCATATATCTTTGCTGTGTCAAAATGTCTGTAACCTATCTGCCTCCATTCCAATAAGTAATCTTATAAGATATCACAAGTTATGAACATATTCCAATTGAAGAAGAGAGAAAATGGAACCTTGATGGCTTGATGGACGGCTAAGATGGTGCTCTCTCGATCTTTTTGAGGACAATAAGTTCCCATTCCCAGCAATGGAATCGTCTTCCCACACCTGAGTCGTGCCACGTCACTCCTCATCTCTGTCTTTCTCACTCACCAAACTTAATTAGTTTCTTTGTACTCTCTCTGTTGAGTCTATGATGAGTTTATATAGGCCATTAAAAGGTCAACGAGCTTGACTTTTTATTCGTTTCTTTGTAAAACAATTTCGTTGTGGCATCAATTATTATATGTAGAAAAATAGATGACCTATTTATGGAATATTATGGTAATAAATGTTTTAGGATTTTGAAATCTAAATAAGGTTAGGACTGTGGAGGTATCGAAGCACGAGAGTTTTCCATGTCTTCAGGGATTTTCTTAGCCTACCCAAATCCTAATCTCTCTAACCTCAAGAATGATTTCTTCTCTCAATAAATTTCCTCATTAGTGTTTTGAGTGTTTCCAAAATTATGGTTGTTCTTACATTTTTATTTTGCAACTTGGTTCAACTGGATTTTTATACACGCTAATTACTTGTCAACTGTTTAATCTTTACTCGTTTAACTTTTAGTTCAAGTAATGGTCTAGTATTATTTTCTCTAATAAATGACAACTAAATTTCAACAGTTTATATTTTACCTTATATCTATCTGCATAACAAATATTTAACTACTGTTCTATATTTTATTGTTTTTTAAATTGTATAGACGAAAATTTGTTTTTTAATTATTAAGGATAAATTAACGATCATTATAATCATTATAAAAGTTGTTTTTATTAATAATAAATTAACAATATTTATAAATATATATTTTTATAAGATTTGTTATACCACAAGTATTAAGAATCAGCAGGACTAGATGATTGATTTTATAGTATAATATATTAGTAGAATCGCATCCACATTCGAAGAGGCGTTTCTTAGGATTAAAGTATTTGTTTTAACAATAGGATATAATTAGTAAGGGCGGTTTGACATACGATTCCTTGTCAATGATTTTATTTAAATAAAATTTTCAAAGAGAGTGGAAGTCAACGAATGCGATTGCATGCAATTGACTGTTGGCTTACTAACCAAATTACAAATGAATTAAGCGTTGACAATTAGGTTAATTGTCTAATCTCTTGAATGGATAACACTTATATAATTTAAATAAATATAAAATTAAATGTAATGGTGGTTCATGTAGTATTTTACAACAGAAGACAGTCATGTTCCTGCATTTTTAGCGCACCGCCAAAAGATTTCACAAATCTTTTTTCATGTGATTTATTGTTTTCTTAGTCAATTGGGAATTTGCAGTCTTATAACTATAAATCTTTGCTTTTAAACTAGAATTAAATGTCAACTACCGCTTACTCCTACTTTAATTTAATAATTCTTTCATCTATATTTTGACCTCTCAAAGTTATGAATTTGATAACCAAAATGTTTATCTGCTTTCTAATTTCTTGAAACATTTATTCTCCTACCAATGTGATAATAATATATCGTCTATCACCCTTTTCGTGATTCATGCCAGAAATTGAACAATTTTGCTAAAAAAAATAAGGGTAATAGCATGCAAGACCTTAAAACAAAAAAAAAACAATTAAGAAAATAACCATGAACTACAATGATGTGTGAGAGAGCAAAAGGAAATGACATTTCCATTTTAACCATGAGCTAAAATGATTTCTTTCATTTTATCACACTTAACAAATATCTATTTCATATTATTTTTTTCAAAATTTTTGCTATTTTCATTTTCTTTATTTTTCAGATTTCAATTATATTACTCCGTTTTTGTCAGCATATCTAATCCTCGAAATAACTCTGTTTTTTAATATATCACGCTATTATTTTTTAGAACATGTTATTTAAAAAAGTTTAATTATTTTTTCAAATTTCAAACAATTACTTCATAGATCGTCTTATTTTATTTTGTTTCATGTTATTTTAATTCCGATAGTATTTTGCAAAATTAAGTGGGAATGGTGGTTTTGTCATTTTCCTTTGTTTCAGACGTAGATCCATAATCATTTAACAAAAGAATACTTATATAGGCTATTTTCTTAATTATTTTTAAATTCATGGTCATTTTAAAAATTGACCCAAAAAGTAAACTGAAACAAATTAGATAAGATGTATCTTTCTGTTGGTCGTTATCAAATTTGTGGCGGTTGAAACATAAATATCAGCATGACAAAATGCATTGTAATAGTTGGAATTCGGAAATATTTCCCTTAAAAAATCTTATTAAAACACAAAAAAATACAAAATTATGCCTGGCATCACTGCATCTTGTTGACTTTCTTTAGCCTGAATTTATATTAGTAGCGCATCCAATCACTTAATCACTTAATCATTATATATCATTGACGAAAACTTTTTCCAAAAAAGCTTTTTTTGGAACATCTGTAAACAAGACTTTTAAAAATAGAATTAAAAGAAATCAAGATTTCTCATTTGTTCATGTGTATGTTAATATTTCAATAACGATCATTGTTGATGTTGATGTTAGAATTGTCTTAACCAGTTTTAAGCATGATCATTAAAAAATTTATGATTAGTATGTTTGCTTAGTATTTTTTTTATATATAAAAAATTTGTTAATCGATTGGTGTTAGACAGTTAGATGAGCACAATCTAAAAACTTTTAAAGTTTTTTTTCCTTTTGTCTTTCTATCTTTTTGTTTGCTAATCATTATAGAATATTTTGACGTAAATAAAAACCTTAAAATACCACTAACAATCGCAATCGTCACTCTCAAGTTTCTCGACGTTTGGCAATGGCAGCAATGGAGAGTATGCGGCCCATAGAAATGAATTAGAAGGAAACTTTGCAAGAAATTTTATCTCTGACTTGATGTTCGATCCTTATGTTATTTGGGATGTCTTTTTTTTCAACTGTGATCGAAAATTAACTTAAATATTGTGACTAAAACTTATGTTTTCAATTTAAAAAAAAAATTAGATAAAGAAAAATAAACACTCTAGATCTCCAAATATAACTTGTTAAGGTTGAATTAAACATGCATTTAATTTATTTAAGAAAACGTGTGGTATTGCGATGATTTTTGAATTGGACTAATTCCAATCAAGATTTCTCCTTTGTTCATGTGGGTATTAGTATTTTCAATTACGATCATGGTTGATGTTGCACATTTGGCCACCAAAGTAACTAAATTTAACTTTACTCGTCCGCAACTTCGTCAGTGATGTCATTTAGACCTTGATATTGTAAGTTACCGTCCATTCCCGTATTTTCTTTTGGCATTTTACATTTTCTAGATGAAAAGAGATAGTTATATCTGTAGATTTTATTCTTTATGAAAAAACAATTTGTATATAGAATGACATTTTTAAATAATCATGACGTTTTCTAATTTTTTCCTTGTTTTTTTTCCGTTTTCGTCACCACCTTGATTGGAATAATTAGGCCTTATGTCTACAATATTACATCTACATCTTATGCCTTGATACCTTAAACGTGGTAGCTAAAAAAATGATCAATTATTTGCAATATATATATTTTTTTTTGGCAGGTGGTTCTCTTCCACTGCTTTTGGGAATCATGGTTCACAATTAAATTGAAATGATTCTTGTTTTGATTGCAATCATGACTATTCTTGTTTTGATTGCAATCATGACTATACTCGTCTGATGGCACACAAATATACCTCTGCTGTCATTTTGGATTCTCATTCCAATGGATATACAATAGTAAAACATTAAGCTTTAAAATTCCGAATAGGATTGCAAAATGTTAGGAATCTAATGATGTATTAGCATATCACTTGGTCTGCTTTGTTACTGTCCTTTGGACAGTTGAAACTCCGTCAACGAACTTTGTCCGGAAAAGAACATTTGCGTTGTTGAACATTCCTTCTTTAAGCGAAACCACGATGAACTGTTAAGAATGAGTGTAAAAAGCAGAGATGGTTTTGAGACCAAAATTGGATTTTAAGTAAACAACATAAGAGTAATTAAGTAAGTAAGGCTTGAGATAGAGATTTAGACCTGCGAGTGAGGGAAATGAGCTTTTATCATTCTTCCTATGTTCTGTGTGTGGCTGAGATCAAGAGCTGCATCAACCTGACATTTTCAAAATCATTAGTTTCTCTTTTCACTCATCCATTGTTATGCAAAACATAACCAGACAGACCCTTTAGATCTTCTGATCTTCTAATCATATATGGTAATTTGAAATATCAGTTGGGAACTGAGAAATTTCAAACTGGAAAGCAGAGATGTACCTCGTCTAATATATAAAGAGGAGCTGGTTTGAAGAGAAGTAATGCCAAGATTAGCGATAGTGCAAGAAGAGATCTTTGCCCTCCGCTGAGTTCTGATAAAGACTGCTTCCAAACTTTTCCAAAGGCAACACGCACCTCAAGACCTTCAAGGAAGCTACCGCCTTCAGGGGGTTCTAGTTTTGCCATTGTCCCGGGTAGTAGAGTTGAAAAGATTGATCCGAAATCCCTACAATACAAGGATTTAACAGAGGTAAACATCAGAAAAGAAATGGAGGAAACTGAATTAACTCATAAGCCTCAGTGTTGGAGAAATGAAGGCAACTCACTGGTTAACTTTAACCCAAGTAACTTTCAGGGTTTCTTTCTTCTTCTCATCGAGCTCCTCGATCACTTTCTTGATTTTTGTTTTGTCGTTCTATGTAAAACAATAAACTTTTCATAAGTAATTGCACACGAAGCTATTGAAATACATTAGGCTCTCTTCCCGTGACAACTAACCTCAATTGTATTTTTTTTCGATATCAGAGCATTGTATTCATCTTCTGCTTTTTCAAACATAGCCATAACCTTCTTGTTCACTCTTTTTTCCAAGCTTCATGAGGGAAATGAACAACCAGGAACAGAAGAAGAATGTGTATATTATGTCGATATTCTCCAAGAACGTGAAGATAATATATGTTGCATAGAGATAATAATCTTATTCATACACATACCTTGATTGATCTGACTGGAGCTTTTCAAGTTTTTCTCTGGCTACATACGGATCACAAGATTCAAAATCATAATCTGTCCCTCCTTTTCCAAAAAGTTGCTTTTCAGATGCTATCCATGTATGCTTCTCAACAAGTTTGTCTACCTTCACGGAACAATCCTTGTGATCCGTCTCCATCCTTACTACCTAGAAATAAAGTGGAAGAGAGAATTCTCATGAAAAGTATATTCTTTGACATGCAGAAATTTCAGAAAACTATGTTCTTGTAGAACTTCTTACCTACAAAAAAAATTACCCAGCTTTTCCAATCTTATATCACAATCACATTACAAGAAAGTCTTATTTACGACAAAAAGGCGAGACAGAAAGTACCTCATTTTCCAATTTCTTTCTCTCAAGCTTCATGTCACTAAGCTTCTGCAGACATTTTTCCTGGTCAGTGACAAAACCACTTATCTGTGTATCGCACTCCTTCATCTTAGCATGTATCAACTTGAGCTCCGCAAGAGACTCATCATGAATCTTTTGTAAGGTATCAACCTGCAGAGGAATCACATCTTAACATGACATATTTCTCCATTTTCAACAAATATCACCAGGAGTAGCAAAACTACAGTCACCTTGGCCCGCTGCTCGTCAACTTCCGAAGTCAGAGTGTTAATTTGGGTTTTCATTGAAACTAACTGGCTCTCCAAGGACGACTGTTCTTGCACCATCGCTTCTTCCTCCATCACAAGCTTCTCTTTTTCATTTTCATGACTCTATGATCATGACGAACCAGAGACAATGTTACAGTGAATTCAAAAGAAGGCAATGTTTCAATGATAAAACAGGATAAACCAGGACAAGGAAAAGAAAATGGATTCAGAAGTTCATTGGCATGTAAGTATTCGACGGAAAGAAATAGAATACCTTTAAATTTTTGGAAGCTGCCTGCATTTGAGCTTTGATGGTCTTAATATTTTTTTCCAAGTCCTTGAGTCTTCCCTCTCTGTTTTTGTCATGATCTTTGATGGAATGCTCTAGTGTGGAAACAGCATCAACACAATTTTTATAAGCAAGTTCCTTCTCTTTGATTTGGGATCTCGCTTCTTCAAGCTCTACTTCAAGTTTTTTTACTGCTTCACCAAGCTATATATACAAAAGGTAGAGGGGATAGAAAACATAAATGTATGTGCTTCAAATACCAAGAAAAAGCAACGAAACTGACAATTTAGCTTGAAAGATATAGATAGAAAAGATAGAGATATTAACCTTGTGATGCTCATTCTGTTCAGCCCTCTTCAGAAATAAGGACAACTCATACGTTTTTAGTTCCAACTGTGCATTAACGTCTGTGAATTTCTTTAGAAGAGGCTGAAGCTCTTTGATCTGTGATGTCAAGATAAACCAGCAATTTACGTTTAAAATACTGAAAGCACTTTATTACTGTGACATGAGGACTAAAGAAAGCAATCGGAGAGTATTACTAAGCTACTGGCTTATCAGATTCTTAGTAATTTCGAAATATGCCTAGCACACCTGTTAAGTTCCAAAGTATATACAGTTCTGTCGCGAAATAATAGCTTAAGGGGTTTACCTGCGCTTCAATTTCAGCCAATCTTTTTTGGTGTCCTTGTAACTTTGATTCGGCTTCTGCCAGGTCATGCAGTTGCCTAAGGAGATCACCTCCACCCCTAAGGCAAAGGAATAAATATGAACAAAATGCTTTTATGTTTGAGTTTTAGGCACTTGTTGAACCACATCCGTTAGAAATCAAGGAAATGACTCTCACTAGAGATCTAAGCGTCCAAGAAAGAAAGACCTACTTGCGACTCCCACCAGTAAGAAGACCACTTGGCTGGAAAATATCACCTTCAAGTGTGACACTTGGAGTCCGAATATCTCGATTAAAAGCAACCTGAAGAAGAAACAATGAGGGGAACATCAAAGACTAAACTCTAGAGGCAAAAGCAATAAATTAAATCTATCAAATAGTAGGAAGATAGACGGAAAGAAATCAAGGTAGATGTTGCACTTAAAACCCAACAAAAAGATAAAACTTTAGAATTGATTATCAGTTGTGATCTGTCAAAAGTTACTAAAAAATAAGCTTAGACAATCAAAATACATGCACACACCACATAGTCCATGTATAGAATCAAAAATAAGTAGACATCATCTCACAAGAAAGAAAAGGCCGCTGCCCACATATAATAATACTAAATGCATCGAAAAGACTTACTTCCTTTGCTGCATCAGTAGTTTTGCAAACAAAAGTGGAGCCAAAAACATACTCCATGGCATTCTGCAAAACACCATGATTCACACAAATATGAACTTGAATTTGAAAATTCAACACTTAGAGCTCATGCATGAGATGAAAATTGTCAGCAATGGAGGATTATGAATTCTTAAAAACTTGAAAAAGAAAGGATTATGTATCAGATTCTTGTTACTATATGCAGGTGGGTACCTTTAGTTCATCACTATAACCGACTAAAGAAAGGGCCAGTTCTGTGTTATCCTTTCCTACCTGAAAATATAAACGAAAATTAGCAAAGAAAATGAAAACAGAGAGATTAAATTTGAAAATAAAACAGATCCACATACCAATCTAGCAGTAGCTTGCTGCACTCTAGGCTGAACAACGTAAGATTGGATTTTGTTCAGAGGTATAATTGTAACTCTTCTCCTAAGAGCACCGTTTTGAAGGAGCTGTTTTCCAGTATCTTCTGAGTCTACAACAACATTATACAACTTTCCACCAGCAGTAACCTGAAAATGAGAAGCAAAGTGACTTTAAACAATTGAAATCCAACAATGTGTATTGTGTAATGATGAGATATCCAGTCTACCTCCAGCGCTGTCATTGAGGACCTATCTTTTACTTTTATTAGTTTTGCAACCACACCTTTCACCTTAGATCGGTCAAAGTTCCTCACAGGATCACGGTATGTAAATTGAACATTTGCTAATTGAGCTGATAAACCACGCACTTTATCTTCCAGCCTTTGCACAACTTCAAGCTCGGATCCACGGTCCTAAACAATATTTGAGTCAGAGATGTATACGTTATGTAGAAATAGACAAAACCAACTAAAGTGGCCATGCTAACCTTCTCCAAAGCTTCCATTTGACCCTCATTATAAGGAATAGATTCAAGTGCCTTTTTAACACGTTCCACATCATTTTTCCTAGCTCCAAGTTCATTCTCCACTGCAACGGCTTCTTCACGCTTTGACATTAACTGAGACTTTCTCTCTTTAAGTTCCTTTTCGCAGAGTCCTATTTTGGTTTGCAGCTGTTTCAACTCTGTTCCTGCTGTTCCAACAGCAATCTTTGCATCCCGCAGTTGATCTTCTAGGCATTTCTCTTCATCTCCACTACTCTTACCAGCTAGTACTCCCTAATAATCAAGGAACTTAAACCCAATTAACATAAAACAAATGGATATTATATGACAGAAAAAAGAGATAAGTCTTTTAGTGGTACTACCTGGTGTTCCTTTTCACACTCTTCCAATGTGGTGGAGAGCTCCTGGAATCTTTGTTTTAGGCCTGCCGCTCCTTCCTCAGACTTCTTCACAGCAGTGGCTCTCTCTTTAACAGATTTCTTTAAATCTTCTATATTATGAACAATCTAGCAACACCAAGTATGAAGTGTAGAGGTCAGAAATAGCTGAGAATCTATAACAGTTATGACAACAAAAACAATATAGTCCAGTCTCTAACCTTTTCAGCATTCTGTTTTTCTCCCAGAAGGGTGTCCTCCTTATTATTAAGTTTAGATGACTCACGAGTCATTTCTTGAGACAGTGAATCCACTTTCTCTGACAGAACTTTTACTTCTCCCCCCATGCTAGCTTCCTTTGCCTGAGTCAGATCTTTTATTTGCTTCTCAATCTCCTGTATTTCTACCTGCGTCTTTTCTGTTTCCTCATCAATATTAGTGAGTTTGGCCTTCATTTCTCCAACTCCATGAACAGCATTGTCTCTAATCTTCTCTGCTTGAACATATTCAAAGGCAATACAGAATCTCCTTAGTCGATCTAGTTCAGCGTTACCATTAGCCCACTGCATGTATTGTGACTTCTCTTTCCTCAACTTCTCAAGAGCCGGCAATATTTCATGATCTAAGAGCTTATTGATCTCATCAACCTTGGTTTGCTTTTTCTCAAGCGTTTTCAATGCAGCCTCTTTCTTGTTTTCATACATTCTTGTTCCAGCAGCTTCTTCAAGCATGGATAAAATCTCTGGAGGTTTCATGTTTAAGACTTTGGTGATACGCCCTTGCATGATGAGAAAATGCGGATTGTTGACATTAAGCTGCACCGAGTGGAATAGATTCTGGACTTGACTTGGTTGTGCAAGCTTCCCATTTATCAAATACTTGTTCCGACCACCAACTACAATCTTTTAACACCAAAAAAGTCACAGTGAGAAAACAAAAGAGCCATTTCACCATAACCTTATAGCATTGTTAAGCTCTAGCTTTATTACAATCCATGACAAATTTTGCTAATTGTCTGATGCACAAATGTAATCCTAACAATAAAAAACAAGCATAGGTTTCAAAATCCATGAATCTCTCTGTCACTATCTACTTACTTGTCTAGTCACAGTGATCTCAGGATGATCCTCGTAGCCGAGAGGGCTCCTGTTTCTCTCGGAATTGTCAAAGGTAACGGACACAGTCGCTTTGGTAATCCCAGCTTGTCCTTGCTTGTAAACGAGCTCCTGTAGATTAGCAGCTCGAACTTGCTGAAGATTAGTGATACCCAGAACGAAACAGATGGAATCGAGGATGTTGGATTTGCCCGACCCATTCAGACCTGTTATCGCGTTGAAATGAGGATCGAAACCAGACACCACTGTCCTCGTCGCGTACGATTTGAAACCCTCCAAACATATCTCTTTTATATGCATCTTCCACTCACAGTAGCGCGATAAACCCTAGAAAACCGGATTACGAAATTGGAATCTAAGATCCAAGGTAAACGAAATTGAAACGTTGCAAGAGAAGCAGAGACGAATTTGAAGTCGATTATGTTTTTTTTTTTTCTTAAAGATTATTAGATGTCGATTTGGAATTATTGAGACGAGGGCATTTGGATTTGGGATAAAAAGAGCGGGAAACTGAAATTTGAAAACAATTCGTAAACCTTCCAGATCATTCAGAAGGTTCTAGTGGTTGGGCTTTAAGATCTTCCTTAGAATGAAAGGGCCAGAAATTTCTTCCGTATCATGAAATTGTTTTGATTTTCTTTAATAACTTAAATTTGATTAAATCATTTTTTTCCATCAAATCATTTTTCTTTTCTGGCAACAAAAGAAAATATTGATTAAATTTAGGAGAAAAATAACTACAAAATTATTATAGTTTCTCTTGTAACATCGTGTTGCCGAAATGATTAAATTTTGTTTTACTATATTTAAGTCAAAATTTTAAGCATTTTTTCTTATAACAACAATTTCCAAACACATGTTGATGGATTACATTGTCTTATTTAACCTTAAAATTTTGTATGTAACTGATTCATTTGATATTGATATTCAAAAAGTTTAGTGTTATCATTGATTTATCTATTTTTAATTCAAAAAGTTGAAAGTGGAAAGAAAACCAAATGAGGAGCTAAGCTGAGTTATTCAAATGGTTAGTTGCAAGTTAATTGCTCTCACAATGATTAGCCAAAGTGTCCATAGAGAAATTTTTGTGCATTTATAATTTTTATCTTAATTCTCTAGTAACAACAATTACAGTTAAGATGTTTATATTATGTGTCACAACTAATATTTCAATGGAGATATGCATGAATCTAACTATAATTTCAAAATATAATTCATAATTTTAAGGATCATTCTTGATGAGTTCGTTGAGACTATAAATGTTGATGTAACAAATACTTTTGAGGATAAGAGAAAAAGAAAGCAAAATTCTTACATAAAAGAGGTAAACAATCTATCAAAAATTTCTAAAACAAGTATCGGATCTAACACTAATAAATCAAAGAAGGAAAAGCCTAATTTTAAGAAGATATTAAATGAGCAATAGGAGTTAGCCTTCCTTGAGAAGATTTGTTTATGTAATCATGTGAAATCTTGGACTCTAGTGAAACCCAAATATATACAAAGGTTGAAAACCCAAAAAAGAAGTATTGGTTGATTTTTTGGCAAGAATTTCCTTCCCATCGATTCAATGGATTAAAATATTTTTATTCGGCGCATTTAAGTTTTAAAAAAACTAAACAAGTTACAATTTAAGTTTTTTTTTTAAATAAAATCTACACCAAAAACCAAAAACTAGCTTGAATGTTTACAATTTTTAGAAGTAGATTTTGGATTTAACTTTTAAAAAACTCATTATTTACCCATTCATAATTTTCTAAAAAATAGTTTTCCTATCAAATAGGGAATCTAGATATTATCCATTTGTAAAGGAAATCTAAAACCCATTTTTTTTTACCATTTTTCTTATTTAAATACTTTTATTTTTCAAAAATCTAAAAACCATAAACTATAATCTAAAAATCAGTTAAAACCTCAAAACATTCATGGCCTAAAATCCAAAAAACTAAAAACTAAAAGCCAAAACCCATTTAGAAGTTAGAATCTCCTAAATATTCATGGCCATAATGTTTTACATTAAAAAACATTATGATTTTTGCTTTTTTTAATCTAGTCAAATAGAGCAGGTGTTTCAAAAAGAAACAATAAACACATTATTGCATTTTATAAAAATTACGACAATCTTGTGGGAAACACATAAAACAATATATATATATATGTATAAATTGGTTTTTGATTAAGGGTTATATAATCAAAAAAATATTGACTGATGAAGGCAAAAACTATTTGCAACAACAACCAAAAAAAAAAAAAAAAAAAAGCTCACGCAATTCATTTATTCATAGGCCCACCACGTAACTTGGCCTTACGCAGTTATAATTTCACTACAAACCGTCGCCACCCACTATTTTAACTGTTCAAAACCATTCGAAACTTGGAGAAAAATAAAATGGTCAAGAAAAGGATGAAGACGAAGACGAAAGCAAACACAATCCTGGAGAAAAAACTCGAAGAACTTGAGTGTTTGCTAGAAGAATCGGGTTCTGGCAATGGTGATCTTAATGCTTACCGGGAATTCAATCTCCGGTTTCTTTTCACGCAAACCCTTTTAACAGCGGAGATATCATCGGTTAAGGACGGTGAAGAAGAAGAGATGCTGAAACTTCGTTGCATGGCCAAGAGATTAACCGAACTTGGAGAGGCTTTCAAGGAAATGACCGGAATCAACGTTGGTGGTGTTGTTGTCAATGTTGATCACGAGACCGGTTAGGTTTGCCCGTTGGTTGAATTGTTACAAGAAGAATATCAAGATGCGTTGTTAGAGGAGAAGTTAGAGGATTCAGTGGCGAGGAGAAAAACAGAGAAGATCAAGAATAAGCGGTTTAGGGGTTTGGTTAGTTTTGGTATAGTCGGTTTTGTTGCTGGTATGGTAAGTTTCTATCGTTATCTTTGCGATCAAATTAACGAGGAAACAATTTTCATCACTCCTACTTAATTTTGGTAACAAATTTGTGTTGTTGACATTGTACATTTGTACTACTTGTTATAATTATGGGAATAGTGAATTACAAATTTACAATGATTATTATGGTAATGGTTTTGGCATTTTAATATGGTTAATGATTTTTCTTTTTTTCTTTTTAAGAGAGACTGCCGAAAAAACGTACGAGATTATTTGGTGTGGCTCACGTGGGAGGAACTAGGCCCCACGTGCCATCTTTTACCAGGTTGTAATCCCACCGAAAGATTCCCTTGTCGACGTAGTATTTCACACGTTTCAAGGTCGTTTTCGTCCTTTTATCACTAAATACGCGGTTATCTTCAATACTCATCGAACCGAACTGGTTAGAAAAACCAATTTACACGACGAATAAAGAATGTTTTAGATAAAATTAATTCACAACTAATGCATATATAGTAGCTTAGTAACTTTATTTTGAACTGGCATGAAAATGGCCAAACCGGATTATCCGATCCCAAAATGTCATATTTACCCTTGAGGCCCACCGTTTTTGACCATTCTTGCTCTTTCTTTTGTTTCATTCTCAACATCGTTAAAGTCAAGAATTTGTCTTCTTCTTCTTCTTTCTTAAATTTGATGTCAATTTTGATGAAAATATCTAATATCTAATTACAAGCTCATTTATTCGTGAGCCATCATCACTACCAAATCCAAAAGAGGTATATTATTTACACTGTCAAAGCTTATTTTAACTCGTGACCTGATTCGCTGAGTTCACGAGAGCCCCGAGTCAAACACTTAAGCAAAACCATGAGTATGTTCCGTAGAATCGATGCGTACACGTGTTCTCCTCTCATCGTCCGTGAAATTGTTG
Organism: Cardamine occulta; assembly: GCA_028015245.1. Taxonomy (NCBI): domain Eukaryota; kingdom Viridiplantae; phylum Streptophyta; class Magnoliopsida; order Brassicales; family Brassicaceae; genus Cardamine; species Cardamine occulta. Next base: position 2,368,974 of record CM051392.1, read on the forward strand.
AACCTTCAGCATTGTTATTAGGGTTTCCTTCCGACGATGACGAAGATCTCTGTTTCCCTTTCGATGTTTCTTCACCTAGTCCACTTGATCTATTCGAAACCGTGACGGATCTGGTGAAGATTGAGAAATCTCCTTCGTCTTGCAAGTACCAGCTGATTCGTCGGAGATTGGAGCCGGAATATCCTCTCAAGTATCTTTGTGATCGAGTTTTTGATTTGGAATCAAAGTTTGATCGATTGGTTAGTCCTAAGAGCCGTGATTGTGACCGGAAGTACAAATTGACCAAGGAGATTAAGGGATCTGGAGAGAAGAAGTACAGATGGGAAGCGGAGATTCAAGGATCGCCGGAGCGGAAGTACAAATGGGAAGCAGAGATCGGAGGTCCGGGAGAGAGGAAGTACACGTGGACGACTGAGATTAAAGGAGGGAAAAAGGATGAGGAACGTCAGTTAGTTGCTTTGAAGAAGGCTAAAGCGAAAGCTATTGCTTCTGCTGCTGATGAAGCAGAGAAGAAGAAACAGAAGCCGAAGAAGAAGAAGAGTTACAATTGGACGACGGAGGTGAAGAGTGAGAGAGAGAATGGAGAAGTTTCGCATACTTACATCATCAAGGCTTCTACTGGAGGCAAGAAGGAAAAACATGAGGAGAAGGAGGAGAAGGAGGAGAAGGAGGAGAAGGAGAAGAAGGAGAAGAAGAGCAAGAAGAAGGAGAAAGCACGTGTTGTAGTGATCCAGGAGGAGGAAGAAGAAGAAGATGAGACGGAAGAACATAGAGCCATCGTTCTCAGGAAGGTATTATCATCCATTAAAAATTGACTCTTTGTGTTTTTACTCTGCTTTAGTCGTTGTCATGAAGTTGGTTGATAACAGTTGTGTTCAAAAGTTGAAACCTTTATGTGCTTGAGTGATGGTAATAAGTTTATCCAAAGCTTGATGTACTTACTATGTGTTTCTCTGAATGGTTGTGTTGTCATAAAGGCGTTCTCCAGAAGAAATGGAGCAGTTAGGACCAAGAAGGGGAAGAACAAGGAAATGTCGTATGAATATGCTGCTGTGATGATCCAGAGGGCCTTCAGAGCTTATTTGATTCGCCGGTCAAAGGCATTGCGTGCTCTTCGTGATCTAGCTATTGCAAAGACTAAACTGAAGGAGCTAAGAGCTTCATTCCACAACTTCAGCTACCGTCGCCTGATTGCCCAAGATGCAGAGGAGCGCCAGAAGTTCTCAGAGAAGATCATTGTCCTACTCCTCACTGTTGATGCCATCGAGGTATATCTTAGTGTTCTTAAATTCAGAGTATTTATGGTTATTAATAAGTCGCAATCTGGTTAGTTACACTCTTGAAATGCTAATTCTGCTTTTGCAATTCATCAAATTGTTATATTTAGAATTAAATTGAGCTCAAAAATGTTTTAAGGTATTGAGTGTTTAAAGAACCATGGAACTTGTGTGTATGTGTTGTTATCAGGGAGTTGATGTAATGGTTAGAGGAGCAAAGAGATCAATGGTGGATGAGCTGGAAGCAATGTTGGATGTGGTAGACCCGCAACCGCAGGGGAAACAATTGTCGATGAGAAGAAGAACATTCGATATGCCAGACAGTTTGATCCGCAAAGAAATTGCAGAGGGAGTGACTCAGATCGTGCAGATGCTTGAAACTGAAGAAGAATGATGGAACTGTGAACTGTGTTTGTGATTCAGGGGGCTGTTTTTGTTGTGGTGGTGTCTGGGAAGAATTAATCAGCCTCTTTAGTTTGCTTTAGTGTTCTGAATGTTTCTAATTATGCTGAGAAAAATAATAATGAGAATGGCTTGAGGAAGAGATTGGTGTCTCTTATCAATCTCATCTCTTGTGTCTTCGTAGTGTGTTTCTGTTTATCAGTTTTATGTAATCCCTTTGTGTTCCCAAACTTGTAGACTCTGTTTTGTCAAATTGCTTATGTTTTGTTTCTGCTTGTGTCTACTGTTTACCAGCTAGCTACTCCATCATTAGAAATCACTATAAAATTTATATATATATGTCTCATAAAGTTACACCAAAATAAATAAAAAATTTCGTATAAAACTATAATCAGCAATCGTTAAGAGATATCAGATATGTATGATTTGTAATCAATAAGCATGAGCGTCCACGTTTTGAGGGTTGATATTACGTGTGTGTGTTTTGAGCCCAAGAGTAGAAGGAGCATGGAGAAGAAGAGGAAGATGCATTCATCGAAACCATAGTTGCTGGCTCTTCTGAGAGATGATGAAATGTTTCATTCGAAGAATTATCTGATGGATCTTTGTTAACTTCTTCCTCTTCTTGGCTCATGATTAGCTGAGAAGCAACAAACTTGTCAAGAGTTTGCCAATCCATCACTTGATCATTATGATCATCATTGAGTAGTAATCCTGATTGATGATGGTCACCAGTACTTGTGTTCATCATAATCATATGATCATTAGTAATAACACGATCATGATCTCCTTCATCATCTTGTTGCATTAACGCTGTTGGTGTTGCGTTAATAGTGCTTAATACGACACCATAAGGGTCTTGATCATTCTGATGTAATGATGATAGTGATGATGATGATGAGCCTTGAAACATTCTTGGACTCTCTAGTTCAGGAAGATGATAGTAATTACCATTAGCCACATCCATTTGCTGCGTAAACCAATTAGATTCTTGGCCTGATGATGATCCCATCATTGCTCTTGAATTGTTATAATTCATTGTCGGTAACTTCTTCTTGAATGCGCGACATACTACCCATCCTTCCTCGTGAGGTGGTCCATTTTCATCGGTCTCAAGACGGTATTCGTGCATTATCCAATCGGATTTTTGACCATTCGGAGCCCGACCTCTGTAAAACACAAGAGTCTTCCTCATCCCGACAAGCTCTTGCTTCGAGTAAATGGCCTTGTCGCGACCCGTTGCTTTCCAAAATCCCGAGCCCGTTGCTCTATTGGTTCGTGTCCCTGTTGGATACTTTTTGTCCTTGTGGCTAAAGAAATACCATTCCCTCTCTTCTCCTGCCCCTCTTCCACATAACTCTATATATTCAAAAAATAACATTATATTATATACTATGTATAAATTAATATGAGCTAATTAAATTAAATATAATAAAGATGAGGCAATACATGGCCAGTTTAGAAATTTCCGAATTTTTAGTATCACTAATGAAATCAAAATCGAATTTTGGAATGCATACAATACCTTGGATGTCCCATGGTTCGATTTTGTAGAGATCAACATCTTTGATAACATCAACTTGCATTCCCGGAAATGCAACTTTGTTCTTAAGATAATAGTCAACGAGTTCTTCATCGGTCGGATGGAATCGATAACCGGGAGGAATGTGTGAGAGACTCTCCATTTGATCTTCTTATTTTTTAATATTTTCTGCAATGTGGCAATTTGTAACACATGCTTTACCATCGGTACATAAAAAGATATGCATCATGGAATTGATGTGAATTCAAGTTTTCAAGAGCCTATGTAGAAAAGAAAAAAAATTAAAGAGTAATTATTATTAAAGAATATATTTGATCCATTTCATTAATTTATAGTTGTTGTTGACAAAAAAAAAAAAATCCATTTCATTATGAAAAATTTACGTTTGGTTACTCATAATTTCTCGTTTGAACCAAACTATATACACAAAAAACGATAAAGAAAAAAATATACTTATATGCATCATAATGCATGGATTCAAGATACTAATTAACTTGACATAGTCGTGGAATGAACTTATTATTATTTCCTACCTTTTAATTGTCCCATTCATCCACCATATTGAATGAAAAGGAGGGAAAATAAATTATGAACAACATATTAAATTTTTCCACACGTCAAATAAACATAGTTTCCGAGAACCACAATGTAATATAGAAAATATATTTGTATTCATAACTTGTATTAAGGTTTTTGGTGTGCAAGTGAGATATTTGTAATCATACATACGATTTTGTAACATATTGAAAATCATAAATCATACAGAGTTCTATATACTGAAAGAAACTTACTTGACTCTTCTTCTTATGTGTGCAAGATTTTTAAGAATATATTCGATGTTTTATCTTCTCTTGGTTGCTCGTAGGTTTAGACAAAGAGACAAAAGCGTTTTGTCTTGTTTATGTTGAGATCATGAAAGACTTCGAGTATTCCGATAATGGCGGATTCTCTAGGCTTATATATACACATATATATAGCACATGAATGTAAACAGAGACAAAAACTCTCGTGATGCAAAAGGAAATGTGCTTTTTAATTTTTGTGAATTGTTTTTGTATACTTTAATTAAGAGAAGATTCTATTTTGGATTTTGGGGTCTTTAATTATAACGAAGCTATCACTGTCTTTCTCTCTCTACCTGAAGTGTTGCATAAGTTTTCACTTCTATGTGTGTGTGTGATAGATAAGTAATGTGATCTTTTAGAACTATCTCTACCAACTATTGAATGCGACAGTTTTCAAATAAACTACTTCCCTTAAATTATATATCTAAACAAATTAACTAGTCATAGCTAAGCGTTTAAAGGGTCAATGTCATCGTGGCCGCAATTGTCACGTTTTATGGTTTGGGTGTTCATACCGCTACAAATATTTGCAAGATTGAAACTATTTAAAACCAAATTGTACATATATATTAAGATTACTATAAATAGAAATTTTTTATTTCTCGTCGTTACATATGAATTTATACACAATAGATAGAGATCGACCTAAACCTAGATAGAAAATAAATAGAAACCTAATACGGTATTGTACTAGAAGTCTCAAACATCACTACCCTTAGATTCAACTTAATAATCGCTATTTTTTTTAATTGACCGTTGATCGTCAAATAGCAATATAATATCCGATGGTCGTGTTATTTATTAGATTCGTTTGGTGAAATTGATACGCATGTTCTTTTCGAAACCTTTAAGAAAACAATATGTTTTGTTTTAGTGTGCCTTAACTAGTCATGATGGATATAAAATTATGTTTACATGAACATACATCTCGTTAAGCTTGTAAGACATTAGTTGATTTATATATAGACTAGTAGTTGCGTACAAAGTTCATAAATATTTACAAGTTGTTGTACAAAACGAAAAAAAATCGACTAATTAACTTTTACAAGTTGATAAGGTATATATTTTTGAACATCTGTACATTTTTAGAATTAATTAAAGAGTTAGAATCCACTGGATCTTAACTTACGTAAAGTTTGAATGTATTTTGTTTTAAAAAATGATTAGAATAATCTAACTAAAAAAAGTTGTTGATTGTGAGTTAGACGTATACTTATTCACATAAAACTTTCAGATGATTCAGTCATGAACAAGGTAATACATTTTTCTTATAAAGTAATATTGTTATGATTGCTTAAAAATCTAGTATCAAACCTACCAGTTTTACCAAGTAACTCTTGATCTAGTAGCTTCATTTGATGAGATTCTGCCACTGATAAAAATGTTATGAGTTCAAATCTACTTGAGAGGAATGACAAACACATTTTAATTGGTGAAGTTAACGGTTGGTTCCGGACTTAGAAAAAAGATTATGGGTTGAATGTCTATAACATTTTCCTGATTATTAAAAAAGAAAACTATCAGTTGGAAAGCCTTTTAACCAAAAAAAAACTACCAATTGGTTCTACACAAATTTGTATAAATACATTTGAATTCATATGTTATTATTAAAACTTTACTCTTTATTTTATTTTACCTATAAAGATAATTTAGATATATTTTTAGTTTCTTTCTAGTGTTTATTTCTAGTGTTTATTAAATATTAATGAGTAAGCAAACTATCGAGAAATAAATCACCAGTAGTTAATCTAAAGAGTGGTGCATCACATCATACATTTTTTGGCGAGTAACTTAAAATTCTGTTATATTTGTACTGCATTTTTTTATATCAAAAATGATATGATTATGAAGTGTTTTATTTTATTTTCACAACATAGACTATATATTCTTCTTTCTTGAAACGTCTAAGGGGAGTTTATTCAATTATGATTTAGGTAGAGTTTTAATGACTATACGTATTTGAGAATTTTGTTAACTCTTTACATACTCTAGAATCTTCTAAAATATTTTTTCAAAGTTTTTCCATATTCTCACAGATTTTAATATATACTATTATAGAGTTTTGTTAACTTGTAATTACTTTTGATATTATCTTACCTTTTATTAATATGAAATAATAACAAAATCTTTTCTCTGTTCCAGTTTATATAAAGAACGATATCATCATTCTCCTATTAAAATAAAAAATATTTCATCTTCAAGTGATTAGTTCTCAAATATTCTTCTTCAAGTTCTGGAGTCTGCATCACCGTGGTACGTATATTTATGTTTATTTTTTCTCGAGTATAAAGTCACGTTCTCAAGTATAGTGATGTTCTCAAACATAAAGTCATCTTGTTTTATTTGTTATGCATGATTTCTCAAACAAAAAAAAATCAAATTGTTTGGATCAAGGCTAATTGTAGCACCTAATAATTTTTTTTTCAGACTATTTGTTTTATTGTTTTGGTTTTCTGTTTTTTTTTGTTTTTTTAATCTTGCATCATCACTTTGCTTTATCAATAATACTTTTTTATTTTTAATAGAATTTTTTAACCTATTAGTCAATATATTATTTTGGAAGGTGTTTAACATGGAGCGCATTGTTGAAGAAGAAGATGAACTATACGACAGAGAAACAATTGAAAAAGAAGATGATGAGTCAGATTTGGACATTATGATTTTATTATTGGAAAATATAGCAACAGCGAGTGCTCCTATCGAACGTCCAATTCGTCGAGCCGTCTCAAAAGCTGGTTATAGTTATATCCAAAATGCTTTTTACAAATAATGCCCAACATTTCGCGGTTGTATCGTATGGGTCGGCGTATTTCATACACTGTGTGATATTATAAGAGTGAAGACATGGCTAAGAGATACGCGGTATATATGCGTCGAAGAAATTATGGCTACGTTTTTACTCACAGTTGGCCAAAATTCAAGATATTGTTACACAATGGACACATTTAAGCGATCGAGTTATTGTACAAGCATAAATTTTCATAAAGGACTTGAGGCATTAGCTTTCCTCGCGCCAAGTTGGATGGCGAAACCTGAAGATAGAGCACCTGCAAAGATAAGAGACAGTACAAGCTTTTACCCTTATTTCAAGGTAATTTATTTTAATACATTTTTTTATTTATTGAGATTGACTAGCATATATAACTTCTATTAATATATATATAGGATTGCATCGGAGCCATTGATGGAACACACATTTTTGCGATGGTACCAACATGTGATGCACCTAGTTACCGTAATCGTAAAGGGTCAATATCACAAAATGTTCTAGCTGCTTGCAACTTTGATCTAGAATTTATATATGTTCTTAGTGGATGGGAAGGTTCAGCACATGATTCAAAAGTACTTAATGATGCTTTAACAAGGAACACTGGCAGACTACAAGTTCCAGAAGGTATTTTTTATATGTATCCATAAGGTCTTCTATATATAATATAGAATAATTATAGGCTTGATTACTTTTATGTTGTTTATACGACTATTTTATCTTGTATTGGTTGCCTTGTAGGAAAATTTTATCTAGTTGATTGTGGATTTGCAAATCGCCGCAAGGTTTTAGCTCCATTCCGCAGTATTCGATATCATCTCCAAGATTTTAGAGGGCAAGGCCGCGATCCAAGAACCCAGAATGAGCTATTCAATCTATGTCATGCCTCTTTAAGGAATGTCATTGAAAGAATCTTTGGTATTTTCAAATCTCGTTTTCTAATTTTTAAATCTGCACCTCCATTTCCTTTTAAGACTCAAGCGGAACTAGTGCTTGTTTGTGCTGGATTACATAATTTTCTTCGTAAAAAATGTCGGTCAGATGAGTTTCCTCCTGAACCGAGCACTGAAGAGAACAATGAAATCGATGAAAAAAACAATTATGAAGAAAATGAAGATATAGGAACTCTCGAATCTCAACAAAGAGAATATGCTAACAATTGGAGAGACACAATAGCTGATCATATGTGGATGGATGCTACCGGAGCTTGAAGTCAGAGATGATTGAATTGGCTTTTGTTTTGGGCATTTGATGAAACAATTTTCGGTTTATTGTTGACTTATTTGTTCATTTATGTTGTTATGTTTTTTAGGAACTTTCACGATAAAGCTTGGATTGAATACTTTGTTGTTTTGAGTATTAATATGTTTTGAGCATTAATATGTTGGTGTAATATACTCTCTTTAAGGCTCGTTTGCAATGGAACCATCATATTCCCTTCCAAGAACTTTTACCTTCTATGGATGGTCGAAAGCATGAATGGTCTGCAGATCCGAAACGCAGCGGTGACAACAAAGAGGTCACTTCGGCAGAGAGACGTGGAAAGAGGTGTGATGGGTGAGCAATATCGCTGCAGATGATGAAAAGTTCCTGGACAATCACGGTTGGTGGAATGAGTTGATCGAGAGGATTATTCGAATCGATACTCCATGACTCAAGATTAAGTCGATGGCTCTTGTTGCTAATTTTATTCGTTTTGATGGCTTTATATGGCTTTGTTCGGTAATACTCTGTTGAATTGAATTATTTATAAAAATAGGTATAACTTTGAAAGTAATTGAAAATATCATGTCAACCTCTAGTATTTTTAAAGAGTTTCTATATGAACAAAAAACAATCAACTCAATTAACCAATAATACTAGATTTTAATCTAATGATAAAGTCACTTAAATTCATTTTATTTGAATAACACATGACTTTGATTGAGTTTTTTTTAATCTTGAACCAATAACTCATGACTTTAAATGATTGTAAACAAAATTTAAAACTACCAAAACCGATAACACAATACTTTAATAGAGTTTTGGAAATTCCAGATTGAATAACAGTAAACTCTCTAAAACTTTTAACTCTTTAAAAATCATAAAACTAATAAACTTCCCTAAGAGAATAGATTATTTTTTTCATTTAATAGATTGATGAAAGTTTTAAGAACAGAAAAAAAAAGAAAAAAAGAAGAAGAAGAAGTTAACTAGATAGAAAACAGTAAATTAACTAAAAATCAGAAATAAAATAACGTGGCGTAACATGAGTGGTTACGTAATAACACAGGGAACATCATCGCCACGAAAAAGCTCCTTATCGCCTTCGGTGCTGGGCCTACTGGGCCCACTTTTCTTCTTTTAGTCCCCACCAAAGCTCTCATTTCTTCTCGTTATACACCTTTAACTTGCATCCAAATTCTCGATTTGGTTCATACTTCATACTATTAAATTTGTTCATTTCCACATCATTTTATGTAGCATTTAACAGAAATTATAATAAACTCTCGTATTTGAAAACAACATCTACTTTCATATTTTTCCACACCTTTTACTGGAGGATTTAAGATGTGCTTAGAGTTTGAATATGCTACTTTACTAATTTTAGATAGATAATGATATATAAGAACAAATGTTATAAAAAAAAGGACAAATGCTTTTCTTTTTTTGTTAAGTAGAAGAACAAAAAATTTCACGAAGAAAATTAAAAACAACTACTTTCGGAAATTTGATTTTTTTAGATATCAGGTTAATAAAAACATATATACTATATTAATATTAACTTCTTTAGAAAATATAATATTTTGATCAAATTCTAAACAAATCACGTATGGTGTCTTTTATGGCCGGCCGATTGATATTCTAGATACTGTATTTATGTACTCATACTACATGGTCCACATTGGTCTTTTATTCAACAATAACTTGATCCGTAATCTCAATCAGAATAATTTGTGTTTTGTCATTTTTTTGTTCACTCGATTAACATTTTGTGCTCATACATCACATTCAGATTAATCTATACCACACTAGTTAAATTTTCATTCGATGCGGACGGATTCGTGGTTTCGTCTAACTATAATTTGTAAGTATCGTTTTTTAGTCATGTTATTTTTTGGTTCTATGTTTTTTTTTTTTGGTTTTATATGTTGATAAAGTTCTTCTTGAATAGAGCAAGGATGAGAGACATTAATTAGAGATCATATGGATCATTAGATTCTATAGTGAAATATTATGACCTAACGCTAGACCTTATATTTTTCTGTTTCCCTTTTTATTGTTGGCGGCATGTTTCTTTTTCCCTTATGTTTGTGACTGTCTCTGCGATATTGCTATTGATAAAAAAAGAAAAAAAAAAAGGGTGGTTCTTAAGCAGTACGCTTCTATCTCCAATTCTCCACTTGCAAACACTATGATTATGCCTGCAAATTCTATATCATTTTAGAATGGTCTATAATATAAAAATATTTGCACGCATCTATCTTCGTGAGTAATATATGTTACGTACTGTAGACAGATGTCTCATTTATATATGGTGGTATTTATACCCTCTACTTGTGTGTGTGAAAATGTCCCTTTAAATTTTAAAACCAAAATTTTCATCTCATTGGATGATGGGACCCACAAACCGACTGTTTTGAGTACATTGATACGTTTTACATTCAGGAAACTAAGAAAGTGACAGTTAATCCAAAGCATCGTAGTACACGTTTTCTTTGCCCAAACCGAACTTGAAGAGCAACCGGTTAAGCTGGTTCGTTCCTAACCGGTAAAGTTACGCTAATTCTATCTTCTTATTGAAGCCGCTGGGCTGGTCCCACTTGAAAGTATATGATTGGACTCGTGAGTCCGGCGTGGTCCTAGCCACTGTCAAGTCAGCCATTCCCAACGAACCACCGTTCTTTCCGGTCTAATGAGTGGGCCTTAAGGGGCCCGTTATCATTCTGTGGGCCCAAAGTAATGGGGTACATGTGAAGCTCGTGCGAGAGTTTGTTCACTGATTTATTTATCTTTTGACACCAACTCATTTTTTTTTTTTTGGTAAAAATGTTAAGAACACCAACTCAAATTTCATTGGACTATACCTTACACATGTATGCATTTTGAAGATAATTTATCTGTTGCGAGATATTTGAATGCAGCAATTAAGAACGAAAAGATTGGTTATGATTTTACTGAGGGAAGATTAAGTATATTGTTTGATGCATTAGTTTGAACGAGTATGCGAAGAGAAGAAACTACCAAAAAGAAAAAGTACGAGAAGAGTGGAATTAAAATTGATTTTCACTAAATTTGTAGTAAACTAGTTGAATTGAAACGTTGACAAATGCTTGGAAGTGTGATTAGTGGAAAACAATTATAATTACATCTTCGAAAGAAAAATCAAAAGAAGAAGAGAAAAGATGATGAGGTGTAAATTTATACAGTTTCATGAAAAATGATTGGTTGATTGTGGTGGAGTTGCAGAGATCATTCGTCCACCAAATGTATTCATGGTCATATAAGCCTATGAGGGTATGACGACCAAAAAAATACAAATCATAGGGAACATTGTAATCATTTATATGGAAAACATACGATTAGTATATAACAGGATTTTTTAAAAGAGTTTTAGGTTTGTCTTATTAAAGCAATTCATAGTATATTATATAATAGAAAAATTTAGATCTTCAAGTATGTTAGATTAGGTATGATTGACCCTTTATTCTAGTGTATTGATTATCCTTTTTTTGCAATGCAATGTTGGCATGATATTACTTATTGATTTTCTTCCATAAGCGTATTATTGACATACATGAAATAGCATAATGACAAAGGAAACAATTGCAGCAATTTTGTATCGGTGACATGTTTTTCTTTTATTTGCGAGCTTCAAACCAATCAAAGTTTATGTCTTTAAGTACAAGAGAGTAGAAACAAAATTAAAAGTATATAAAATCACCCGTGCACAAGAGTTGTAACTAATATAATTATTAAAAATAACCTCAAGTGTAAATAATTACTAAAAATAATAATCATGCCTTTTCTAGTGCTACATATATATGCACTTTGTGAATACGTTTCCTCCAAAAATTGTCAACGTTCCACCTAATGCTAAATTATTAGGGATAAATCCTTCATTTTCTTATTAGGTATTGTTTTAATCACCTCATATGGTTAATAATAACGAGAATCATAGCTATTAATCATATGACTACGAAATTAGAACAAATAAAGCTAAAAATGATAATGTGTTTCATTAAAAAAAAATGATAATGTGTACTTGTGTAATGTGAATTGTAAACGACAAATAAAAAAATAGAAAAAGTGTGAATTGTATGTATATTATAGCTGGGCCTTTTGAAAGGTTTTGGGTTGGGCTCCACTTAACTTTATCAACTATTTAATCATCGGGTCCATTTACGAAAGGTAAAATCCGGTTTATATTCTCATATGTCTGATTCGACCGAATATTCCGGTTCAGACATTTAAACCAAAGCATAAGACAAAAAGACGCGAATTGACAGAGACGACGACGAGGGTTTTAGGCCCTTGTGAGGATTTTGTTTCAAAACCCGCGCTTTGCCACTCATCGTTCTACTTCAATCGAACCCAAATTTATTCATCGGCGTTAACTTCTTCTCGCCTATTCTCTTCAAAGTCTTTACTCTCTGTATCAAAGTACGATGCTTTGTTTCGATTCTGCAACTGGAGAATTCGTGAAATCGAAAAAACCTGGAGAAGCTTTCAATTGAGAAACCCTGAGATTTGGGGTTTTAGATGATGTTAAAGGCCAAAGGTTTATGTTATCGTCTAGTGAAATCCAGAAAGGCTACAACTTGCGCTCTTCCGTCTGAACCATCTTCCTCCACTTCCGCCGCCTTCTCCGCCGTTTCAGGTGACCACCGGTCTCGATGTTTGTCGTTGATAGTCAAACTTGGTAGGGAAGGTCTCGTAGACTCTGCTCGGGAAGTTACTCGCCGTGTTATCGATGGTTGTTCTTCGATTTCAGAAGCAGCTTTAGTTGCTGATTTTGCAGTCAACAATGGAATAGAACTCGATTCATGTTGCTGCGGCGCATTGATAAGGAAGCTTACGGAGATGGGTCAGCCTGGATTAGCTGAAACTTTCTACAATCAACGTGTAATCGGAAATGGTATTGTTCCTGATTCGTCGGTTTTAGATTCAATGGTTTTTTGTTTGGTTAAGTTAAGAAGATTTGATGAAGCTAGAGCTCATTTAGATAGAATTATAGCTTCTGGTTATGTTCCTAGTAGAAACGCCTCTAGCTTAGTAGTTGATGAGCTTTGTAATCAAGATCGATTTCTTGAGGCGTTTCATTGCTTTGAACAAGTGAAAAAGAGAGGCAGTGGTTTATGGCTTTGGTGTTGTAAGAGATTGTTTAAGGGATTGTGCGGTCATTGCCACTTGGATGAAGCAATTGGGATGTTAGATACTCTGTGTGAGATGACGAGAATGCCTCTGCCAGTTAATCTATATAAGTCTCTCTTTTACGGTTTTTGTAGAAGAGGATGTGCTGCTGAAGCAGAGGCTCTGTTTGATCATATGGAAGCTGACGATTATTTTGTGGATAAGGTTATGTACACTTGTTTGATGAAAGAATATTGCAAGGACAATAATATGACAATGGCGATGCGGCTTTACTTGCGGATGGTCGAGAAAAGTTGTGAGCTTGATCCTTGTATTTTCAACACTTTGATTCATGGGTTCATTAAGTTGGGTATGCTCGATAAAGGGAGGGTAATGTTTAGTCAAATGATAAAAAAGGGTGTGCGCTCGAATGTTTTCACATATCACATAATGATCGGTAGCTATTGCAAGGAAGGGAATGTAGATTATGCTTTGAGGCTTTTCGAGAACAATAGGGAGTTCGAAGATATATCTCGCAACGTGCATTGTTATACAAATCTTATATCCGGGTTTTACAAGAACGGCAGATTCGAAAAAGCTGTTGACTTGTTGATGAGGATGTTAGACAATGGGATTGTCCCGGACCATATTACTTACTTTATTCTCTTGAAGATGCTCCCGAAATGCCATGAACTTAAGTATGCTATGGTTATCTTACAAGCAATTTTTGATAACGGATGTGGGATTGATCCACCGGTTATTGATGATCTTGGAAATATTGAGGTGAAGGTTGAGTCTTTGCTTGAGGAGATCGCTAGAAAAGATGCGAACCTAGCTGCTGTGGGACTTGCCGTTGTCACAACTGCTTTGTGTTCGCAAAGAAATTCTACCGCTGCTTTATCACGTATCGAAAAAATGATCAATCTGGGATGCACACCCTTACCCTTTTCATATAATTCAGTGATTAAATGTCTATTTCAGGAAGGTAACATCGAGGATTTGGGGTCTTTAGTCAATCTTATCCAAGAATTGGACTTTGTCCCGGATCTTGATACGTATCTGATAGTGGTGAATGAGTTATGCAAGAATAATGACAGAGACGCTGCATTTGCTGTTATAGATGTAATGGAGGAGCTTGGATTGAGACCTACTGTCGCTATTTACAGTTCGGTTATTGGTTCTCTTGGAAAACAGGGAAGAGTTGTTGAAGCAGAAGAGACGTTTGCCAAGATGCTTGAGTCTGGGATTCAACCTGATGAGATTGCTTACATGATTATGATCAATGCTTATGCGAGAAATGGAAGAATCGATGAAGCAAATGAGTTAGTTGAAGAAGTCGTCAAACTCTTTGTTCGGCCTAGCTCTTTTACCTACACGGTATTGATCAGCGGGTTTGTGAAAACGGGTATGATTGAGAAAGGATGTCAGTATCTCGATAAAATGCTCGAAGACGGTTTATCTCCAAACGTAGTGCTGTATACATCGCTCATCGGTCATTTCCTTAAGAAGGGAGATATAAAGTTTTCTTTTACATTGTTCGGTTTAATGGGAGAAACCAAGATTAAACATGATCACATCGCGTACATCACACTGCTTAGCGGGTTATGGAGGGCTATGGAACGAAAGAGGAAGAGACAGATTATTGTTGAGCCGGGGAAAGAAAAGCTTCTTGAACGTCTTCTTCACACAAAGCCTATATCATCAATCTCCTCTTCTTTAGGCAACTATGGATCAAAAAGCTTTGCAATGGAAGTGATTGGGAAAGTGAAAAAGACTATAATCCCCAATTTATACCTCCACAACGCGATTATAACCGGATATTGCGCTGCAGGAAGGCTCGACGAAGCTTATAACCATCTTGAATCAATGCAAAAGGAAGGAGTTGTTCCAAATCAGGTAACTTATACTATTCTGATGAAATCTCATATCGAAGCAGGCGATATCGAATATGCGATAGATTTGTTTGAGGAAACAGATTGTGAGCCAGACCAAGTTATGTATAGTACTCTCCTTAAGGGTCTTTGTGAAAGTGAAAGACCTCTTGATGCTTTAGCTCTGATGTTAGAAATGCAGAAGAAAGGGATTAATCCGAATAAAGACTCTTATGAGAAGCTGCTTCGATGTCTTTGTTACTTTAGATTGACCATGGAAGCGGTTAAGTTAGTTAAAGACATGGCTGCTCTTGATTTGTGGCCTCGTTCGATTAACCACACTTGGTTGATTTATATTTTGTGTGAAGAGAAGAAGTTGAGAGAGGCTCGTGCTTTGTTTGCTATTATGGTTCAATCTGGAAGATCTTTATTGAATTGTACTAAACCGGGTTTGTTGAAAATGCTTAACCAGAATCAACAACTTTAGTTTTGTTGTTTTTTCAGTTACACTATTGTAAATGGCATGTACAACAAGGAATTACATTTTTTTAATGTAAACCTTAAAAAAAAGAAACAGTTTTGATTGTGAAATATGTAAAGATAAGATAGATTCCATGTGTAAAAAATCTAACAACTGTAAGCAGTTGGTCTGCCACAATTCAACAAAAGTCGAAGAAAAAGACAGCTTTTTTCACGTGACGTGAGTTTTCCCTTAAAAACAAAACAAAACAAATTCTCACATCAATCATAAATATTTCCAAAAAAAAAAAGTCATTTAAATTCTATACAATACTAAACTAATATGCCTTTTTATTAAAATTAATTTTATGTTATTTCCATGAACTGTTTACTTTGTTATGTATCTCTATAGTCATTTAGATCAATAAAATGTAAACTTCAAAAAATATTGATGGAAGATATTTGAATAAATTGAATTAGTATCGATTCATATTTATTGGAAAGATTTTTTCTACAATTATTGGAAAGTATTAAAAGTGGGAAAATGATGCATGCATGTATAATTATTGTATAGAAAAAAAAACATATTAAATGTTTGTTCGAAAATCTTGAAAATTCAATATTCATGAAACTCTATTTGTTACATATTGATTCTGGAATCTTAAAAACGAACATATACATTACAGTATGATTGTACACACAAAATCATCCGGAAAATCAATTAACACAAACAAAAAAAACGATGATCTCAAAACTCTTTAGCCATGGATAGAAGCGAAGTGATTAATCAAAGCCAAAGCATTACTCGTTAAATGAGCAATAACCAAAATCCTCCGTCTCACCAAAACCTTAACCTTCCCGTTCATGTCGTCTCCTTGAAATCCGTCCGTACACGTGTTCTCATATGTCAAAGCCGCACTGACCCAAGTCTGTATATCACTCATGTAAACCCCATAGTTCGAGCCACTAAGCTGACACATCTCACCAATCGATTTCCTAAGCTCCTCCAACGTGTCACCTAAAACCTCGACACAGTCTCTCATGGCCGAGACTTCTCTTGGCTTGAGCCGACTATTCGAGAGACGCACCATCATTTCTGATGTGGTTTTAGCCGAGGCTAATGTGATGTTGAGAGCCGCGTGAGCCATGAGCTTGGGGCTGGTTTGGATGAGACTGGCTTGGGTTGAGAGTGAGGCGAAGCAGAGTCTTGGATATGTTGTGAAAGTGCATGATGATTTTACGAACTCTGTGTTTGTTGTTATTGTATGGACCGATTTGAGTGTGGTTATGATTATGATAAGAGATGTGAGAAAGTGACGACTATATCTAAAAGATTCACTCATTATTTTTTATTGATAGTATGAGCTTTAAGAGATTGTGATGATATGATATGTTTTGTAGTACGTATTGTTATGTAAATTGGGGTTTATATAGAGAGAAACAAGATGATAATTTAACATTAAAAATTAGTTTAATACGCAAGTGGGAATATGCATGAATGAAGATATTTATTAAAAAAAGGGGGGGGGGGAATAAGAAATATCTAACATGTGAAACCAATACTGATAAGACGACACTGGTTTTGGGGTTAGGATTTTTTTTATTTTTAAGCCAAACATAATCATTTATTAATTAAGCATTAACTACATTTGGATTTTGGAATTATCTATTTGATTGGTTAATAGATCATTCTCATGGCGGGCAATTCGTGGCCTCTTCTACATGCAGATATAGTCGACTAGTTGATATCTGACGGCTCTCGAATTTAATGATTATCTCATGTATACCACATGGATTTTATTCTTCTTCTTTTTTTTTTTTTGGTTAAAGGATAGGATTTTATCCTATTTACAATATTAATTTTAGGTATCGCCTATAAAAAATTATTAGGTTCGATTATTTTAAATGTATATAATTTCGTTTATATTTATTAGTTAACGTACGTCTTTTGATTATGTATTCAAAAGTGAGAGTAATGTATTTAATTATTTGAAACATTTCTTACAACTTTGGAATCGCAATTACGAAACACAAATGAATTAAATGCTTAAATGGGAGTACAATTTATGAGAAAATGTTGTATTTGAAAAGGTAAATACAAATATTTTTTTTAAAACAAATCTTAAATAAACTCACGATCAGTTAAAATAAAAATACACCAACT
Organism: Cardamine occulta; assembly: GCA_028015245.1. Classification (NCBI taxonomy): domain Eukaryota; kingdom Viridiplantae; phylum Streptophyta; class Magnoliopsida; order Brassicales; family Brassicaceae; genus Cardamine; species Cardamine occulta. The sequence continues at coordinate 2,386,635 of CM051392.1, forward strand.
ATTTATCGATTTCCATAAAAATACACAAATTTTATGGATATCTAAAAAAAATATATGAATTATTTTTTCTTCTATTTTTTTTTGTCATCTGAATATTATTGATAATAAAGAGTTAAATTACAAACAAACATGTTTTTTGCTTATGGATTGGACAGACATGTGTAGTAGAGAACTAACACCATCACACCCACAAAGATAACAGAACAAAGAGATAAAAAAACTGGCAAATGACACTAGACAGATAACGATAATTTTTCTCATTCAAAGAGAGTGCAACGAAGAAGGAATCATCGAAGCAACAGAAGAAGCCATTCGAGAGTCTGATGCCACTCTCTAATGAATAAAAGACAATCTTCAAAAGATAACGAAGCCAAAAGATTACTGCTTCGACAAACAAGCTGGCGGACAAATAACAGTCCCCATAGACAAAAGAAATCAGGACTCAGAACCAAAGCAAGGCAGATAGGATAAACCCGAGCAATTACCGAGACAAGTGGCCTACACAGCTTCTAAAATACACAAACTTTTAAAATACACAAACTTTAGTTTTAAAATGAATCCATTTAACATAAAATCTTATTAGTTTAATTGTTTTAATAAAAATAATATTTAAATTATAATTTATATTATAAAACTCAAAAATAGTTCCTAAAATTCTTTTCAAATCTTAAGAAAATTTATAAAATTATAGAAATTAAAATACTAAATTATCAAATGCAAAAAAAAATCAAAATTTTTCGAAAATTTATTTAAATATTTAAATAAGTCTAAAATTTAACATTTATATTATAGATACAAAATATTTTCATATAGTATACTTTTTACTGAAATTTAAATTCATTAAATATTCAAGTACTATAAAAATTTGTACTTGCATATATAAGGTAAAAACATATATCAAAATTTCAAAATCATATATTTATATATATTATATTATTTACATCATAAATTATCCAAATCACAAATAAATATAACGTATATTATTATATTTACACACAATTTCACGATGTTATTTTCAAAAAATAATGGTAATTTTATTATTGAAATTTTATGAATTTTAAGATTTATAATTTAACTTTTATTTTTTAAGTATTAGAAGTTTAATCTGTTTTGGATTTTTTTTATGAATTCAAAATTTTACAAGTTTATTGAGTTTTTTTGGGTTTTATAAAATATTTTTTTTATCATAATATTTTTATTTTAATTAAAAACTAAATATATTTTAATTTTTGTCAAACCCTATATGTTAAATGAATACAATTTAAAAGTTTGTGTATTATAATGAAAGAAAAAATTAATTTATGTTTTTTTTTGGATATCCACAAAGTTGATGTATTTTTATGAAAATCGATAAATAGTTAATGTATTTTTGTAGAAATTTCTCATTAAATTTAAAATTAAAAGATGCAATCAGTGAAAGATGTGGAACAGTAAAAGAAGTCGATCGTTGAAAAAAAAAAAAAAAAAAAGATGTCGATCGTGAAAACCCAATGGTGGACGTAATGTAAAAGCCAAAACATTTAATAAAGGCTCCTATCGTCCTTGTAATCAACTCAGCTCCATGTGCTTGGGTCATTTTCAAGTTTTCCAATTTGGCACAAATCACAACAGCGCTCCCAAATATCCGGATTTATCCTAACTTTGAAACTATAAAAAATACTCGTATATATAAGCAGTAGCAAGATGTGAAGTGTCAAAGTTGTATTGTGAAGAGAAAATAACTCTCATTTTGTTTTAGATTTGTTCAATAGTAGAAGTTGATAAAAAATTTCATTCCCGTAAAGAGGTCAAACTAGGATTATATTTTCTTCATAGATACAATGTCAGTTTTTAGTCAAATTGTTTTAGAAATGTCTCTCCTCCCACTTATATGTTTTAGTAATTGCCAAACCAGTTGGAGTAGTATTGGAAAAGAAAATCCATTAATCCGGAGGCTAGATTTTAGAATGGACTTAGACCATCTTCAATGTATTTTTCTATTTTTTTTACTCTAATATAGAGTAATTCTAAAATAGAGTAGGGTTTTTTTCAAATGTATTATTCTATATTTTACTCTAAAAATAAATATTCTTAAGTATATTCTATTTTTTGTTATTAATATTTTTTATTTCTAGAATTTATAATTTGATCCCACATATTATTATTTTGTAAACTTTCAGCAATTTATCAGAATCTTAAGTCACTACTCTTTCTTGTCTTAATTTTATTTTATGTTACTTGTTTTTAATTTTGGTACTTGTTTTCTTTTGCTAATTTTATAAAAGTATATATGCTACGAATATTCTATTTATGTGATAATAATATTTTATTAATAAATCTAATCAACAATATTCAATATTGAAAGTTTCGTTATAGGAAAAAAACCTACATTCTCATCCAATAAAAAAATTAAAGTCATCGAGTTATCAGCACATGCACAATTTTCTAGTTTATGGTCTAGATTTGTTAAAATATAATTTGTGTTATACGTAACTTTGTTTTTATTTAATTAAATGAATAAGATTAGGAGATAAATAAAAATATTCAGAATATAAAGGATTCAAGTATAAATAAAAAAGTTTAACTTTTAAAAAAGAAAAAAATAGTATTACTCTAAATATAGAGTAATCCTATCCATTATTCTATTTTAAAGTGTGATATAGAGTAAAATTGAAGAAAATTTTACTTTATGATATAGTTTAGAATGAAAAATATAGTAAAATTGAAGATGCCTTAGAACATCTTCATTAGTGAGGTTCTAAAAATAGGTATCTAAAATTTTTAGAACTTCACCTTTAAATTCCCAACATTTTTGTGTGTTAATTTTTAAAACTTATATCTAAAAGTTTTAACTTTAGATTCTTTTTTTTTTTTTAATACTTTCCAATATTTATCAATTATATATCATTATAATATCTATATGGAGAGCTAGCTCTAATAGCACAGAAGATAAGGCTACCATGCGTGTAAACAATACACGTATATGTGTATGTATGTGTTTATACGGTATGATCATGAACGATTGGTAGAGATCGAAGCGATACTAAAAGATCGTGTAGACATGGACCAAACTCAAAGCAGTTATGAGATATGTACACACTGCTTTAGAAAAGTCGTATTAGCTGACATCCCACGTGGTTTAAACTTTAAACGAAGAATATGTGAAATATATATATATATATATCTTATTTTATCTACCATATAACATTTTGATATCGATATTATATATATTTTAACTTTCTTTTTCATTACCAATACCGGTTTTCACACCCGATACCGGTTTTTTCCAAGTGATACAACATTTCCATACCCCGTATATTTTTGAGCTCTATATTTCGTCAAATGATCTGATTAATTCCGAGAAAGGAACACATTTATTGGCAAAAAAAATCTAGCAGACTCAACACCAAACAGCCAAATGTAATAAATTTAAAACCAAAGTAAGAGATTTTATGTTTTCGATTATAGAGCCCATGACCACCATCTTACCACGCACATATTTCAACTAATAATGTTGTGGTCAACCTGTTCAAATAGTTATGTAGAAAATCGTTATTGATCTCAACTAATGACACTCCATCTTTTATTTTGTCCTGATTTAAATTAAACTCTATCTTAACTTTCTGTTATTTTCTTTGAGGGAAACGTTGATGTAAAAACATAAAAACGTGTGCCCAACTTGCCACAAGGAAACTAAATGGGTGTGAAATGGACTTGTCAAACATATGTGCCAACTTGTCCAAATTTTATAATAATTAGCCTTTAGTACTAGTCTCCATTTGTTTTGGGTAAATTCATCCAAAAAACCTTTTTATCTCAAAATAGACATGAACACTATTATAAATCACATAAGAAACAACAAAAAACTAACAAAATCGAATATATATCACATCAAACTCGTAGCGAGACATTACATTATATATATATATTTTTTTTGTAGGACAAAAACATTTCTTAAACTATAGTTTTAAATTAGTACGTTTTAGCAAAGGCATTAATCAAGGACAAGGCGTTGCTGGTTTCGTGGCCCACGTTAGCGATTCTAGCCCGAACCGAGTTCTTGATCCGTCCATCCATAAACCGACCCGAGAACCCGTCGGAGCAAGTGTTCTCGTCGGTCAAAGCCGCACTAGTCCAAGTCTGAGCGTTACTCATGTGGAACGAAAACTGCTCTGGACCTTTGGCACTTCCACAAAGCTTCAGTTCTTGGACAGACTTGGTCAAACGGTCAACGGTATCGTTGATCTCTTCGACGCAATCCTTGATGGCTTCGACCTCGCGCTTCTTCAGGCCCTTGAAACGTGTCAGACGCGAGACGAAGAGCTTTGTGGATTGAGCTCGGCTCAGTGTCACGGCTAGAGCGGTCTCGGCTAAGCGTTTAGGGCTTGTTTGGATGTCATTTGCGTAGACGGAGAGTGACTGTACACACACGGCTGGGTATGTTGTGGTTTTGCAAGATGATTCGATGAAGTTTAAGGCTTTTTTGGAAGCTCCGGGTTGTGAGGCTGCGGTGGCCGCCGTGAGCTCCGGCGATAAGAGGTATGAGATTGAGAGGATTAGAAAGAGAATTTGTTTGGCCATTGGTGATTTTTGTCTGTGTAAGAGAAAGCAAGTGGGAACAATTTGTTTTTTGTGTTGGAGAGATAATGGAGTGTGTGAAGAGGAAAGAGTTGGAGTTGAATATTTATAGTCAGGTTCAATTTTGCGTTTAGGGTAACATGCGGTGGAATTTTTTACTTTATTTATGCTAAACACGCGGTTGAAATTGAAAATAAATAAATTGTGAAAAAACTTTTACATGTAGGTATATGATACATGTATCTTCAATTTGGTTAAATTAATTGATTTGAATCAATTAAACAAAAAACGGTTGATGTAATTGAAAACTTACAAAGTTCTTGTTAATGATTTTTATATGGTCACTATATGTGGAAAATTGCATAATAACAGAACATGACTCGCATAATTTATTAATTGGTAAAATTTGATGAAATGTGGAACTATTAATGTATGAATCTACCGTAACGTGTGTCGGTGTGTGACCTATTAGAGCGTAGAAAAAGTTGTAATTAACGCAGGGCTCGATTATTAGGAGGAACGTAACTTACCCGAATATATATATATATATATTTTTTTTAACCCGAATAATTTTGACATTCTCGTTTTTCCCATACAGACATTCAATGTCGGTCCACATCATAACGTGAAATATCAATGCATATTATAAAACATAATCGGATACGATTAGAGATAAACATTTGTCGTTTTATTCGAACCAAGAAGGCAACATAAAGAGCCAAAAAGGAATTGCGCCAATCAAGCCGTAATATAATATAAGGAAATAATGGGTATTAGATTTGGACATTAACATTGTCACATCAAACATCCGATGCGGTCATTAATAACTCTTCCAATTATCACATTAACGTTTTAAATGATGTTAGGTAATAAAATTAGGCTACTAATTTAAATGGAAATAAAAATTTTAACTTATAAAGTGACAAATACTAAATATTTAAATTTTGATAGTATTACACTACCACTTTAAATTTTTAATCTATTTTTGCTAACAACTTAAACAGATCGAACAAATTTTTACGGTTCATTATAAAAATATATTGAGCTTTATGTGTGTTGATGGTAGCTCTAAGATTTCAGATATGATTATGTTAAAATTTAAAGCATCATGAATCATAAATATTTTTCAAGTAGATGAATTATTTATTATTTAACTACAGAGATTAATATAGTGAGTAAGTAATAAATAAAAGTGATAATGTAGGATAAATAATGGATACGATTATTAACAAATATAATAATAATAGATACCAAGTTTATAAATTGAAATTGTAGATAAATTGAAACGGGAACTTACTAGCTTATAGGTTACCGACATAACTGGACTGTTTGTTGTTTACCACTGCGGTACGGATCATTCATAGTAGTTGGCTTTAATAATATATGATTTTTTGGACTAAAATATCTTGTCCTTTTGAAAATTTAGCGTCACTAAAATATCTTATTAAATAGTTGAAAACAATTATTGGTTCGGTGGGTCCTTCACTGTCGTATCGAATAAAAGTTTTGGTCTAAATGGAAGTTGAGAAAATAATTGAGGACACGACGATGAGAATGAAAATCAGAAATCCCACGAAATAAGGCATAATAAAATACAAATAACTCAACTATAGTTATCGGCATGTGATATGTGAACGTAAATCACTGGGTCAAAAGCACCTTATCCGCGTAATGCCATATATTTAGGAAGTTGTTTTTTTTTTTTTTTTCCAACACAGAATTAAGTGTTTATGTCTATGTATTTAACTGTGGAATCAAAGAATCAACTCTTCTTTTAGATTTATCAAAAGAAAAAAAATAGTTTTTTTTGAAATTTTGTTAAATAGCTTCAAGTGTAAATACTTTTCGTACAGATTTTCTGTTGAAGAGTGTGGACTCGATGATCGATCGGCTTTAGAAAAGGAGTGGGAAAAACATTTCAATGCAAATATCTGATATTGGTTTTAACACATCTGATATACAATAATTGATATAAACCAGTTATTGGTTTTAACATAAATTACTAGGCTATATATATGAACCGGTTATTCCAAAAGTGGAAACTGGAACTGTTGGGATATTAGTTGTGATGTTATATGTTGGAAAAGAAGGCCCACAATTAATGTTACGGCCCAAGTTCACTCAGTGAAGCCTATCCCTTGTTTCCTAGTCTGAGACGAAGAGATTCGTGGATCGGGCTTGCTTCAGACTCACGGCTATAGCAGACTCCACGAGGCGTCGAGGGCTTGTTTGGATCGTATTGGCGTAGACCGAGAGAGAAAGTAAACAAACTCATCCTACCAAAATAATACTTTTTTTTTTTGTATGTATATGTATAATACTATCTAAGTTTTTTTTTTGGGATATACTTGTAAATTTATAATGCATACTCATAAGAGATACGAGATAAAATCCTTAAACAAGTCCTCTCGAATGGGGTGCAGAGACGTGTAAAAGATAAATGGAAAATGTTTAATTTAAGAAATCATTTCTCAATTTACCATTTAAAATAACATTATTTCTGTTTTTTAAATTAAACTTTAAAGAGTAGTCTCATGTTCTTTTTCTCTGTTTCAAGACTTTGTTTATGAAGTCTCATTTTCTTGTCATGATCAAAACGTAAGTAGCATGATCTTCTTTTTTATTTATTTTATTTTAAAACATGTGGAAAAAACATTAAATATTCTAAGTAGCCAAATTAAAATAATATTTGAAATTAAAGAAACAAGAAGATAATAATACATTGTGTTATTCACGTATATACCTATATATGTGTATGTATATTCATTTATTTTCGTTTAAGCCATTGATAAGGGTAAATGAAAATATTGTAAAGTCGTACAGATAAAATGTAAACAACATGAACGGTAACGGTGATATGTGGTAGATAAACAATTATATGAAATTTATAGATATTAGGTCAAAGTAGTTTAATCACTTGGTAACAAAGTGTTTAAAATAACCTTTTTACAAAAAAAACAAAACAAAGTGTTTAAAATGAAAAAAAGGTTTACATCGAGTAAAATATACATACATTAACTTAATTAACACAATCCAACAAAAACATCAAAAAATTTCCAAAAAAATTTCGGAATTTATTATTTGAAGGAATAATATAATTATTATTAATCTTAAGCACCCCAAAAAAGGGCCAAGAAACTCCATACGTGTGTATATATTAGTTAGTTGAGATAAACTTGGTTACTACTTTTTTGTTGATTTATTTTTTTCCATTTTCCAGTTAGCTAATTTACTTTCATGATTTTCAAATATAATAAAGTTTAATTTGATAAAAAAAAGAAGTAAAAATATATATGTATAATTATGGGTGGTCGTAAACCATGTTGTGATGAGGTCGGATTGAGAAAGGGACCATGGACAGCGGAGGAAGATGGGAAACTAGTTGATTTCTTAAGGACACATGACAGCTGCGGTAGTGGAGCTGGAGGATGGTGCTGGAGGGACGTTCCTAAACTGGCGGGTCTAAGGCGGTGCGGAAAAAGTTGCCGTCTCCGGTGGACTAATTATCTCCGACCAGATCTCAAGAGAGGTCAATTTAGTGAAGGAGAAATCCAACTAGTCATTGATCTTCATGCTCGCCTTGGCAATAGGTTTTTTTTTTCTCTTCCTTTTAATTATTATTTTTCATCACAGACAAAAAAAAAATCCATTTTATTGATGATTTCATAATTGTTATTATAGATGATGGATTAAATTAACAATCATGGATGTATTAAATTTTGGTTATAGATGGTCGAAGATTGCACTAGAATTACCGGGAAGAACAGACAACGATATAAAAAATTATTGGAACACTCATATAAAGAGGAAGCTTATAAGAATGGGTATTGATCCGAACACACATCGTCTGTTTGACCAACGAAAAGTCAACGAGGAGGAGAAAATATTGGTCAACGGTCCAAAACCTCCCTGTGAAGAGGTGCCTGTGGTTCTGCAGAATGACACGTCAGCAGTGTTATCAGAAAATGTAAATCAGTTGGCTGACGTGGACGGTGCCGAACAGCCGTGGAGCTTTTTAATGGAAAATGAGGGAGGAGGAGGAGGAGGTGGTGGTGACGCCGGAGAGCTTACGAGGCTATTGTCCGGAGACATTACGTCATCTTGTTCTTCTTCGTCATCGTTGTGGTTGAAGTATGGAGATTTCGGATACGAAGATTTAGAACTTGGATGTTTCGATGATTAGAGATTCAAGTATGTTTAATTAGGCTGTAGGTTTAATTACTGTAAGGTTCTATAGCCATAGATTTATGAGTAGTTGAGCCAATATAACGAACTAAAAATAATATAATTCCAAATTTTCTAATCAATAATAAAACGTTCTTAACACTTTTAATGTCCCTGATAGTTCATAGTCTCCACAGATTTACATTTGGAACTTGCAGATATGTACATAATACACATATTATAATGGTAAATCGTGTAGCCCCAAGACAAGATACAAATTCAGGAAATTCATATTTATTTCTTAAAATCTTGTAATTCAAGAAATTTCTGTAATTAGTAATTACATAAAATATCATACTCATATCTCTGTAGCTCTTTAGCTTCCTAGCTATGCTATGCTATGCTTCCAAGTTATTATTACTTTCTTATTTTCTTTTCAGAACAACGGCTTGAACCAATCAGGTTTTGAGGTTAGATGATGAATCATACATATTATTCATCATGTTTCGTGTCGAGGGGCTGATGTGTTCGAAGCTTCTGTTGATTCCTTGGCGTTCTTTAGGACAAGATCGTAGTTAATCGAAGCTAGTTGTGAGAGGTTCTGATAACACAAAACAAAACCATTGTAAAAAGGATTAAGCATCTCAAACGAATACATATTTCACAGCAAAAAGAATCTGGGGATTAACTAACTAACCTTGAAAGAAAAATTGCTGAAGGAATACTTCACAGCAAGATTTGGTCCATTTCCAAATTCTGCTAAGCTACCACACTCATCACCCTGTTTTACAACATAAACACTTATTAATTCTGTGAGTTTTCATATGATCACACTATATTTGGAAAAGAAAAGTAGTTAAGAAAAGTCATACATCTTCGTCCTGCGTATTGAAAGAGCCGCTGCTGCATGTGTCTGTAAGGTCATCAAAATCGCTGCCTCCATGAACATTTTCGTCTTCCGGGTTCCATATATATCTGCTCATGAAATAACTAGTATCTTGTGGTTCAGCTGATGGTACAAACATAGCCTGTAACAACACATAAAATTGAAGTTATTAAGAGATCATTTTTCTAATGGAACTTAATTTGTGTTCAGAGTATGGAAAGAACCTTTTGCCGGGCAAGCGTGTCCCAGTTAATATCTTTGAAAAAATGATGTTGTTTCACCTGTGAGGAGATTTTCAGAGACAAAGATTTTGAAAAAGTTAGCTAATAGGGATGAACTAATAGAGCTTTACCTCTCCAGCCCCTGTTGCCCCAAGTCTTTGTACAGGATTTTCAGTTAACAGCCTGAAACAAGGATATAATGAAATTATTATGTTACCACAATCAATAAGTTCCTGTTTCTTTTTGATAGATTAAAGGCGTGTAGATCTGTATATATTATCCCAGCAAAGCGTGGATATGGCCAAGGTACAGAAGATGTCCGAAAGAGATGAACTTACTTGTTGATCAGATCATATGCTTCATAAGATATTTCCTCTGGGACATTAGGCCATGGTATATCTCTGTTGATTATATTTTCAAAAATTTGCTGCAAATCCATGAATGAAAGAAATGTTAAGGCATTCAAATGATGTCTTAGTTCTGATATCTGATGAGTTCAGCTTGAAAATATACCTGTGGGGTTTCTGCATTGAAAGGAGGAATACCAACGAGAAGCTCAAAGAGAATAACACCCACAGACCACCAATCAGCGGTTTTACCTGTAATGAGTAGTGATAATAAGTCCATGAACAGATACATGATGACATGGAAAAAAAAGAGGCAAAATCAGCTTATGAAATACTAACCATGACCCATTCCAAGAAGAATCTCAGGTGCAAGATAATCAGGAGTTCCAACAACTGCATGTTTTTTACGACTATCTTTGCCTTGTGAATGATGAGCTTTTGTTCCATCTTCTGCGGAAAATCCACTATTTCCCAATGATGAATCACCTGATAAGTCATCTGTGCTGTTGATAAGACCAACCTTGGAAAGCCCGAAATCTGTCAACTGTAATTACAAGGGATCAGATTTTGTGAGAAGTGTGATCTCTTTATATTTGATAAATATTGACCTTGATGTGACCATCCTGATTGATCAACAAATTGTCTGGCTTTAAGTCTCTATGAATGATACTTACAGAATGCAAATACTCCAGAGCAAGCACCTGAAAAGACATTTGACTGAATTCAATTTCTATTCCGTAGACTGTAAGTCTTAATCCGGACCAAAAAAATTGAGCAAATATTGAGGTGTTGTGTTATAAACGGCCTTACAACTTCTGCAATATAAATGCGGGCCATATCTTCGTCCAAGCAACCAAGATTTCTCAACAAGGAAAAGAGATCTCCGCCATTCAAGTACTCCATGACCAGATAAAGATTCTCCCGGCATGTGAAAGAATAGAAAAACCGAACCTGAACAGCTACAAGAAGCATTAGAGAAGCACCACAGTTTTTCAAATATGTATTCATGAGGAAAATTATGCATTACATACCACGAATGGGTTACGAATTGATATAAGGATGTTGCGCTCAGCTAGAATACTCTCAACAGCATTCTTACGGATCATATCAGCCTTCTTTAAAACCTGTACGATGGTTTAGACAACACTGGGTTTTGCTAAGAACAAAATTCTAGAGCCAAACTGGAAGCTTATTATGTCAATAACACCAACCTTTATGGCGAACAAATCACCAGTAGCTCTCTTTTTTGCAAGAAATACTCTTCCAAATGCACCGCGGCTGATTGGTTTTATAATTTCAAAATCTTCTATTGATGTTCGATCTTTAGCTCGTGGATTAAGTGGGCTTGCCCGTAAGCTTCGGACTGTATCCTCATCTGCTGAGCTTTCTTCATCCGCCATGGCATTGGATGAGTCTACTTTTTCGTCATCTATTTGTCCACAAAGTTCAATGTACTTCTCCCTGGATATGAGAAACAATAAATCAGCCTGAATGAATTTGTAGCTAAATCAGTAGTGACGAGCAAAACGCAAAATAACTGAAAATGCTTACTGCAGTAGCTTCTCTATGCGTCTTCCAAACGTTTCTACCACGAGGGCATCTGCCTTCCTATCCTGAATGACGTACTTTAGCTCATCCAACTGCTCAATCATGAAGTCCAATGAACTGTATCCACATACATTCACATTTGCCACAGAGCGAGAAATCTCTAGCAACTTGTTTATCTGTCACCTCAAAGCAGAAAATAAGGGTAAACGAGAAGTTGAATATGCAGTTGAAATAAAAAAAGAAGTAAATGACAGTTTCAGCATGAATTAAAATATGGTGAGTCCTTAAATATAGTAAGGTCAGTATTGGCCGATGGTTTCTTCATTGGCCTGTCTTGTTGATCTGGAATTTCACGCGCTTTCAAATTTCTAGACATGAAAGTCTACTTCCGCAAGATTAAATCAATGGCTCTGAAGGGAATAGTAGAAAGACGAATAGAATGTAAACATTTACCTGTTGATAATTCTCAAGTTCTGTTATTGTTTTTCGACCACTTAGAAGTAAATCTACTTGGTTTGTCCTTGGTGTTGCTGGTGATGGTGGTGTCAAACTTCCTGCTGACGAGCCCTTAGTTCCATTGGTCATAGACACTTCATTCAAGATATTTAATTCATCCAAAGAAATTGTATTCTCTGAACGAGGAACGCAATCAAGCATATCAACTGAACATCTCCGAGAGATTTCATCTAAATCTTCATGTCTACTGGATGTTGATAGTCTTGCATTATCAGCAATTTCTCTTGGGGTTCCGCTGCTCATGGGCGTCCATGACTCCAGAATTTTCTCAAGACTTTCAGCTACTCTTTCAAGTCTTAAGTTTACATTTATTCCCTTCAAATCACATCTATCAGCTATGGTGTATATTCGAGAGTGCTCTTCTACATGTACAACTGGTATTTCAACTTCACAGATACGGCAAATCATGGAGTTATCGTACGTCACACATTGATGATCCGCCCAGAAACCCCACAAAGCACTTCTGCCTGCTGATGTAGGCTGGCCTGAGGGGCTATGCAAGTTTTCAGTGTTTTCATCACCATAAACTTTTGGTTGGATTTTGCTCTCCCCTTTACCCTTGGGAGTTGTAGTAGCACTACGGTTTTTCTCTGCAGCAGATGGAAGCTTCTTCCAGGATGACATCCTGAAATTGCTCGAACTTGAATCGGTACTCTTAGCAGTATTTACTTCCATCCCATCAGCTCCACTGCTCGAGTTCTGATCGAGATTATCTTGTTTACCAGCTAGATTTTGCTTTTCATTTATCTTTTGGATTTCCTTCTCTCGAAGAAGGTCCTGTTGTCGCGAGATTTCTACCATCTGTTCGGGATAAACACCGAGATCACTTAGTTGGTGCATTCCCAGAATGTGTTCTTCAACATAACCGCTCTCTTTACGAAATTGCACAAGCCTATTGCAACGAGTAAGGATAAAAAGAAGACGATTATGAGCCTGTTTGAGGCCTCCCATTGGTAGCTCCTGACGTCTATCATCTAGTTTCTGAACAATACCTTCACATTTTAGCCAAAACTCACTAGCTGGCATGGTTGCACATTGTCGAGCCTCAACTAACAGATCCTCTAGACCCACTCTTAATTCTTTGTTAGATTCTGGTGTGCTCTCTAGAGTTGTCACTAAGTAGCCAGCAAAAATTCCTAAATCAGCATCAACATCTTCCTTTTGTTTATCAAACTTGGTTCTGATCGCCGTCATAATCTCCTAAAAAACATTCCACAAATGAGCAGATAGACCTCCAAACTCAACTCAACTCATCAGAAGCCAAAAATACTAACCTCCATGTGACCAACTGCGCGAGATCTCCACACAGGGAAAGGTCGCACACCTTTAGAATTGAGTTCATGAGAGAAGCTCTTGATATCATGAGCTTTCTTCTTCCTTCCACTTGTGACACGCAATATCGCCTGAAAACGTGGAGATTGTGTTTCCTTGGCAAGACCTACATGAGAACTCTGCATTGATAAGAAGAAAAACATCAAATGAGCTTAGCAATTATCAATGTGAATTTGAAAACCATACAGAGAAGATAGTCACCTCTAACCCTGGAGCATTTGTAGGCACCCGTTGAGATTTTGATTGGCTCCACTGAACTTTTTTCCCTAAGAGACGAAACAGCAAACAACATCAAGAACATTCGGACGATGATCGTCTCTCTAATTTAAGCAAATGTAGCAGAAAGCTGAGAAACTGTGGAATTTCGAATTCATAAATCCTAGATTCGAACCAAACGAGAAATACCTTGATCGGGTTGATGTGGAGGAATGGGCCATCTCGCACGAGCATCAGCACGAGCATCAACAACCCCAACCCTGGGTTTCTCCTTCGCGACGTCTTTATCATCCTGACCCGGCGAAATCAACGGCGTGGATGACGAGAACCTTAAAGGAGAAGGCGCCGGAGACGATTTCGTCCTGATATGATTCAAACCTAAGGAAGAAGGAGCAAGAATTTCCGGCGAATCGTGACCTTCCGCAGCTAATTCCGGCGTCGCCTCGTCCGTCTTCGCTGGCTCATCTTCATCTCGTCCTCCTTCCTTCTCCGGATGGCGGAAAGGAATCGCAGGGATCTTCTTCAGGTGTTTCGCGTTGCTGGAGGTCGGCGTAGATACGGTGGTCGATTGCGGATCCCGATCGTTCCCAGGCGACGGTTCCGTCGTAGACATCGGCGACATTTGTTATTAATAGAAATATCTGAATTACCTTACAAAAAAATCTAGAGAATTAATTGAAATTTTCATATTTACACTCTTATCATTTTCTGTTTGTTTCTGATTTTATCAAAACCATAACGTTACACAGAAGCGGTTGCGCGAGAGAGAGAGAAGGACATATACAAGGAAATAGACTGAGGTTTTCGCGGGAAGTGGGGGACTCAGTTTTTAATTTTTACTACTTGATGCAAAATCGTGAGATAATAATCATATCTTTTTTTCTTCAAAATAAATATTAATTTGATTGTTGTCAAATAAAAATTATATTTTAATCTGATTATAATATTATGCGTCTAAATTTGATGGTAACTTGTTATCTTTAATTTAATTTGACTATAATATTATACTTCTATTTGATGGTAACCTAATATCTCTAAGCTATAAAAGATTAAAAAAAATAAACAGCTAAAAGAGATAGAATCAAAACTAATTTAGTACTTCATTCTAATCTAATGGAAATGTTATCTTTAAAAATGCAAATGAAGTTATGTAAGTTATCATTTATCAAGTCAATAAACTTTATTTGCTTAGTTATTTTTAGAAATGGAGAGTGGTATTTTTATTTGTCCCTTTATTTATATAGTGATAAAGTTACAATCTCCGGCATAGTGATAAAATAACTAACCAATGATGATATTTAATAATTTGTATAGTTCTTAAAAAATATTCATGTGGAGAGTGTCCATATCGAACTACGTGCTTCCAACAAATGCATGTCTTCCCCATTTCTAGAAACAAAAAGAACTCAATCTTTTTAGTTAAATTTAAAATTAGCATTTCATGATGTTTTCTTCTGGGTTGACAATAAAAACACGGTCTTAAGATATTTTTGGTTTAAACTTCTAGAAGAATATATAATTGTTTTTAGTTACAAGTTATAACACGTTTATTACTTTATAAATTTCAAAAGAATTAAACAATCAAAACTATATATAGTTTTGCAAGTAATTGGGCCAAATAGAAATACAGAAGCTCATATAATATTGTGATTTTCATGAGAATTCTCTATTTATTGGGCCGAACAAGCCCACAAATAGTTTAGGTTTTTTCCTCGACTTGTCGTCTGTTATATCTTTAGGTTAAGAAAAGGCTTTGATTCTTAAAGCATACACCGCCGCCATCAAAGAGGAGTTTCGTTCGTCTCT
The DNA here is from genome assembly GCA_028015245.1 of Cardamine occulta. Lineage (NCBI taxonomy): Eukaryota > Viridiplantae > Streptophyta > Magnoliopsida > Brassicales > Brassicaceae > Cardamine > Cardamine occulta. The sequence continues at coordinate 2,402,228 of CM051392.1, forward strand.
CAGGTATCTTCACTTACCCAAGTTTTGATTTTTTACCTGAAATTTTGGTGTTATGTGATTGATCGGTTGGTGTGTTTTTGATTTTACAGAAGAAGAAAAAAAGAGGTTTGGAAAATATGGCGGCTTATCAAGCAATGAAGCCAGGAAAGGCTGGTATGGAAGAGTCACTTGAGCAAATCCATAAGATCAGGATTACTCTTTCATCCAAGAACGTCAAGAACCTCGAGAAAGGTCTTACTTCTTTCTCCTTTGATTTTTGATTATCTAATCGTTTTGAGCAGCTCTCTGAGCTCAAGAGAATTGTGAAGGTTTAGTGTTTCTCTAGTTTTTAGTGTGCCTTAGAGAATTTTGTATCTGAACCATTTGCAAATAGGTTGCTACTTTGTTTCAGTGATGATTATTGAAATGGGGAATTCTTTTTGATGTCTTCTTCTTGGTTCAATTGTGTAGTGTGCACTGATTTGGTTCGTGGAGCAAAGGACAAGAGGCTCAGAGTTAAGGGACCAGTGAGAATGCCCACCAAGGTTCTTAACATCACTACCCGAAAAGCTCCTTGTGGTGAAGGTATAATTATCTCAACTTTATGTTGCTTGAATTATAAGCCTTGAGAAACATTTGAGCATGAGTTATAAATTTGTTGTTTGGAATCAGTCCTTATTTCTTCAATTTCTGGAACGAAAGGACACTTTCTGTGCACTTTCATTACTGTGACTCTACCTGAGACTGAGTCTTATAACCCATGTGCGATTGCTCGAATGCTTCATGTGGCTGAAACTCTTAACCATGGTTTTGTAACAGGAACCAATACATGGGACAGATTCGAACTTAGGGTTCACAAGCGTGTGATTGATCTCTTCAGTTCTCCTGATGTGGTCAAGCAAATCACTTCCATCACCATTGAACCTGGTGTTGAGGTCGAGGTCACCATCGCCGACTCTTAGATCTCAACCTCACCTCTCTTATTGTTTTTTGTTTTTAATTCTTCGTATTCTCCTCAAGAAAAAATATCTTATTTCCTCTGTTTGATCCTATAATTCTGTCTCTTTGGTTGACCTGGACAAACCAATGTTTTGTTGTAGTGCAACCTTAGTTTTTGTGTTTCTTTAGTTGAAAAGATTTTGTCTTATCGATCGAGTCTTTATTTACATCTATCAAGATGAGACCATAATTCTGTGCTCTACTGAGTTTAAGACCCTCTTTGATGGGAAAAGACTTTGATTAGACAGTCAACTCTCAATCAGAGAAAAGAAAATGTTATCGTAGAATCAGTTTATTAAAAGCACTTGATAATTTTGAAAAACTTAAAAACGTGATCGTTTAACATAAGACCTAACTCTGGTTTATCGTACATTCGTGAGCAAACTAGCGATCCTTGGTCTCACTTTCATGAACCAGCTCTTCAGCATCCTCTTAGATTAAAACAATTCATATCTTTCCTGTCTTGCAGCAAAAATCAATCCACCGTCAAGCTTCGTTCGTTTCTCAGGTTTCTTAGCTCACCCAAGTTTTTTATTTCCCATGTTCACTTTAAATTCGGGGAAAAGTGATCGATCGGTTTTATTGCATAAGAAGCTGAAAATATGGCTTATCAACCAATGAAGACTCTTGTACAACTTTTGCTTGTCAAAACACTCTATAAAAGATTTTTTTAAAAATTAAACAGCAAAAGCCAAAAAGTGAAATAATCAAAACTAATTAAGTACTCGTTTTTCTTCATTATAATCTAAATGGAAATGTTTTCTTTAAAAATGCAAATGCAATGATGTAAGTTACAATTTATTCTATTTTCTTTATTAAGTTGATAAAATAAATTCAAAACAATTAGTATTAAAATTAATTTTCATCAAGGTTATGACTCATAACTTATTAGTGTTAATATATTTTATTTGCTTAGTTATTTTTAGATATGGAGAGTGGTATTTTCATTTGTCCCTATTCATATAGTGATAAAGTTACAATTTCGGGCATAGTGATAAAATAACTAACGAATGATGATATTTAATAATTTGTATATAGTTCTTAAAAGAATATTCATGTTGAGAGTGCCCATATCGAACTACGTGCTTCCAACAAATGCATGTCTTCCCCATTTCTAGAAGCAAAAAATATATTTTTGGTTTTAAACTTCTAGAAGAATATAATATTTTTTTAGTTACAACACGTTAATTACTAAATAAATTTCAAAAGAATTAAACAACCAAACTGTACATTAGTTTTTATTTTAAGTTTATTAAGGATGAATTGTAGTTTGAAAGTAATTGGGCCAAATAAAAATACAGAAGCTCATATAACAATGCATTGTGATTTTCATGAGAATTCTCTATTTTTTGGGCCGAAAAAGCCCATAATATTTTAGGTTTTTTCTTCGACTACTCTGTTATATCTTAGGTTAAGAGAAAGCTTATACCGCCGCCGTCAAAGAAGAGCTTGGTTCGTCTCTGAGGTATTTTTCATTTTTACCTGAAATTTTGGAAACTTGTGTGTATGTGATTGATTGGTTGGTGTGTTTGTGATTCTACAGAAGAAGAAAGAAAGAGATTGAAAAATATGGCGGCTTATCAACCAATGAAGCCAGGAAAAGCTGGTATGGAAGAGTCACTTGAGCAAATTCATAAGATCAGAATCACTCTTTCCTCTAAGAACGTCAAGAACCTCGAGAAAGGTTTGAGATCATTTCCTTTGATTTTGGATTATTTAATAGTTTTGATTGAGCATTCAAAACTCTAGAGAATTTTTAGGATTTAGTGTTTGACTATCTGAGAGATGTACCAATTTGAACCATTTGCAAATAGGTTGTTACTTAATTTCAGTGATGATTAAATCATTTGGGTCAAATAGTGTATTTGATCTGTTGCTCCAAATAATATGTAGTGTGCACTGATTTGGTTCGTGGAGCAAAGGACAAGAGACTAAGAGTCAAAGGACCAGTGAGAATGCCCACCAAGGTTCTCAACATCACCACCCGAAAAGCTCCTTGTGGTGAAGGTATTATCATCTCAACTTCACTTGAGTGTTGCTAGTGTTTGAGATCCATTCCTTAAATTTTTAACTATTGGTTTTGTAACAGGAACCAATACATGGGACAGATTCGAACTTAGGGTTCACAAGCGTGTGATCGATCTCTTCAGCTCTCCTGATGTTGTCAAGCAAATCACTTCCATCACCATTGAGCCTGGTGTTGAGGTTGAGGTCACCATTGCCGACTCTTAGATCTTCAACCCTACTTGTGTTTTTGTGATTTTCTTCAAGAAACAATTTTCTTTCCTCGGTTCTAAACTACACTTGTATCGCTCCGTTTGAGTTGGATAAAATGTTTTGCTGTAGTGAAACTGAAGTTGTCCTTTCTTTACTGGAATAGATTTTTAAGATTGATCTCATAATTTCGTCTTCTACTCAATTTAAGATTATTACTGATGTATAAGTTACTTGATTCAGTAGGCAACTTTCAATCGTCATTAGACATCACTAAGGTTTGAAAGGTACATAATAACAATTCTTTTTTAGCACTCATAAAATTTTCAGAACATAGAAGAAACTCGATCGCCTAACATAAGTCATCATAACTCGGTTTTAGCGTACATTTGTGAACAAATTAGTGATCCTTGCTCTCATGAACCATCTCTTCAGCATCCTCAAACCTCTGATCGTTGATTTGGAGCTGCAGTTTCAATACAAGAGTCGATGAAACAGCTGATAGAACAAATAAGCAACAAAAATTTGAGGTAACAATAAGCAGATGTTTTATTTTACCTCAAGCATAGGCTGAGCAAGAGCTTCATCTCCATTGGAATGACCAATAACACTCGTCGGACTCTGAGATATTGGCCATTCCGCATCTTCTTCCACTGTAAAAAACAGAAAAAACTTTACATTTCTTCATACCATTTCATGATAAACAAATAAACAGTCTTGAATTAGGCCTTGTATAAAAGCATTACCTCCTCCAAGAACATCCATCTGATCAGCACTAAAAACCCAATTATGTCCGCTTTCTCCTTCTTCTTCTTCTTCTGATAAACACAATGAAACAAAAATGTAAATGGCTAGGAAACCAAAATTGCATTAAAATGATAGTAGTAAAGCTAGACATTTACGTTTATCTTCAACTGGTTCTGGATTCAACTCGGCACCCTCGCAGAATACATCAAACAGAGTATCCACTTTCATAAGACAAGACAAAAGAATCCAACACTGTTATATAATGAAACCGATTGAAATAGTTGTAAGATTGCTCCATAAATAAAAACTCACATTGGCTAGAGTCTGATGGAACAAGCCTCATCTCTCTGATCTTTGATAAGTCCAAAAGCTCAGTGGATTCTGTATCAGACTCATCATACTCATCTTCTACAACTTCAATCTTCAAAAATACAACCATAAACTTAGAAATTGGAAACACAGAGAGCAGAAAGAAAATACTCTAATCACACATCGTGTAAGCCATTTTCTCAAATTCCAACAAGAATCACTTGCAACAACATATCACAAGCACTGCAAAATCATCAAAGTAATCACAATACCTGAGTATATATACAAGGAGATGAATAAGCCTCAGGATCTCTAGAAACAGCGTGAAGCGATATTGATAAGAAATCAACTGCATAACCTTTAGCCATATCTACATCGCTCAGCCAAATTAGTTTCCTGAAACGAAGAGTACACCACAAATCATATCTATGTAAGCTATGGCATTTATCTCAATCGAAAAGGAGTTAATTTTTTTACCTGGAAGTGATGTAGAGAGTTCCGGGAGACTCAACGGGACGGTTTCCGAGAACGACGGCGACGGAAGGCTGAACGTGCATAAGTTCCTCTCCGTTAGATTCATCCAGTACCGGTTTACCGGAGCCATCTCCGGTTCTAAGCGTGAACTCTCTAAGACCAGCCACCATCTTTTCCGATCACAAGGAAACTGAAATTTCTGGTAGGGTTTTTCTTCTCAGAGATTCATTTGTTCTGTTTACTGATGAAGAACATTACTGGGCTTTTGATCAAATGGGATTCATTAAAAAAGCCCATTAGGCTATGGTGGTCCATTTCACTAAGGATTTTTTTTTTGGCCAACAAGGGCAACCAAAAATGATTTTTCTTTAAAGTTACTTAATGTAATCTTGTAATTTTTTTTACCACTGAAGGTCGTTTTGATATTTGGTTGATTAATGTTGTTTCGATTAAATTTTGCGATATATTCATGAGTGAAAAATGTAATTTTCTTAGAGAATGATGGGGATTGGAGAAGATGGATAAGGAAGAAATGGGGTGATCATGTGGATAGGGGAAGGTTATGGGTCATGGAAGATTGTGACAACGCATTCATTAATGAATAGATCATCGTCAACAACGACTCTTCTCTTCAAATTTCTTCATATTTTTTTTTATTCTTAACGAGGTGTCGGTTGAGGAAAAAATAATACGTTCTAACGAGATGTCTATTTCGGAGAAGAAGGGTTTAGTGCCTCCTAGCTTCACTGATATCCACGTTTAAAATGTAGATTGACAAGAATTTGGATCATATATCTATAGTTTCTGAAGATTTTTTTAACTTAATTAGGACATAGACTTGAGAGATGGAACAACAAAAATAAAATCCTACGCCTTCAGAGTTTGGATGATGAATGATGTATATATAGATATATATACAATATATGCATGTCATATATCAGAATCAAAATCAAGACATTACAACTTTTTTATATATATATCGAACGAAACAAAGATAAAAATAAATAAGATAATTTTTCCCAGCTAACGAAATGCCTTGAGTATTTAAAATATCTGTTTGGCGTGCTTGTCGGTTTATTTTATTAATAGTGAATTATACTCTAAAACTGTCTACACTATTTTGAGAATAGTCTTAGACAGCTAAATACAATACGCTTGCATCTTTGTAAATACATCTTACTCTAATCAATTAATATATTCATTTCATTGTACTGTAATCAATTAGTTTCTTCAGATGGCATCTTCTCATGCATGTGCATTTTAAAATATTTTATTAGCTAAACATCCAAAATCTGAAGAATACAGTGCGTGTACATATGCTCAAGAAAAGACAAAAGTTAAATTCCAAAATCAAAATGAAATTTAAAACAAAACACATCTTTTCCTATTTACACTTACAAATTAATTAAAAAAGTCATTTAGATATAAAACAAGACTTTCTTCACTTTTCTCACCCACACAACACTATAGTACCAATCAAAACTCTTTTAATACTTATACAAAATAACTAATCTTCTTACTAATTTCACTCGTCTGAACCATGACAGAGGTGATATTCATTGCTCTAATTTTTTTTATATATAATATATATAAGATTTGAATTAAGCTTCAATATTAATGGCTTCTCCTCGTGGAACCCTAACCCTAAATACATGTTCCTCTCCAGTGCACTTATCAACCTTCACAACCCAACGACTCTTCCTCACATGGCCATGATGATGATGATTGTTCTTGTTCATCATCATCTTCTGATTATCATTTACTCTCGTCACAAGCAACCCTTCTCCTATAGGCAAAAACTGCGTTTTCCTCCCATCGCTAAACCTCCAAGACCCTCTAGAAAACGCGTTATAACCCACCACAACCGCCACACCGCTTCCACCGCCGTTTCTTGCGTTTTCTTCATGGTGGTTAAGGATCTTGCTAACGATCTCTTGGTGGTTCTCGAGGTTACAATCGACGAGGACGAAATCGGCTTCTCCGAAATGACCATTGATCAGAGAGTCATCATTAGATTCTCCGACTACGAATTGTATCTGATGAATCTCTGACGGTTCCAACATTTTCTTGGATATGATTAGTTCTTCGATTCCACGTAAAACGCAAACAACTTGACCGCGCGTTTGGTTAGCCGCTGCGATCAGGGCAACAAGTATATCGGCGTTTGCTGCTCCGGCGCAAGCCACGGCTATCTTTCTAGCACTGTTGCCGGCGGCTAGAGCTGAAATGAATTCGGCCACGTTTGGTTCCTTTGTTCTTTGATCCTGAAAATGCATACAGAAATATGTCAAAATGTGACATTAATTCAAGAAAATTAACTAGATGGACATTAATTAATCTTTAAGCATTGACTCATACCACAGTTTGAATAAAAAAAACCAGTTAAATTTGATTCAGATCATGTAATGAATTCGAATATATAAATAGAAATAAACTCTTACCGTTTTCAATGTACTAAGATAGGCTTTAGTAGCATTCTCGGCAGACCAAAAAACCATACTTTTTTATAAATAATTTAAGATTCTTAGAAAGGAAATCTGATTTCTCTAAATCTCTTGCTTAGAAAGTTTTGAAGTTGTTGATGATGGTTTTGGTTTTAGGAGTGGAGGGTCTTTATTTATATATTGGGAGATTTGTGAAAGGGACAAGATTCAAACAGGCTGGTCCAGTATCATAATTATTTTCTTATTGATATAAAGAGACGGATAAATGAATAAATTTGGTCAAGTTGTAATAGTATTCTACATACGCGTATATAATATGGTATATCTTTTACATGTATATTTAAAAAGTGGATTGTCTCATTGTCGAGAGACCCTTAGCTACTGTCACTGTTAATGTTCCTTTTCCCGTTTTCCTTATGATCTTTAAATTGAACTAGACTATGTTCAAGGGTTCTTTATAGTGGCCTTTAAAAACTAATCGCCACTTTGAAATGTACATCCCAATTTTCTTAATCATAACTAGGAAATATTTATATTGACAAGATATGCGCGAAAGAAAACGGCAACAACATGTAATTGTACTAATGATTTCGGAAATTTCGTTGTTATGTGCATATGCATTAGTTTATGGCAATGAGTATTCTAAGTAAATTAGACACATTAAATGTTTAATATGGTCATCGCTTAAAATGTTAGTCGTTAATCTGAATGTAGAAAGTTAAAAACATGTATACATGCATTATATTCTTATACTCAAAAACATTTAAAATTGATATGTATAGATAGTTTCAACGCCAATTAACCAAATATGATTAATTTAACTAATTAGAAAGATAAAGAGAGTTTTTAAATTATAAAGAAAAATGAGCTGTAATGTCTAGTGCAGCAGGGGCAATGGAGATTAAATATATAATAATTCTCTTTGAAAAAAAAGAGTGCAACAAAGAAGTGTATTGAGATTGATAACATGGGTCCATGTTTGTTCTGACAACAAGCCTACAGGTTTTCTTACACGATTAGATTCTCGATTTCACAAAATTAGCTAGAACGTACGGTTTAGATTAGTGGATATATATTACGTTGTTAATTGTACAATCTAGTGACCGTCCTCTCTCGTACGGGTTTCCATGAAGCTTCATATACACTTAATCTAATTATTGATTAATCATTGTGCTAACCAAGACAGAAGTTAATGTCAAGCTTATTATGAATCATATATTATATAACTATTAACATTTTTTTGGATTTAGATAAATGACTTTCGGTGAAATGCCTGACTAATCCACTAATCTTGTCATAGGAAACACGCACACATATATATATATATATATTAATGTATATAATTAACATGAAAAATTGTTTTACATTAAAATCGAAAATTGAAAGTGGTGATTGCTACTAGTGAGATGCAGTTACAACAAAATATCGTGAAGGACGCGTTGAATCCAAAGGCACAAAGAGCCACAGTGTCCCATGCTGATAGATATGATTCAGAAAAAAGTGTTTGAATAGTTTTTGGTTTTATTGAGACACGTTCTTGCAGTTGATGAAGATATATCATGCATGAAGCATGATTATCTTTCTTCCACTTGAACTAGTTTCATGCATCTGTCATTATTATTGCTTTATATACCCTATCAAGATAAGGCTATATTGATCAAGGTTAAATTTGCCAGACCGAAACTGGTCCAAAGGTCCGAAAAGTTTTTGACCTGGTTACAATTTTAATTTAGCGTAAAATATCGTGGTCCAAGTGCAACTCGAAACAGTTTCTATTGGTTGATTTGAAGATTTTATATCATGAACAATATATAAAGAAAGCAAAATAAAGAATATCCAATATCAACAAAAATAAAAAATAAATCAAAGTTTACCAAAAACATAAGAAATTTAGCAAAATCCTGAATTTGCTAAATTTAACGCTGTTTTTGTTTGTTTGTTTGTTTGAATCAGATAGGATCCAAAATTGATGTCTATATGTGTACGCTAGCTAGTCGACTTCTTTGTACAATTGGTAGCGATCATTCATATAAAATGTCTAAAATCTGTAAAGCCAATCATCTTACCAGCGTAATGCAATATATACTATAACACATCCAATTTCATATATTTTTATGGTCCGACGTTCAAAATACTTTTAAAATATTTAGATAGTAAAATATCTAGGAATCTAAATTTAACTAGCAATAAATCATTAAATACGTGTACATAAAGTTGGAGTTCGATGCATGCACTACAAAAATATTATAAGACATGAATACTCAGTAGTCTTAATCGTCACGACATGTTTCAGAAAAGTTTTAAAAGATTTGTTTTAATCGACCAATATCAAATCACCGGAAGTATATATATAAAACTAGATCTAGAATATTGTCAATGGGATAAAGAAATGTATATTTTATTGAATGATAAAAAAATAAAGATCAAAATTTTAAAAATAAATCGAACGTGGGGGATAATAGTGAGGATCAGGAGACAACAATAAAGAACAGTGAGTGGCTACAGATTCTGCTTCAACCATTCTAGGAGACATCATCTTTTATCACTGTGTTTTTTAATATCATGGGTTGGCTCTTTGTCGTTTTAGTTTATTTGTTTTTTGGGTAAAACTAAATGAAATGAATATGGACGTCAAAGTTAAAATAAACCAAAAAAAAACAAAGGTTAAACATAATTTGAGTATAGTTATCTAAAAATACCACAGCTTTTAACAGTTATTCTTCTTTTTTAAAATCATTTTTAGTTAGACACTTAAAAAAAATACCACAGCTTTTAAAAATTCTAAAAACCTAAAAAGGAAAGAAAAGAGGAAAGGCTTTTTCAACAATTAAGAACCTTCTCTAAATAATACTCCGTTTCTTTTTCGATTAAGGAACCTTCTTAAACAATTATTTTTTGGTATTAATAAGAATTTCTAATATAGTATTTTTAGAACGAAAAACATTAAATATTTTTATTAGAACATCATAGGTTGGGCCACTGATAAAGTTAGATCTCTAAACCAAAAAACAAAAGCTACCCATTTGACTATTCAACTTAACATCAGACAAAAGCATAGTAGTATCAAACAAGAAGACATAACGTTTCCATCTTGATATTACCACTGATGGTATCTGGTTCTTGTAAAAATCAAGGGAGGATCTTGCGGCGACGACGTGGGGTTTCGCGCTTAACATACATCTTCTCCACTTCGTTGAGAGGTCGACTTGATCCATCTGGAAGACTCACAAACTTCCAGCCACCTCCAGATCCACGTTTGCCCTTAGCACCGAGTTTCTCAACCGTGATTTTCCATCCGTCTGATGAACGTCTCCTACTGTACTTGTGGCAATACACTTCTCCTCTCCACTGGTTTACAGAATTATCACCAAGGTAAAATGATCAAAGAACGTTTTAACACCTCAACAAGAACACACGCATGAAAGCTGATGTTATACATAGATCAAATGGTGTGGATCTATCAAACCAATAACCTTGTAAACAAGCCACAAGCAAGTAGCAATGCAATCATTACTTTGGTTCTTACTACGGGAGTTTGGCAAGAAATTTTAGCTTTGCCTTTCAATGTTGATTCCGTAAACTACCAAATTTAGAGCAGAGGGTTCCAAACTTGCATGTATATTTCGAACCGGATGAAGTTTGTAACTTTGTATTATCTACAAATAAGCTTTTCTTTCTAAGTTGCAAGCAGGTCAGGTCACCAGATAATTAACATATGGAGGGGAATATGTCTCAATAGACCAAATGTAGTATTGGTTTACTAAGTCAATGCATACTCAAGGGGGTAAAAGAAGGGACTTACTTTCATTTTGTTGAACTCAAACCTTCGGACAAATTCTTCATAAAGCATGTCATCCTCTTTCTTTGAGATCTCATAATGGACTTCATCCATATCTTTGATTGTACCATCCCATCCTTCTGGCATGACCTTGAAGTCGGGTTTGTAATTAAGTGAGGCCACATGAAATTCCCGATCATGCGAAATGAAGAACCTGCATGAGGTACAAATATTAGATGAGGGTCTGAGGAAGACGAAGCCACATAATCAGCAACCTATCCAAGTTTGTGTCATAATCTTTTACTAACAATGCTACTGGAAAAACTAACTACCTTGACAATCTAAGAAATGGAAAAACACGGCAAAACAAAAAAGAGAAGACTAAATAAAAGCGAGCAAACACAGACACTTACTCAGGGTACTCATCAAGCAAACGCTCAACGGAATCATCCAAGGGACGACCAAGCTTTCTCTCCTCTTCTTCTTCATCTTCTTTAAGAAAAAGAATAGCATGAACACGCTGCCTCATAATCCTGTAATCCTTGGCAAGCCTCTCAACAGTATACACCTCAGGATTCTCTTTGTGCAATCCATACATCTCAGTCTTTTCAGAGTCCTTAAGGTAAGACCCTCTAGCTCCAGGCTCTTTGACTTGCTTCAACAACACACTAATCTCCATCATTCTCTGTTCAATCCCATCAACAAAAACCCTACTCTGCCTATTATCTTGCTCAATCTCTTTGATCATATCCTCATACTCATTCATGTCATTAACCAAAGCTACTTCCTTTGGACCCAATTTACTCATCACATAACCCGAATCAGAAGCAAGATTATCAGAAGACGGATTCGTGTTCTTCTGACGACCAACAGAGACACCATCGAAATGTTCCTTAGTTAAACCAGTAGACCACATAGATTTATTGTCCCAATCAAGATCATCAGATCCTGTATTACCAAATGATCCTCCTGTTGCAATACCCCAACCATTATCGTCACCTCCAACTCCATCAGATCCTGATTTTTCAGAAAATGCTCGATTCACTGAAGATTGAATGATTTTGGATGAAGTAGGAGCTTTTTCAATCAGAAACCCAGATGCTCTCGTGCTAGGGTTAAGCGAAACCGAAGTTAAACGAGAAATGATCCTACTAAGGTTATACATTTCTAGTGATTCTCCAGTTACAGATCAATTGAACGTTGAATTGCACGAACCCTGAAACAAAATCGCCAGAGAAGATCTGGTAACTAAACCAATAAACAACTAAACACAGACACACAAAAAGTTCGGATTTTTATAACCTGAAGAAAGAAGATAGAGCGAGATTTTGTAATGAGAAGTCGAACGAAACTCCGATTAATCGGAATCAATGGCGTGAAAGGAGTCGCGATGAAGACCAACGGAGGCCAATAGCGACTGCGCTATAGGAAAGGGAAGGGTTTTAGAATTAACGAGAGTTTGTATTTATGATTTAGCCCCCTTTATTTCCTTGTTTGTTACAAATGTCATCTAATTGTTTTTTTTGTTTCGTTAATACTCCACTTCTTCTGTATATTGAACTGTTTTATTTGTTACAGTTTAAACCCTGAATTCCATTGAAACTTTAGTCTTTGTGTATGTGGTGAAACATTGATTATATTAGACTTTTGCAATTGCATAAGATTTTGAAAAATGGCTTATTTTAACAAGACGAACAAAGAATCAATTCACAGGTACGACGACTTTGAGATTAGTATTATTAATTTATACCCTATAACTCAAGTTTTTTTATAATGTAATGAATCTAATGATGATGATTTTGTACAAATATGAACCTTATCACAAAAGTCTAGTAAATTTTAATCCCAATGACCTCAACAATAAGAACATCGTTTAGTTTATGATTTCGACATAATTAATCTAAAAACCGATGACAAAACAAAAATCCCTAGAAATTATAAAACACACCAAACAAAAAAAAGAAGCTAAACTCACGCAACTACAACAACCCTCTAAAAAAGCAAAGGAAATCTGAATCCTTTTACCACTTTAAAGCTCCCTTACTTTCTACACAAGAAAACTTTCTGACCTTGATCAGAGAATTACTCAACCACTATGAGATTGGCTCCTAGTATCACCGGAATCATCATCATCACCACCTTCATCTTCATCACCATCTTCGGCTTTGTTAGTAGCCGAGTTCATATTCCCGTATCCATGATAGGTCGTTGTGAAATTGTTCATAGCTGAATTGTCGTTGTGGAAAGAAGAAGGCATTTGAGCCATCGGTCTCGCTATACCACCACCGTAGGGTTGTTGTTTCGGCTCCTCTACTGTGGCCACCAGCGGAGAAGTAGAATTCACGGTGGTTATGGTGAAAGTAGGAGGTTGTTGTTGTTGCGGTTGTGGTGGTGGTGGAGCAAAAGGCTCCATGATTCGTGGTTTCTTTTTCTGATTTTGTTCAGCTTGATGCATCACAATGAAACTACCCATTATCACCTGTCACAAGTTGTAAGAAATTTTAGGGAATTCCTGCAAGAAATATGACTTTTTCTATACTCTGAATTTGTAAATATGTTTTTGATATATATAATCAAATTGTGTCACCTGGACAGGAGCGGCTGCTATGAGCATACCGGCTAGGCCACCACCAATGATTTTGCCATTTGGTCCAGCTAAAGAAATGCTCATACCACCGGACCGACCTCTTGTTCCTCCGTTTTCAGTAGGCATAAAGGAACCCGTCAGCGAAAGTATCTCAAATCGACCCTAAGATAAAGAACAAGTATTGATTCAAGAACCCCCAAGAAACTCATCAAGAACCAAGAAAATATGGCGGAATATGTCAGAATGTATCAATGTTTTTCACAAAAATTAATTTGGTTACCTCATATGTAAGAGTGCCACCTGAAGTGGTAGACTGACGAAGAGTGACATTAGAGATCAAACCAGTTGCAGAAAGAATGCAGATAGCTCGAGATCCTTGTTGTGAATACGGCATTACCTTCATGGTTACATCCTGAAAAAGAAAAAGAAAAAACAAATTTCCAACAGAGACGAACAAAATCCAATATCAAAGCTTTCAGTAAACAAGAATGGCGTTGAAGAAAGAAAACAAAAGAATCCTCTTTGTCCTCTTTGGAGAATTTATTACCTCACCGGCGTTGACAGTAAATTGATGGGTTGTAAAATTTGCACCCACATAACATGAGAGCCCAGGAGGAGGAGCTGCAAAGAGATAATAACAAAACAGAATTTGACTAATCGGGTAAATTAACTAATACTAATAATATCCTCAAGCAACTAACTCAATGATTCATAACAATCAGTGTTTAAGGCGATGAAAAGGGAGCAACTATAAAGTTACAAGAACATCTAAATCTCTATTTATTCACACAGCTTAATTAAAACAGATTTTAACCAGTTAATGAGAAAGCTTAAGTACAATTAACATAACTAGACACACTTATCTTCTAAGATAAAAGGAAGAGACAGAGATATTCTCTTGTTTTTATTAAAAAAAAAAATCTGCTTTTTATTTCTGTTTAGTTTGGTCAGCATCATCAGATTCTCTTTCTCTGTCTCTAACTGGTCTGATTATGAGCTTCTTCAGACAAAAGGGTACCCAGCAAAATCCAGTTATGTTGGTCCCACTTCCCAACATCTCATAAAAATCCACATCAACAGAAAACCCTAACCCCAGATCGGATCAGATCTGACCTATCTCACTGAAACCAATGCAACAATTTAACACAGAGATTTCAGATTTACCTGGACTTTCATACTCAAATTTATGAGATTTATTGAGAAATTCACGAGGCTGATGATGATGCTGAGCTTTTCCTCGTTTCCAATTAGAATGATGATGATAATCACCAGAAAATGGAATCGAAGATGAGATTGGTGTTGGAGACAGAGTTGGTCTCGAAGCCCTAGGGTTCAGACTTCCATCTGGAGCATATTTCCTCGGCCTTCCTCTCTTCTTCTTCGTCGGATCTGATCCTGTCCCTGCAGTTGAGCCAGGAGTTACGGTGGTAGGAGGCTGAGGTGTAGCCTGAGGTGGAGGGGGAGGCGGAGGCGGAGGTGGAGGCGACACCACCGTCGTGGGTCCCACGAATTGGAGAAAGCTAGGGTTTTGTTGAAACTCTGTTCTTGAAACCAAAGCTTCATCTCCCTTAACTGTGTTGACCCCACTTGGACTCATTCCACCTTTCTCCTCCATTTTTTTCTTATTAGCACCAAATTCCCAAAATTACAGTATACTCTGCTCCTGAATTCACCAAATCTGATTCCAAAAAAAAAAATTGAGCTTTTTAAGATTGAAAATGAAGAAGATGCAAAGGTTTTTTTTTTCTTATTTGTTTTAACTAAGAACAAACAAAAAAATATTGCAAGTTGGATTAGACACAAAAAAGAGATGAAATAACTCAAAAGGATCAAAGATCAAAGCAGAGAAATTTGATTACAGTTTTTAGATTTGGTTTGCTTACTTTTTCCAACAATTCTGCAGCTGAAATCAACACTGTAGCAGAGAAATGCCAGAGCTTTTTCAATGGAGATTAAACCTCAAATCTCACAGGAAAATAGCAAGTGAAAAATCCCCCCAAAAATTACATGCAATATCCCCCACAAATTTTCACAAGGGACAGAAGATAATTTCTCTCTTAGACGAATGAATTTAGGGTTTTTGCAAAGAAAAAAAGGAAGCTAAATAAACATAAAATGGAAAATTTCAGGAAAAGAAATAGTATATATAAAAAATATCATGTAGACAGTTGTATTATTTAATACGAATATTAACGATTTAATTAGTTCAAAATCGATATAATAATTACCAAAATCAAAGTATTGATTTTGGTTTAGGGAAAGATCCACGTCCGTCTTGGAAATTTAATATATCTAATTAAATAAGCGAAATACGAAAGAAAAAAATAAAGTGAAATTTAAAAAAAGAAAAGATAAAAAAAAAGAATACCAACTTCTGACAATCTCCTTTGTCTTTTTCAAGTTAATAATCCCTTTGAAATAACGTTGACCAAAGAAAACGCTTTCAAAATCTACTAATACCAATAAATTACCAATAATAATCCCTCAAATCTACTAGTAATATTTTTTAGATATTATATTTAGACGTATCTACTATGCGTCAAAGTTTATAGATGAAGAAATTAATTACAAAATCAACTAAAAGTATTTTTAGCCTTACAGATCATCATGAGAAGATCAAAGTTTAAAAAGATGTAGGAAAAAAATTGACATTGATTTTTGCAGCAAGTACGTTGGTCGGTCAAAGTCAAACTATTCTTTCCGCAACACAATCAGTGTACACACTTGGATCCTGAGTTTGACGGATTACAAAAACTCCAAAAGAATCATCGGATTTTGAGACCCTCTCACTGAATAAGCGGGTTTTGAGCAATTTGAAGACTTTGTTTATCTTTGATCTCTTGTTCTGTGGCTGCAAATCCAAATAAACGCCATTAAAAAGGAACAATACTTGTAAAGAATCTGTGTGTGTAAGAAAAGAAAGAAACAATTCACCAGTTGGTAAAGGTGAAGCAAAAAGACTGTTTATTGAAAGTCTTTGCTCAATCTTTCAGTCATGGCGTGATAGAGGAGTAATAGATTTTGCTGAGTGAGGCGAATCAGTTCGAGGCGATGAGACAAATCTCTTGTTAGTTGATACTTTAAGACCCTTTTTCGCACTTTGAGGCTTTGTAACATTTGATTTGTCTTGCTCTGATGTCACTTGACCCTGAAGTTTCTTCAGATCCTAAACACACACAACATATTCAACACATGCATTGTTCTTGGTGATTCTTGGAAGAATAGAAGATTTATTTTTAAGAAAATCATTTGCAGTTAAATAAATACCCTCTTTCTACGGCGTTCTTGTTCTTTCTCTTCTCTGAGTTCTGTATACTCTTCTAGCATCGAAAGTAAACGATTCTGAATGAAGAAAATCAGATGAAAAGATCAAATGAAGTATGCAGAGAGAAAAGAGAAGAAGAGTTGGTTTTATTTGAGGGAGAAGAAGATAAGATCATACACCATCAAAGAGAAACTCAGATTCTTTCTCTGATTCCCAGATTGTAATCTTGGAAACTAATGCTTCAGCCATAGCTAAGAAGAGTGAAATATATTTTCAGTAAGATAAGAAGCATTTACAAAAGATAAAAATGTGTTGGGATGATTTATATGAAACCTGGAAGTTTATTAACAAGTGCGCGAGCTTTCTCTGCGCGTTTGAGGATTAAATGAGATCCTTTTCCAGCGTTGTATCGGTTTTCATCCTATACAAAATATCATGAAAATCCTAAACCATAAAAAAATGTAAAACTAATGAACAAAAAGAAACAAACCTGATTATACTCTTCAAGCCAATCCTCTTCCTCACAAGCATTCAACCATTTCTCAGCTTTTTCAAGAATCTCTTTTCTGCATAGAGCTTCCTCTTTCACTTTCCCAGCTCGATACTCGATTTGTTCTAGTATATTTTCAGGGTTCACATCTTCTGATTCAATGGCTTTGATTACATTTTCAACCGCGATACCTTGTTCATCAAGAACAATGTGTGTTCTTCTGCATATCTCTTCGAGCTCTGACCTTTTCTTCAGAACAAGTTCTTTCATTTTTCTCCACTTCAACTCCTCCAACCGACACAGCTCATCTTTAACCTTTTATACATTAAGCAATCCATCGGCAAATAAATATTAGAAAAGAATCGAGTTAAAGTTGATGTGAAGGTACCTCTTGAAGCAAATCTAGAGAAAGACTATTGGGTTTGGTTATTTCAGAAACAGTAGCAGCTATATTACATGAAACATTCATGAACTTTTGTTGTTCTTCTGCTGGTGTGTCCATTAAATTCCAAAACTCAAGCATCGTCGTCACAAGATCTTGAAGCTGCCATCAATAAAAGGGCTTATATGTAAGAACAAAGAACGGAGTTTTTAAGGTACCAAAAATGTTTTATACTACATTTAACTAACTTCTTGCATTCTCTGTATCTTTGTCTCATGCCATTTTTCTACTGATGAAGCTAACTTGTTAAGTGTTTCATTACATATACTTCTTGACCCTTCAGATTCTACTAAACTTGGGTGAATCTTGGTAACAGTTTCTCGGAAACAAAAACCGAGAACCGAACAAAGTGATTCGAGATTTCTTAGATGATCTTGAATCTGTTTCACCCGGTTTCTCTGCGGGAAAACAATAGACAAAGTATTAGTTACTTTTTGATCAAGAAATGAAATGAAATTTATGGTCATTTGTAAAGTGTGGAAAACCTTCTGTTCTTGAAGTGTGTAAAGCTCTCTGTGTAACTCTTCAAGCTTTCTAAGAGATAAATCGGATTCATCATCAACCGAAAAATCAGACGAACAAGTCTCATCGGATTCTCCATTAATCTCATCTCTTACACATCTTATATCTTCAATTACTTGAATAAACTGAGTCTTCCTCTCTAATTTTCTCTTTTCCATTTCTTCAAGTTTTTGAAGAATCTTTGCTAACTCATCTTTCAAGCTTCTCCCACTTTGTTGATCAGATTGATGTTGTCTTCCAAGAATAGGTGGCTCTTCCATTACAGAACATATAGCAATAACTCTTGCTTCTGCATCGGCAATCTCTTGTCTTATCCGAATCCTCTCTTCTTTAACCTTTTCGATTTGCTCACCATACACTTTTCTGCATTCTTCTTCGATCTCAATCAAAATCTTTTCTCTTTCTGTTTCAGTTTCTCCAACCTCGTCCCATATAATCTGTATCAGAAACAGAACCGCATCAATTTGAAACGGTTTTCGTATTAATTTACCGTTTTCTTGGAGTTGAAGCAATCACAAACCTCAAGTTCTTGTAGAAGAGATGCACAAGTTGATTCGATTTGAGTTTTGGACATTATTTATCTCCAAACTCTGCAAATAAATTTTGTTACAAACAAAACTAATATACATTCAAAAATCTTCCACATTTGTTATCTGATTATTCAATTCTATGAAGATATATCGTCTTTTTTTCTCAATAAGTCAAAAACATTTACTTTTTTTTTTCTTCACAAGATTTTCTCAAATGATAACAAAATGCTGAAATTTTCAACTTTTAGAAAACACATGAATTTGAAAATTTGATGACAAAAATCATATCAGCTACAGAAATCGGAAACCTTGAATTCTAAATCTTCTATAGAAAATTTTCCCGGGAAATGGATGAGACTTTACCTAGATTGAACGACACAGCCGTTGTTTTTCCCCAAAAAAAAAAATGGATAGAGATTAGGAAACAAAGAATTATAATATCTAGTCAGAAAAAAATTACAGGTAATTCTTCAAAAAAAAAAAAAAAACAGCCAAGAGAGAAGACTAAACTCTTACAAGCAAAAGCAGAACGCTTTTTTCGTATATTTGTTTTTCTTCTTCCCATTATCTTTTGATTTGCTCAATTTTCATATAATTATCTGTTTTTTACTTTTTGGCTCCGTGTCTGTTTCTCAGATTCTTTACGGCAATATCTATTGATAGACAGACAGATAGAAGACAAATATTGTTGGATTAAGGTCATGAGACATTGGCTTTAGTTGCTCTAGAATAAAACTTGGGTCTATTTCGTATATTTATAAAACTAAAGAGCCAAATTGAAAGAAAACAAAAAAACAATGGTGATCTGTATGTAGTACATAAAGCATTGATGACCGTTGTTACAAATCCGCGCCAAGTGAATTAAGGCTGTTACCTTCTTCCTCTCTCTCTCTCTTCTTCTCCATCTCCACCAATCTCTTTTCCTAATTTTCTGGAGAAAATTTTCCAGAGGAGAAGGAAGAGAGAGAGAGAGGGAGAAGAAACATCTCCGATTCTTTTGAATGCAAAACTCTCCCTCTCGGTTCGAGGATTGAAGATAATGGTTCCGGAATCAACAAGGTGTTTATCTGAAGCAGATTTTGAACTTGATATTGATTTCGAATTCGATGCACCGAGGTTCTATGATTTCTTTAGACCTGAGCTTGATTCTGAGACTGAAGATATCGAAACCTGGTTCCAATCCTCTGGAAACTATCCTCCTTCACGTAAGACACACGCAAGTTTTTCGTATTAGGGCAAAGAATTCTCTTTTTTTTTAAAAAAAATCTTAAATTCTGTTGAATATTGATGATTTTGTCTGATTACCTCAGCTTTTAGCCCAACGTTCAATTGGAAATTGGAGCCAGTTGAGCTAATTACAAGCACCAGCTCAGAATCTAAGCCTGTCGAGATCATTGAATCTTTCGATACCGGTCTGAATCACAAAGATAAATTCAACGGTAATGATTCATCTCTAAACTCAACCTTTGGTTTATGCATCATTTTTATACAGTTTATTTGTTGTTATTGTTGTTGTTGACAGGGTTCATATATTATAACGAAACCGTTAAAGATGTCCCCAAGACGAAATCAAAATCTAAAACCAAACTAAGTAGCTCTACTTTAACAAGACCTACGGCTTCTTTGCTTGCAAGGCAGAACAAACCATTAGACATTTACTCTGTTCAACTTCTCACAAGGTAAAAAAAAACCAATGAGGTAGCTATTTATTGTGAATCTGCTTTTTGTTTGGCTTCAATAACTTGTTTTTTGATGTTTCAGATGTCAGAGGTCATTAGCCAAGTTTCGTAATAACGTATCTCCTATTTTAGTCTCTAAGTTACAAAACCAAGACACCAAAAGGCAAAAACTGGAACCTAAGGTGTGTATATTATTATATCTCTCTTACGGATTTTGAACTCGAAATCTTTGTGCTGATAGGTTCACATGAGTCATTGTAAACTTTTTTTATGTCTCTCTAGGTGGCTAATGCTAGCAGAAGATCCAAACTCACTGTTCCAAAGGAACTGAATCTTAGAACTGCAGAAAGATCTGAAAGACGTCACAGGTAAGGACTCTGTGTTCAGGATGTTTGTTTGTCAACAAGACAATTTTTTTTGGCTTTCTTATTACATGTTTTGATGTTTTTTTTTCTGGAGAGTTTCAGGTCTAAGGTTTACTCAGAAACCGAGCAGAATGCTAAATCAAGTTCTAAAAGACATACTATAAACAAAAATGTACTGCTTCTTTTTTGTGTTTCAATCTCAGTTTCTTCATCATTACCACATTCTTAGAAGCTTCTTCTTTGCAGATTAATCTGGAACCTTCCTCAACATCTTTTCCCAAAACTAATACGCCACGGTCCCAAGATTTCCAGGTATCATTAATCTTCCAACATCTACAAGTCGAAAGTTTGTTTCTCCTCCCGCGCAATTAACAGAATTTTCTGCATTAGGCATTTCGTCTAAGAACATCACTGAGAGCAAAAGAACGCTCTTCAAATGTAAGTCTCAAATCATTGTGGATTCTTTGCCTCCATGTTCACATTTATTTAAGTGATGTGTCTTGCATTGCAGGCTAAAAACGATTCCATACAAGAGAATGGTGCAACTAACTCCAGAACGTTAGTGAAATTGCTTTGCCCATTGATTCATCAAAGAGTAGGATAGTCAAAGGAAATCACAACAGAAAGATAAATTGCCAAGTGTATGAATCTAAAACTTTCCCTCTACACCCAAAGGTAATAAATAATGCTGCTTTCTTCCCAAAACTCATGGAATTGTCCCTCTGTAACATATTTAACAACTCCAAAAATCTTCCTTTGATTGACAGAGATCAAGCAAAGAAGAACTCAGTGAAGCAATCAGCATCAAATATGTAACTCAGAGCTCCTGCAGGACAGATATTAACAAGTAACTAAAAACCAATCTTCTTTAATCTGTTCCATAGTTAATTCAAAAAAAAGAACAAAGCCATAATTGATATCAGACACCATTGATGTTATAATTTTATCAGGAGCCTGGATTTATGCCGGAAATTCGATTCACAGGAAGTAGCAGGGAATCTAATCATTGCTTAATCTTCTTCACCTTGAAGATGTTCTCATCATGTTTATACATATACACACACATTCCTATGCCTATATATATGTTAAACGTGTATGTATACTTGTTTAGATATATGCATAGAAAGAGAGATTTTTATGGATTTTTTTGTTGTGGGGACAGACAATATATGTGCCTTTAAAATAGATGACAAAAAGACTTTAACGAACTCGTGAACATGTTCTTGGGAGAAAACAAAACATTAACATCCTTTTCTCATACAACCTTTGCTCATGTCTTAAATGTTTCTCATACCTTCTTTTTCCTTACCTAAAATGCCCCTTGTTCTACCCTAAATTCACTATAAAAAACCATCCCTCCTTTCCAATCAGCAACACTATCTTCCTTGGAACATAAGAAACCAAACAAAACCCTGGAATCTATTTAAAGCTGAGAAATCTTATATGCTACTTTTGGAGATAACGTCACGGAACTGAACAAACCATTGTGATGCTTCTGCCTCACGATTCCTATCTTCACCCTCTTGCTGCGGCTTTTTCGTTGATGGATCAAGAGAAGGCAACTTCTTTGCCACTTGCAGAGATGGAAGAAGAGAGAGCAGAACCCTAGAGACTTCAAGCATTGTGGGTCTCTCAAAAGGGTTTGGCTTTGTGCATAAGAGCGCCAGCTGAAATGTCTTCCTGATGTGACCCAAGTCCGTGCAGGTCACAGTAACCTCTGGATCAACTGCTTCCATCACAGTATTATCATCAGCCTTTGACAATATCTGCAACAAAAGAAAGACAAATTTAACTCCTTAACCGTTCAAGGATCATATATACCTATCTCCTAACTGTTTCTTGATTCATACATACCAGTTGATGCAAATTAGCTTCATTATCCACTGCTTTCTTCCCAGTAAGAAGCTCAAGAAGAACAATCCCAAAGCTGTAGATATCTGATTTCTCATTGAGGTGCAAAGTACGAGCATACTCTGGGTCTATATAACCAATTGTTCCCAAAACATAAGTGGATGCATGCGTTTTGCTGGCTGGTATGCTCTTAGCAATCCCGAAATCCGATAAATGCGCTTCGAAATTCTCATCTAGAAGTATATTCGATGACTTGATGTCACGGTGAATAATCCGAGGAGTACAATCATGGTGAAGATAGGTGAGACCTTGCGCAGCTCCAACCGCTATCTTCAACCTCGTCTCCCAATCAAGTTTCACTTTCTTCAATGACCCTTTTCAAGAAAAACAACAACTTTTACTACTATATCTGCAAATCATTCTTTCGCAAATTGAACCACAGAAGATTAAGAAACTAACCATGAAGAAGGTCCCAAAGAGATCCATTATCCATGTAGTCATAGAAAAGAAGGTTGCCAATAGGAGACAAGGCGTATCCATGCAAGCTGACAATGTTTCTGTGCCTGATGCTCCCTATGGTCCCAAGTTCTGTCTCAAATTCCCGCAAGTTATGCGGATACTGATTGTAGAGTCGCTTAATAGCAATAGGTCGGGAAGTTTTCAAAGTGCATTTGTATACCATGCTAGAAGCACCGTATCCAATTATAAACTTTTCGCTAAGATTCTCAGTTACTCTCATTATATCATCAAATGTGTGAATTGCCAGATCCATGTGGAGAATCACTAGCTTGGTTGAGCCTGAGAATCAGATCAAAGTGGTATATAAACATCTAAGAACAGAAGATGAGTTAAGAAGAATTATGAAGCCATCATCTTTACATTACCTTCTGCTTGATTTGAGGGGCCTTTTAGGATCACTTTCTGCTGCTGCTTTGATTTGTAAATTGCGATGAAAATCATACATAGGAGAGTGATAGAGCCAAGAATAATGCAAATCACAGCACTTCTTGAGAATACTGAAAAGAACAAGAAAAGCAAGCCGACTAACCCCAAATAAACAAGAAAAAGCATCTACTGAAGACACTACCAAAAGTATAAATCTGATAGGTACCTCGGGATTTCGGGAAAGAAGGACCGCAAATAGATCCCACCCAGTCTCCACAGAGATATGGATTTCCAACAAAGCTATACAAAAGGTAATGAAATCAGTTTTATATTGAAAGATTATGTGTATTGATCATAATGACAGACTACTGAGAGTAGCTTCATACCTGGCTGGAGCAAAACGTGAGAAGTTTTTCATTGGTGGGATTATCCCAGAGAGATTGTTGTAGGATACATTCCTAAAACGTTTTAGAAGAAAGAAGAAGAAAATGTTGGATTACAGATCTCCAAATGGATCATTCTTATCATAAGTAAAATGTCTCTAGTAAGAGAACTTACAGATTGACAAGAGTGAAGCAGTTCGTAAGCTGATCTGGAATTTTCCCATGAACCTTGTTGTTGTTCAATATTCTGCACATAGACATAATTATCCATATTTCTAGTCTATATACAATGCAAAGGATAAGATCATATGGTCAACTTACAAAGAGTTTAAATTCTGCAACTGGCCAAGTTCAGTGGGAATAACTCCGGAGAGCTGATTGAATGATACATCCCTGCAAGTAAAACAGATAAGTTGGTAAAAGATATGGTTTAGATATAACCAAAAGAAGAAACTTTGAGCCTTACATCATCTGAATGCTTCGAAGGTTACCAAACTCTGCAGGCAATTGCCCATTAAGATGATTTCTGCTCAGATTTCTGTTCAATTAAGCAAAATATCAAAAGTTAACAAACTCAAGAATTTAGCGCGAAAAAAACATTTCAAATTTAAGGGTTGAAGACTTACAATATGAGAAGGTGTTCTAGATCACCAAGGGTTAATGGTATAGACCCTGAGAAGTTATTTCCAGACAGATCTCTGGAAACAAAAACAAAATGTATGATGAGTGTGGTGCAAATTTAACCTAAAACACATAACCTTTATTATAACAAAGCTGAGAAGACATACAGTTTGTCAAGATTGATAATATGCCCAAGCTCAGCTGGTATTTTGCCCTTGAAATTGTTCGACGAGAGATTTCTGTATTAGCAAGATTTAACAGTCACTAATATGTTTATAGGGATACAATGACACTATATTGTAATGCATGAAGCTCACAGATAAGTCAAGCTCCCGAGATTGCGGAATGCCAATGGTATAGATCCACTCAAGAGGTTCCCATGAACATTGCTGAAATCAAGTAAAGCAGAATATAATTTTGTGGATAAGAAGTGTAAATAGTAAAGTCAGAAAGATTTGATCTCATAGCTTACAACTGATTCAAGGCTGCACATGAACTAATGTTGGATGGTATAGGCCCTACTAAACGGTTGTTAGCAAGATTCCTATCATGTTGAAAAATGAATCATTAAATCAAGGATTGAATGAAATGTTTCAACAAATAAAGGGATAAAAGTTAGAGAAAGAAAAAACAAACTCACAGTTCAAACAATTGCTCCAGCTTCCCAAGCTCAGGTGGGATAGTTCCCACTAGTTTGTTGTCATTAAGTTGCCTACAAAATCAGAAAACAAAGAAAACTGAAAAGATTAAGTATATGGAATGCAAAAGCTATGTAAACATATTTGAAGTTTGAAACAAGCTTACAAATAGCTGAGATGTGACATATTCCCAAGCTCAGATGGGATTGGACCAGTGAGGTTATTGCCATGGAGATACCTATTCCAAAGAGGAACCTGTATTTAGGCATATGCAAAGAGCTAAACATATGAAGCATACTATGGTTTATACAAAGCAGACTCACAATTTTCCAGTAAATGAGAGATTGCCAAGTATCGGTGGGATAGGACCAACAAGCTCATTGTCACTCAAGTCCCTGTCAAATTTAATAGGATTCACAAAGTCATATGAGCCAAATTCGATATATATTTTGGGGTTACATTTACATATGAACTACACTTACAAAACAGCAAGAGCCTGCATTAGACCAATAACTTCTGGAATTCTACCTGTCAATCTGTTTCCTTGTAGTGACCTTCAAAAAAGAAATAATATACAATTCAAATAACCGCATGTTTACATTCATAGATCAAACTATGGTTTAAAGAGTCTCAATACTCACAGAGTAGCGACTTGGAGAAAGCCAATATTGTAAGGAATCTCTCCAGTTATCTGATTATAAGATATGTCCCTGAACAATCAAAGGCATGAGTTCACAATAACAAGAGTAAATCAAAAGTTTTTCAGAAGAGAAGGCACATACAGGATTTCAAAGCTTGTGCAATTTCCAATGCTCTCCGGGATAGTTCCAGTTAGATTATTGCCTCTCACGTCACTTCAAACAACAAAACACACGTTAAAAAAAAAAAACTCAGACTTGCACAAACCAAAGAGGAACAAAGAGCAAAGCAAGACGGCAAGAGTATCAGATCCACTTACAAGTACCACAAACCGGTTAGCTGACACATATCAGAAGACAACGTTCCAGTCAACATATTCCCGCGTAAACCGCTGCAGAGAGAATGCATTATAAGAAGAAAACACACAACTTCTCGTATGGTGTAAAGAGGTTCGAGGAAATGAGTCTGATGAACTTACAGGTACTGCAAAACTTCATTCCAGTAAAGTAACCTTGGTATTTCACCCGTTAGATGATTACCTGCAAGATCACTGCAACATCATGATTGTTAGAAATTTAAAATCAGTTTTCAAATATTGATATATGAGTAAACGATGTAACTCACAGTATCTTAAGATTTGGAATCTGAGTTAAGGTTGCTGGTATTGGGCCTGTAAGCAGATTGTTCTTAAGGTTCCTGATACATCCACAAGATGAAATATTCACAAAAATCCACTGGAAAAAAGAAATGAACAAGAAGACAAAAACTGAAACTTAACATAAATAAATAAACGTTTAGGTAACACATACAGAGTGTCAAGCTTCTTGAGCTTAGAGATTGAGAAGGGTATGTCTCCATATAACAGATTATCAGAGAAATTCCTGTTAAAAAAAAACAGATTATGGTAGTCAACTCTATGACTTGAAACATGAAAAATCAAAAAATGTGCTTCATAAGACTTACAGAGAAACAAGAGAAGCACAGTTTCCAATCTCATCAGGGATTTGGCCAGCCAATTTATTTCCTTGCAAATCACTGGAATTGGATAAAGCTTTTTAATAAACACAATCTACAATTTCAAACATGCAAATCCACAGAGAAAGGAAAATTAAAAAAAAACATTACATTGATTGCAAATTCCGTAGATCTCCGATAGCTGGAGATATCTCCCCTCCAAGATTCAGATTAGACAGATTCCTTAAAGTAAAGAACAGAAAATTACAAGACCTGAAAAGTGAGTCATTCAAGAAATATTGAACTCAAATAAAATACTTACAGAGAGATAACGGAGAAGGTAACGTTGTCGCAGAAGACACCTCGCCAAGAACAGAAGTCAAAGTTGTGAACATCGTCCCAATCCAAAAGCATATTCACTAAGTTGCTGAAAGAGCCTTTTATCACCATCAGAGCTTTCCCTGTGGATTAATTGAAACTTTCTTGTTAGTATAATATTGAAACGTGAAAACCTCAGTCACATAAGTTGAATTGTCAGCTAGACACAAACTTGGAAATTTCTTTAAATTTCAAAGCTTTTCTCTAGAGTATCAAAACTAGGGGTTTATTTTCCTCTCGGGAAACAGA
The DNA here is from genome assembly GCA_028015245.1 of Cardamine occulta. NCBI lineage: Eukaryota > Viridiplantae > Streptophyta > Magnoliopsida > Brassicales > Brassicaceae > Cardamine > Cardamine occulta. The sequence continues at coordinate 2,429,650 of CM051392.1, forward strand.
GAGAGTTTGGAAAAACACAATCTTTACAAGCATTTTTCTGTTTACTAATCATAATCAAAATAACTTGGAAAAAAGTGAAAAATATTGAATTTTTATGTGCATTAGATGAAGAACAAGACAGAGCTGTGTATTGGCTAGGAATAAAGCTATCAGCTTTAACTCTCTTTCTCGGGGAAACCAAATGTTTTTCAAACAAATTCTTCTCAGGGACTAAAGAAATTTTTGAAAGTTAAAATTTGATCTGAATCTTAGTAAGTTCAACACATGATTTTAAGAGTTGAAAAATCAATTTTAAGTAGAAACAAGCCTAAAACCTTAATTTTAAAAACAAAAATCAAATTTTTAACAAAGATTCACGGGAAAAGACAAGACAAAAGAGTTTGAAGAAACCTTCGTTGTTGACAGAAGAAGCAACACCAAAAGACATAAAAGCCACCATTGCTAAACATAAAACCATTCGCTGCATCTTCTCCTTCATTTTTTTCTCTCTTCTCCACTTTGAGGCTTTTCTTTTAAGGTAATAATCCAAAAAACTAGTTCAAGTTCGTTTCTAAACAACAAAGCAGACGAAACAAAACACAAAAGAACGAAAGTTCAGGCTTGTTCTGCCATTGTTGGATAGAGATAAGGGAACCAAGACAGGCGATTAGCGTGAACTGCAAGAAATGCAGAGCCAGAGATGTTAAAGAAGAGAGAGATAGAGAATGAGATGATGTACAGTCCTATATAACTAGAGCGTTGAGCCCCATTAGAGAGAGAGAGACTAAGACCACGACAAATCTGTCAGAGTAAGAGAGTATATGTGTAATTGTACACACATTTCTCATTTACTTATATGCTTAAACTTCTAATCCTAACATTAACTTTTGTAATAATGTCACGTAGAAAATATTAGCCACTTCAAATTTGTGGTAAGTGATCTTCTCACTCACACACATTCATTAATGCATTAACGTTTTGTGGTTAACGGAGATGTAACGGCGTTAGGAGTTTAGAAAGGTTGATTTGACGGCGATATGACCCACCGTCTGTTGTAGACGCCGTTTTCCAATGCAAGGAAACATTCCACTAATGTAAAATCACTTTCACGCGTTAGATTTGGAACGCGTGTTTGATCCAACGGTGGATAATTCGCGTGCACTGTTAATATGATTGGACGCGATGTAGAGAAACTAGACTATGCTTTTCCTTGTGAAAGCAAGTTAATGCTTTTGATAGTGATTGGGGAAACCGGTTGGACCGGTTGGGTTTTGTGGTTATCCTTTTTTGGACCGTTCGTTTTTGAGCGAATAAGAGTAATTTTGTTTCATATTGATGTTATTTTGTTACTATTTTTAGAGACCATGTCACATGTTTGTTTTGGATTTGATTTCACAATAAAAAGTTGTACGATTGGGACGAAAATTTTGGTGGAATTGTACCTTTCGATGAATAGAAATAAAATAAATCTATTTTCGTGATACATGAACAGTAGTTGTGGTGAATTGGAATCAATGTCGAAAATCATATTTACGTAAAACACTTTTGAGAAACAAAATGAATGTGTTCTTGAAAAGAAAAACAATAATATGTTCTTCTTGAAACATTGTGGATGGAGAGTGGGATGAAAGATTTGAGAAAAACAATAATTACATGTGAAATTAGCCTAAATAACGAAATGATAACACAAGTCATATTATATATACAATAAATAATTCATATAGCATAACGAAATGTGTTACTATTAGATTAAATTGGTCCGTATCTTTTTCTGTATTGGTTTGGATCTTTAGGCCTCGGTCCCCTTCTCTTTTATTACAGTGTACTACATACACGGCATAAACCTCCCTATCGGTCAAACTTTTGTTTTTTTATATATATTTAAAAAAACACTATCTACGAATACTAAAAATATACAAAAGAAATTGTTATTTAGAAATTGGTTTTGAAGTAAAAAAACAAAAGGTGGTAGTGAATCTAGTGATGTTGATTAATCATCTCCCTTGACTCTCCTGTGTTTTCAGTCTTAGCAGATTATATTGGTTATTGACTTATTGTAACGTTCTATTAGCAGATCATGTTATGGAAAGTTCTATTCTTTTAAAACGAAACCAAGGAGAAAAACAAGAAAAGCAAGTGAAAATCCTAATTTTTTAAAAAATAATGCAACTTAGCGTTCTTCTGTTTTTAGCTAATTCTTGGATTACTCATCTGTGTAATACTTTATATAGAATAATACAATATTTTCGTTTTACAGAAGGGAGAAAAAAAGAAAAGAACAATGGGAGGTATTTAAGGAGTAATTACATTGTATTGAGAGGCTCGTTTTGTGTCATCAAAATAATAACTAATCATCATACTAGTTTGATTCGTTTAATAAATGTTGGAGAAAATCAGTATCCACAACACGAAGAATTAGTAAATGAATAGAAATAAAAAGCCAAAAAGAAACTAATACTACTATAAATACAAGACTCGTGTTGTAGAGTAGTAGGTTCAGCTACAAGCGTCTGTAGACTGAAAAGATGCATGGGTTCAGCTATGGGCCTATCTATATGAGGATTATGACCACACTTTTTAGTGAACAGTGTTCTGTTGTATATTTTTCTCGCTATAACTATATATTCTTTTCTTTTTAATGTTAATCAAAACTAATAAATTCTTATTGTTACAAAACACACCAATTGTGTGCAGATTTTGAAAACAATCTATCATTACTTAAAATAACATGGGGTGTTATACTATTCAAGTATTCTTCATGTAACGAATTTAAGGAATTGTAGAAAATGCAAAGAGTATTTTGGTAAAAACGTAAGAAAAATCTGAATATGTTCTACATTTTGATTATTTACCTAATTAAATAAAATTTACTTGAGGTTGTAAAACAAAAACGAGTTCATATTTTCTTAAAGCTCGTAGGCTTCAGCTTTGTATATAAATGTGACATACGTCACATTACGTCACATACCTCTATAACGTGGGCATATTGATATCAACATTTTAGGCATCTGCTTTTTACTTTTACAAAAGAAGTAAAATTGGTTCACGTTCCACTTCAAAATATATATACCCATTTCATAAAAGTTGGTAAATCGGAAAAAAGTGCCTAAATAAACGGTTGAATATATTTCTTTTATTTTTTAGTGCTCTTTTGAGATTTAAAGTCGAAAGTTTTGTAAATACAATAAATTCTTTCCCAAATTACTTTCAAATAACTGTCTTAACAGCCAATTCACCCTTCTTTTTACACTCTTTTAGAAAACGTTTGACGCAATCATACAATTTTCTCCATTTGTTTTTCATTGAAACGAAATAATACCAAAAATAAATAACGAGGAAAATAAGACTGTTAGAGTCTTAGAGACTAGAGAGATCTATTAATAGAAGCCTAGGATGAGAAGCCAATGGGAGAAGAGAATAGTGGATACGTGGCAAGATGTGACAGGCCAAGACATGTATCCTTCATTAGTAAAATCTGAGACAAAAGCTGAGACGATGGTTGTAGCACTTAAGTAGTAACTGATTTGGGCTGGCTTGCATCCCTATGGGAACTTACGGTGGGCATTGTACCACTCGATCCCAGCCGTTGAAACTAGTTTTAAAAGCACTGTTCGCTCTAGGTTTCCCAATCTGGTCTTCTGTTTACATTACTATTTTTATAAAATAATTGAACCAGATTTAAATCGTTTTATATTTGTTTTTGGGTTTGGTTTGATTTTGAAAATACTGACCATTGTTTCCATTTGTAAGATGTTTTAATGCGTAGTTAGTTTTTGTCTTGGTTGGTTTCAAATTGATTTTTTGGTGCCTATTTCAGTATTTCTTACCAACTAGTGTGTTAAAGATTTTGGAAAATCTTACAACATCCTCTTTGTATTGAAGTCTTTACTAAGTCCGACACTCAGGACTCAGCAAACCTTGCAAATTGCTCTGTTAATTCATCAAACTAAGCAGATGAATCAGGCCCAATACTCATAAAAAACAAACCCGTTAGAGTCTTTGATGGGCCAATGGGTATTCTATATTCCGTATCCAAACAAGTATTTTCGAGTATAATATTTTTAGAGCAATTGGGCTCCATGACCATCAACAGTGAGGTGTTAAAACCATCTAACAACTCTGTCCCTTCGTGGACATCCAAAATGCATACAATTGTAAGTTTGTAAACCGTCTCGGTTTCTAGACTACCAAAGAAAAAACACCATTTGAACACATTCGTTTAATTTCAAATATACATTTTCCGTGTTTAAGATGTGACGAATTATCTTACTATTGTCTCTAAATCATAGTAAACCATAAATTTGAAACCATTAGGTCCAATACCAGCGTTTTATTTTATGTTGGTGTATTTAAACTATGAAGTCTACAACTTTAAGCATATTATTGAGCTTCTTTTCTCAGCTCTTCCTTAGTACGAGTTATCATTAATGTTTTGTAACTTTTTCCCCCACCAAATTAATCCACTTTTTGGTTGCTAAACACTCTTTTTCGACTTAATAATTATAAAATGACACTATCAGTCCTAAAATGATAAAACACCCAACTCTTGTAGAGAATTAGAGATTGCGTATGTATTAGGTTTAAGTTTAACAAGCCATGAATATTTAAAAGATTCAAAGAAAAAAAAATTTGAAAATATTTGTCCCGGTATCATCTGATTATCTCCGGTCTCCACTACGACCGACGCGTTTGGTACCCACGCGCTTCTCGCTCATTACTTTAAAAATAAAATAAATAACTAATTTTTTTGGTTAAAAAGATAGATAAATAACTAAATTGATCATATGAATCACCTCATTAATTCCATTTACTAACACCGACACTTTCATGGTTAATCAATATTTCTTCTCAATTTGTCTGTCTTGTTTTTGTCAACTTATCACAAATTGTGTTTTCATATGACCATTAATTTACGCTTTTTTTGGGTCTACAATATACATGTCGCAATCTTTAATTTTTAATTTTTAATTTTTTCATACATGTATAATTTCTGCGTTGTTTGGTTGAAAAATATTGCTGCTTAATCGCTGTCTATTAAACTAAATTATTTAGTTTTCCGTACATTCTGACTTATTAGTAGTATTGAACTAAATACTTAGGTCTTCCGTACATTATACATGTATGAAACAGTCTAACAAACTTGGAAAGTTATAGATTCATAGAGATAGAGTCATACATGTTTTACATACACATGGATAACAACGGCCAAGTTCATGAATCATGACGTTCCGATTTAACCAAAAGTGCACATTGCTTGAAGTCAAACCCATCGACCCTGCGAAACATGTAATACTATGTATTAAACGAATATCGCTTTATCTTTCCATTATTTTAAACGTTGACTCAACTCAAAGCCCGTTCGGTTCGGCGGTAATTGTAACTTCGCCTTTGAGTTGGATCCATGAATTTTGATGATGCTATTTTAAAATTTTATTGTGGGTCTATTATCTTTTTTTTACTGGCCAAAAAAGGTCATTGGTTTATAGACTCTCATTTATAAAAAAAAAAAATCTTGATTGATATCGGTGTCCGGATCAAACTTCATTAATTAACTTTGAGCTGAACAACATCTTTGATAGGAGTTCGTTGCAAGCTTATTTCAAGTAAAATATTTGGACTGAACTCCCAAAATCCAAATAGCAACACGAATAACAATTTTGTCCGAAGTAGAAGCAAACATGGAATTTCTGCGAATTTACGCATTGATATATGGATCTTCAACCCTCCCAACACCATATGCAGGTTGACTATTTTATTAATGTATGTAGTTTTTTTTCTTGTGCAAATATTATTGTATGTTGTATTAAATTGACAAACAAATTCGACTAAACAGTCAACTATTTTATTTTCGGTTTAATATAGGAAATATACTCTTTGCTATAATAAACAAAAGTAAATGAATGACATTGTGGTACATAGTATATAACGCTATATCACTATTTTGTTTTCTCTAGTTTTCTTGAAATATACACCTACCACTATCTATTCTTCTAGGTTATATTATTAACTTCAATAGTACTTTACCCTTCACTTTCGTGAAAGCTTGACCGAAAAATATCAAAATAAAGTATTAGACTTTGACCCATAAATTAAATGCTTGTTAATTACTACTTACCCTAACGAACTCTTCAACTACTTAAGTTCATTCTCCCAAAAAAAAAAACTAAACTTTAAAGTTAATGTTTGTTAAATAAAAAACAAACAGTTAATATGCTTTCCAATAGAGATGGAATGGGTCAATCTTAAACGAATCAAGTTCGGGTTTAGTTCACTAAGTGCTTATTGACAACATTAAATGAAAACTAACCGATCGAACCAAATTAGTTTCCTCTATCTCCGGTTATGTCCGGTTTAGATATATGTATCCAAATCGAAGATGTTTATGTCATCAATAAGACACATTTTGTCGGCAAACCTTGGGAGTATATATGTGACACGTCATGCGGCATTACTCGTGGATTAAAGAGGCATGGCCACAAAGCTCACATGGCGTTTAGTTAATTCTTTCGACATCGATACACTTCACTCTAATCTGGCAACTACACGTAAACGTCACCGTTTTGGCTCCATCCCCCACCTTTGCAGCCCGTTGCAGATTTCTGACCTTGCCACGTATTCCATATGCACGATCTTCTTCTTTCCATTTCGTAAGTTGTAACGTTTTTATGAGTTTTGGGCATCTTTCCTAATTCCTATGATTGATTATCATTATAAATATCTATCTACTCCATCAAAATCCGGTGATTTTTTAGAAATGTCACTTTTATAGTACTCTTAATTTCTTAATTAAAAGATTTATTTCCCAGATATTGGATAGAAATCGTGATTGAGAGGCAAATCATAGTTATAGTTTCTGACACAAACTCTGATGAAAAAAATCTAGAATATTAGCTTCTGTTTCTACAACGACACGTTGTCTTCTTCACTAACGTCCAAGTGTTCACTATTTACCGGCTGCTCTTGTCTTCCCTTGTCGGTTGCCGGCACAGACGGTCAATGACACAGGCACGTGTCTATTTCTTTTTTACTCCGTAATGTCTCCAACGCCTTGAGAAAATTAAAAATTTCAATGTACTAAACAGGACCCCCTATCTTGTTAAACTTTCTGTATTGCTATCAAAGTTGTAATATATCCTAATTGCACCCCATAATACCAACGGAATTCAACTATATGTCCCTGTCCATACACAGCAAAATCATGGAGCCTTAGCCAAAAAATAAACTTCGGATATTTTCTTAAATAATCGGGAACTTTTAAAAAATTTAAATAATGAAATAGATTAATTTGATTAAATTATTGTAGTGTATTTTTTCAAAAGAAACTATATTATTAGCCAACACTTAAGAGGTAGTTTCAGAAATCTTAAAAAGTTTGGGGGATCAAATCGTGAACCTTCATATAGTTTGTTGCAAAAAAGAAAGTAATTAAATACAGTTTCTACGTTATTGCAAATAAAGAAAAGGAAACAGAATCTTCCTGTTTCTCGAGCACTCGCGTAAGTTCTCTCTCTCTCACCGAGAGAGTTAGCTTTACGCCTTTAACGAGGACCACACAAGAACACTATCACATACGTTATTCTCTTCTTCCCCGGAGATTTTAGCTCCGTCGTCGTAACGTCCCCAATATTTCCGGCGACTGAATCGCACAACTCTTACATTTAATTATAAACTATGCTTCCGGTCTCTAACCCTTCCAGTCCTGAACGTCTCCTAAAGAAATCAAGAACCCCAGAAACCACCACCATTGATCGGAAAAACTCCTTCGACTCACTCAACTCGATCGGAAACTCAGCCGTTAACCGCTCTTCCTACACCTCCGCCTCCCGGAGCCACTGTACATGGCTAATCCTCTCTCTCCTTTCTCTCCAGCTCATCCTCTTCCTCACTCTCCGATCCCTCCCTTTCCCTCGCCGACACAACCCTGAAAATTTCCCTTCCCACGCCGCCGTCTCCGCCTCCATCGCTCCTCTCGCAACCAGAATCCGACCCGAAGAAGACGACTCAGGACGATGCGATTCGGGTCGAGTCTTCGTCTACGAGATGCCAAAGATCTTCAACGAAGTGATTTTACAACAGTGCGATAATCTCAATCCATGGAGCTCTCGCTGCGACGCTCTCTCCAACGACGGATTCGGCAAAGAAGCGACGTCGTTAAAAGGCGTGATCCCTGACGATTTGGTTCCTTCATGGTTCTGGACTGATCAATTCGTCTCTGAAGTTATCTTCCATAACCGGATTCTTAACCACCGGTGCCGGACTTTGGATCCGGAATCCGCTACGGCGTTTTACATACCGTTCTACGCTGGACTCGCAGTCGGTCAATATCTATGGTCGAATTACTCGGCGGCCGATCGTGACCGGCATTGTAAAATGATGACACAGTGGGTTCGTGATCAACCTTATTGGGATAAATCCAACGGTTGGGATCATTTCATTACAATGGGCCGCATCACATGGGATTTTCGCAGGTCTAAAGACGAGGATTGGGGATCTAACTGTATTTACATCCCCGGGATGCGTAACATCACGCGCCTCCTTATAGAGCGAAACTCTTGGGACCATTTTGATGTCGGTGTACCGTACCCCACCGGATTCCACCCTCGAACGGATTCCGACGTTGTTAACTGGCAAGATTTTGTCAGAAATCGCCGTCGTGAGACGCTGTTCTGTTTCGCCGGAGCGCCACGCGCCGGGATTGTGAACGATTTCAGGGGATTGCTACTTCGTCACTGTGAGGAGTCGCGTGGAGTGTGCCGGACGGTGGATTGCACAGGTGGTAAATGCTCGAATGGCTCGTCGGCGATTCTGGAGACGTTTCTCGGCTCTGATTTTTGTCTCCAGCCTCGTGGAGATAGCTTCACGCGCCGGTCGATTTTTGATTGCATGTTGGCTGGTTCGATTCCGGTTTTCTTTTGGCGAAGAACCGCTTACATGCAGTATCAGTGGTTTTTACCGGATAAACCGGAGAGTTACTCGGTTTTTATAGACCGGAACGAGGTGAAAAACGGGACGACGTCTATAAGGGAAGTGTTGGAACGATACAGCAAAGAAGATGTGAGGAAGATGAGAGAAAGAGTGATCGATTTGATACCGAATTTGGTTTACTCGAAGTCTCCGAATGGATTAGAGACTTTCAAAGACGCTTTCGATGTGGCTATAGATGAAGTTTTTAGGAGATTCAAGGAGCAACAAAATTGGTACAAATGGTGATGAGAATGGGAGAGAAGATGATTCGATAAATATTTATTTATTTATTAATAAGGGTTTTTCAAATTTAGCTCCAGTAAAGTTATGATTACACTGTAAATTTAAGATTTTGTTTTGAGAGATGAATAAGTTAGTGTAGTTGAATTTTTGTTATTACACTTCATGGAGTAGTCAATGATGGGTAAAAGGCTTAAAAGGTTAATTTCATCCTGAATAATTTTTATGGTATTTTTTCGTTCGATATTTTTTCATATAGGAATTAAGATTCAGTACATTTTTAAATAGTATTTTTTAAAAAATATTATATAAATTTTAATGTATATGTTGAAATCAACTTTGACCGAAACTATATTAATGTTAGTCAAACCAATGAGTCAGTTATCATTTAACATATTTCTGATGAGTTATATATTACATGATATATTTGTTGCTGAGTTAGATGTCACATAAATTTTTCAAAAAAAAGTTTTTATTTTAAAATTTTATATAATGTTCTGGGTCTAAAATATTTTTTGATACTTAAAATAGAGCAACATAAATATTATTGTTAGCTAAACCACTTAATCAGTTTGTTATCATTTTTGTAGTGGTAACAACTGTATTGTTTATATCAATATAATGTAAATTGTTAAATAAATACATTTTTTGAACTTACCTTTTTTTGGAATTTAGAAAACAGATTTGTGATTGTTCAAAAATGTATTATTTAATGGTCGGAGTTCTACGGTTGTTGGGGCTACATAAATGATAAAAATTGATTAAGTGATAATTGTATTTCCATTTATTCATTTTAAATGTCAACAAAATTTTAGACTTAGAACATTGCATAAATTTTCAAAATGAATTTTTTTTTTTGAAAAATCTATGTGACATATGACTTAGCAGAAATATGTCACATGGCATCTGACTCATCGGTTTGACTAACATAGTTTCAGTCAAAATTGATTTCGATATATATATTAAAATTCATGTAAATTTTTTGAAAATTTACTTAATTGAAGTTGAGAAACGCTACAGTAAAAATTGTTTACGTTGAAATTCATCTTTTTCCCATCAATGATGTTCTATGCGTGGATTTCTCATTTATATTAGTATTCTCTTTTAGAGACAATGAGTAGATAGTTTTTTTAAATTCTAATGTATTTCCAGCTTAGATGCTGATAGTTTGAATACTTTTGCATATTTTAAAAATGGACTCAGAGGCCCACATCTTCGCACGTCGAAGTGTTATTTAATAAGGTGTACTAAGATAGAAAAACGGGTTGGTAGGTGGGAGAAATACAATTTGATTTTGTTAGGTTTGATCATCATAGGTAGGAGAAATACAAGAAAATAATTTCATGGTTAGTTGATTGCTTTGTTGTCTTTTTTTTTTCCAATGTAAAGACGACATTTAAAACAATCCGTGTTACTTAATTTTTTATTGTGTAGATTATACCAGAAGTATAGAACAAGTTCACCCAAATAACACGACTATAACTATATATTTGATTTATATTTCCATATGAAAATATTAAATCAAGACTTATAACAAAACGATCTGAGTATATCAAAATTAGATATACTATTGATCTGAATGAACAATTTTTGCCACTAAACAAACTCATATCTGTCACTTTTCTTCATGAAAGATATTCTTCTTGCAGTCTAGCTCTAAGCTTGTTTGTTAGTGGGTTGTGTTGTGCCAAGTGTAGTAAGAAGATAACATTAGTCATATTTATACAACACAAACTTCTCATTCTCAAGTTCTCTTTTAACTCTCATCTCCCTCACTCAGATCTTTACGAAGAAGACAAATGGAATTCTTGTCTCTCTCGTCCATCCTCTATCAGTATTACCAAAAGCTATACGTAACTTATCCCTACCAAGTGGAGACTCGAACTTGAGACCAAAGCCTCTAACATTCTTGAAACAAAATGAGCTATCACCTCTTGGTCCCTTTGTTCGTAGTTAGATATCGTGGAACCATTATTTAGTTAATGTATGAGTTTTTAAGTTTTCCATATGAATTCTGCATCAATGTTTTTTTATGTGATATTAATGACTTTCACTTTGAATATTAGATTACGCAAACATTTAACTACACACTTGAAAATACAATTTGATATATACGACATTTGTGTACTGATAAAAAATCCATGTATGTGATATATAATGACTTTCATGTTGAATATTAGATTATTGAAACATTTAACTACACAGTATGAAAGTAGAGTTTGATCATGTATTTCGTATACTTGTAAAAAATCCATGAAGATATTTTCCTTGGATATGCGTAACTGGTACATTATCTTGATTAAGTGTATCTAGAAAAGCAGAGCCACAAACATGAACCTACAGTTATATGTCTCTAGTCACTAATCAATTTCTATACAAAAACATTAATTACATTTTTTTCTACACCAATAAAACATTGATTACATTTTCTCCTCTACCTAATTCATGAAATTGGCATGAGATGGACCTCTGACTTGGGAGCGTTACCATTTAATTCGGTTCTACTGAGCTTGAATTTTTAGTCTGAATCTTACCCGGTATTATCCGGTTTAGCTCGACTGGTTCGATACTTTATTATGTTCTTCTCGATTACAATTTCGATTTCCCTTGTTTCGTATTTGCGAGCGATTCCGAGAAGCACGAAAATGGTATCCATACGACTCTTCACTCTCATCTCCTTCATCTTCCTTATATTCATCTCTGTTACCGAATCAAAAGCCTTGGAGCCTCAAGCAGCTGAATCTTTCAATGTCAGCCTCATCCAGGTTCGCTCTCTTTCATGTTTGAACTTCCCCGGAGAATTCCAGGGTTTTCTCGCATTTTCCGGTGTAGAATTTTCCCGAGAAACCTTGTATCGGTGTTAAATTTCATCGATGATGCAGAAATTGGGGAGTAGCTGCTCTTACTCAGTGATCATCTCGACGAGCTGCTCGTCAACAAGGTACACGCGCGACCAAATCAGCATCGCTTTCGGCGATGGATACGGCAACCAGGTTATAATTGAGATTTTGAGTTCTTCAGAACATTTGATTTTGATTTAGTAAGACTTTGATTCAATGACTTAGTTTATCGATTAGGCCTATTGTTCAATTTCAATGTTTCATCCCAATCAAAGTTAATTTCGCATAATTGGTTGATGCCTGTATCCGATTCTTCGTAATTGAGCTTAGTTACAGTGGATTTTTCTCAGATAGTTTGTTTATAGCAGAGCTCATCTTTGGTTTTATTCGATTTCTAGCATGGCGAGGTCAGTTCTTGATGGCTAGTTAGGTACTGAGTATGCATAATATTGTCACTGTTATGGAAGAAATTTAGCAACCAAAGTTTGACAGCTTTTGCTCTAGTTCTGTTATTTTGCAAAAGTTCTGTTATCGGAGCATTTGAGTTTTAGAGAAATGTACAAATCTTTGGAATAGATGAAAGTGCCAATGGATTGGTTTTGGTTGTAACTAGTGTCTAATCTGTTACTATATCTGTCATTGTTATCGGAGCATTTGGGTTTTAGTGTCATTATTATCGGAGCATTTGAGTTTTAGTGTCATTATTATTTAGCTTTGGTCCGACTAAATTTATTATAGCTGGTGTTTTGTGTTTCCTGAATCAGATATATGCACCAAGGCTTGACGATCCATCTACGAAAACGTTTGAGCAATGTTCATCGGACACATTTACGATAAACGGACCGTGCACATACCAGATATGCTACATGTATCTCTACAGGTCTGGTCCAGATGGTTGGATCCCAGAGAGTGTAAAGATATTTAGCCATGGCTCCAAAGCTGTCACCTTCTCATATAACACGCATGTCCCTGAAAGCATATGGTATGGTTTCAATTACTGCAACAGCGCCTCGGAATCTAACGTCTTAGCCATTGGCCTCAGAAGGGTGGTGCTCATACTCCTAGGGTTCATTGTCGCCGGTACAAAATTGCTCTTGTAAGCTGTTATGGTTCGGGTTTTGTATGAAGAGATTAGGCCTTATGCAGAATAAAAGTGTGTACCGTTGTTGGAGAATTGGGTCTATAGATAAAAGCCCTCGGAAGATTTCTCTAAGATGTGTATTAACTATTAACCATAAAAGCTATGATGAAGTTACTTACTCCTAATTACAGACAGAGTGTGTAGATTTTATGAGCGGTATGTATTCATTAGAAATTTGTGACATTTCATCAACTATTATATATGTGTTAGAAATGAGTAAGAAATCGAATTGGTTTGAAACAATGTGTCCATCAAAAGCATTCGTTTTGTTAAAAAAAAAGAAAGTTACCATTTTAATAGAAAAGAAAAAACTAGATATTTTAGAGTTTTTGATTAAAAATTTTTTTTTTCTTTTGACCTAATCACACACGAGCTTCACAAAGCTGGAAACTATAAAGAGTAGCGAAAACCCTAAATATGTTCTTCCTCTCTGTCTCCCTGCTGTCGTACTATAAACCGCCTCTATCTCTCAGAAGCAGGAGAGATTGGATTCTCCATCTTCTTTTGATTATTAACTTCCAATAAAACCTAAATGCCTTCATTAGCTTTATCCGATAAGAAAGAGGAGAAGAAGATGAAGAAGAAGATAGCTTTGGAAACCCCAGAGCTGGTTTTGAAGAAGGGGAAGAAGGAATCGAAGCTCAAACTCTCTGATTCGGATGAAGAAGAGTCGGAGAAGAAGAAGAGTAAGAAGAAGGAGAAGAAGCGTAAGGCTGCTGAGATAGTTGAAACCTCGGATGAGGAAGTTAAGAGCGATTCAAGCTCTGAGAAGAAGAAGAGCAGCAAGAAGGTCAAGTTGGGTGTTGATGATGTTGAAGTTGATAACCCTAACGCTGTTTCCAATTTTCGGATTTCAGCTCCGTTGAGGGAGAAGCTTAAGGAGAAGGGTATTGAAGCTCTTTTCCCGATTCAGGCTACAACGTTTGATATGGTTCTCGATGGTGATGATTTAGTTGGAAGGGCTCGGACTGGTCAGGTATTGATTGCTTTGATTTTCAAATTACGTTTTTTTATTGGCCTTTGTATTGGATTGGTCAAGTTTGATGCTTTTGGATATTTATGTGGAAGTTTTGATATTAAAAGTGCCTAAATTAAGCTGAAAGTTATGTGTAGTGTTCAATACTATTTCTCTAAGTATTATTAGAAATTTGTGAGACTTAGGGACTCGATATTGTGAATCTGTTCTTCTTTGGAGTTACTTGTTTTCAAAGCTAGGGGATTTTGTTGATTATATGTTGTGTGGTGCAGGGTAAAACACTGGCCTTTGTGTTGCCTATATTGGAATCTTTGATCAACGGGCCTGCGAAATCCAAAAGGAAAAATGGATATGGTAGGGCACCAAGTGTTTTGGTCCTTTTACCTACCAGAGAATTGGCCAAGCAGGTAAAGATTTGAGGATGTTAATACAAATTTGGAGCATATTCGTTTTTGCTTCTTTTCGTTTTTACTTATGATGGTATGGTTTTTCTTTTGTAGGTGTTTGCTGACTTTGAAGTATACGGAGGGGCAATTGGGTTAACTTCTTGCTGCCTCTATGGAGGAGATCCCTACGCTCCTCAGGAGAATAAGTTAAGGAGAGGTGTTGACATTGTTGTTGGAACCCCTGGTCGTATCAAGGTACTGCTCTGCCTCTCCTTTTTTAAACTCAAATTTCTCGAGCTGCTTTTGTTCTAAATTTCGGTTGTCTTTGGAACCAATTTTTTTTTTTGTGCGCTCTTCTCTTGACCCTGTTTTGATGTTCGTTGCAGGATCATATTGAACGACAAAACATTGATCTGAGCTTTTTACAATTCCGTGTGCTTGATGAAGCTGATGAAATGTTGAGAATGGGATTTGTTGAGGATGTTGAACTTATATTAGGTGTGTAATGTGGTTTTGTTTTTGTTGATATGAAGCAGCTTACTCCTAGTATCTTATATTTTTTTTCTATATTCTTCAGGGAAAGTGGAGGATGCTAATAAAGTCCAGACGCTTCTCTTCAGTGCCACTTTGCCATCATGGGTGAAAAATGTGCGTCCCTTTTAAATATTTTCATTAGTCAGGCGTTTGTAGTTTGCTACTCTGTTCCTTTTCTCTCCATTCATGGCTGAGACCTTTCTTCCTCCTTCCAGATCTCTACCAGGTTTCTTAAAGCAAACAAGAAGACTATTGATCTTGTCGGTAATGATAAAATGAAGGCCAGTAATAATGTCAGACACATTGTTCTTCCCTGTAATAAGGCAGCCATGTCTCGGTTGATACCTGATGTTATCAGTTGCTATAGCAGGTATCGTTTTGGTACTTCAATTATTTTGCGTCTTCTGGGAACCATATTTTCTGGAGTGTTAATTGCTAGTGTCTTATCCATTTTTTTCCAAAATCTAGTGGGGGTCGTACCATTATTTTCACTGAAAAGAAAGAGCAAGCTTCTGAGCTTTCTGGTTTGTTGGCTGGGGCAAGAGCTTTACATGGTGACATACAGCAGTCACAACGTGAGGTAGGTTAAGAATTTTCATTTCAAGCTTTCTAGTGTGGATAAAGCTAAGTGGGGAGAATATGATCTTTCTTCTTATCCTGTTGTATTGCTCAAACGAAGCAGTTTCAGCTTGCTAATTATGAGTAAATGTGATTTTAGGTTACTCTTGCTGGATTTAGGAATGGTAAGTTTTCCACATTGGTGGCTACGAATGTTGCTGCTCGTGGGCTAGATATCAATGATGTGCAGTTAATTATCCAGGTTAGTGGCCAGGCCATGGAGCTCTAATCATTATTGTTTAATGTGTTGGGTGTTCTAACATCTTGTTAATGTGTTATAGTGTGAGCCTCCACGTGAGGTTGAAGCATATATTCATCGTTCAGGCCGAACAGGAAGAGCTGGTAAAGCACAGATATTATTAAGACGGCTCTTTGTTATTTTTGTGCCGTTGCTTGATGATAGTGTTAAGTTTGCTAGATGTTGTTATAATCTTTATTTTATTTTTGTTGCAGGCAACACTGGAGTTGCGGTTATGCTTTACGATCCTCGAGGGCCGGGTATATCTAAAATTGAAAGAGAATCTGGTATAAAATTTGAGCACATTTCTGCACCTCAGCCTGCTGATATTGCCAGAGCTGTTGGTATGGAAGCTGCTGAGAAAATTACCCAAGTCTGTGACAGGTATGCTTACACTTGCACCCCAGTCTTCTTGCAAATCTAATAAATAACTTAGGAATGGCATATATATTTACCCAAGAATTTGTTAAATGCAGTGTGGTTCCTGTTTTCTTGGCGGCTGCCAAGGAGTTACTAAAAACATCCGGTTTATCAGCTGAAGAACTCCTCGCTAAAGCTCTTGCAAAAACCGCGGTTGGTCTCATGATGACTTTTCTTTTAAAGCACTTGTTTCTTTCACTCAAAACGAGTACTTAAGTGTTTTGATCATTACAGGGCTTTACTGAGATTAAGAAAAGGTCGCTTCTTACATCAATGGAGAACCATGTCACATTACATCTTGATGTAGGGAAACCAATGTACTCGCCCTCGTAAGTTCCACTCTCTATCTCTCTCTCCCTGTACTCTGTTTTTTAGTATTTTCTAACATTGAAAGCGAGTACTAAAATGATTAACTGAACAGATATGCTTATGGAACGCTAAGGAGAGTCTTACCAGAAGCCAAGGTGGAATTGATTGAAGGGTTAACTCTAACAGCAGATGGAACCGGAGCTGTTTTCGATGTTGTGCAATCGGATCTAGACCTGTTCATTGCAGCTGGACAAAAGAGTGCTGGAACAATGAGCTTGGAAGTGGTAAAGGAGTTACCTAAACTTCAGGAGAGAGAACCAATGCATCAAAGAAGATATGGTCGCAACAGTGGTAGTTATGGTGGAAATCGGTTTGGTGGCAGAGGAAGAGGCGGTGGTGGTAGAGGTGGCGGTCGGGGCCAGAGATATTGAAAAAAGAGAGAGCCTAAACTCCCCTTATAATTTCATTACACTATCTTCTTCTTGCTCTTATGACTTCTACATTATAATAGGTGTTGTGCTTTTCCTTTTTTTTTTTTCTTTGTTTGGACAAACTTACAAGAGGCTATTTTGTATCCTCTTTATCAATTTTGTGTAATATGGATGATAATGATGACTAAATTATTTTCTTCATCATTCACAATTTCTTCATATGGGAATGAATATCTATAAGTGCGAAACTAACGTTCGTTCTTTAGTTAATTATATACTTGTGAATTTAAGGTTAGCCAGACGAAAACAGTTTGTAGAATTGTCTTTTTGTATGAATTTTTGCGACTTAATTCTGACTAGGTATGGGAAGAGAGGTATTGGAAAAAGTAAAAATTTATGGAATCTGGATTATATAAACGACACGCCTTGCCGACTTGTGAACGAATAAAGGGTCTCTTGTGTAATGCAAATAAAAGACGATCATTTCGACTCTCTTATAAACACACACATTAGAATCAAAAAGACCACAAAACAATGTCCAAACAATCTCCAATCTCTGATCCTTACGCTTATCTAAGCATCGTAAAGAATCCAGATGGCTCAATCACTCGTGACAAATCCAAGTTCCCATGCGTCGCAGCCACACCTGATCCCTCCCCACTAAACCCCGTCGTATCCAAAGATCTTCCCGTCGACCAGTCAAAGTCAACGTGGATTTGTCTTTTCGTTCCCTCCTCCACCGTAAACGGCGGCCTTTCGTCTCAAAAACTACCTCTCGTGGTGTATTTCCACGGCGGAGGATTCATCATCTGCAGCGTCGACTTGCACTTCTTCCACGGTTTCTGCTCCGAAATGGCGCGAGATCTCAACGCGATCGTCGTATCACCTTCGTACCGGTTAGCTCCCGAGCATCGTTTACCGGCGGCGTACGACGACGGGATGGAAGCGCTGAACTGGATTAAAACCTCCGACGACGAGTGGATCAAATCTCACGCCAATTTTTCAAATGTGTACCTAATGGGAACGAGCGCCGGCGGGAACTTGGCTTACAACGTCGGGCTAAGATCGGCTGATTCCGTGGCGGATCTGAGATTAGACTTGTGAACGATCAGGTTTGTCCTCCAATAGTCAGTGAAGTTTTCTGGGATCTTTGTCTTCCCGTCGGAGTTGATCAGGATCATGAGTATTCGAATCCAACGGTGGGAGGTGGATCAGAGAAATTGGAGAAAATGGGACGGTTGAGATGGAAAGTGATGGTGATAGGAGGAGAGAAAGATCCGATGATAGATCGACAGAGAGAAGTGGCGAAGCTGATGAAGAAGAAGGGAGTGAAAGTGGTGGAGCAATTTAACGACGGCGATGTTCACGGTGCTGAATTCTTAGTTCCTTCTAAGCGTAAAACTCTCTGTCTTTCCATCAGAACTTTCATTTCCTCCTCTGCTCTGTAACGTTTTACACAAATATTAGAGGCCCAAGAGCTCATGATCCTCGATAAGATTATTATTTAGAAAGCCCAATTACTTGGCCCATTAAATATTATCCAAAGTAATGTTTGGTCTCCAGATGTCGAATCATCAATTAACAGAAGCATCCATGTCATTTCTAAAAATTAAGTTAGAACACCCGAGAACTGAAATCTTTTCTTAATCTTCATTCGTAAAATGACATTTTCT
Source organism: Cardamine occulta (assembly GCA_028015245.1). Lineage (NCBI taxonomy): Eukaryota > Viridiplantae > Streptophyta > Magnoliopsida > Brassicales > Brassicaceae > Cardamine > Cardamine occulta. The sequence continues at coordinate 2,448,399 of CM051392.1, forward strand.
GTTTGAACAATGAATATATAGATTTTTCTTAGATTCAATAAAATAATTTTTTTTTCTTTCTAATTAGTAATTTACTGTTCTCTCTTATTTTCATTGACAACAATAATCTTCACAAAGTATATATATATTTTTTTCTTTTTTAAATTGTGTGTGTGTGTGCAAAGGGGTCTTCACGAAGTATTACGGGATAGATTTTGAGGATTCATATATTTAACTCGTTTTTGTTGTTGTTAGAAAGTTTTATTTAACTAGTTTTTATATATACGAATTACTGCCAAAACAATACTTAAATTCTTTAATATAAATATCACGATTTACAAAATATGTACGATTTTGTAATAGATCAAGCTAATCAAATAATAATATTTGTTGTAATATCTTTTCAGATTAAAGCAATATACACAGATTTTATTTGTATGAGCAAACAGCAAAACCATCAAATTCGAGACAATTAAGAGCAAAATATGTTTAATGTATATGAAATGTGAACAAAAAAAAGTAATTTAGAATAATATTTTTTAATTGATGTTAATTAAAGAGTCTTCGAGACATGAAACAAAAATCTAACCAAATATCCTTTCTATTTCTTGTTAATTATCACCAAAAAATGTTTAGCTTTGTCTGATTGAGAAAAGCGAGAGAGCTAACTAACCATTGAATCTTTAATTTAAGGAGATGGAGAAAACAAAAAAGTACAGTAAAACCTCTATAAATTAATAATGTTGGGACCAGAGAATTTTATTAATTTATAGAAGTTATTAATTTATAGAGAGTTTTTCTGAATTTTAAAAAATGTTTTATAAAAATACAAAAATGAAGACAATACTTCGATATGTTTTAATGCATTTACAATTCGAAAATAATCATTGCATATATAAATTTTTTAAATAATTTTTGATGCAATTTGAGAAAATAATATCATATATTTTTGATATTTTAAGAAAAATAGAGATAAACTCCAATAAAATTATAAATTTATGAATAAATAAACAACATTTGAGTTATATTTTACTAAAATATCTCATATATATACAATAAATTTATATAAATATTAATTTATGTTATTAATGAGACCATATATTTACATAGAGATTTCGAAAAAAATATTATCTTATTATCTTATCGAAATGTGTCAATTATTATACTGGTCCAACTCAGGACCAGAATAATTTATTAATTTAGAAAGATTATTAATTTATCAAGTATTAATTTATAGAAGCCTACTGTAGCACGTGGAGGAGGACCCGAGGTAAATTAGTGAAAGCCAGGCCCCGACATAAGCCAAGGCCCAATTATGGCCCATCATTGATTCTCTCTCTCTCTTACCAAAGAGAGTCCCGCGTCACATGCATCTCTTCTGGGTTTTGGCTTCTTATTCTCTCTTCACAATCACACCATTTTATATTATTTTATTGATGACGAAGACACCATTTTATATATTTCTATTTTAGTGTTTGGTTGGCCCTATTCTTTTTGTTTTCTTTATTAGGAATAATATACTACCAAAAAAAAAAAAACTGCCAAGAAAATACATTGATAGGATTGCAAGAAAACAAACAATATATCTTATGAGAGAGTCCAAATTAATAAGGAAGTAGCATGGACCAGTAGATCATGCGTTGCTTTCTCTCCCTATCGAAATGCTAGACCCTCCACTTTTTTTATCATCCTTAGTTAAGGTGAAAATTAATTAGATGATCGTATTTGTCCAAAAAGAAGAAGAAGAAGAAGATAATCATAGATATATGGTATGATCTTCACGTATAAAATTTTGGTTAATCTGGAGATCTTAAACTAAAACTAAAACAACAGACTAATCTGTAAAAAAATAAGAAACCGGAGATTCTACCGTTGATCAACTTATTGATCAGTATTTTTGATCTAATATTGTTTATTAGTGCACGTTTAGCTATTGCATTATCATTTATAATAAATTGTGATTAATGTGAGGCATGATGTGTGAGTTTTGAAAGTAAAAATTTACAATCTCATTTTACTAAAAGAGTTTAACATACTATTATTTCATCTTAATACGTTATTCTTTTTTTCTTTTGTATAAAATACCTTATTCATGAAACTGTTCTTTAATAACACTAGCTAGATAGAAACACACTATAATTAAGAAAGACAACAACCCATTGTCTTGTTACTTGGCACTTCCTCATTGTCGAATCTAAAATAGATATTTGGTTTAATGTTAAAATTGTATTTATCTTGAACCCACTACTCTATAGATATTAGTGCAAAAGGAAGTAAAAGTATTAAGGTGGTGTATTGGATGAATAATTTAGGGAGATTTGAGTTTTAATGAGATTTGAGATTATTTGGTTGAATTAGAAATTTTATTATTAAATTTTTTGAAATCTCACATAAAACCATGAGATTTTGATCTTTGTATTTTTAACTAAAAATCTCCTGAAATCTCATTTGAATTTTTCAAATTTAATTTTTAAAATGTTTTTAATAACAGTGGATTTGATTGCACATTTTAAAATTATTAATCCAATAACATTAGATTTTAAAAGATATTTTAAAATTCATATTTTAATAACATATTATTTATTATTTTAACTCAAATATCTCAAAATGTTCAGTTCAATACTCCTCTTAAAGGTATTGAGGTGATGAGAATTTAAATATATATATATACTATTATTTGAGCAATGTTAAAAATAAAATAACCTTGCATTTACATGAAATATTACATCAAATGACATTGGACAATATTTTTAATATTTTCAAATCCTACTAATAATCATAATAATTTCTTATTTAGTAAATTAATTCTCTAATAAATAGCACAAAAAATCGGTGCATATTCATCTAATATTCTAAACAGATTGTTAGAAGCATATTCCTATAGTGAAACCAAATATAAGATTCAAAACTTTTATTTAATTTAATGAAAAATATAAAATAAAAACATTTTCTACAAGATAATAAATTGTAAGAAAGTTAGCTCTGCTCTAGAAGTTCTATGAAGCTGAAATTTACTTTAGATGAAGAAGTGTTCTAAAGGACGTTTACTTTAGATGCAACTATGTTTAAAATCATAGAGTATGGTCCGACTACGGATCTAGATCGAAGTATATGATCCAAAACAAATTACAAAAACATAAAGTATAATCCAATAAATTTTAACATTGGATCCAAAATGGATTATTGTAGGATCGTCGGGTTTACTAATCAGACTACCGGTCTAGATCATAGTATGACATAATAAATTAAATACATAAGAAACATAGAGTAAATGAAATAAAAAAAATACTAATATTATTATTATATAATAAATTAAAATTTACACAAATATTTTCCCGCGTTGTACAGTGCGTATTAGTATCTAGTACATATGTAGGTAGAAGGATATTAATTTTTTTTCTTGGATAGCCAAAAAATTCGGAAGCTATTTCTCACTATTTTTACGGATCGGAAGGATAATTATGTACTCTAACATATGCGAGTTACGGATCGGAAGGATAATTATGTCCTCTAACATATGCGAGTTACGGATCGGAAGGATAATTATGTCCTCTAACATATGCGAGTTACGGATCGGAAGGATAATTATGTCCTCTAACATATGCGAGTTTTGGAAGATTTGTATTATTCTGATCACCTCAATAGTTATAGGAGGAAGCAAATAAAGAAATATCAGTGTTTCGACTATCAAGTTTTAGTAGATATAGCAGAATGAGAAAATACTGTTCATGTGGACTCATTAAGAAAAATAATTAGATGGGCCATTCGTTTTGTCCTCTATACTGTGCTCTCTTGTCTTTTACCCTTTTACACAAACACTCCACCATGTACAAATAAAAGATCGATTGTCTTTCGAACAAAAAAAAAAAAAAGATCGATTGTCGATATTAGAAAAAATAGAAAATACAATAGAAATGTGTAGTATGCGCGAATAAACTTATAAAGATATGAAATTGTTGTATAAATGAATAAAATGCTTAGATTTTAGTGAAAAAATAATTGAACTATAACTAAGCTAATGATATTTAGCCTATATGGTTAAATCTAAAGTTTGCGCAAAAAATAGTTCCGTTTTATTGAATATAAGATACAATGAGATTTTTTAAATCGTATATTATATATATTTAATTTTAAGAAGTTAGATACGAATATGCTTAAAATATTTAGTATGTAAAATAAATGTTTGATTTTCTAACTTACTCTTACTTATTAGAATCAATAAAATGATGATAGATTTGATATTCTAAAATATTATGTTGTGTACGAAAAATCCTAGAATATATAATAAGATGACACAGAAAAAACGTAACGTAAAGGGGTCCGAAGCTATTTTAACTCATAGTGCCGTCGTGCCGCGGATATAACAACATTTATGTATACGACTCTTTCTCAGCTCTCTTGTTACGGTCTTATACATGTCTTTAATTGCTATTAACGATATCTCCCAATTATTATCAATGGCTGTCAGAATCTTATCTTGGAAGACGGTAAGACAAACTCCTAAAAATATCTATATCAGAATAGCTATCTATGTGCAACTCTCGTCTCCAGTATGATGTCTGAATTTGAAACTTTGGTGCTCAGATCTGTTTTAAGGGAAATTGCAATGAGTGACAGAAAAATCCATTTATAATTAGGAGAATGATATTAACAAACTCAAAAAGAGAACGTTATGTGTTACATGAATTTAGATTGATTATATTACAGAGAATTCTTGATGAAGTTCATGATTGGGAGCTTAATTTCTTTCTATCTTTATTTGGTTCTTTTGAAATTCAAGAAAGGATAAAGTTTTTAATAGAGTAGTTGATAATTGATATTGAGTTGTGGAACCTAATCTTTAGGATCTGCTCTGTGATCCGACAGTCGAGCATAACTATTTTTATAAAAAAAACTCATTTTTTATAGATATTTAATATTTTAGTCATATATATGCTCATTTGTCCTTACATAAATCATCGTTGTCGTTTTCTCATTGTACGTGAGCGAAAAAAGAAAGAAATTTTTTTGTAAACTTTTAAAATCGATTGTAGTTAAGTCTATACGGCTAGTGGCGGAAAGTAGACCACTGTAAATCGTATGTGTCATTCTTTCTAAGGATTGGATTATATTCAATAAAATATAGAATTAATTTTCCCCATATGTTTTATTTCATGCAAAGAGCGAAGCTCTACATGGCATGGAAAGAGGCTTAGACGAGCATAGGCAAGGAGGTATGCTGTATGCAAAGCTGCGGTTCAAGGAAAATTTCGTCAAATAAACGGTTTCTGGAAAGGAAGAGTTTTAGGTTTAGATTTGTTCTGTATTCAACAAATACAAGTCAATGGAGAGTGGGTATGTTTATGGGAAATAGGGGATACAAAGGAGTCTTTCAATATTTCATGATGAATTAGAAGCTCTAATTTGGGCATGGCGGTGTTTGTTAGACCATCATGAGAAGTCAATGACATATTGCTTGGAACTAGAGAAAATTCAGTATAATTTCTTTGTTTTTGAATTTATTCATTGTAATTTGTGATTTTGTATTATGTTAGAAGATTTTGAGATTACGAAATTGCCTATAATATATTATCTGAATATTACTATGTATATCTCTTATTATTAAATAAATTAACATTGCTCTGATACCATGATAAATTGGAGGAAATCTCAGAAGTATAATAGTTTCTCTCAACTTTATTAATTAGCCAATAGGCTCATATATACAAGATCGTAACTTGTCTAACAAGTTATGTACATATACGATAGTAGGAAATTAACTTATTTAATAATAAGAGATATATATATAATAATATTCATAGAATATATGCTAGTCGATCTCGTAATTTTGAAATCTTCTAAAATATTCTGTAAACTCTGTTTTCTTCGGCTTTGTTAACCAAACCAATAGGTTAAATACTTAAATATAATAGTTCACGTTGACAACAACAACAAAAAAAAAGTCAAAACACTTTTGGTTTCTAATCTCGCTCAATCGCTCACTCTCTCTTCTAACACTTTGTTAACCAAGTTTGTTGCCGACAACTTCTTTGCTCCTAAGCCAGTCTGAGAACTCTTGGAGAGTGTTCTTGTCGGATCTGTACTGCTTCTGCGTGAACTCAAGAAACATGGACCATGTGAAGTTAGGGTACAATCTTTGACTGGATAATTCTAGTAACGCCTTTGGTGGCTTCACCACTTTGTCCATTTGCGGACATAAGAAAAATGCTATTGACTTCCTTTCCCTCTCACTGTTCCCTTCCTTTCCATTTGTCAACGCCTATATATACATAGACAAACTTGAAATAAAAAAAATAAGCACATACTTTCAATATTTTGTATTATAATAACTCAATAAGTTTATACTTGATATCGTTGATACGCCTTCTATTTGATATCTTATATGAGTGTGTATTATCTCTAATAGTATTTGTTTATAACGCGTATATGTAACGTTCACACCATAGAGATTGGGTTTGATTGATAACCTAATTTGAACATGGTGGTGAATCATTTTCTTAGCAGTTATAAAAAAGGTTTTTAAAAAAAAAACAATTCGAAATAATCGAAAAGAAAAAACGGTTGAATTCAAACGAGCGGTTAAATAATAGTTATGATGGGTAACAAACAGTTTAATTATAAAAAATTTGTTATAGAAAATAACATAAATAAATTAAAATATAAAAATATCTCAAAAAAATTATTTCTATTTTTTAAAAATATATATGAATATTATTTTTAAACAATATATATATAATAATAAAATCCAACCGTTTCATTTACAAACGAACCGCCTTATTTTTAGGTGGTTGCAACCGCATGTTTTTTCTCTTCTAACCGCTCTCTTCAACCATCTTCTCCAACCGTTTCTTTTATTCCAATCACTCAATTGATCGGTAACTTTCAAGGTGGTTTGTTTGCAAACGAGGCGGTTGAAGGTTACCAATCAATCTCATTGTTTTTATCCTCAATTGCAGGGTTCATATTAACCACTTTTCAATTAATCATTATAAGTTTGTTTCTTTTTATAAATCAAGGACGGTTAACTGTAAATTTATTTCAATAAAAACTTCCAAAAAGTCAAGTGCTTTCGGTGATATAGATAATTTTTGCATATACACTACCATATTTTCATAAAACAAGATATGTATCTAAATTGGTTGCATACATATCAAAAGTAAACTTTACCATGAAGGTATCACCAATGTTAACAACGAATGATCGGGGCTTTGGAGCGATGGATCTCCATTGATTCGCCACGAAAACCTGAAGACCACCGACTTGGTCCTGATCAATTATGGTTAGAGAGGTCGGGTCGTTGTGAGGCCCTGTCCCTAATGTAAGATTTGGCTGCTTGCACGGCGGATAGTAATTTAGCCTAAGTATCGAATCGTTATCTTCATAAAACTCTCTAAAATAGCGTCTTTCCATCCCAAGACTTATTCCAAGAAACTCCATGATCTTTAACGAGAGATTGTTCATCGCCTCTGAGTATTCTTGAAATACCGTTCTGCATGGGATAATCACAATTTTTAGTGTCTATTCTTACTTGGATCAATCATATATGTATATTGGTGGAATCTCAATATGTTATTATTCTATTATTATACACTAAAACAAAAAGTTAATCCATTTTCACTAACTTTGATTTGTGTACTTAAAATAACTTTTCATTTTTTTTAAATTACTTTAAATATAAAATAACCTAAGATATAGTCTTTTAATTTCCTCTAATTTTAGTATACATGTCGTTTTAAATTTTATTAATATATCATATATAATTTTCTTAATCAACAATATGCAGTATGTATGTTTGAATCTGAATGTTTATCCATGGATGATACTATAACAAACTATTTGAGGATAATATATATACTGTGTAATTTGTTGACAAAATAAAGTAATAAGGATAAAACTATATAATTCCTTTTAAAAATGCACTGAAATTATAAAACGTTTTGAAACAAAATAAGTTTTGAAAACGACATTTATTAATATTATTGTCATGAACCGGGGGGAATATTACCCAAACTCGTGTTTCCGTCTCCCATAGTCTGAGAGATGTAATCTTTAACGGTTTCGGTGCCGTTCTTGAGCTTCTCCTCAGCAGAGAACCTAAACGACAGCGTTTCTTTCCAAGGAAGCTCCGAATAGAATCTCCCGACAAAGCTGTCGGCGTAACCGGAGATCTCACCCCACTCCCTCTTTGCCTTCTGTTTGTCGGCAGCCGGCAAGTTAAAAAACATGTCCATACACTTGTAAGCACGTGCCAAGATCCCCTCATGGACCCCATGGTTTGTAACGAGGAAGAACCCGTGAATCTTCGCAGCTTCGGACACGAGCCTAGAAGCTTGCGACGCCGAGACATGGTGGTCTTGGCCGGAGAGGAAACCGGCGATGTCGATGATAGGGACTTGGAGCTCTTTCACTTCGGAGGAGGGTCTCTCTTTGTCGGGCCATATGAATTCTATTGGTATGTTGTTTGGTTGCTGATTTATGACATTTGCATCGAAGCCTATATGAGAAACATTTGTGATGGATTTCATGTTGGGTTTTGTTTATATAATTTATGGTGAAATTGGAAATGTTTTGTAATTTCTTTTACACTTTGAAGGCTTTCTCTTGACTCTTGAGTCATCTTATTAAGTTGAGGTGACATTTATAGGAGTGGTCATGGAGAGTGGGGTTTAGGCGGAACTTGGGGTTTTGTTTTATAAAAATTACCTTCTAAAATAGATATATTAAAAACGACTGATTAAGTAAATAATTGAGCTTCCTCTAGTATGTAACATAAATAATTGCCCCAACGAAAAAAAATTAAGATGTGTGATTAATGCAATGGAGAAAGATGTTTCAAAAATACGCAGAGGGATGAGCACCCTTTCACCAAAGATCAGGGAGTTTCATGGAATCATTGTTTGGGATCGAAAGGCGTAATTTACGAGATTTTTTTTGAAAAAGGGTAAAATAGGTTTACATAAATCGATTCTATTGTGACGTTAAAAGAGTTAGGTTTAGTGGTACCGTTCCATATGCAATTCGGGTTTGATACAAATTATTGTATAATTATTATTAAGATTGTCAGTCTCTCGTCTCGAAAATTGAGAGATTTTTACAGTAATCTAAAAGTAATTGGCATCTGTCAATTCTTGAACTAGTTTTTTTTTGTGTGTGGGTTATACTCACCTTTTAGATTCCAATTGTCCAATACTGAACGTCATGAAAATGTATTTGAATTATCATTGTCCCACGTTGAAAGTTGAGAGATTTCTATAGTTTTTTTTATGAGTGTGGCATCCAGAGCCGGTCCTGAGAAATTTGGGGTTCCAATCGAAAAAATAATTCTTCAATTACTTAATAGAAAAAATAAAAATTTCAGTTTCCATAAAACTAAAATTAAAAAAAAAACTACAATAATATCTTTAAAAAATAACAACAATTTAAAGCTTATAAAAACAATACTTCTTCTATTTTTTTCTGCGAAATCATCTTTCAAACTTGTATAATCGAGATTTTTAACCATGATTTTTTCTCTTTTCTCTCAAGAAAATTCAAGTAGCTTTTTGCCTTAGAATAAATTAACGATTCAGATTTTTTTGAGAAAATATTACCTCTCTAAAACCAAAAGAAGAGAAAAAAATGAGAAGTCACATAAAAAAGGAGATTAACTTAAATTTCCCCTTTTTAATTAAATAATATATTGTAATATTTAAATAATAATAATTTGAGATCCACACAATATTTTATCAAATATTTATACGAAAATTAATATATTACTCATCATTTTCATATATATATATATTTTTCACTCTTTGACGTCAACTAAAATATATATACATATATATATATAATTTTTTTTGTGAGAACTCCTAAAAAGTGGGATCCCATTCAAATGTTTCATAGAAATGTGTTCAACGCCGGCTGGTGGCATCCCTACATTCTTGGACAACTGGGCTTTATTAGCTAATGGGCCTACTTAATATTTGGAGCAGCCGGACCTAAATAAATACCATTATCTGATTGTCCTGCTCTCTTAAGAAATACAATTTCACCTCGGGAAAAAGATAATCATTAGTGGAGTATATGTTTTTTTTTTTGGTTAATGAAAGTATACGTATCTTTCAAACACCAGATTTTAACACAATACAGTGGTACGTTTTCTGAATTTTACCAATCCCGTTCTAACCAAGTTTTTAAATTTGTTTCGGCACTGACTCAGTGATTTGAAAAGAAGCTTGGATTTTCTCCCCCCAACCTATAGCAATTATACCTTAAAACCTTGATGTATTTAATTAGAACCTAATTAAGGATGTTAAATGGCAAACGGAATCTGTCTGAACCAATCTTCATTTGAGTAATTGTCAAAGACGAATCTGTCTGAAAAATGAAGCTGCGATGTCTCTGGATGCTGCGGTTTTACAATAGTTTCGTGACTGTTAAATCTGTTGATGTAGCTCAAGAATAAAAATAAATAAAAAATTAAACACAATTAGTGCCAAATGATCTAAAAATAAAAACAAATTCTTAGTTAAATTGACAGTAATATGTATTACAATTTTTGAAAATATTTCTCCCCCTGTAGACAGGTAAGTTTTTTGAATTGTACCTATGTCGATATAACGAAGTCTTGAAATTAAATTTCGGTACTGATTTGGAAGAAACAACTTGTGGGCACAATAGTTTAGTCACAGACTCACAGTGCACATTTACATGAAATTTATTTAATTTGCAAGCATTATATTTCATTATTAGAATCTGGACCTACTCCTTATAGAAGCTACTGGCTAATTTAACACATTAATGTTGCCACTTCGTCATACGGAAGATATGATTCAACAACATTAATTCTACTTCGCTATGATATTAATATTCCACTTGAATTTGGACTTTCGAACCCATCAATAGAAAGATCAAATTATTTATACATATGTAGCAACAAAATTTTATTATGTTCTTTCCAAAGTTTCGATTCACTCACTCGGCATTTAGTTATAACTACGGTATCACAAACAATCATTCCATGTTTTTTTAAAACCAAAGTTTTCTAAATCAAAATTTAAACTAATTTAAAGTATACGCATTATGATTTATGATTCAACAAAAACCGATTTATGATTTAGGCTAATGTAGCGATCACTAAATTGTTAATCTTCTAGTATATGTTAACAATCTTACCATGTTCATGTATTTTAGTAATTAACTTTATGATATAGGATTGAGAATAGTGACAAGTTTCAATAAATATATTCGTCTATACATGTTAGCAGTTTATTCTAGGATTTTTTTTTGTTAATAGTTTATTCTAGGGTTAAGATTGAGAATACCGAAAAGTTTAAATAAATATAAAAATCCTTTCATGTTGGATTTATAAGATAAGTAAATAACCTATAAATGATGTTATTTGAATTGTAATTACTACTTGTAATCTAAAAAAAACATATCTAAAATGGTCCATATATATAAGAAGTTGTGGTCCCTTTATAGGTGATAGCAAAATTGCAGGAGGTTGCATTGATGTTTATATATGGAAGAAAAATCCAGAAATGTAATCTGAGATCATTCTTAATTAGTATGAGACTGGAGAGGCAATATATCTCACTGGCTCTTTGCTCTCTTCTTAGTTTTGTTTGTTTTAAGCACAACTTTTAAAAAATTCAGTCCTTTTCTCTGTTCTTTGTTTTTAGTTTTGTTTTTAATTTAGATCGTACTATGACCATACCTCAAAGTTTTCATGTGATTTGTATATTGGCTACATTCACTTAAATAATACCATGTTATGGTCCAGTCTTCTCTTCATTTATGAATTTTACATTGTACAAGTGGTATCATTTTTATTACATGTGCGCTATATATGGGTTATTTTAGTTTTATTTTCACTGCTAGCTAAAATTCTTTTATTGTATATACATGCAATCCAAGGAAGAATAAATTATATGTATCCGTATAAAGAGAACCAATATAATATACTCCGTAATTGAATGCTTACAACTAATTAAGTTAAGCTAGTGATGACCAAACAACGATCATTTGGGTCACTGTGATCCCACCTACATACTATTACTTACTACTCATTAGAGCATCATTATCGGAGTATCTAAGGTGGATATCTTAAGTTTTTTTGTTATTAATTTAATTAATAACTGATTATATGTATAAGAAACATATCTTATTTAGGAGACTTAAGAAACGTATTTTAGTAGACACGTGTTATTCTTCAACTCATTCTTCTTTTCTGCGATTCTTCTTCTCTTCTCTCTTCTTCACTTCAATTCTTCTTCTTCTTCACAGTCTGATTTCAATTTCTTCTCCGGTATTTGTTTTCCCCAGAAAATTCAAGCCATGCCTCCGAAATCGAAAGAAAAACCTCGAGCTTCGACTTCACTACCTCCTCCGGCAGTGGAAGATCTCTTCACTTTAATAGGCACATCAAGCGATCTGAATTTGAACAAGCCATCAAGGTCGTTGATCAAGGTTCAGAACTCTTATCTCCCTTCCTCCTCCTATAATTCTTATTGATTTGGTAAAAAATTGAAATCGTGATTTTGTTTCAGTTTTGTCAATCGCACCTACCGATGAGGATGCGATCCGATGCAAATTAGTGGCGTTACTTAAAGACGACAAGGGTTTCATAAGGTATATACTTATTTTTGCATTAATCGAACCACATTTGATCTGAAAAAACATTTTTTCTTATACGATTGGCTGGAATTGAATGTTTATGTGAATATGTGTATTGCTTATACCGTCTGAGACTTTGCTTTTGGAATTTGATTCTGTGACTTGAATGTTTCTGTGAATTGGCAGATGCTTGTATTGATGTGTATCAAAATTTGACTGAAGATTTGAAAAGAGGATTGGATGCTTTGAGGATCAAACCAACTAGTAATTTTGAGTTGACTTATAACTTTGCTTGCTCTTTGATTAAAGATAATAACTATGATGAGGAGGAACAACTTTTACCCACTGCCAAGAGGTATGTTAATCTCTTTTTTACTTACGATTTCTCAATGTTTATGTCTCCTAGGCCATTGTTCTTACTAGTTGTTCCCTCTTGACACTCCTCTAGCATTAATGCAATTGACGAACGAGATAGACACACTCAATATGATGTTTCAGAATTTCAACAAGGAGAAGGAAACAGAAGTGTACATGTGGATTTTTCTTTTTCTACAGAAATGCCTACAAACCTACAAAATATGTTGGGTGTTAGAACAAGAATTCGTGATAGACAACTGCATCAACAATTGAAAGCTGATTTGGTTGAGCATATATGGCAAAAATTTGGATGTGATCAAGATAATATTTGAATGTTGTTTTGCTTTTATTTTTCAAAATCTATGTTTAAAATGTAATATTTTTATGTAGTTATGTTTAATTAATAAAATAAATTCTATATATAAAAAAATTTAAGAACTCTAAATGGGATTCTACCAATAAAGCAGCAAAAACAACATATTCTTAACACAGTTTATTAACTTAAAATTTATATTAAAAAATCTATTTGGGTTTTTCCAATAATGATGTAAATATATAATAATAATATCTAGCTAAGTGGTGATTTTCACATCACATTTATTGATAGGTAAGATCATAATTCATATTGTACTTGTTTAATGGTTATCTGAGTACTTAAATATGGGAGAAAGCAAGTCAAAATCAATCTAAGGATAAAATTTGAAAGGATGAAGACGTCATGTTTGAAACATAAGGGTCACGATTGAAGATCCCCTCGTTGTTCGGTAACACCGCCATGGAGTTTGTGTACGAATCTTATTGTAATTTGAGCTTTTGATTACTATTTGATTAGTTTTGTGGATTTTTTTTGAAATAGTGTCGTAGTTGCCACTTGCCAGTCTTACATAGTTTTGTAACCATCCATACATATTATTATTTTAAGAAATTAGTTTGAATAGTATTTATTTTCAGAATATTCGCCATGATATATTGTTGTGATTGTGGGTCTTCTTATATAATTGAGCTAAGCAAGACACCGGGGGAGCATCTATAATTTCATATGTTACACTAGAAAATATGGATTTAAACTCCGAAATATGCAAGTTTGTTGTAGACTTGTCATTTTCGTTTTACCATTACTGACGAGACTAACACACGAATTTGTGATAGTGATAAACGATAACAACGACGGATACGTTATATTATTTGTTTTACTTTAATTAACGACAACAACAACAAAATTCACTTTTTCATTTTTTTTACTATAATCCAATGACAGAATTCAGCGATCAATGTAATACTAATTAAGAGTTAACTATAATGTTTTAAAGATTTGTTAACTGACAATCAATAATTCGATATGTCGTCAAATTGTGATATTAGACGATTGGTAATCTCCCTTTTCATGATTGGTAATCGCTAAACTCTGCTATCGAATATTTATGAATCAATGATGACATACAAACAAAATTTGATCGTTGTCGTTGTCAACATCAAACGAATATGCCCTACTAATTCAAAACTCTTGTTAAAATTGGTATAATACATCTCAACCAGAGATCGAATGCAACATTAGAATTAAGGCCAAAATATAAACTATATTTTTTGCGGAGATACTAATGAGTCTCGGAATCATTTGTTCTTCTCTTGTAGGTATTCATCCCAAGTCTGGTCCATGGCTGTGGAGCGACTTCTCGGAAATAATTTCTCCCTTGCTTGGGACCAGCTGGTTTTGCTGCTAAATTGCACTACCCAAAACCGAACCCAACAATTTACTTACAGGTACGTGTTCCAAGCCACAATCTACCACATATGGTGTGAGCGTAATAGAAGACGCCATGGCGAAGCCTCGACTTCCTCAGCCAGCCTACTGAAAGTAATCGACAAGATCACAAGAAACCGTTTCAGTTCAATTCGCAATGAAGGAGATTACAGCTATAATGATGGTCTCGCCCTTTGGTTCTCATCCCGTCCCACTTAGAACAAACATTATGAAGATTTTTCAGCAAATTTTTTCAGATGATTTAGCTTTTCGAAAGTGGATGGCACTCTTTTTTCCACACACTGGTTTTATCTCACAGGGTTTTCTGGTCTGTGGGTTTTAATGAGGTCATCACCTATCGACTTCAGAAAATTAGAGTTCAGATTTATTTTCAATTCCTCTAGCTAAAAAGATAAATCTATAGACAGTTACACTTGATGTAAAAACGTTGTTTCTTTTGAATATAATTTTACATATTATTTTAAAAAAAAAATTGGTATAATGCAATTTAAAACTGTTCGTCATATTTCCATGTAATTTTTAATTGTATTTTGTAAATATATATGGTAATAAGTCCCGCCCTGTTATATAGATAGTAGATCACAGAATATTATAATATGTTATTGAATACTAAAAGATTAAAAACCATTTAGGCCTAAACTCTAGTTTCTTACATTACGTTGTGAGTTATAGAGATGTTGGTTTTCTCTTTCAATATATATACATTATGTGATACTGACGGAATACTAAGCTTTATACGTGTATAATCAAAGAAGCCAAATCCAGGAGGCCCCTACTTAACCTTTTCTAACCAAAAAGGTTATTCTTATTTTAATTACAAATGACCATTTCTTATTGTCTTCATCTTTCTTTTTTCAAAATATTAATTGATTTTACATTTGACAAACTCCTCCTAATTAAAAGCCTATGAAAAAAAATAGTTGACGACAAAAAAAAAAAAAAGCCTACGAAAATCTATATATGTATTTATTTATACAGTTTCATGGATCCACTTTCTCTCAGCTATATTATATTTTCAATCTTATAAAAAACCATTTCCACGCTCCATATTTCTCCTTCTTCCTCCTCAAGTCATAAAACCAATTCAACAACAGAGCTCATCCTTTAACCGGAAAAAAGTAAAATGGGAAGAGATTGGTCCTGGCTCGGCGGAGGAAAGAAGAAATCCTCAACAAAGTCAAAGAAAGAAGCCATCGAAACGCCGCCTTCTCTAGCCGGAAATACTACAACGGCGGCGGGTTGCATGAGTGCTGTGTTTAACATTTTCGATTCTCACCATTTACAGTTACCCATTAGCCACCACCATCTTCATCTTCCCAAAGGTATCATCTTTTTTATTTTATTTTTCAAACTTTACATACATTATTTGATTCTCTGTTGTATTCAAATTCAGGCGTAGATGCGCCAAGAAACAGCTTAGAATCAACGGAGGAGGAGACTCCATTTTCACCAACCAGAAAAGATGGAAATCTAAATATCTCTGTGAGTGATTAAAACTTAATTATCCACTCTGTTTTTGTTTTCTATCTTCTTGGTTTCCTCAAAAGTTTCTTCCTTTTTTTTTTTTCTAATACTCATGACCCTAATCATAATTTTTCCAGATGGGTATTAAAATCAAAACCAAACCACAAGCAAGAACATCAACATCATCTCATACAGCTACTGAATCTTATTCTCCGACCATAAAAACACCAACTTTGGTTGCTAGACTCATGGGTCTTGATCTTGCTCCTGATAATTATAGATCATCTCCTACTCCATCTTCTTCTTCTTCTTCTTTAATCGATCTCAAGACACCAACAAGATCTTCTCACACCAACAAACACAGACATTACTCTCTCCAAAGAAACTCTGTCGACGGAGGTACACGATCACTTCCCGAGACACCGAGGATTTCACTTGGAAGAAGATCCGTCGACGTCAACTGTTACGAACACCAACGTTCTTCACTTCATCTCAGAGATAACAACAACGTGTTGTCCGAAAGAGAATCTGGTGGTAACAATGTCAGGTTCACGAGGGTGAAAGAGATGAAGATACATGAAGATAAAGAGAATCGGAGTCCAAGAGAGTACGCTAGACAGATAGTGATGCAGTTGAAGGAGAACGTTAACCGACGAAGAAGAATGGGAACTGATATTACCAACAAGGAACAACAATCAAGAGAGATTCATGACTCCAAGAAAGCAGCTTCTAAGATCACAATCATCACTCATAATTCATCATCATCATCCCCGAGATTGGGATTAACGGAAATCCCCAAAACCAAACCAACCTCACCTCAGACAAATAATGTTGCTTTCAAGATTCCCGAGACAACAGTGACGAAGGTTCAAGACAAGACCAGGCTACCAACTGTGCAAGAGGAGCCACAAGGATCAGAGAAACTAAGACAGAGGAAAATCGCGAAGAAATGCAAGAAACCAGAGAATTTCAAGTCAAGATTAGTGAAGCCGCCACAGTCAATGCAGGAGGAGCCATTTGTTCGATCACCAGCAACCACTAACAACAGCAATGGTCTTAATCTTATCCAAGGAGACAAGCCTTCGTGCAAGAAAACTCCTTTATCCATTAATGATCTCACCAACTTCACTAGTATTCCCTCTCTTCACAACACCATCAAGAAGATAGATTCATCACCTCATCACAATTCGGTATACGACGACCCTACACTCTCTTTCAAAATCAATGCTTTCATATAGCTTTTGAATATTTAATGTATCATTAATGTTTTCGATTTTTGCAGTCAAACATAAAGCTCAGAGAAACGCAATCACCAAGAAACAGAGCAACAGAGTTTCCTAGTTTTCCGAGCCAATCACAAACGCACATTGCACCAATCGCCGGCGGCGAGTTAGACTACATAAAAAGAACCCTAAGAAGAACAGGAATCGACAGAGACACACCAATTTCATATGCTAAATGGTTCTCTCCTTCCCACCCACTCGATCCATCAATCTTCTACTTTCTTGAACAGTTCGCTGTTACATCGACCAGACCTAGAAATTCACCGGAAAATCTAGCTCTTCGATGCAATAGGAAGCTACTGTTCCATCTAGTAGATGAGATCCTCGCCAATATCTTAAAGCCGCACATCAATTTGAAACCTTGGGTATGTCGTCACTCGATTCAATCTCAGAGGAATCTAAAGGGATCGGAGCTGATCGACGAGCTATCTCGGAGAATTGAGAGGTTTCCGCTAGCCGAATGTTTAGTTCTCGAGGATATTGACGCTCTCGTCGCCGGAGACATGCCGGAGGCGGAATCAGCGTTTGAAGAAGACGGCGACGGAATCGTCACGGAGATCGAGAGAGGAATCCTCGAAACACTCGTGAGTGAAACGACGACGGATTATTACGCCACGTGGACCAAAACGGCGCCGCTTAAACGTAACGATGATGTCAGTGGCACGTGGGGGTTCACGTGACGAGATACTCTTCAAATGTAGGGTCCCACCACGACTCGTCCTCCTCTTTGCTTTGCGAAAGGAGATTGATGCTTCCACGTGGATAAAAGTATTCCACATGGCTGTCACTTACTGGTGCCTTTTTTTGTATAGATGTCTTTCTTTTTGATAGTTTATATTAATTTTTCAAATGCTTTGTAGCCGTTATAAATAAACAAAATAAAAATTTTGAAATTGTCAAGTGTGGACCGTATGGTGCATTGTTAGATAGAGATCTGTCAATTTCAGATGTGTTTGTCCCCTGTGTATTCCAACATCCCATGGGTTTTGCATATGCAATGTAGACTATAGAATAGTTTTCATTAAGTTTTTTGAATATTTTGATTTTATGTTGTGACGAAAATTTGGGAAATAAAATGTTTTCAGTATAATTTATATATATACTCACGCATTTGATGACGTTGAATCGCAGTCAAGATGAATAATGGGGTCTATCGCAAATATTTGAAATAATATCGTACACATGTTTAATCGTAAGTGCCTATTGCATGTTGGATTATAAGAATCCAACAGAAAACCGAAAAAACAGAAAATCAGGAAAATTGTAAAGTTAGAAAGCATACTATGTAAAGTCTTAGAAAGACTATAAAATGAATCACCCATATATATATGCATGGCTCCTTTAACCTATGTACGTACGAGAATGTACTTAATTAAATAACCAGAAATATAATATGATGCAGAAGTTAATTAATATATTATTTTTTAATCGATAAACATTTTGGAGGTGAATTTACCGCTAAGGAAAAAAAAAAGAATTACAAAGTTTTTCACAAGCGAGAGACATTATTATTGTCATCTTTCTCGAGGTTCATGGTTACAATAGGTAATATGTTCTTCTTTCGGGCTCTGGGAACTAAGCTTTTTAAAAAACGGATTTTCTGTAACTAGCAATCAGAACCGATCCAAAATAATCCCATGCCTAAGCCTAAAGCAAAGAACTTTTGAGCCCATTTAATAACACTTTTGTTTAAAGAAAAATTTAAAATATTGCTATTAGTTTGACTATCTACAGACTTGGATGACAAGAGAGTGATACTCAACCACTAGAACACAAACAAATTTATACAAAATAATGCTCCTAAAATTGTTGATAAATATTGTTGTCTAAAGCACAAAGTTTGTTACGCTTTAGGTCAAAGCCGGACCTGTCAGCAATGCACCAAACAATCAATACAATTTTCCACTTGAATACTTAAAAAACATATTACCTGTTTGCCACTAAAATCTGAAGACCTAATAATAGTGCACAAGTATAAGAATGTGGTAAAAGCTTTCATAAACTATAAATTAGAAATCAATACAGTTTATGAAATGTTAGAACCTAATATTTTAAAATTGCACCACCTAATGAGTCTAAATTAAAATAAATACATGGTGTAATGTGAAAGTTAATATAGTAATTATATATTATGATTAATGAGTTTTTTTTACTACCTGACTACTTTCTGATTACCCAATGCCCATTATGATTTAATTATAAGTCTAATGATTACAATATTCTAACAGGAGTAACGGTTGAAATTAGTGCATTTCAAAATTCAAATACAGTAGAATAAGCAGCTAACCTGGAGCCAATGTATTTAACTCTTATACATTAGAGTATCATCAATATATGAAGTAATTTTAATATAACCCTATTACATAGGAGTAGGTGCAACAATTACATCGACGAGTGGGTGGGTGGGTGGTTCGTGTATCAGATCCGGCAGGAAAATGCTAATTTAATCCACTGGATCCTTAGTGGGCCAGCTGAAGCCCAGAACTTGATTAACATCTGTCTTTACACATTAGGACCATTTCCTTGAAAAAAGTGAGGTAATACTATAATTTAACTAGATTTTGGTTCAGTTCAATTTTTTTTATGAGAATAATTACAACGGATATGAAATTTGAAACTAATATAAATCAGTTTCATATAGTTATAAATTTATTTTCTATTTAGTATTTAATTAAGTATATCTTCAAATTTCTAAAAGAAAAATTCTATTTTGGTTAGGCCGGGGTATGTATGCTGAAAATGGAACATTTGGCGTAATATTGGCTTTGGATCTTGGATGATGGCCGAATTCCAATTACGAATAGCTTCCAATTCAGTGTGAAATGTGAATGAACATCAATAACTAACAATCAACTGAAGGATATTCTGATATATATATATTACTCACTTTAATTGTATAAGAACTATAACAACTCAAGAAATAATATGGCAAGTTAGTTAGTGCCTCACAATTTATTGAATTTTGAATATTTCATGGTAGATAAATAAACAGAAATAGAATGTTACTAGCAGTGTCTATTTGGCAAACCGATGAATAAATCAGTTTCAACTTCCAAATTCAGATCTATAACTCTGTATTTCTCTTGTTGATCAATCGATCCTCCCCATGGATCTATTACATTCTGTTCAGAAACATAGATGGCATGCAGTTTCATCAACCACAAAAATATCGTAGTTTAAAAAGATATCTCTAGAAAAAACGATGAAATGAAATTATATCCAGATTATAATGTTTTCATTTCTTACATTCCAAAAAATGTAAACAAAACCAAGTGAAAAAAATCAACTTAAAGCTAACTTTTATCTTTAAATTAAAATCCTTAAAACTAATTTTTATATAAGATAAAACCCTATAGTCTCTAGTAATATAAAAATCTTGAAATTAAACTGTCAATCCAAAAAACAATCAGAGGTGGTCTTTGGGTAATATTTCAGCATGTTAAAGCATTATGCAATTTTCAGTTGAACTAGTATCGGTATATTTCTAAATATGTGAATCGGTATGTATATCTATAATTGGAAAGAGAGATGAATCACCTTTTGATGTAACTTGACGTTCTCGTCTAACAATTGTTTCTCCTGAAACAAAACCGACACTCTCTCATAATTATCATATACAAAGCTAATTATTAAAAAGTTTGATATATCTACACATCAACATAATATAAGGTATCAAACCTTTGCTTTTAGTTTCTCCAGCTGCTCCTTGAACAACTGAGCCTATAAAACATTATTCCAACGTTTTTTCATTCCCATGATGACAATACTAACATATAAAAAACTCATTTCTTGATCAATGTTAGTGTATAGGTTGAGATATGTCGCTAAATCGTTGCAAATGTCCTTATTCATGTTCATATCTAAATGATAGGACCAGAGCCGTTCCTAGAGATTTTAGGACCATAGGCCAAAAATAATAATACTCTACATGATTTGTTAATACTAATTTTAAGATTAAAATA
This sequence comes from Cardamine occulta, assembly GCA_028015245.1. Classification (NCBI taxonomy): domain Eukaryota; kingdom Viridiplantae; phylum Streptophyta; class Magnoliopsida; order Brassicales; family Brassicaceae; genus Cardamine; species Cardamine occulta. Next base: position 2,469,803 of record CM051392.1, read on the forward strand.
ACTGTAATTAATATATTTTCTATATGATTATGATAATGAATTATGAAATTTGTGAATAATATTTTTCTAAGAAAAAAACTATAAAAGGATCATAAAAGAAACTAAATTGATTTTTTTTAAATTATGTTTGTAAAAATAATTAAAATAAATTATTGGTAAAATTTATAAGTAAGAGTAATTAAAGAGTGAATGAAAATAAAAAGTATCACAAATACAAGAAAATAAACATGTATTGGCCGCAAAAATTAATTATGAACAATGAAAGATTTAAAAAACTAATAATAAAGATTTGAAACTGAATGGGGATATACTTTGAAGTAACTTTAAAACTATTAGATCACTAAATATTTTGATATTTAGGGTCCTAAAATTTTATAAATAAAACAGGATTCTACACGAATGTTTAAAATTTTCCTTCCTAGGTACGGCCCTGGATAGGATTACAACTAGATGATTAAGATGGAGATTAATTATTCATGTCAAAACGTATGGTAAACTTTACTTGCCTTATATCATCATCACCTATACCAAGATAGTGATGAAGTATATACCTTTCTATCTCGAACCTTGACCAGACTTCTTTGGAGTTGACTATCGATTTCTTGAACCTCTTCTAGAGAACAAGAAGCAAGTCCTTGTCCCAATAGCTTCCTATACACACGCAAAGAGAGTATGCCTATTTTTTAAAAATTCTCTAAAATAGTTCTCTCTTATTTGATATCAAAGATAGATTTCTTTTGGATCCATCTTCCACCACTACGGATTCTATCTAGCATATTTAAAAGATAATTAGAACTCTTGAGTAAAATATAGACTAATTGTGAAACATGCTACTACAAACATAAAACTCTATATCAATACAAACTAAAATAGTCAAATATTGAGTTTTCAATTAAAAAAATAGTTAGAAGAAGAAATCACTGACAAAGACATTAGTGAGGTTACTTAGTTTGGTATTTGATTGTTTCGGACAATTTGTACATTTACCTTTACGTATAAATATTTTCTTTAAATGCTAACAAAAACGCCGAAAAACCATAAGGCTTGCATTTTCTTTGCGTTTGACGTTTGCATTTACAACTAACCAGAAACAATTGGTTGGAAAGTCTAAGGTTATAGGTTTATATTAAACACACACAAAATAACTGTCGATGTAAACAAATAATCGAGATAGTAATCTAAGAGCAACAAGAAAAGAAGAAGAAAGGCTAAGACATGATACCGCTTGTGAAACTCAAGGAGGTCAATCTTTGTTATCATATGGCTTGCTTCTTGCTTCAATTGCTACATTATACCCACAAAATCAAATCATAGGACACAAAAGAAGTAAAATAGATCCAATATGTAATTTGTATTTTTGGCCTATATATAAACTGCTGGACAATCTTTGTGACCATGGATCCTACATAGACTTTGAACAGATGATCTAAAAATCGCATCAGTTTTTTGGTAATGTAGTGTTGATCTCTCAAGATTTGGTTTCGTTAGGCCATATTGAAAAGTCGAAGAATCAACAGCATGAAAATCATGTAAAGTAAGTCTGATTTTAATACCATGGAAAAAAGGGTAAAACAGATAAGTTTGGTAACAAACCTGTATGTAAATTTCTGAATCGTGCTTGCTGGTTTCATGATCTTTTGTGAACTTGCGGTAACGTTCGATCGTCTTATGTATGCTGATGATCAAACATAGACATATGTTTTCAGAAATTTGAATAAATGTACTTATATGTTCGCTGTTTCTTTATTTAATCTCTAACTAAATCTTCTAAATATATCTGTATTTTAAATGTGACTTACATCTTTTACCAACGAGATATGAAAAATCTATTTAACTGGATGAATATCTCTCTCTCAAGTTTGTACTACGATATCTTTTTGCTGTTGGTTAATATCTCTATATAGGTAACTATTTAAACCCCATGCCCTATGACTTTCATTATGCCTATTTGGAAATGTCTCAATTTATTGAACTCCAATTTGTTTTTGCAACTTTATTTACCCAAAATCAAATAACTGAATCTAGAACCATCAATTCATTTGCAACACTCTAATTAACAATATATATTAGCATAGAAAAAATAGTCACAACTTTAGCAACTTGGCTCTAACATTGATTATAGCACAAGCTTAAAGATTGATTTCTTCTTCTTTATTATTTCCGTTGGTCAAGCGATTGGTTTCTTCTTGAATATATATTTAAGTAGTACTCACAAATATACATGCATATATATAAAGAGACAGGGAAATAGGTATGGACTGCACACCTGAATCAAACGAAGATCAGAGCAAGCATAATTGCTATGACTACAAAAGTAGAGCCCAAATAAAGACATAGCAAAAACCAAAAACGATAGTACACAACCAAACTAGGGGCAAAAAAAAAGTAAACTATACCCTTTATATTATCACCAAATAAATGGATAAAAATACGTGCAACTTGGTATGGATCACACTAAAATGATCATCTAAATTATAGTATAATCCCATTTAGAGCTAGTTCCGATGTTGTTTTCTGTTCATACTCTCAAGAATTTTTGGAAACCCTAGACACACACAAATCAATATATATATATATATATACAGACACACATTATATTGTTTAGATGAAAAGTTAGGAGTTTGTGATTTCTAACCAAATCAAATATTTATATAAATTTAGTAAAATGAAATTATATTAATAGGGATTTGGCCACAGAAAAAAGAAAGAACAGAAATTATATTAATAGGGGAAGAGAAGAAGTAAATCTTTAGGATTCGGACAGTGATCGAATCTTTCAAGTACCAAAATCTAAGAAGGTTGCTTTAGTCAATTACGATTCAGAAAAAAATCAGACCAGACACAAACACATGAGCTAAAAAGCCTAATTAACCAAAAAAAAGTACGAAAAAGTAAAAGAAAAATAAATTAAAGAATTAAGAAGGATTAAAGAAGACATACTCAGAGCTGGAGAATTCGTAAAGCCTTCCTCTCTGAGAGAAGATGATGAGAGAGACTTGAGCATCACATAGTACTGAGAGCTCATAAGCTTTCTTCAACAAACCATTTCTTCTTTTTGAGAAAGTCACTTGTCTACTCGTAGCGTTTTCTATTTTCTTCATCTCTATCTTTCCTCTCACCATTTTTCTTCGTCTGACTTTCTTTTTCTCTGCCACAAGATCTGTAAAGATTGAAACCCTAAACCCGCCAGACAATGATTAACATAACCGGAATCATAAAAATAGAAAGATAGAGATAGAGATCTCACCGCAAAGAGAGATTAACGTCTAATTGTCGGCAGAGAAATTGAAGAAGAGATAAGCTAGTAGTGAATAAAGGGTTAATTTTAAAAGATTTATGGATGGATTCAAATAAGTAAAAGCTGAAATTCAACAAAAATGGAAAGAGAAAAAGGTATTTGCTTTTTTTTTGGTCAGGAGCCCTAGAATGATCTGTGAGAGAGAGAAGGGGCAAGTTTCTTAATGTTTTTTTTTTTTTTTCGTTATGGCTTATGGGTCACGACAAAATGATGCTATTCTTCTTTTCATTTCTATTGTTGATAATAATAAAAATTATGTATAGAATATTTCTAATTTGTGTCAAGTACTTCTCCTAGCCACATACCAGGATAATTAGATGCCAAAAAAAGAAACAGGATAATTCTTGTTTTATGTTATTTTTCTGAAAAACAACCAGATTTGATTAATATAAGTCATATAATTGTCAGTAAAAATAAACTAATATTTATAATTTTCAAAAGAAAACTATTTTTTCCTCCTTAATACATATATTCTTTTATTATATTCTTAACAATTTAATATTAACATTTTTGTTAACGGTATAAAATTCATTCATTTTCAAGGTTTATTAATAATAATAAAGTAATGCATGATGTGGATTATTCGTTAACAGATTAAAAGTCTATTTTTTGTCTTTATATAATCTTTGTCAACCCATAATTAACCAATGGTTCACCATTATCACCGTAAGGAATGTTTGTTAAACTTCTTCTATTTGGAACAAAAACATGATTAGTTGCTCTTCCAAATCAGCCTTACAACCGTAGTAGTATGGAAACACCAAAATTTTGGAAAATTTGAGATTAACACCCGAAGATTATCAGAGGAAAAAAAACACATTAAAAACGACTATCAACCATCTCCAAACAACAATGTGTTGAACTACTTTTTTTTTGTTTTTTTTTTTAATTATAAAGGGCATTGTGTTGAACTACTTGTGACATATATATATATATATATATATATATATATATATATATATTGCACCGAGGATTATGCTCGATGCTGCAACCTCCAACGTGCTTGTACTTTTAGGACCTTATATCTAAAATCGAATTTGTATTCACTCAATCGTTGGTTACTACAACATTGAAACAAATAACGTTTGCTCGTGGTCACTAATTGAAATTGCCAAAAACATCCAAACAAAAGCCCTACCATGTGTATAGTAAAAATCTCTTGATATTATTGAATGCATTATTATATTTGTTATTTGTCTATATGTATGTGTATATTTTCCAAATTTAAACAAAAATTGTTGTTAGATATACTACTATAAAACTTAATACTGTTTAATATTTTCATCTCACTCGAGGAAATTACTAAATATTTTTAAAAGTATTTATTAGATATTTCTCCCTCAAGCTACTGAAAAAAAAATATGAACATTATAAAATTCGGCGCTCGAAACGACGGAAATAAAGAGTATGGTAATTGTAGTTGTGAACCAATTATAGTATTTCAACTTTTTGCTATAGAATTGAGGAAAAAGACAATAGTGGCAGCTTCAAAATATTGCATTATAATAATAGCCGTACGAGATATAACTATAAAAATATAAAAGATATTAAGCATAAGGAAAGATCCATATGGCTTCTGCCTTATTCTTTACCTTGTTTTGCTTAAAGCCTAAAAGACTAAAATTAACGAGGAAAAAAAAAATAAGAATTACGGAAAGGCTACACTAAAGTATGGGGAAATTTGGGGGGGGGGGGGGGGGGGGAGAAAGAGTGAGGCACTGTGAGCATTGACCAATCATAAAAAGATGACAACTCTTTGGGTTTGAACTTTAAACTATGTCCTCGTTTGACCAAAAAAAAAACTATGTCCTCATTACTAAAGAACAAATACTTAATAGAGTTAGTAGGAATTGGATTTAGATGGAGTTTATTAGTTTTGTGAGATTTGTTATAAAAATATATATATAAGTGACTCAACTCAACAAATCTGTGAATTATTTATTTATTTAATAATAATAACTCATTTCTCAATAACTTCGTAGCCAAAATGTTGTTGGACTATTGGTTTTCTATCGTATGTTGGAAAAACTCCGTTGATATCATCAGTAATTTACAAGATGGTGAACTTTTTGCACCAAATTTTATCCTCTAGACTATTTATATATACGCGAGTTTTAAATAAACTCCACAGGATTTACTGGGCATGAGAACATATGTCAATCTAGAAAAAAATATGATTTAAGCTTGAAGTGACCGAATGATTTTTCTATTGTCTTGGGCTGACACTAATTTGGATTATGTTATGTAAAGTGGGATCTTCATGGATAATTTGGCTAGAAAAGAAAAAAACGTATTTAAGCAATTGAGTTTTTGGTATACGGAACTGTTGGAATATAAAACAATGTCTCATATCAAAAGATTATAAATTAATTGTTTAATATATAAGTCAAGTTAATTACTAATTAGTATAAGATTTTTTGGAAAGAGGTCCAACAGCAAATTCATGCAGATTTGGCCAGTTGGTCCAAAGCGGACAATATCATACTAATAGAAAGTTGACTTGAGCTTGCAGAATCTCAACAAGAGGTATCAGAGCGAGTGGCATGTATGTTCGTTATGGAAAAAACCCTCGATATGACCTCGCAATTAAAATGTGTCGGTGTCTAGGTGCCAAAGTTTCGCTAGAGAAGAAGCTAAGATTCGTGGGTGTGAATTCTTTAAAGTGAATAACCGCAAATACAGACATTCAATATAAAATAAATGAATCCATACAAAGATGTATCGAGATACAAACAACCACCATCATGATCCTAATGATTACTCCCTCCGATCCGTAATAGTTGTCGTTCTAGAGTTATTTTTTTGTTTCAAAATACTTGTCGTTCTCTCTTTTCAATATAACTTTTGTAAACAATTTCCAAATATAACCTCAATTAAACTAACACAATATAACTCGTTTGTGAATATCTCAAGAGTCACTTTTTTATAATTTGATAAGTCATATTCCTCTTTCCAACTAGTCAACGTAGTTAATAATTGTTGGAGAATAACCTTTCGTTATTGCTCAAACTTAAAGAGCAAAAATTAAACTATTTAAATTCTTACAAGTATTGTTTCGAACATAAAAATGACAAACCTTTTTGAGAAAACTCTGAAGGTGGAAGAAAAGAGAAGCTTGAATGATGAAAGGCAAACTCATGTCAACGTCAAAGTGGCACAGGATTTCGATCTCAACAAAATTTGTTCCGAAGAAGAAGAACTTCATTTGAGTAAAAAGATTACTGATGTCGATCACAAAGTGGTGCATCTTTTTTATCTCAATAAACGCTATTACGGCGAAGGAGAACTTTATCCGAATAAAGAGATTCAAGATATGATTTTGAAGATGCTAAAAGTTTATTGTCCAAAAGCTTTTTAGATTCTGAATCTAATCTATTTCAGTTATGTTGATTTTTTTAATAATGGTCTCTTTTCTTAATAATCATCAATAATTTTCTTCCATTGTTTGTTCTTCAAGTATTCATGGAGTAATAAAAATTTGCTACTAGAACCATAGCTATCATTTTGTCTTTTCTTTTCTCTTAAGCCAACGTATGAGTGTATATTTCCTATATAGTGTAATGTACATTATCAAAAGCAATTTTAAACAATCATTTGAATTAAGAAACTAATAAAATAATGCTTATTGATAAAGAAGAATCTGATAGACAAATAACGAATGCAAATCTTACGCTTGTAGCTGATTTATTACATTTTCTACTATAGTAGAATTACATATTATTTGCTTCGAAAAACGACCTTCTCACTCCAGCGCTTCTTTCTTCATGTGTGGGATTTTATAGTTATTAGACCCTCCAACTCTCATTATTTCTTGCATGCAAAGTTAAGAAAATACGGTTTATTTTTCTCGCTGAATATTCTTCAAAAGACTTATTTACCTCATGAATAATCTCTTCAACGTTCTTCGGACATGACTTATGTTGTAAAGCTTGGATAGCACTGAAAAATCCAAGATCAAGAATATTTAAATCTAGAGAATTTGGTGGTTGACACATCAATCGAATGTCAAAACCGTTTTGTGAAGCTGCTGTTTGGAATTGTTCATCACTTGGAGCCACATGCGTTCTTGCGTTATCTTGTTGAATAAAGATAATTTTTCCTACATCCTTACGGGGCCATTTTTCACGAATCTTAGGAATTACTTTTTCAAGCAAACATCTTCTTATGTCGTCTCTCTTGACCGATGTAATCGGTTTTGTTTCCATAGTTCCAGCGTCTCTGTTCCTACTCCGTCTTTGTGCAGGTTGAATTGTGACGAAAGGAAAAACCCCAATCTTTTCGGAAAAAAATTTCGTTTCCTTCATCATCGAATCTTGGACGAGCCATTGCAGCTAAAAACATTACTTTTCCAATGAAGTTCTTACTTTAACATGTCCATACGGGATCATCTTCATCAGGAAGTAGATAATAATTCTCAAATCTTTTGGTCATATAGAACCATTTTTCATCAATATGTACAACATTGTACATATCAACAAATTTTGGTTCATGATTCAAACTGTCAGGATCCAACATAGATAGGCAAAATCGTAACCTTGCTACCTTGTTTTCTTCTTTCAGATGTGGTTTCAAAGCATTGGAATGACGTCGTAGAATACCTTCTTTCACACGTCTATGAAGTGTTGTGTAACTAATCCCAAGGGCTTCAGCCAACGTCCTCAAAGTTGTCCGTCGATGTAGAGAAATATCAATGATCTTTTGTATGTCGATTGGAGTTTTCTTGCGCCCACATTTCTTTTTCTTTCTTTGGGACACATCAACCAATGCACCAGTGGGAGTGTCTTTAGCCCTTTTCCATATCCTTTGAACCGTTGGAATATGTATCGAAAATAAATTTGATACCTCTTTTACCGTAGTTTTACCCAATTTTCCGTTTACACTCCTTTGAAGTAAAGCATTGTAGACTGCCTATCTTTGAGCATTGGTATAATCCTTTTTCTTTTCTCCTGTGGTGTTACCATTTACGTTTGGTCCTAGTCCAAAATGGTAAAAAAAAAATAGACATCAATTATACTACATGGATCCCAATACAAGAATTGAAGAAGATAACGATTTAATCTTACCTTGGTCTCCAACCAAGTGATCTTGACTTTCTTCATACAGTTGATCAGCATTTAATTCTAATATTTGAGAATTAGACTCTTCCAGTGGATTTACGTTAGGATCGATTACAATAGTACTTTCAGAAAATGATATAATCCTCACAACTGGTTCTTCACTTTCGATATTTGTTTATTCAGTCGTATGAAAAGAGTCACCTCCATCTCTAAAAGCTCCATTCCCATAATCATGATCATCACTATTATCTGGAATGGTATTCAAATCAAATGAATGGTTTTTATTGTTTGTAGGTGGAAAAATTAGATCAACGCTAGCCATGGATGATGTTGATCTACGAGTAAAATTACATTTAAATATATAGAAACGTTAAAAGTTTTGAATCTTAATATTTACCTCCATTAGTTTTCTTCTTCAGTTGTGACATTGACGTGAAAATTTTTTATTCCTTCCACTTATATTTTTATAGTCAACAAATTAAAAATATGTATATTTAATTTGGTAAAAGTTGTTAATTGTGTATTGAATGGGGAAGAATACTAAGAGGTTATATAAAATTGAAATATAAAATATAAACAAATGTAATAAGTAATTAAGAATGTAAATTGATATTATTTGTGAGGTTAATATAGTCAAATTACAAAAGTTCTTAATCTAATCAAAACATCCTAGAACGACAACGGATGGGAGAGAGTATGATTTAAGAGTTGAACATTATTTCCTCTTTCTACTAATTAATCTTAGGAGAAAAAGAAAAAAACGATAAGAAGAAGAAATGGGATAATCGTTCCTCTAACTCTCTCTCTCTTCTCTCTCAACCAATCAAATCCAGATTTTTTTTTGATATGAAAATCTTTTATTTTTTCAGTTTCAAATCTTCATTGCAGGTGATGGACAATGCAGAGCAGTGGTGGTAGACTGCCTTTCTTCTCCGGTAGTGGTGCGGTGTGGTGTATCTATCTCTCGATGCAGGTTGGTCGAGGATGTCAGTGGGACCAGATCGGAGATGCTCGCGGCTCGACTTTGTTGAGACTGAAGCTCTGGTTTACGGCGGAAGTTGATTGGCGGATATGTGGGTTTTCACTACTAGTTATGGCAATTAGCAGCAGATCTTCAGATCTGTGTTGACGGGTCTCGGATCTCGGTGGCTAAGGTTTGTGTTGAGCCAGCAACCCTTTCTGCTGTCGTGACTTCAGTAACCACCCAGTTTCAGATCTCAATATTTAGTGTGTCGCTGGTTTATTCTCCTCTTTTTTTTTAACTGTGATGTTTATGTAAGGTCCACTCATGAAACTTATTTTGAGATGAATTAATGAATATATTTATAAAAGAAAAAAAATAATCTTAGGAAAAAGAGAAGCGAAAACAGTATTGAAAGGGGCACGCCAAAAATAAATAGTGAGACATCATCGTACAATGTCAGTGCTTTGTCACGTGTCTTGTACTGATTGGTCTCACCTGTTCGATTACTGTTCCTTACTGAATTACACATTTGGAGCACTATGTCATAATTTAATACTGCTTCGTACATTTAGGGTTTTTTTTTACAAATAATTTGGGATAATATTCGCTGTTATACTCAATAAATTTACTGCTAACCATCGAATTCTTCGGCCGACAAAAAATAAGTAAAAAACCATAGGATTGTTGGATAAATAAAAGCCCAAGGGCCTGTTTACAGATAAGACTAAAATAAGGCCCAAAGGCTATTTAACAGAAGCTTCGGAGTTTAAACAGAAGATTAACGTTCGTCTGCAAATTGGTCAGCCGATTCAACAATCTCCAATATATTAATCAGATTCAAAGTCTCTCGCTTTCTCCTTGACTCGTCGCTATGATTCTTGTCGTAAACTTTCTAGGTAGCACTATTGATTTGTATTCCATTGATGTGTCTTTACAGGCAGATTTGAACTAGCTAGTTTCCGTGACATACAGCTTCAATCAAGATATAATAATGTAATATGCAAGTAAAATGCTGTTGAAGTTATAATTGCTAAAGTTACGTGTTTGTAGCTGCTAGTTTACTGCTCTAGACATTTTTGTGATTAGTTAGGTTTAATTTGGTTTGTTCCAAGGGAAAATTCTATCCCTCATAAAGAGATTGATATCAAGAGCTTATAGCATCTTGTAAGGAATTGACTGATTTATTATTGTATCAAAATCGAATCAAAATGTTATTTCGTTGTGCTTAAAAATACATCTCAAACACATGGAAAAATCTGAAAACTTTTTCAAGCCCAAATAGCTAATATAGACATCAAACCAGCACCAAGAACCAAAGATAAGCTACAAGCTACTTGTATCGTTAAACTACTTTGAGCTTTGTGATTCATGAAAAGTGGAGCTACCAAATCAACAAGCGCCATGTAAATCAAGATTCCGGCGGCTGCAGCGTTAAGAAAACCAGACACTTTTAGAGCCATTGGACTATTCTCGTTGTATATCTCAGCCACTCCAATACCGATTCCGATCCCTAGTGGTGCCGTGAGTGCGAAGAACAACAACATTACCCAAATTTTCTTTACTTTAAACTTTGCCTACACAACAAATTTGTAAATCTATATATTTCTCAGTCGATTGAATCATACGGAAAAAAAAAAGATTATAAGATTACCTCAGAGATGCAACCACCAAGACCAAAACCTTCAAACAATTGATGGAAGGTTATTGCAGCGATGAGAGGCTTTATTGTGCTTACACTAGGAGATACTCCAAGAGATATCCCTATAATCACGGAATGAACCACAATTCCCAATTCCAATATCTAACACCATAAGAAAAAAATACAGAACTTGAGATTAATACTACTTAATTTACCAAGTGGTATTGTCTAAAAATCGCAACTGAGCTTTTGTGTTTTCACTTACTTGAGTTACAATCTTTTTCTTCATATCAATGTGATCATCTTGGGAAACAAGAAGAGAGCCATGAGAATGTCCTTGTGAGGCATGAGTATGAGCAGAGCCACTATGAGTATGTTCCTCCTCAACACCTTCTGTACTCACCGGCAAAGTCATACTCTCCTTCTCCAAACGAGATCTGTTCATATACCCTGAAGCAAAGGACTCAATCAACATGGTCAAGATCGATGCAGCCATGGCGACAAGTCCCGTCATTGGAAAATCTCCCCACGGTTTCTCTTCTCCAATGCACGGACTCGTGAGGCTTTCGGTTGCGTCGGGAAGAATATGAACGAAGCCGGTGGCTAGAATTACGCCGGCAGCGAATGCCTTCACGAGCATGAAGAAATTGCTCTCTGACGCGAGGCCATAAATAGGTAAACAGACTCCGAATACTCCGGCGAATAAGATGGAAAAGAAAGCTCCAATCTTGTATTTAAGAGTCGTTGCTTTCTCCGCAGCAGAGCCTCCTCCATTGGAGCCACCACATTCATTTTCTTCCTCAGAAGAAGAGACTTGAAGAGGTAGAATCACCAAGAAGATAACGAAAGCAGAAATTAAGGTTTTTTGGAATCTACTCATCTTTGGCTTTTGATAAAAGTTAGGGTTTGTTTTTTCGTCTTCGTTTGTGTGGCTTAGGGTTTATAACACTGAACAACTCATACTCCTTATATATACATATGAAGTTTTAGGCCCTAAAATTTGGGATTTTGTGTAATTTCTTCGGGAGATAATGTCGACATGAACGGTAATAATGTCGTTTTTACTTTTGATTGTGTAAATTTTTTTATTGAAACTAGAAGCTGTGGCTTTCGGAGATGGCGACATAATTAGTCTATAGGTGTGTAGTTATTAGTTTCTGGTAATTGCTTTTATTCCAAAACGAAAAAAGGAAAACAAAATTAGTCTACAATATAGAGTTGGTAATTCTTTTTTTTTTTGGGTCAAGGGTAAATTGTATATTTGAAGTAAAAGAAAATCGATTCCGCAGAGATAATTTTGGCTTCGCATATTTTAAAAATATTTATAATTTATAACTGAGCTGGACGAATGAGGCAACTAGTACAAACGAGCAACATACTATGAAAGGTTTTACAAACAACAAAATATGAAGTTTCAAAGTAATCTTAAGAACATTTGAAGTTGAGATGTCAAATTCTATAAACCTATACATAAGTTTCTCATCATCAATAAGTCAAGTGAACAAATAAAAAAAAATAAAAAAAAGGCAAGTGAATAAACACAATGGCATAGTTCAATCATTGGGCATGCATTTGTCGATCGATAAAAATTGTGTGTAACCGGGCTTGATGACCACCCATTGCTCTGTTTCTCGTCCTACAGTAAAATCATTAGGCACTCACTTATTTCAGGTATAGGATTTATGTCATTTGATAGTATTTGATCCGCAAATAATTTATTGTTTTCCAAGTTATTTTCAATTTCTCGCTTAAAGACTTCAACTACGCAATCCAGAAATCCCAACCTGAGCAAGGCTTTAATAAGCAGGTTATAACTTGACCCATTCGGAAAATAACTTGTAAACCAAGACCAAGCCCAAATCCATTCAAGTTAGGGGTTTACCACGTACATAATCAGGCCCAATCCGAATGGTAAGTACGAAACGTCGAAACGGTGGCTTAAATTATACAACTTCCAAATTCATCATATATATCCTTTCGTTTCAGTCAAAAACAACATTAGTGAAACTGTTTTCGACTAGTTTGGTTGCTTGAAAGTAGTCAATTTTTGCTTAAGACCCGACCCGGACCGTAAACTCAGTCATTATTCCGGTCTGAGTCGATTGCAAAGGTTTTAACTGTAGGATAAAGATTCTTATTATATTTTTGTGAAATTGCGGTAGTCAAAGTCGTTGACCTTTTTAGTTTTTTTTTTTTAAAACTTAGCGTTTCGTTATTGCACTAATCAGCTACTTTTTCCAAATTTGATTTCTCAATCCAAGCCCAAAACTAATCTATTATTACTATTTTCACCTTATAGTTTCTAAATTAACATGGAAGCCCTCAAAAGATGAACATGAATAAGCGACTCTCGACTCTCGGTAATACTCTGTTTTTGCTCTGTTTCTTTTAAATCTCTGTATTTATTTTGGAATCCTTTGGTATATATACATGCTTAAATATAAAAAGTATACTAAAAAAAAAAAAAAAAAAGGAAAAAATACTTTTTTTGTTATATGTCTTACAATTTTGTGGAGAAGTAAAAAGGTGCGATCCTGAGAACAAGACCCGGAAAGACATCATCCGGGTCATGGATATGTGGGTTTCGCTCCACAATAAACGGGTCGCCGCATTTATCTCCGATGGTGTGAAGCGTCTCTCCTTCTCCGACGACGTATATCTCTTCGCAAGGTTTCTCTGAGAATTGAGACCCTCTGACCGAAGCGGAAGCATTGTTCTCACGAACAGATAACAACAGAATTAAAGACAACAACACAACCGCAGAACACCAAGCACTCATGTCTGAAGATGCTGCTCTTGAACCTCTCATGCCTTATTAATAATTACTCTTCGAAGGCTCTCTCTATTTTGATAATGAATTATAAATTGAGCTTTTTTTTTACATGCGCTCGAGTGGTTTTATATTGGGTAAAGAGAAGTGAGGGTAGTTTAGTCTTTTCGGATTAGGGGTTATGTGCTGTGTTTGTTGGGTTAGCGACTTGGTCTCTTGTGGTGCAGGTCAACGGTTGTGCCTCAATAAAGCAGATTTTAGCACTTTATTTAACCATTCCTTCAAGCCATAATATCTTCTTTAGCACTGACTATTATGAATTTTTATTATTGTTATTATGAATTTAAAGAAATGAATATGTCACTGTTTAAAGTTAAATGTTATTATCTCATCATAAAGCGATAGGTGGCATTGTTATATTTAACAGCTTATGACGTGTCGCTAAATAGCAAATTTCTAAAATAATAAGAAAAGCAAAACAGGAAAAATAAAAAATGGAGATATGTATGTGGAAAATTCAATAATATATATGCTGATAGCAAACAATTTACTTTTTTTATATATATTCTTCAATTTTAATATAAATCTGTGGTTATTTTGCATGCTTATCTTTTTTAGCAAACAAATTTATTTTTTATAGATATTGAAAAATATAAATAAAACAATAATAAGTGAAAATAAAGAATCGTAAGATGATGACACGTAATGATTTTTTATTCTATTATAGTTTTTGTAAAAGAAATCTACTAACTTGTCTTTTAGTACTAGTTAAGATATTGGAAAAAAAAAATTGTACTTACTAAATTTTAGTATATTTATCTGAAAACACTATTGAGTTTTTAGTTGACCCATGAATTATAATACTTATAAACTCAATAGTGTTTGGTTAACCAAAAAATATAATTTCCGAGTATAAAATATTTTAATTTTTTTCAAAATACATATATAATTGATTTCTTTGTATTAGAAAGAGAGATTATATATTTATGTATGGGTATTGGCATAATGGATAATAGATTTTTTTAAAAAATTGTGCGAATATGTTTAAAGATTAAGATGTCGTATTTGCAAGGAAAATGGAGAATGGGGTTAAAAGAAACGTAGCCTTCCAAAGTAGCCGCCATTTAAAGACACGTAAGTTACTAGTTCCACAAAAAAGCCAACGTTTCAACTACCTCTGTTTATTACTTAATTTACTCAGATACTATTTTATGACTTTCAAAATTCTCAAATTACAAAATACTCCATTAGTTTATTTTAAAAAGCGGTTCAGCAGTGTTTATCATTTTTGTATGTTTTGTCAACGTGTTATCGATCGATGCTATTATTCATAACTTTTACGATAAAAAATTCGACCCAATTGTCATCGTATCTGTTGTCTTGTCGTGTATATACCAGTCATAACATTTGATGAACACCAATGATTTAAGAATTTATATAATTGATCGAAATTGTTCAACTAGCTATTTTTTTGTTTTGTATGTTAAATTTAAATTGTACTATAAACCATTGAAGACGGAAGAGTAATCCAAAGAACCTACTATACATTTCGATAAGTTTGAAGAAAGATGTATTTCTCCTATCGCATCTAATTGAATTTCCATTTAATGATACGTGCGTAGCAAAGTCTTTTATTCCTAATCTTGATCCTATTTTCAGCAATAACGTAAGAAGTACGTAGTAAAAAACTTACAAAATAAAAGTGAAAAATAAACATCTAGCCAAATATATACATAGCAGATGGTGGATCTGGTTCATCAAACCGATCAATGTATTCTAATTTAAAACGATAACGAATGAATGATATAAACTATTGCATGTGATAGTTGACGAAAATAAAAGAATGCGACACGGATATAATCTTTTTGAATTTAGCTTAAAAATACCTCTTGTTTAAGGTCGTCTTATCTTGTAAAGAAGTAAAAACCGAAAAAGTAGTCGTTTTATAAAAAAAAGATGGCTAGATTTTTGTTTTAATTTACAATGTCATCTGTAATAAGCTGAGTTGAGCTAGGGGGTTTCGACAAAAATCTTAACATTTTCGTGATATAAAACAATGTTTAAAACCATAAGTGGCGTGAAATATTGATATTGATTAGTACACTACTATTGTGTATGTGTTGATGTACAATTGGATGGTGTTAGCGAAGGATGGCTGAAAAATTGACGAAGATATATAATGGGAATCTTTTATCGTTAATGGCGTGCGGAAAATGATCGCCAATGGTTAAGATGAAATTTGACGAAGTCGGATCGGTCCACATTCTACAAAAGCAGTCCCAATTCTATAGGTTTATATTTTCTACTACGGCCGAAAGTCTTTCTTCTTATTTATAAACATCCATTTAAGTATATCATATGTTGATTTATGCGCACGAACCATTATAAAATTATATATAATTGTAAATGTTAGGGGTGGGCACATAGCAAAATTCTTGCCATTCATTTTTTGCTTGCGAGTAGTTAAAATCCGCTGATCTTGCTCTTTAAACGGATCAAGAACGTCCGTTAAAAAATTCCACTACTTGCAAGTTCTTGCCCATTATTGACCCGTTTTTTTAACGGGCGGGTAACGGTAATACGGGTAATAGGTGGTAAGCGGGTATAGAGACGGGTAATTACGAGTAATTGTGGCGGATAAGGGTATAAGGGTGGGTAATTGCGAATAATTGTGGCGGGTAGCGGATATAGAGGCAGTAAATTGCAGTAATTGTGGCGGTAGCGGGTATAGGGGCTGGTAATTGTGAGTAATTATGGCGGTAACGATGAGGCGGATAACGGTTACGGGGGTAAGGGCAAGTAACGGAAAAAAAATCCGCTTGATACTTGCCCCGCCTTGCAAGTAGTTGAAAATCCCGCCTTGTTACTTGACTTGACGGAGACCGCTTTTACGGATCTGGGCGGGGCGGACGGGTAACGGGTAATTGTGTCCACCCCTAGTAAATGTGTGGCCCTTTTTTTTTCTTTAGAGTTTTGAAATTATACGTTTATAATTTCCAACAACCAATTATTTTTGCTTTCGGTTCTACTTTTCTATACAATTTGTTATCTTTCCTTCTCATTTTTACCCTGGAAATTTGATTGATATATGAGTTAATAACTTGGTTAGGAGAGGCATGATGTATTTGCTACGTGTTGATCTGTTTCATCTCATATCTGGTATGTTTCTGTATCTATATAAATATAATTAACTAGTTTAGACATATAATTATTATGTGGATGTGGATATGAGACAGAAAATTCAGATTCAATATGGATATGATCGAGTAACCTATCATGAAATTGACTCAGTACCCCAAAAGTAAAACGCTTCGAAGATGCTTTTCAGAGATGATCAGTATATAAAAGTCTCATGACCTGTAAAACGATAACACTACCTTACTTTTAACTATAGGGATGCCAAAAAGATTCAAAGTCTGCGTAATATATCAAAAAAAGTTTCAGTATTGAAACTTTACTAGAAATGAATTTCGTTGGCTAGCTAACCCCGACCGTGGATGATTTTAGTGTGTTAGTATTATCTCATACTTTTTAAAAAATTATAAAACATAATAGAGTGTTTAAGCTTAAGTAGATGCTGAATAGCGGAGATCGACTCAGTTGAAAACATCTTCTGCATGATCAAACACATTAGGACTTTTGGCAAAAGTCTTATGTTGGTGTGTGACGTGTGGCAAGGTGTTTGTGGCGCAGGCGCAAATGTTATAACAATATTTAAAGGAAACTAATGATTCAAGAATTTGGTATCACATTTCACAGCTGATACGCGTTGATTAACAAAATTATCCATACAACCAATAGTAGTTTGTCTTAGTCACATGGCCTGAAAAAAGTCTTAGTTACGAGTTACAACTCAACCATACTGCCACTTGTATAGTTTGTTTGTTTTTTCTTTCTTTTTTTTTTTTTTTGTTGTTGTTGTTGTCAAACCGACTGACATGTGATACTTACCCAAAGAAAATTAAAAATATTTGGGCTCTAAGAAGAGTAAGATTGTCATTGACACATCATATCTTTATTGGGCCCATGTATATATTTGTTCAAAGCCCGTAAACTTAATACATTGGTACATGACGGGAAAAAAAAAAATGGTACATACATTAATTTTCCTAGAAAAAAAACAATTTGCGAGGTAAAGGATGAACATCAGAAACTAGCCATATATTCTTGGTACTACCACACAAAAAAAAAAAAAAAAAAAAAGAAGCGACGACAAGATTTATGCTTTCTTCAATCAAATTGATTTAAAAAAACAAAAACATGATAAGAATTGTTAAAAGTGAGAAACATGGCTTCAACAAAAATAAACCCATTAACAACAATCTACAAATCCCCAAGAAGATACATTAACCACAAATCCCAAAACCAAATTTCAAATTCCCTAAACCCAAAACCCAACACAACACAGCTTCCCAATAATCTCTACAGTGTCAGTTTCAAAACCATTGGAACAGGTAAGCTTGGCATCTCCAGTTACCCCGATTTCGAATATTCTCCTCGAGGGGGCTCCGGCACCGGAACCGCTCATAAAACCGACAAAAACAGAGCATCAAGCTCCGAATTGTCTGTTTCTTTCAATGTGGCCACTCTGTATATTCCTTCTCTGACTTACCAAACCACCAAATTTCTCGGCTTTCCTTTGCCACCGTTTCTAAAAATCGATATATCACCGGAGATTTTCCAAGGAACGATCGATCCAGAAACCGGCAAGGTAAAAAAATTTCATGATCGGATTATAAAAATTACTCTTTTTTTTTTTTTTTTTGGATTTCTTTGACATTGGTTTGAATTTGATTGATTTTAAAGGTGGAATTGGACTTCACAGCGAAGTTTTATTTCACGGCGGGAGGAAGAATATACAGAGCTCCGGCGTTGGTGGTGAAAACGGTGTTGACGACGGAGGAATCTAAAGGAGAGAGAAAGATAGGGAGAGGAGAGAGAATGGACGGAGAAGGAAAGTGTAGACTCGTCGGCGTCGCGAAAGTTGAGACTGTCGACGATTTGTTAATGAACACATTTCTCGCTCTTCCGGCGGAGTGTCTCGCCGATCTACAAGCTGTTATTTCAGTCTCCGATTATTAAGAATCTTATTGTTAACCATAATTAGTTTTAATTGATGTTCAAAAACTCGGCCTCCGCGGCCGCTTAATTGCCGGAGGTCCGCCGGGATTTTCGTAAATTGGTAAAAAATATCGGAAGTCTAAGAAAAAAATAGTTTTTAATTATTTTTTGTGCAACCGTTTATAAAAAAAAAATTAAGTAACAGTAAATTATTATTTTTTTGGTTTAACTATGGTTTTATGGTTTTAAACCAAACCGAACTAAAACGGAAATAAATTTTATAATAGTAACCGAACGGGTTTTTAAACAAAATCGAAACAAAACTAAATTAAAAATTTACGATTTGGTTTGGTTTGGTTTTTTTGGTTACGGTTATTTTGTCCGCCCAGAGTAAATTGACGTGGAAGATTAGAGTTATGGCAAAAAAAATAATAGGTGGCCTAGAGAAATAAAGGAAAGATAATGAGGTGAACAGGAAAAAACAACAAATTACAGCTTGTAAAATGCAAATTGACACATCTTACACTTGTTTGTTTGTGAAATGTGATTATTGAATACTAGATATTTTAATGTTTTATGACCGACTTTGTAACTGATGATGTTTTTGATGGAAAATTGATTGAATGGATAGATGATTTATCCAGAAAAATCTAGAGACTTCTACTAAAATAAAATAAAATGTTAACTTTTAAAATTATTTAATTCCAAATTGCTGTAATTTTTTTTTTGTGTGATGACAAAAATAATATGGGCCTAGGCCAAAATTTTGGCTTTATCTGATCATATACTATTTTTTTTAATAAATAGAGATTTTTAATAAACAAGTTGTCATGTTGTTCTAAGTTAGAGATCGATTCCTCTCAAACACGGAATGATTTAGATAATTCCATGTTTGAGAGGAATCGATCTCTAACTTAGAACAACATGACAACTTGTTTTCAAATAAAAACTACTAAATCACCACAACTTGGTTATTTTGTTTTTTCTTCTTCCCAATTTTTCTTTAAGATTTTAATTTGTTTGTCAGTGTTTTGTGGACACAAAAAATTACACTCATTCAAATAGTGTAATACTATCAATAAAGTGGTTGAATAAAAAGAAAACTTATGTAAAACTCTTTAAGAAAAGATATGAGTTTGGGAAAGTGGAATCAAATCTTCCTCGTACTTATACAATCTGGCAAAACCAATTACCACGTGAGATAATATCATGTTTTGATCTTCTTTTACTACGTTTCAGAAAAGAAGGACTAATAACTATGATAATAATAAATATAATGATTTGTGTATATGTGTGTCGTATCATTCGATGCTTAAGATAATTTTGGCGGGGGCTGGTTTTGAGGTTTTTAGGATGGATTAATAATGAGGAAAAACAGTTAATCAAAATGAAAAATGTCTTCCTAAAATTTCGGGGACCAGTTCTCTTTCACACTCGCATCATTTGAACGTGAGGCTGTGAAACATCGTGCTGTCTTTTGTATGACGTCACATCTTGTTGTCATGTATTTGCCCAACGCACGTATTTATTTATTTTTGATTGATTATAAAAATAATTTAATTTTAACTATAAAACAAATAAAAAGTTGCTGTCTCAAAAAAAAGAAAAATACAAAGTTAATTTATAAAATTTTAAAACTATTCACTTATATATAAACAAAATCATTTGAGATGGATATATTTTCTAGATAATTTCAAATTAGCTAGTTTATGGTAATTACGGAAAAAAAAGATTCAATGTTTTTGAAAAGATAAACAAGCATATTTCCCAATACTATTTTATAGTAAAACAAAATTTGATATTTTAGAAAATTTTAAAACAAAAG
Organism: Cardamine occulta; assembly: GCA_028015245.1. Classification (NCBI taxonomy): domain Eukaryota; kingdom Viridiplantae; phylum Streptophyta; class Magnoliopsida; order Brassicales; family Brassicaceae; genus Cardamine; species Cardamine occulta. The sequence goes on from CM051392.1 coordinate 2,490,417, forward strand.
AAAAAAAGATACCTAATCTTTATGGACATTTTTTCTATTGGTGATCCATATGTCATTTTATAGTTAAAAAAAACTGAATATAGATTGACATCTAATGTACATTATAAGAAAAATTATGACAACCAAAAATAAATCATAAAAATAGTAATGGTCTGAAATAAAAGTAAAAACAAATAAAATAAAATGACGAAGAAGGAGCAAGGTGAATCGACGTCTGTGATATTTGGGGTACCACTCAGTGCCACGTGTCTTTCTCTCTTTCGCCACGCGCTTTCTCTTCACGGGATTTCTCTCTCTCTCTCTCTCTTCTTCTCCCTCTTTTGCCGCAGCGAGATCTCTCTCTCTCTCTTCCTCATTCTCTCTTCGTGCTCTATGCATCCACCTGTCTCCGCGATTTGATGGACAAGAAGAAGAAGCTCCCTTCACCCTAAAACTATCTTCTTTTTCTCCGATCATCCACCGTCTTACTTACTACTGACTTCACTCCTCTTCAATACTCCAATCCTGCTCACAAAGCTCTCTTCTTTCATCTCTTCTCTAACTCTTTCTTCTTTCTTCTTTAATCGGATGGCGCCAAATCTGCGATGGGTTTTGCTTATTGTTGTAGTCTCATGTCTTGTTTCAATACAAGAAGCTAGTGAAGGAGATTCTGATCCTCTTTTCAAGTAAGTCTTCTTCTTCTTCTTCTTCAATTTCTTTATTCTTAGATCGATTTTTTCAATTCAACACTCTTCTTTCCTTTTATATCTCGTTGGAGAAGTGAAATATACAAACTATCTATCTTAATTAGCTTTATGTGATCGGTTATTGTAAATGCGGCGTTATGTTTTGATACTCGACCGTTAGATTCAGTGATTGCAGAACTCAGCTGGGTTTTTCATTGTGAAATTTTGGGTCGTATAGATGAAATTTTGGGTTTTGGATGATTTTCAAAGGTTTGGTAGAAGAATTTTTTTAAAGGATTAGAGCCACACAAAAAAGAGAGGGAGGTGGTGGGGAAGACTCAAGTAGGAGCTTAGAGCTATCAAATTTTGTGGTTGACTTTTCCAAATAAGTCTTTATGGTGAGAATTGGAACACGTTAAAGATGACATCTTTGTAGGGACATTGTTTTTGTTAGAAACATTGAAAAGGTAAAAATCTAGATAGGGACTTGGGCTGCTCTAGTGGTTTTGAGGAGTTTGGTGTTTCTCTTTTTTCTTGAGTGGAAGCTTGTCTCTCTCTCTGTCTCTCTGTTGTTTGCTTTGTAGGCCATCTAGACAGCTTCATCTGTCTTTAACCTAATTTAGAACAGGGAAAGACCAGATGTTGGTATCATGCCTAAGAGACAGGGCTTTGTTTTGATTAGGTCTTATGGTTGTGTCAGGGAAATGCTAACAAATTCGTTTGCATAGCTCATGCTTTGATTCTACTTACTCTCTGTGTTGCGATCAAATAGAGTGCTTTGTCCTAGTGGCTTTTGTTCAGTTTTAAGAACAAACTGATTTGGTTTCCAGGTCCTGTGTTGATCAATGTCAGAAAACTGGATGTGTGGGGGATAATTGCTTTCACCACTGTAAATTTTCGGCTGATGGAAAAGCCATAGACGGTCCATGGTACATGCAAGAGCCACTTTACCTGAGATGGAAACAATGGGATTGTCAAAGTGATTGTCAGTACGAATGTATGATGACAAGAGAAGAAGAAAGACGAAGAAACGGAGAGAGACCTACCAAATATTTCGGTAAATGGCCACTCAAACATGTCTATGGAATTCAGGTAATCTTCTCGTTGTAGTTCTTTATATATCTCTGCAAGCCTTCAAGTATTTTTACTTACATGTATCTGTATATGTTCAGGAACCTGTCTCTGTTGCATTATCCGCTCTCGACCTTGCAATACAATTCCATGGATGGGTCTCATATTTCATCCTCGTTTACTATAACTTGCCTCTCCAGCCAAATCGGAAACCTTACTACGAGTACAACGGATTATTACATATCTACGCCGTCATAGTAATGAATGCACTCTTCTGGAGTAGTGTTTGTCATAGCAGGTAACATTCCTATATCTATACCAAGATTGTCAAATAGTAGTACTTCTCACTTCTGGTGATTTCTTTCCTTTTTTGTTTGCTTTCAAATATAGAGATGTTGAATTAACAGAGAGGCTAGATTTCTCTTCAGCTACAGTATTCGCAGGGTTTTCGCTTATCCTAGCAATACTACGGTCTTTCAGTATTAACGATCAATCTGTTAAAATCATGGTTACTGCACCTATTCTCGCGGTTGTAGCAACTCATATTCTCTACCTCAACCTGTACAACCTCGACGAAGGTATATGATTCTTTAGTGATTATACATAAGATTATGAAATGAAATGTGGTTTTCTTCTTCTTAAAATGCATCTCTTTGTCTTTATAAAATTTGACAGGGCTTCACTGGAAAGTTATATTCGGGATTGGAGGAGTAGAGCTAGTGGTATGGGGATTATGGGCGGCTTTAACGTCGCATCCATCGAGGTGGAAGCTAAGAGCTTTCTTTGTGGCGAGCATACTCACGTTGTGCCTTAGAATGCTCGATTTCCCACCGTACAAAGGCTACGTTGATGCTCATGCTATTTGGCGTGGCGCGGGGATCCCTCTTTCTTACCTTTGGTGGAGTTTTGTCCGTGATGACGCTGTTTTCAGAACCACCGTTCATCTCAAGAAAGCCAAGTGATGAAGGAAATTATTCAAATGTCTGTTTTTATCTTTGATTTTTCCGGCGAGTTTCCCCGGTGTTCAGAAGTTGTTTTTTTAGGTGTGTTTTCGCAGAAAAAGCAATGTTTTTGTTCTTCTGTGCTGAATCTTTTTTCGGGTCTTCCTCTCTTTTTTCTGTTTTTTTTTTTTTTTTGCTCTCGAGGTTTGTTGGCCGGAGAGTTAGTTTTACCGTCGGGAGGAATCGACCTTTAGGATCACCAGTTTCATTTTCCCGCCCTTTTGACTCATAAAAAAGAATATTTTTCATTTTTCTCAATGTAATAAAGGTTCTTCTATTTATTTGTTCTCTCTTTTTTTTTTTCTTCCTTTGCTTCGTTTTGATAAAAAATTAAAGGGTAAATATAGCAATTGACATTATTATACTGATGTTTGTAAAAAGTTGACAAGTTTTACTTTCTGAAACAACCTTTTTTTTTGGGTAATTCAATCTTAGAGAGATTTTTCATAAATAAATTATGTATTTTATTGCTTGTGGTTTTTAAAATTAATATAAATTTCACAAGTTTTTTTATTAGACACGTGTCATAAAACACAACATTTTTTTTGTGCAATTAAGCACAAAACTTAATTACAAAAATACTACCGCGTTGAATTTACAAAAATAGTCCAAAATTAGGCTATGTATCTGTAGATTAGAAGTGATGGGGCCGGCCAACACCATTAAATAGTTAAAAACAACAAATTCTATTAAATGAAAGTTTTTTGTTTTTAGTAAAGTAGTTTTTTTTATTAGTTAACTAGAAATGAATTTATATTGATTTAATAAATCTACCATGACATCTATCACCTAATCTATATATATAAAAAGAAATTAGACACATAACATGTACTAAGAATTAGGCATCTGTAACAAAATCTGAATGACAATCAATCCTAAATTCGAATATTAAAAATAATAATTCAATGAACAAAAAGATTTTCAAATCTTCTATAAGACTTAGACTAAATTTATTGGTAAATATCATTAAATCTTCTTAATTAGGTCTAGATTTTGTATATAAATTAACACAAAGTACTTTAAGTAGTGGTATTTTTTCCAGAGATGTCTAATCTGGTTTTCTTGTTCAGTATTTTTTTTGTTTTGGTTATGATCGATTTGTGAAATACATTTCATTTGGTTTGCTATACTTTTGGTTTTGGCTTTAATATTATGGTCATAACAAATTATAATCTTGTAACACTTCATTTTTCTTTTACTATTATTGATTTTTCTTTGTTCTTGATTCGGTTTGGTTTCAAATTATTTATTAGAAAGAAAAAAAAATCTTTTAGGGGGTTTAGACACATTTTCCGTTCAAATTTGACTCGGTTTATCTGAACCAAATTAAATACTCTTGTTTTTTTACAATGTAACTTCTTTTAAGATTCAATTTATCTAAATACCCAAGTTTTCTCTCCCTCTTTTATTTTTTTTACCAAAAAAAAATACAAAAGAGAAAGTAAAGCTAATTTATTCTAATATTTAGAGTCAATACCTTGGTTCCAAGGGTTGTCTTTATGAGCTAGATTCAAGTTGTTACTCTATATATTGCATAGCCCGTTGCAAAAAAAAAAAAAAAAAAGTCTATAGATATTGTATAGTGTAAAACCCAAATTGCTTAGTAGAAAAGTGCAAAAAATGGTATTTGATCTACCTTTTTACCACCAAAACGCTCACGTGAACATCACTTTTCTTGTTGTTGATGATGATCCTATTAGTCTTTCTATTATCCACAATATGCTTAAAACTGATCAGACATACAAAGGTATAAATCAATTATTCTGACTATTAAAACACGTTATGGCTACAATCTGAATTTATCATACGTTTTCGCACAAGAATTGGATTTTGTCATTTTCACGGTTATTTGAGTTATTTTATTAGCTTTTAAATATCGTACCTAGCAAACTAAACATATATAGTATATACTTTTCAAAAAAAAAAAAAAAGTAAACATATATATAGTTTTTGCTTTTCAGATAATATTTGAACCAATTACTGCAAAATCACTTGACTATTTTATGAGATCTTCTCATGAAATTGTTCATTTTCGTTAGAACTTTTGAATATACTTTCGAGAAAATTTTCAATATTGATAAATTCAAATCTATTGTTTTTGCTGCCACCTTAATCACTTAGGTGCTCTGGGGTAAGCAAAAGTTTTTTTTTGTTTTCCTTTCCTTTTCCATTTTCAAATCTTGGGTTTTTCTTTTAAATTTGGATTTCATTATATATTTTGATGTAAATTTAAACTTTATTTTTACAATTAAAAATAAATTGTCTTATACTAGTTGTTTGGAACCCTAGACCATTTCACTACTATGAGCCGCATTAGTGCCCAATAAAACCGGCCATGCTCTCTTGATATGTTCATATAGTCTCCTGACCAAAAAAACACCCATAATACTTGATATCATGATATGTATAACTAATAACTATCATAAATATAAATAATTCCTTGGAAATATTTTGTTCCGATTTATCTGACTGGTTATTGGAATCACAAAGAGCACATCATTGTTTGGTCTTATGAAATTAAGTAGATTTGATAAAAAACAATTTTTTATAAAAAAAATTGTCTAATTCAAATGTTTTTATATTTGTATTTCAGAGCCCTCCTAACAGTCTAGGATTTCTAAGCAGCTTAAAAAAAAGTTAATCTTTTAACAAAAAAAAAATTCAAAAAACTAGTGATTCAGAAATAAGAATAAATTAGTCTTTTCCAAAGAAAAATAATGGCTTTTCTAAGAAGAAAAAATGGATTTTTCAAGACAAATAATGGGTTTTTAATGGAAAAATGGTTTTCAAAAGGAAATTTGTTTTATTAGAGATAAAAATGACATTTTAAGAGAAAAATGGTATTACATTTTTTTGATATGTTTTTCAAATAATGTTTTTTTTCACTTATTGATATGTAAATTATTCTTGTTTCCTTTTTTTCAAAAAATTACTTAAACATATAAACGTTATATACTATTGCTGTAAAACAAATATATTATCTTAAAATTAATTATACAGCTATAATATTATCTATAAAATTAGTTATACAGCTATGCATCCATATAAGTGATGTGCGATGACAAAGAAAACAGGATAACTATTGGTTTTAATTTTGTTTTTTACTTAATTATATACTTATATGCTTCCCTGTGATTGGTGACACGGAAAACAAGGTAATTTTTCCTCTTAAGATTAATTTAATCATTTTTGTTAAGAACGATCTGTACTTTTAACTTAAGAAAATATAATATGCGAAATTTGTTTTTATTTTTTCCATCTATGCTTTGTTGTCTTAAAAAGGGAGAATCACCATAACTGGAGAACAATTTTTTTTTTTTAATTTCTTTTTAAACTTGGGCCCACATATAACGTAAGTTTTTTTACCAAATAATAAAATAATTTAAAATAACCCATACTCTTAGAGCATGTTTATTCATGAAACTTGATGAGTTTCATGAGTATTTGTTTAGTATTTATTGTATGATTAATTTAATGTATGAGACTCAATAAGATTATGTAATGATTTGTAGGTTTAATGGTGATACTTAAAGGGTATCTAAAGGAAAAAAATTAATTTATTTTTTAACAAAAAATAATTATTTTTAATTACAAATAAAATGTAAAAATGGAATTACATTTATATAAATATAGAAGATTTTAAAAAAACACAAATTTAATATATTTCACAAAATATTAAACGTATATTACAATCCGTGAAAACTTCTTTAACTCATTTTTTTGCCAAATTTTTTGCCAAATATGCTCAACCAAATCAACTTTCAATTGTTTATGCATTCTTTCATCACGAACTCAGTGCCTGATTAGCCATCATATTGTTCACATTTGTAGAGGTCTCTGATAATACGTGTAGTCCACTTGTGAAGTCCTTTCTCCTCCTTGTGTAAATTCGAAGAATCATATTGAGTGCATTGGTCTCGTTAGTTTCTACTATCATATTGTGTAATATGATAGATGCTCTCATTATCTTCCCTATTTTTGCTTTTATCCCAAGTAAGCGATGGATTTCGACAATTGCAAATCGAGCTTGTAAGACTCAAAGCACGCTTCGACATCTTTTCGCGACTTCTTGACAATTAGCAAATAATGATGCTTTCACACCTTGTGGTGAAATTGATTGGATGAAAGTTGCCCATTTCGGATATATACCATCCGTGAGATAGTAAGCCATATGGTATTGGCGACCATTGATAAAGTAATTGACCTTTGGAGCTCGCCTTCTAATATATCATCAAAAACGGTGAGCGGTCTAAAATATTGATATCGTTAAAAAGTACCGGGATCCAAAAAAGGTGTCAAATCCAGAGATCTTGTGAAGCCACAGCCTCTAAAACAATTGTTGGTTTTCCATGTCCACGTGAATATTGTCCTTTCCAAGCCGTGGGACAATTCTTCCACTCCCAATGCATACAATGCTTCCTATCATCCCGAAATCCCGAATCTCTCCAATATTTAGTAATCGTTGGAGATCTTCCTATGTAGGCCTTCTAAGGTACACATCTCCGAACAAAATAATAATTCCATCGACAAAATTTTCTAAACATTTGTTCGCAGTGGTTGCACCGAGCCGGAGGTATTCATCCATCGCATCAGCTGCAAGACCATATGCCATCATCAGAATTGCGGCTGTACATTTTTGTAGAGCAGACAAGCCGAACCTTCCGGTAGCATCTTGCCTCTGTTGAAAGAATGGTACCTCATTGGAGAGTCTTTGAACTATTTGCAAGAACAATGGCTTGTTCATTCTGAAACGGCGCCTAAATTTACCATCGGGGTAAACGGGATGTTCACTAAAGTAATCATTCCATAATCGGATATGTCCTTCCTCGTGTCCTCTATCTATATATAATCGTTTTTTCCTTTTTTTTTGGCTGTTTGTTGTTGAGTGTAATCATCTACACAATCTTCATAAATCCTCTCAATTTCTTGCTCGAAAGTTTCATCAAGATTTTAATCAAAATTATCAAAACATTCAGCGTACCCTGCAGTTATAAGATATTATAAGAATTATAATACCAAATAAACGGTAAATGGTTTTATGTACTTTCAAAATAAGTTCGATCTTATGGTGGAAAGCTTGAACAGTTGGACAATGTTTGTCATAGAAAAACATATAAAGATTCAAAGTAATATGCATTAAAGTGTATGAGAAACAAAACATAAAAGTACCTGGATGAGCCATTGAGAAGCTGAAATCTTTAAATACGATAAAGTGTAAAGTTGAACACTGCAATTGAAGAAAAAAATTACAGGAGAAAGAGAGATGAGAACTGCGGCTACACAGGTAAGAGTTTGTAGAATATAAGGGTTAAAAGAAGGGGTCATAATTTGCTCATGTATTATCACGGATCATATTTTCACAAGAGAATCTTGTCTTTTTGCTCAAATAAAAAGTGACAAAAGGAAACAGCTTTAGGGGGTTTATTTGCTCAAATAATGTGGCAACTTGCTCAAATAATGTGGAAACAAAGTTGTCAGGAGCATTTTGTATCCTTCTGATGTTAAATTTAATTTCTATGCTAGATTAATGTCCGCATTCAAAGACACAGATATAATCTAGGGTAAATTCGTATATTAGATTTGGAAATTTCGATGTTTCATTAAACTTTTGATTTTTTGGTCATCATTAACATATTTAGATTTATAGATATCAAAAAAATAATTCTCAATCTGATGTAAAATTATGCATTTTGGAAATTACCGTTTTCTTTGTTACTATGTTAATGGTTACCTAAGTAGACAGATCTTATTTAATAAAGGATTCAGTCAGAATCAGCATAAGGGCTGTAGAAGTGAAAGCACAACCTCAGAGCTTGAAATATAGCTAACTGGAATTACAATTTGACAATGTTTGGTAGAGAAAGAAGAAGAACCGAAATTAGGCTTATTAAAATACAGGGAGGAACCGATATTAGGCTGAGTAAAATACAGGGAGGAACCGAAATTAGCCTAATTAAACCAACAGACAATACACAGAGAAAAAAACAAAAGATCTACTCCTTCATCACTGGTTGCGCCATCATCACTGTTTGCTCCTTCATCAATGTCGACATCACTTCTGATGCTTTGCACTTGTTCATCCTGCACATTCAAAGCCAAAATAAGTATCAATGACCATGAGAAAGAAAGCCAAAACAAAACAAGTTCAAAGGCACTTAATATGAATTTAGACAAGTAATATGAGTAATGAGAAAGAGAAGAACCTATTTCATTGCACATCTCATTTATTAGCTTCTCCTTAAGTAACAGTTCTCCTTGGGACAATGGTTGGGTTTTGAGAATAAGACTATCAAGAATTTTCTGCTTTGATAGTCTTTCTTTAATAGTTAAATCCTCCTTCTTCATCACCCAAATCTCCTCTAGCACCTTCAGGGAACCTCCATCTGTTTCTTCACTCTTCCCCTTACCTCTCTTTTTCTCTTTGGCCTTGGACGCCTTAACGCCCGAAGGCCTCTCCTCTGTATTTTCCTCCACAGGGCAGCCAGTTTGGGAGCTAGAGGAAAAATTCATACCATCACTACTGACCTTTGCTCGTTTGCTGTTTGGACTAGTTTTTTCAGTCAACAGTTCACACCATTTTTGGTCATTTCGGAGCAGCCTCCAAGCATGTTCCAGAGTGAATTTTATCTTCTGATCCTGGAAGTAGACTTGGTAAGCCAGCTCCATAATATCATCTTCATTTTGGCCACTCCTTTTATTGCGTTTGGCATACTCAAAGCAACCCGCAAACTTACTCACACTCTCATTTAGTTTCTGCCATTTTTGCTTGCAAGTGTTGGTTTCTCTCTTTGGTAGCTTAGCCACAATAGGACTTGCACCATAAAGGTCTGCAACTCGCTGCCAAAATGCCCCTCCTTTCTGCTCATTACCAACTACAGCATCTTTCGAAGTGTTTAACCAAGCACCAACAAGTACTTTCTCTTCAGGGACACTCCATCTTTGTGGTGTTGATCTCTTGTTGGATATTTGTGGTTCATTTAAAGGTGACTGTGTTTGGAAAAAGGGTTGTGGAGTGTTGATCTCTTCTTGGCTGTTCAAGAGATCGGTGAAGTAAGGAGATGAGCTCAATGGATTGCTAAAATCAATATCCATTGGACTTGAAATGAAACAAGAAACTGAACACAACAAGAAGAAGAACTTAACTACGGCAAAGTTAATAAGTTAATGTGTTAGGTTTATAACATTTAAAGAGTCAATAAGAGTTTGCTTTAGTCTTTAATTCAATGAATTAAAGACTAAAGTCACCATCAGTATTAAATTCTCTTCATAGCTACTTCACTAAATTAAAGGGAACCAAACCTAACTACAATAACCACTTACTTAACCACATCTAACTTGTCTTTTTTATATCAAGTAAAAAAATCGGCTAAAGGAGTATTTCTTACTCTATCAGAAACTATTATTGGTAAACTATATCCTACTCTATCAGTTACCATGAGAAAAAACTCTATCACTTACCATGAGATGAAGGCGTCGTCATGCCCAGCCCCTGAAGAATACTTAAAGATGCAATTATCAATAACAAGATGGCTCCCTTAAGGCACTTCAAAAGAATCTGAGAGCTGCAATTATCAATAACAAGACAATGTAAGCAACTAAAGAATAATTAAAACAGAAGGGAACACACAAATCAAACAAACTTCTTTGCTTCCAATGGTTTTCCTTCACTTACCATAAGAAGTTGCTTTTTCCTTGGATAGTTGAAGCTAAGAGAATCTGATAAGCTAATAACGAGACAATGTTAAAGAGAAACACACAAATTAATCAAATCAACAGATAGATTACTATAAACAAGAATGCTTAGTTTAATCATGAAAATGATTACAAAAGGAAACAACTATATCTCTCCTATCACTTGCCAAGATGTCACTGTAAGTAACAAGACATTATCAATGGTTAATATGTTTAGTTTAGTCATTTTCCATGCATGTATATGTTTAGTTTACAATAAAGGCTCCAACAATTTACAAAGATTCTGCAATCTACTCAAGCAAACAGATAAAACTCGTATGCAAGAAAGAAAACTGGGGCTCTGAAACAGTAATACCAGAGGAAGATTCATCTGAGTACCTTCAAAGTAACTGGGGCTCTGCAACGGCTTCTGTTTCTCTTGCTTCCTCCATATTATCTACGGAATGCACCAACTCAAAGGCCACCTCTCAAGCAGACTTTTCTAGCCATGGAAGCTAAAAAATCAAATGCATCATCTCTCATAAGAATCTATGTATACTACAAAGCCTTAAAGTTTGCACATAAGGCTTAATGATTTTGACTGAGAGTTTGTTAACATACCAGCTCTGATGTAGTTCCAGTCAGGATCATATGGGGCAAGCTCTTTCAATTAACCAGTCTTGACAATATCGGTCCATGGAGGTAGCTCAATCTACATGAAAGGAATTGCTTATACAAAACGAATTTCGAATCAGAATCAATAATTGAGAGTAACCCTTTAGTCGATACTAAACAAATTTCGAATCAGAATGAGAATCAATACTAAACAATACTAAACGAATTTCGAATCAGAATCAATAATATCTTGTCGGAGCGGTTGAGGTGACCGGCGTAAGCCTTGACGAACTCGTGCGGTAAGACATCCTTCCCCGTTCTTCCCGTCGCCAAATTGGTTCTCCTTCTGCTACGGCGTCGTCGGCGAGAATTTGAACGGAATTAATTAGGGGTTTGAGAAGTACGAGCAGAGCACCGAGGAGATACACAGCCATGGATTCCTCTGACCGATTCTATGACCGATTCTTCTCTTCGCTCGATCAATTTCCTCTTTTCCTTTTTCTGTTCTTTGCTATGACCCTCTTCTCTTCGGTCCAGTGACAAGCCCCCACCTGTCTACTAGAAACCGTATCAAGAGTCTCAACTCAATGATACGGCTCATCTCTCCTATACCCCATTTCTCATCTTGATATTATTATTTACTCAACTGAAACTCATCAAGTTTCATGAATAAACATGCTCTTAGTTACAGCAAATAAAATGCTAAGCAGAAGTTAACCAATCACATAAACAAAAGATAACATCCTGAAACCAATATCAAACTCTTCCAAAGAAAAAGTAATTTACTCAACCAAGAGAATCTCAGGTAAAAGAAGAAGAGAGTTAACATAAGAATCAAATAACGAACTAATATATATGCAAGAGTTTATTATTCTTAGTCTTAACTAATGCTAACGATGGTTTCTATTTGATTTTTCTTAGTCTATTTTGATTGACTATTACAGTGATATCAGCCGACCACAGCAAGCAAATCGAGCAAAAAGTTTTAGCCAGTGGAGCAAAAAGTTTGTTGAGAAAACCAATTTCACCATATGACCTAAATATTATATGGATGTATGCTCTAAACCACAAAATGAGTGGTAATAACCTTATAATTGCAATGTTTCTCCTTCTAGATCTAATGAGAAAATTTGTTTCGCCTTTATACAATCCAATTATACATATGTTTAATAATTGTATTGTGCTATGTGAGAATATCCAGGAGACATCAACGCGGATGGTTTAAGCGAAAATTGGATGGAAAACTCAACCAGCAATTTAGATGCTAACGAATCCCGGCAAGTGACCAGGAAGAAGCCTAAGCTCAAATGGACTATCCCTCTTCAAAATAAATTTCTGCAATCCATTAAACATATTGGATTTGATAGTAAGCATTTAAATTTCATTCCACTTACAATTACAACAAATAAAGAACATAACATCAGTGTTTTTAGTGTCAAACATATAATTGATTTTAGTTAAAATTACTTAATAATAAATTACGCTAATTATATGATTTAGCATTGATTATAATAATTGATTTTGTTATTGCATTGTTTAACGTCGTAAAGAAGTATTAAAGTCCACAGTTAAGATTAATTTTAATTTTTGGGTTGGTTAATTTCAAAGTTAGGGCTACCGTATTCTTCAGCCAGTTTTTTGTTTTGTTTTTGGGTGATTCTTTTAATTCTTCGTGTCTATTTTAATGATTGTCTACATTCATTTTAATACGATTTTACTCACAAAACATATTAATCTCCAAGTATATTTTGTAGGTTATATGAGTAGACGTAAGATTTCAAAAGATCTGTCTGTATTTCTACAAGTCATCTTATTCTCGATCTATTTTCAAAGTTTTTTTAAAAGTAATCGTACACATCGATCGGTCTTCATAGTAGTTATTTGAAGCTTGTGAATTACCACCTTCTATGCGTATGAGATATTTTACGTTATTGTTCGTGTTTATTATGTAATACTCTTTTCGTTTCATAAAAATGTCGTACTTGCGAAAGATAGTAATGAATGACATTAAAATTTAAATGATATGATCGGGTTTTTAATTTTCCTGAGTAATATGACGAATTATAATAGTCAGGAGACTATAATGAAGTTATGTATTAGACACTTAATATTTAACAAATTTTAATCCCAGAAAAAAACTAGATATAATTCTCCGTGTTACTTGCATTTACTTGCATTTCTCAAACTATTTTGGATCTGTATATACTAATGTTCTATCTTATGCTTCGTGTTTGATTTCACTTTGAAGAGGCTACGCCCACGAGGATTTTAGAATTCATGAAAGGGAAAGGCCTAGAAAGATCACACATAGCCAGCCACTTACAGGTTCGATCTTATGTAAACGCTGCTTGAACTCTGGACCATATGCCACTTAATCATATTTCGAAGTACATAATCAATTGCTATTGTTGGATTAAATATATTACATCAAAGAAAATAATTATCTTGTTGCAACTCATATTCATTGCATATATAATTTCGTAAAAGATATGACTAACGTTGGGATTGTTGACATTACACAGAAGTATCGAGGCCACTTGAAATCACTTAAGGAACAAGCCTGGGAACTCCAAAAGGCAAGAAGATTTATGAACTCCAGCTTCTTATCATCTAGTTACATCGACTCACAAGACTCTTACAACAACAACCCAATGTTATGCAACAACACTGTTTCTAATTCACAACTCGGCTATGGTCCTCTTGGTCAATCTAGCCTCATGATAAACAACAATGACTCTACCCCCTACATGAACCAACTACCCATCTATAATGTGAGCCAAACCGGCTCTAATTACTTGTTGCCTATTGAAGGCAGTTGTCTTGGGTTTTCCAATGGCATGTTGCCTGTGGAAAGCACTCTTGGGGTTTCAAGTGGCATGTTGCCTATGCAAGGCAGTCTTGGGTTTTCGAGTGACATGTTGCCTATGGAAGACAGTCTTGGGGTTTCAAGTGGCATGTTGCCTATGGAAAGCAGTCTTGGGGTTTCAAGTGGCATGTTGCCTATGGAAAGAAGTCTTGGGGTTTCGAGTGGCATGTTGCCTATGGCAGGCAGTTTTGGGTTTTCGAGTGGCATGTTGCCTATGGCAGGCAGTTTTGGGTTTTCGAGTGGCATGTTGCCTATGCAAGGCAGTCTTGGGTTTTCGAGTGGCATGTTGCCTATGGAAAACAGTCTTGGGGTTTCGAGTGGCATGTTACCTATGAAAGGCAGTCTTGGGGTTTCAAGTGGCATGTTTCCTTTAAACGAAAAAAGAAGAAGCACTTTTGGGACATCTCAAGCACCTCAAGTTCCTAGATTTGGACAATATGGCACAACAAATGATGATTTAGGTATGAACTCCAACCTCAATACTGGTTATATGATGAGTAATTACGCTGGGATCAGAGTAAATGAAAATGGAGATTTGCTTGCACCTGGAGGGAGAAGAGTTAATGTTAATGGTAATGGCTCTCTTGGTGGAAATTTGGATGCCATGAACTGGAATTTCAACAACAACAACATGAGTAACCATGGCAGTTCAAATCCGATGTTTTCTTCTGCGTTTCCATCGTTCTTAGACAATGAGTATCATCAGTCACAGAACAACTTAACTGCGCAAATGGATGGTGTGGTTCCCGTACTAGAGAATCCAAACATATATAATGATCATCATGATCATGGCATCAATGAGGTTTTTCATGGTACAGTCAACTCCCAATATGTTCAGAATCAGGTAACTAATATTAACCTATATTAATTTAACCTTCTCTTCTTCTTTTTTTAAAACATAAGTTGAAGTTTATGTTGTGATATATATATATACGTGCATGATTTAAGCAGCAACAAGGTAACGTGACTGGTGAAAATCTTGAACTGCCCAACTATGATCTTCTTGAAAGGAATGCAATTCTTGCTCCTTATCCTTTTGAAGACATAAGTAACTGGGGCTTTGATGATGTAAGTCTGTTTATTTTACTTTCCTTTAGTTGCAAGTCTAGATTTGCATATATGTCTTATATGGGTTAAAATCTTTTAATCATCATATACATAATCTATGATATAGTTGGATGACGAATTTATTGAAGAAATTTTGAATCCTAGTATTGCTGCTAATCCGGAAATGTATGTTCCTGCTGGCGACATGAACAATATAGATCAGGTACGTAACTCTAAAAATCTTTCTTTTTTTGTTTTACATAAATCGCTTTCATGCAAAATGACATGACAAATAATTGATAGATGAACATTGATTGCATAGGAACCGGAGACTGCGGAAATACAGGAACTTCTATCGACATTTGGTCCGGTAATATACTTTTTCATCTTTAAAAACCCTATTTGTTTTACAATTATTTATTGTACAGTTCCATTCGAATTTTATAATTTAAACTGTGAAAATCTGCACAAAATACTCTTAATAGTTTTTTTTTTGTGACAGCATTAAGAATTCAGTTTCTCAATTCATCATTTCGAAGGAAAACAAAAAATCCAATTTTATAAATACATTAGTGTCATTTTAAATATATCAGTTTTTAGGCATAGAAGTTGTTTATGATTTATATCAGTTTTTGGTTTAGGAAATGTCACGTGTGAACGACGACATCCAACTTCTGATATCAAATTCATTGACAAGTTTGTGTTTATACTTTTTTATATAGGATTGGGAAGCCCGTGGAGTCCTATGATGAACTCTTTGCTCGATCATGACATGCACTGAAAAAGTTTTCCCGATTTCCCTTAATAAATTATATGACTTTTTTCAATAAGTTCTACCAAAAAAATACTTTTTTCAATAAGTTTGGTATGGTGTTGTTTTAAGATTCTTTTAAATTCGGGATATTGTGTGATCTAGTCGTCATTTTCAACTTTGGATGCTATTTCATGGATTTTGGTATATTTTTTATTTATATCATTGATTATTGCAGACTTGAAGTTGTTCTATGCTTGGAACCGAATAATTATATTTCTGTGAATATATCAAACGGAATTTTAGTTATTTATTTGATATAAAGAGCTACGACTCTTAAAGTTTTTATTAAAATTATTCAAAACATTTTTTGAGGAAAAATCTTGCATATATGAATGGATAGCCAACATTTTTGACGTTATTTGCAGAGTTTGATCACCTTAAAACTTTTTGTCCCTTTTTATTTATTTGTTTTTTCATTTACTTCGTATACATTTTTTGTTTGATTCAATTTTTGTTGTGATAGAATTCATTCTTCGAGTTATAAGAAGTTGTAAGTTATGTTTCGTCGGTTTAGATTTCTGAACCATTCGTAAAATTTAAAACTTTGGTTAACAGAAAAAATAAAACGTTTGCAATTAACTATTCAGTAATTCAGAATATATCGAAGAACTATGGATACTTGATGTTTTCCCTTATATTTATTATGTTTACAACGACTTTTTGGAAGTTTATGGTTTGTCCATATATATATATATATATATTCTTGTCTTGACAAGGATCCTTTCACATTTGAATAGTCGTTGTAACAACACCACCACAGTTACTACGTACTAGTGTGTCAATTCATTAGCACATTGTTCATCAACACTTGTTTTAATTATGCGATTCTCCAAATTATCAATAAAAATCATGAGTCTACGAAAACCCATAAAAGAATATAATATATCTATTATAAATTTGCAATTGAATAAAAAAATATTATAAGAAAAACACCAAAACATTCTCACACGATTAATTTGGGTTCCATACTTCCATTTTAAGTTAACATTCTGTTTCCAAGCAGACATGAAAAAAAAAAAAAAAAAAAAAGGTATCAGATTTTTTTTTTTATATATACCTATATTTTGGCAATGATACCACTATTTGTTGAAGCTGTCCTATAGGGTATAAGCCTATAGCACACATCAACAAAATTTGGCGATGCAACCTAAAAGACCAATCATACATAATTTGACAGAGAAAAACACACACATATATGTTACAGGAAATCTAAAAATAAACAAAATATTTGATATATTCTCGAGTGAAGTATAGTATATAATATACGTATGCCTTAATCGAATACTTCCCATTTGAATTTTGGATGAACCGGTTTAACTGTTTCTGCCGCAGCAGTTGAGGTGGAATTGGAATCAAACGTTTCCCATCTCGTAGTTATGATCACAGGAGGACCTGACGAGGAGGCCGTCGATTTCCTCGACGCTGCCTCCTCAAATGTCAACAAATCTCGTTCATTGTGTAGCGGTTGCGTTTGTGGTTTTGGTTGCGTCTGAGTTTGCGTTGTTGAGTTCTTGATCTTCAACAAATCGAGTGCCTCAACGTACTTCTGTAATCTTTCCTCCTTCCAACATTTTAAATCGAATCATAAGAAAATACTCTAAATTTTTAACTTAAAAAAAAACTTCAAAAGCTTTAATGGTTATGATTGGTAATGGTTCCAAGATTCCACATAGTCAAAGAAATGTTGCTATTGGAATCGTCATTTGTGTTTAGCAATTATGAGACTCTGCATGTTTAATGACAAAAATTAATAGAGCTATGACATTTAATAGACTTTTGAGTTAAATCAAGAACTTGATTAGTAACATTAACTATAAAAACTTAATTAAGATGTTATTGGAATCGTAATTTATGTTTAGTTATTATGCGATTATTGGGAATTTGTTGATAAAAACTAACAGAGCTATGACATTTCATAGGTTTTTGCGTTAATTCAAGAATTTGATTAGTAAACACTGCGTAACAGAGTCATTAACTATAAAAACTTAATTAAAGTACCTGCATCTTCTTCTTCAATTTAACGTCTCCATCGCCTGAGATGGCATCAAGCTTCATTAATTGATTCATCAACATCTCCATCAAATTCTCTAGTTTCTTCTCTTCAACTTTCCCTATTTTACCAATCACTGTATCAAACGCCGACAGCTAAAATCCAAAAAAAAAAAAAACATTATAATTTCAAGTTACAAGAAAAGAGTGTTGCCGGGAAATTGAAAATTCAGTTAATTCAGTTACTTTTCCGGCGAGTTTGTCGACTTTGAAGCAAATGTCGGAGATTGCTTTAGTGGATTTCTCTTTGACGGCGATTTTCCTCATCTCTAAAAGACGTTTCTCTTGAGAAATCGTATCTTCTTTGAGAATCAGTTTAGAACGATCTTTAACACCACAAAGATCAAGAAACATCTTTGAATCTCTTTCTTTGTCTTTGTATAAAATCTTCATGTCTAAATGATGAACTCCTGTTTGACTAGACAATATCTTCTTCAATTCTCCTGTTTAAATTCAACAAAAATCAAATTCAAAAAACAGAGCTTAGTAACATTAAAAAGAAAAAAAAAAGAGGATAATTCCGAATTTTATTCTGTGGTGTGTTATTTGTTTGACTGTTTCGGGTTTACCGAAAGTAGATTGAGAGTTGATACTGATCTCGTGGTGAACCGACCCGTATTTGACCCGGACCCGAATGACATGTGGCTCGTTGGAGCTATGATCCGTTCGTTTCTGTACAACCATTCCTCCAGGTCGGAGCTCCCATTCACCATCGCCGCCGCCGGAAGTGGTCGCGGTTGTTCCAATTCTCATTTTCATCATATTTTTGTTTTCTGATCGAAATTCCCAACATTAAAGAACTTATAAGAAATTAGAGAGAGTGAGAGAGAAGAAGAAGAAGAAGAGAGAAATGATGAGATGAAATTGATTTGTGAACACGATCAAGAAGAAAGAAGAAGAATAAAGAAACCGTCTGAACAAAGGGAAATAAATATACTTTGTTTCTAATAATTTAATTTTCTGTTTGTGGACAGAACTCGTGGAAGAAGAAGGATGATAAATATAAAAATCATAAAAGCAAGTTATTGTTTTATAAAATTTTAAATAAAAGTAAAGAAACGAGTGACAGCTAATGTGATTGTTGGTATGCTTCATTTTCAGTCATCACATACACATATGACATATATAAATGTATAATATGTTGTATTGTACATCCCCACATATTTATTTCTAATAATAACGAAATTAATGTTAAGGTACTTATCTGTAGAAATAGTCTATTGTAATGTTTGTTATAGAAGAATTGATGAAAAGGGGATGTTTCTTCTAAAATTTCTCCTAAATGTTACTGAATTTTGGGTTCTCAAAGTTGATAAGTTGAATGTTATGTTTGTCTCTCTTAAGATGATAAGTTCCGAAGATATCTTTGAGACCAAACATACATTGTATGTTTCAGAGATCTATGTATTGGTGGCTAAAGAGTCGATGATGGTTCAATTTTTGTTGCTTGTCTCTGTGAATGAGATTTCAGATTCTCTATATTTGATGGTTACTGGATTTTTGTCGTGGTGTGGGACGAACAGCTCAAGCTAAAAACAGACATTCCAACGGTCAAAGTCTGCAAATTTTATCCTTGACTTGCTCAAAAACGCCGAGAGCAATGCTGAGGTATGTTGAAACAATCAAACAAGTAGAAGAACCAAAAAAAAAACTTTTGGGGGAGCAACTGTTGACTTTTAGTCTTCAGGTGAAAGGTTTGGATGTAGATGCCCTCTTCATAACTCATATCCAAGTAAACCAAGCACAGCAAATTGTAGCCTGCGAGCAACAAGTCAAAGAAATCGTCTGCTTAGATCTCTTTAGCTGAGGGGTTAGGTGTTTTATCGTGTTTAGGGACTTATACTTGAGACTCCATTGTGATTTTTCTCTTTTGTCATGTGATTGAAGAACCCTAATTTAGATTACTGGATTCTCCTTTATTTTAGTTAGATGTATAGTTGACGACATCACTGAACAATCTTCTTGAGTCAAGATTCTTGACTGTAAGCTAGTAGAGATATTTGGGGTCTTAGCTCCATAATTTGATCTTATTCGAATTATTCTGGGGGTTGAATTGTCAAAGTATATAATATTGGGGTGAATCTGAAATATTTGGGGGGTCAATATGTAATCATGCAAACAAAGGGGATATTTGTCGTAGCCCACTCATTTACAGCTGCAATCATTGGTAGTGTTTTGTTACAAAAAAAACAAAAAACAAAAAATAAAATTGAAGACAAATTCTGGAATCTAATTGGTCAATGGCCAACACAATGTATTTGAATCTACATGCGCCGCAGAAGATCCCACCTCTCAATCGGACGAACATAAACAGAATTAACTTTATAGATCTAAGGTCGTGATATTGCCACGCAATCAGATGATCTAAAGGTCACCAACCGATCAAACGATACTTGTAATGATAAAATCGACACGTGTCAGTAGTGACCTACGGGTAAGAAAAAGAACTGCAAAACCATAAGGATGACGGTCACCGGCTTGTCCGGTCAGATTTGGTTATACGATTTCCACCAGGTATATAACAAGGCGCGTCAAGTGTTTAGTTCTCAAGGATTTTTCCATTTATATGCAAAAAAAAGAAACAAAATAAAGGTTGTTATTCTCGCTTATTCCAGCTTGAAATTTCGAGGCTGTTTTTTGTTTTTTAATATTTTCTCTTTATTAAGTCTCTTCCTCTTCTGTTTCGATTCGGTTTTGGTTTTAATTTTGATATAAAGTTGTCATTCAACTTTGTTCTATGCTGATCGAAGCTTCACTTCACAGTTCTTGGTATGTTGTATCTGCGTGCTTCTGAATTTTTTTTAAAAAGTTTGATCTTTTCTCTTATATGTTGCTTTAAGTTTCTGATTCCGAGATTTTCAGGGGATTGTACTGTTTTTGTTTGGAGTATATGGTTAATTTCTCGGTTAAATATGTGAAGTAACGAACTTTAAAATTAGGGTTTTGATTTGGGGTTTTATTTCAGAAGTCAAGTTGATTATTTTTGTTTATCTTTTAATGGAGCACCAGATTTGAGTGTATTTTTCCAAGGAGGACATTTTTTGTGATCTGATTTAATGTATAAATGTATTCTGTTGCAGGTATCAGCAGTAAAGGTGGGTCATTTGTGTCGCATTGAGGAAGAAACTGGATTTGAGACTTTTCACTTGGGACCTACTTTGATGGCTTCTTCAACCTCTGGGATTTTCTTCCAAGGAGATGATGAATCTCAAAGTTTCATTAACTCTCACTTGACTTCCTCTTATGGGCATTCATCTAATTCTGTCCCTGGATGTGGACCTAGCTATCACAATCTCAGTATGGTTTCTGGGGAGATGCATAATCCGGTTATGATGAGTGTTTCAACCCCTGGTCCAAGCGCAGGAGCTAGTTCTCTTGTGACTGATGCTAATTCAGGGCTTTCTGGAGGTGGTCCTCATTTGCAGCGTAGTGCTAGCATTAATAATGAGTCGTATATGCGTTTACCGGCATCCCCAATGTCATTCTCCTCTAACAATATCAGCATTTCTGGTTCATCTGTTGTAGACGGCTCAACTGTGGTACAAAGGCATGATCCAAGTGTTCAGCTAGGAGGCTCCAGTGCTACATCGCTGCCCACATCACAAACTAATCAAATCCCGCTTTCTATGGCTCGTCGTGCTTCTGAGTCTTTCTTTCAGGACCCTAACAATTTAAACCTAGCACAGAAAAAACGTCGCTTAGATTCAAAGCAGGATGATGCTTTGCAGCAGCAGATTTTACGTCAGTGGCTTCAGAGACAGGATATGTTGCAGCAGCAGCAGCAACAACAACAAGGCCAAAGTCCGCAGTTCCAAATTTTGCTTCAGCAACAAAAGCTGAGGCAGCAGCAACAATTTCTCCAGTCTCTCCCACCATTGCAGCGGGTTCAGCTGCAGCAGCAGCAACAGGTGCAGCAACAGCAGCAGCACCAACAGCAATTGCAACAACATGGAATGCAGATGCAACCATCTGGGGGGCCACGACCTTATGAAAATAGCGTATGTGCTCGAAGATTGATGCAGTACTTATATCATCAGCGCCAAAGGCCTTCTGTGAGTATGCATTTATTCCTCAGAATTTCTTTCATGTGTATACTAGGAAAAAGCTCTTGACAGATACCAGTTGTGTCATTACTAATTTTGTAGGAGAGTAGTATTGTTTATTGGAGGAAATTTGTGACGGAGTATTTTTCTCCCCGTGCAAAGAAAAGATGGTGTCTCTCTCATTATGATAATGTGGGGCATAGCGCACTTGGTGTTTCTCCTCAGGCAGCCACGGTTCGTCTCCCTGACTGTTAAGTTTTTTCGGTTCGTGCTTGTTTATACTCCAAAAACGTGAACAAATCAGTACATAGATGTACTTTGAGTTTGCAAATTTTTCATACTCTCTTTCTAGCTTATTACATAACTAGTCTTACAGTGTAATTACACATGATTTAACCTAATGTAAACTTATTCTTATTGTTCGATTTTCAGGATGAATGGCAGTGTGATCTTTGTGGTTCTAAATCGGGAAGAGGATTTGGTAAGTTCCAGTGTACTTATACCCTAATAACGAAGAGGGAACTTATAGTAGCGAAAGACTTTCTCTTAGTGAGTTTTTCTTATGAATTCTGCAGAAGCAACTTTTTATGTCTTGCCAAGGCTTAATGAAATCAAATTCGCAAGTGGTGTCCTTGACGAGCTTCTTTATCTGGGCGTACCGACCGAGCGCAGATTTGGTTCTGGAATTATGACGTTAGAGTACGGAAAAGCAGTTCAGGAGACTGTATATGAACATATCCGTGTTGTTCGCGAAGGCCATCTTCGGATTATATTCTCCCAAGAGCTGAAGGTTCAAAGAGCTTTTGACTCCAAGTACTTTTAATAATTTATGTATTAGAGTAGTTTAGCTTATCCTTCTGCTTTCGCCAGATTCTCTCATGGGAGTTCTGTACTCGTCGACATGAAGAGCTACTTCCTCGTCGCCTAGTAGCCCCACAGGTAACATTAATGATTCTTACAATCTTTGTAACTCTATTTGGAATACCTGCTTCTGAAATTTTGGAATGTCTGTCTTCTGACTTCTTGGTTCATGCAGGTGAACCAATTACTTCAAGTTGCAGAGAAATGTCAGAGCACAATCGATCAAAGTGGATCAGAGGGGATTCATCAGCAGGATTTGCAAGCAAATAGCAACATGTGAGTCAATGACTCTAGACATTTTTTACCTTTATTTCAATCAGTTTAATTTCATTATATCTTGCATTTTCTACGGAATTAGTTAAGATTCTTCACTTATTCAAAGAAAGAAGGACAAAGTAATTTTAGCTTAATAGATACATATATGACGTGCTGATGCCAAGTCTTTTGTTCCAGGGTCATGGCTGCTGGACGTCAACTAGCTAAAAGCTTGGAGTCACATTCACTCAATGACTTAGGCTTCTCCAAACGATATGTTCGGTGTTTGCAGGTATCTCTCTGCTTAAATTCTTGAGTCAGTAATTTCCTAATGTCTCTGTATCATCCTCGTGCCTTCCTTTTTTATTTTATTTTTATTTTCTGTTTAACTCTTGTCATTTTTAAAAACAGATTTCTGAGGTTGTCAGCAGCATGAAAGATATGATTAACTTCTGCCGTGACCAAAAAGTTGGTCCAGTTGGTAAGTTAATACATAAACCCCAGATTATCCCGGAGATGCATCAAAACACATTTTTGTTTCCGTCTCTTTTTGCTTATAAATGTTTGCTGCCATTTTTACATCTGCAGAGGCTTTGAAGAGCTATCCATATCGAATGAGGACTGGTAAATTGCAGATGCAGGAGATGGAGCAACTAGCAAATGCTGCTCGAGGACTTCCACCTGATAGGAACAGTCTCAACAAGCTAGTGGCCTTGCGCAATTCCGGGATAAACATACCAATGAACAATATGAGTGGTCAAGGATCTCTTCCCGGGTCTGCACAAGCAGCTGCCTTTGCGCTTACCAACTACCAAACCATGCTCATGAAACAAAACCAACTGAATTCAGACACAAACAACACCACAATCCAACAAGAACCATCAAGAAATCGGAGCGCATCCCCGAGCTTCCAAGGAACTAGTCCTTTGCTACCTGGTTTTGTTCAGAGCCCATCAATTAGTGGTGTTTCTTCCCATTTATCTCCTCAGCGGCAAATGCCAAGCTCTAGTTATAATAGCTCAAGCCAGCAATACCACCAACAACAACCTTCGATTAGTAACAGTAACCAAACATTGGAACAACAAATGATTCACAAAATATGGCAACAGGTGGCAAATAGCAATGGAGGCTCTGGTCAACAACAACAGCAACAACAGTCACTTTCTGGTCAGAACATGATGAATAGCAATGCCAACATGGGAAGAAACAGAACAGATTATGTTCCCACAGCAGCGGAAACACCAAGCACCTCCAACAGATTCAGGGTCATTAAGGGGTTAGAGCAGAGCCAAAACCAGGATGGTATGGTCTCTAACACATCTCTCAACTTTGGGAATAACGGGTTTTTCAGCAGTGAGATTGATGAAAGCATGGGATATTCTTGGAAGGCATGAGAGGTCTTTTTGGGATTTGATAGTTAGTTCCGATGTTGTCTTTGTAAAGAATGAGTACTAAGGACTAACTTTCTTAGGTCTAAGAATCTCATGAGGAGATTCAATCTTAACGTGTCTACTGTGTTGTTGTTCTTGTTCCTCTTAGATTAAGCTTCTGTTTTTATGAAGAGGTTTTTCTGGAAAGTGTTATCTAATTCTGGAAAAGAAGACTATGTATGTTCTTCAGCAACTCATCCCTATTAATCAAATATGTGCCTTTTTGCTTAGAAAGATTTTTTTGTTTGTTTTGTTTTGCGTCGTTTATTTGAAGCTGGTGGATACACAAGTATGTCCACAAAATAATTGAGGAAACAAAAAAGAGATTCAAGCTAATTTATACATTTCTCTTTTCTTGCTCTTTTACTTTGATCAGAAAAAGTAAACTAAATTAACTAATAAAAAATTGTTTAAAAAACGACTTTTAGAAAAGCAAGCTTATGTTTCTTTAGTAAAAACGCTTTGGATCTCTTAATCAGAACTCAAATTCGGATTATAGGCATTCAGTATTATCACTGGCTGGTTAAGTTCATTTTCCTATTGAAGATGCTACAAACCTAGCTATAGGTACGAATCATAAACAGTAAAACAGAGGGAGACCCATGTAACGAAATTTGACAAGAAATTAAACAGAATTGTTAAAAAAAAAAAAAAAAAAACATTGACTATAGTTGTTTGTCACTATTACTACCAATAATAGAGGAGAAAAAATATGACATGTCTTGTTGTAGGAGCCATGGACGAATGCGAGTAGGGGTGGGCCTTCGGATCGGTTTGTTCGGAGTTCCGAGAACCGACCCGAATAAACGCGATCCGAATCCGAACTAGTTTGGGCAATGGGCTTAATCGGTGGAAATTTTTGAGACATTCGATAATCGGTTTAATCGGATTCGGTAATCGGAATCCGATCTAATCCGATCTCCTTCTTTCCCTTCTTCTTCTTCTACATCTCCTTCTCCCGATCTCCCATCGTTTCTCTACCACCGGCGTGACGAGATCGGTTGTGCAAAACTTTTGCGGCATCTGACGAAACAGAAAGAACTGAGGAAGAAAGAAGAAGAACTGAAGAAGAAGAGTCAAAGAGAGAGGAAGAGAGAGAATAAGAAGAATCGGAAGAATCTGATCCATATCTAGATCTCTTCTCATCTCCGATCCAGATTTCTTCTCTTCTCTTCTTTTCTCATCTCTGATCCATATCGTCTGGTACAAAGGTGGTGAAGGCGGTGACGAATTGGATTTGAAACTGAGAAAAAAGGAAGAATCAAAAAACTGAAGTAGAAAGAGGCGAAGAAGAAGAGAAGAAATTGGGAAGAAGGAAGGGAAGAAGATGATACAGGAAATTGGACGTCGGAGATGACGCCGGAAAATAGCGCAGTTGGCCGATTAACCCGATCTAGAAAATATTCGGACCTGATTCGGAGGATTTTTTTTTGTTGCGAATAACCGAAAACACCGAATAAAATTCAAATTCGGTTAATTTCGGAACTGTTAAAAACATCTAAAACCGAACCGAATAAACCGAAATGTTTTTTCGGTTCAATTCGGCTGAGTTTTCAAATCTGAAATAACCCGAAATTCTGATTAAACCGAACCGTTTAACCCGTTTAAACCACTGGCATTATGCGAGTTTTGAGATGTATCTGTGAACAGGGTAAAATGGTCATTTTGTCAGTCCGAGCACAAGCCTATTGAGTCTATTGACATATCGTAACACCTGTCCCTTAACACATCACCACCATTTGTTTTCTTGTTACAAATCGAATGACAACATTTATTATAGACTGCATCTATCATTTGCTAATTTTGAGTCTGAAAATATGATAGAGTGTCTGTGTGTGCAGTGTATACATATCAGGTTTTAAATTAAATTCTAAAGAGAAAAACTAGAAAACATATTTTTTTCATCTTCCATATTTGCAGGTCTACTCCGTCATATGAAATATTCGAATCCTTGTAACATGGAAACACAAACGTTAACGCAAAAAAATCAACTATGGCATAACATATGTGACATGTGAGTGTGTGTGTACATATGACATAAGACAATTTTCATTCAGCGCAGATATAGAAAAAAAAAAAATTAACTTGATGATTTTCTTGTTTTTGCTTTGAGCATTCATCATGTAAATATTATGAGCTAACTAGACCATATGCCCATGGAAAATGTCTCTCATTAACAAACACTCAACCATTATATAAATATACATATACAGCTGGAGATCATAATCCCTATATATATATATATACATAAGCTACAACAAATTAATATACATAGTAAAAAACATTTAACTATGGAATCGTTCAAGTCTTTGGCTGCTGTTCTCAGTGTCCTGTTTCTAGCTATGACTGCTATAGAAACTGGACCGGTGGTTCAAGCCCAAGAATGTGGCAACGATCTAGCAAATGTACAGGTGTGTGCCGCGATGGTGCTGCCTGGTTCAGGGAGACCGAACTCAGAGTGTTGCGCCGCACTTCAATCTACTAATAGAGATTGTCTATGCAACGCTCTTCGCGCAGCCACTTCTCTTCCTTCACTTTGTAACCTTCCTCCTGTCAATTGCGGTACGGATTTTATTTATTCACCGTTAAGTTTTTAATTAATTATTTTTGTCTGTTCCAAGATCAGTATGATTTTTATTTTATCTAAAACAAAAAAAAACCTCATACAAATTTGAGTTTGGATACAATAGCTTTGTATCAACATCTAATCACTAGACTACCAACATTTTTAGATTAAGATCGATCATTTATACGGTTTCTTACATAATACAACAAAAGATTCGATGAGTCTCGACCTTAAAATTAAGTCCAAATTTTGGTGGGATAGAAAAGATTAGTCTTAATTTTTAAGAAAACTAAGTAGGATCGAACCTCGTATATGCATCAGCTCTAACTAACTCGGCTATTGTGTTTTCTTTAATGATATACATGAATTGTATTTTCATTTCTGTTTCTGATGTATTTGTTTTTTTGTTGTTGTGTGTGTGTGTGTGTGTGTTTTTGCAGGTATAAGTGCTTAGTTAAGCTAAGAATAATCAGTTCCGAGATGACAAAGGACTTTGGGAAAACTAAAGAATAATGAGAAATAGTATATTTCATGTTTTTTTTCCACCTTCTGCCTTTTTCTCTAATAATATAGTTATGGTTGGTGGTAAATTATAAACTAGTACTACTGCAATAAATAAAGCTTGGATCATTATGAGAATAAAACTTTTTCCTGGCTGTCGTATTTCAAAATCATGTACGTACATCTAATTATTGGAAATAGGATTAGTGGCTTGTTTAATAAGCATGGAAAAATCATGTGTGTATAAATGCTCAAAAATCTATAAATTGCACCTGACCCTAGTGCTAACTGCTGAATACGACTTCAACTCTTGCAAAGAATTTATTAGGCTTCTAGACGATCGTTATCACAGCTAGTATTATTTTCCTTTTCATAGACTTAATTCTAAACTGCATCCTAGTGAATAGATGAATAAACCAAGAAAAACAACCTTTCAAAATTGGATAGATCTAGTGTAGTTAACTACTCAATTAAATAGACTGAACTTAGATATATTTGAAGTCCAAGAATTTGAATAATGCCATCTCAATAACATTACAAAAAACATCTATCATCCACTCAAGAATTACAATAACTTTCTGAATAAAAATATATTTCCTACATAATAACTTAAAAGTTTGCATAGTACAGAAGTGGTAGACACTAGACTGCAGTGAATTATGGGTCTTCAAAGAATGACACGTCCTCCCAATTATTTATTTATTTATTTTTCATCACATGTACTCTATTTTAATTTTTTTTTTATCGTCATCTATTTTAATTCAAACATCTCTGATATTCACTTTACATTACACAAACTAAAAATATAAAAAAAATGACGTCGTGAATATTAATGGTTTGAACCAAACCACAAAGACCAGATCTGGTACGGTTGGTAGGAGGAGTAGTCAGGCCCATTGACTTTAACCGAACCTCTTTACTTAAAGTCAAGCAATGCAAAAATGCCTTTTGAGATACGCGTGTAGCTAACGCGCTATACTTAAGCGCGTGGAAGCGTACTCTGCAATCTATATATAAGTCGTTCGTTACCAAAGCTCTCAGTTTCTCCATACTCAAATGTTTATGTTTTTTTCTCTTCTAATTAAGAAACAATTAAAATCTCAGTAATTAAATGAAGTGTAGGTTAACCGGAGAAATCTCCGATAAACTGTCACCAAAATCTCCGGCGATTTTCCGATAATGAACGATGGGCTTTTTCGGGAGACTATTCGGGAGTAAAAAGTCTGATAAATCGGCTCCGACGAGGGATAGACGGAGGTGGAGCTTCACTACGAGATCCTCCAATTCCAGCAAGAGAGCTCCGGCGGCAGCGTCGGTGGAAGAGGGAAATGGTTTAGATGCCGACAAACATGCAATAGCCGTTGCAGCTGCAACCGCTGCGGTGGCGGAAGCTGCTCTTGCTTCTGCTCATGCGGCGGCGGAAGTTGTGAGACTCACAAGCGGAAACGGAGGAAGTAACCGCCGGTGGGCTCAGGAGAATCTCGCAGCGGTTAAGATTCAATCCGCTTTTCGTGGTTATCTGGTTAGTTGTTTTACTAATTTCTTAATTAATTCAAATTTTTGAATCTGTGTAACGTCTGTTTCCTCAGTTAATCTATTCGATAAAGTGAAAATTTCACGAAATTATTTACATAGTGTGAAATAGCTATCTGAAATTTGGGTTTTTGTTTTTTCTCATTCTCAAAATCAAATTTTTTTTTTTTTTTGGTGGGGTTGGTCCCAAAGAAACTGAATATAGAAGAAGACAAACAAATGTGAATCAAAGAAGATTCTTGGAAACTGGATACTCTCTGCCGACACTATTTTTAGTGGTTATGAATAGTTCTTAAAAAAAAATTAACGCCAAATAATTTGATTTCAAATCGAGATTACAAAGTCATCAGTATACATGAATAGTTCTAATTTTAAATGGCCAGTTTCGTCCTAAAATTATTACATTTTGATCTTCTTCTTCTTTTTATATCTCTCAAAATTATTGATGATATATCTTATCAGAATTTTGAAATGAATATACATTAGAGTTTGTGTGAATCATTGATTTTAGCTGTAAGATGGGCCAAGCTTTTTTTTTTTCACGTTATCTTGTTCTTTAACACTAATTAGTATTTTTACCGATGGGTTCTTTTTTTGCTTTTAGAGCAACCTTTTTTTTCCAGCAGCTTTAAAGTTGAAATCTTTAGCCAAAAACTTTTACAAGTTGCATATATTCTCTTTAGATATAAAGTTTCATTCTTTAACCATGTTTTTACCCTTTTTCAAGTTTCTATAAATGAATTGTTTATCAATAAAAGGTTCAAAACACGGAATTAGGAGACTCTCTAATTAGAGTTAAATTATGCAATTTCCAAGATCTAGTATAAGTTCTTGAATCTCGACCAATGTGAAAAGAAGAACTCGTGTTTGTGTGTGTACATTTGACCTTGAGACATACTTTCGTGAATGGTGGGCTCTGTAATTACTAAATCTAGTTTTTGGTACAAGTGGAAGTGGTTGGGAAACTAAAAAAAACAAAGCAAAATTGAATAATTTCACAAACCACTAATCTCTTTAGTATTCTTTCTTTTTCCCTTAAGTTTAAAATTAGTTGGCAAGACGATGATTATGTCTTCAACAAATGATTAAACTCGCCTTGTCTTGCTGTTATTCAATTTCAAGCAAACTCAAATTTTGATTACTGGTGGAGCCAATTTTAACTTCAAGTTGTTTTATGTAAAAATATCAGAGATTCTATGTCTTTGTTGATTTATTGTCGGATTTGAAGTTTATATTTTATTCATGTGGAAAATTTCAGGCGAGGAGGGCATTAAGAGCACTAAAGGCATTAGTGAAGCTTCAAGCTTTGGTGA
The DNA here is from genome assembly GCA_028015245.1 of Cardamine occulta. Lineage (NCBI taxonomy): Eukaryota > Viridiplantae > Streptophyta > Magnoliopsida > Brassicales > Brassicaceae > Cardamine > Cardamine occulta. The sequence continues at coordinate 2,520,718 of CM051392.1, forward strand.
GAGGACACATAGTGAGAAAACAAACTGCAGATATGCTTCGAAGAATGCAGACTCTAGTTCGTCTCCAAGCTCAAGCTCGTGCTCGATCCTCTCGTTCTTCTCACTGCTCTGCTTCATTCCACTCTTCAACCGCTCTATTGTTCCCGTCTTCCTCCTCTTCTCCGCGTTCTCTCCATACTCGCTGCGTTTCAAACGCTGAGGTCATCGCTATGGATCACCGTGGCAGCTCTAAACGGTTAGATTGGCAAGCCGAAGACGAAGATAAGATCCTAGAAGTTGATACTTGGAAGCCTCATTATCATCCCAAACCGCTACGTTCAGATAGAAACAATGAGTCTCCGAGGAAAAGACAACAATCTCTGTTAGGTCCTAGAAGTACAGAGAATAGTCCTCAAGTTGGGTCTAGTGGGTCAAGAAGAAGAACTCCGTTTACACCGACGTCAAGAAGTGAGTATTCTTGGGGGTGTAATAACTATTACTACTCGGGTTATCACCCGAATTACATGGCTAACACTGAGTCTTATAAAGCTAAAGTCCGGTCTCAAAGTGCGCCGAAACAGAGACTTGAGGTCTCTAATGAGACCAGTGGCTACAAGAGATCTGTTCAGGGACAGTATTACTACTACACGGCGGTTGAAGAGCAGAGTTTGGATGATGGAAGAGCCGGTTACTACGGAGGAGTAGTTTCTGATCGACTGAATCGTAACCAAAGTGCGAAATCGAGAATGCGTTCTTCGTTTCTTGTTTAGATTATGATTCTCTTTTTTCTTTTTTGGTTTGAGTTTGGTAATTTTCCAGGAGAAAAAAAAAGTATAACACTGGCTGTGTAAATTGTTGTTAACAAGTATTGATTGCTTACAAAAAAAGGAACACAACTCTGTTCTTTATCTTTGTTGATTAGTGTTCAATCAAGATACATCAAACTGCTTTGATCCAAGTTAACATAGAAAAACCGAAATGGGTTTTGATATGGTTAAAATGGTTTTATATTTTAGATTTCAGAAAAATCGAAACCAAACTAAAAATAACTGTTTGACCAACAAAGGAAAAAAAAAAAAGTGATGTAACAATCGTTACTTTTTCTTTCAAGACAAGAATTTTGAGTTTAATACATCTAGTTTAGGGTAAGAGAGTTATTTCTTGCTTAAACTAACCAAGCCTCAGATTAAACACTCGTAATTTGTTGGATTTTGGTACATAGGTGATACGTCGTCGTTCTTGAATCCAGTAAGTCAAAGTCTTGTTTAGTGCCTTCATTGAATGCTGAAAAGAAGAAAAATTATTCAAATTTAATGAATAAATCACAAAGGAATATAGACAGAGTTAGGGTTTAATTGTAGTTTACAAGTTGCAATCGGTGTTAGGGTCAATGGTGAAGCCCAAAACGACGCCGCAGAAGCCAGACAATGTAGAAATGGCTGTGGCGTTAGAGTTAAAGACATTGATGAGATCCATGAAGCAATTACAGAGCCACCGTCTCTTCTCTAACGAATCAGAGTAAGTTCCAATCAACGTCATAGCATCGCAGCAACGTGACCCGGGTATCGGATCCGGGAACCCGTAGTTCACAAACTCCGTGCAAGACGATATCAGCGTTCCCACAGCCGCACAATCCGCGGCGTTTTGCACGGTAGCTGAACATATTGCTGACAGTAATAAGAAGAGAGACACCACCGGAAACAATGGTCTCGCCATATCTTTTGATTATTTTTAAGAATGATAGATAAATCTTTGTTTGGCTAAACTAGCTAGGACGTTTTTGCTTGTTGTACAAGCTAGGGCTTATAGACAAGACTAAAAATGGGAGTGTTTTGTGTGTGTGTGTTTGGAGTTGGTTTGCAACAGAGGTTGTGTGAACGTCATGAGGTTTACATGAATCGAGTCAGCTATCATATATATGCCTACGATAGTGTGAGCAAATGATTTATGGCGTACGATAGTGTTATTGATCTGCACCTTAGCATTTATAAAGCAATGTTATTAGTGAACTACCTTTAAAAGATGGAAAACTAGTCATGAGAAACGATCATCTTATTGACAAAAACGATCTCACCACTTCCAATGGGGCTTTTTACTATCATCTTGGACCATTCTTGTTTCTTAGCATCCTCCATAACCCATATTTCTAAACGCTCTTCGAGAAGTACGAATTCTAACTTTCCTTGATAGTTTATTAGAGATGAATCCTTGTTGTCAATCAGCAGTTTCGAAACCTTCACATGATTAAATTTCTCGAACCTAACATGAAAACTAACCAAAAAAAATGAACAACCATGATCTTTAGTGGTTCGGTACATAATAGATAGCCCGTTTATGCATGCAAACCCAAGGTACAGTAAAGATTCTTGACAAATTCATTTCTAATTAACACATTAGTATTGAAGCACACCACATCAAGCCCAATAATAAAACCATAGCCAATGTTTAGACCCCATGTAAACTATGTTTCAATGAAGTAGTTCATATATATAGTTATGTAATGAGTATCAATGTCTTTAACTTTGAGGGTTGCCACTTTGTGCAACTCTCTCTCTAATTCTATATTATGAATCAATCTAAAATCATTGTGTTCTTGATGACAATCTAAATATAATCTTCTTTACTTTTACCTGCACAAAATAAAGCTTTAATAAAGCTATTTTATTTCAATCTCATTTTTTATATTTTTATCTATCTTAATAAAGCTTGACCTTCCTTGTTTATAAGTCTCTTCAATTAGTACCACATTAAGCCGTTGACCAGAATATAACACCCAATGTTTTTTGGCCTTTCTAAACGTCTAATTTTGATGATTTCAACTTGAGTTACAGGATCATTATACAGAACCATGATGCAATTTGCATAAACAACAATTAATTTACCAAAAAAGAATCGAATATTAACAATGCTCTATATGTGGAGTCTTAGTCGTTAATAGAGTAAATCTGCTATGTATTTAATTTTCAATCATCCTAATCGATGCAAACCGGTTGTGAATATCGTACTTGCTCACCCGATTCGAAAAACCGTTTCTTTGTCAAAAGTCAAACCGATAGGATTCGGTTCAGCTTTTTAAACCATGTCGGTTCGGTTTAACTAAAATCCCTAATTTCCGTACCCATCTTACGATCTCACCTTCCTCTTGTGCGATCTCAAACTTGGCTGTTCTAAACCCTTTCGCCGTCTTTGTTCGCCGAAATTCATACTCCTCTCGTCTCACCGTCATCGTCTTCTCCTTCTTCCATTGCCAGGTTTCATTATTTCTGCAGATTCTCTGTCCCAAGTATAGTTTTGCTATCGTTCGTTCGTTAGGTTTGTCAATCTCAAAGCTTAGATTTGGATATGTAAAGCATCTGCGTTTATGCTCTTATGAAATCTCTCAGCTGTTCAATCTGATTTATCTCCTTCAAATATTCACAGCTCATCTCATAGTATCTGAGAACTTACTCCATTTGGAATCGCTATTGTTTTCTATTCAGTTCCAAAATTGAAACTTGATTCTGTTAAAGTAAGGTCGATGAACAAAACTTTGCTCTTTGATCTGAAAAATCACATATTTATTCATCTGTGATCAAAATTTCATCTTCACCAATCAGAGCAAATGTCAGCTACTAAAACTTGGTCTTACTAGTACAGGATCTTGTATAGATTCGGCAATGTCTTTCAGGCGAACCTTAGCTATAAGGTCCACACTTTTCGCTCATCGAAGCCAACCATTTTATCATATTATTCCTCGTGAGAATGATCATGAAGGAGATTCATTCTCTCAACAAACATCTCAAAGAAGCTACCATAGCTTTCTTCACCAAAGATCCTCAGCTAACAACTCTGATTTCTCCAAAATTTTGAGAGGAGGCTTACATTTACCTTTGGTTCCTCCTGCGTCTGGTTTTGCTTTCTATCGTTATATGTCAAGTACACATGGTGTCGGTTCGGAGAAGATCGGTGTGATATCAGACATTGCTGAAGTCATTACCGACTCAACATTGCAAGATGTGCCATCTCAGGCTGCTGCTGCAGCCAGTGAAGTTACACTTGCAGCTGCTGATTCCTTCTTCCCTATCATGGCCCTTCAGCATTGCATTGATATGGTGCATTCGTTCACTGGCTTTGAGTGGTAAGAAGCTTAAAGTTTGTTCTTTTTGTTGTTTGTCACTTTAAGTATACATCACATGTTAGCTGAACAGTGCTCGATTAAGAATCTAGATATATATGAGTTAAAACCTCAACATAGTATCTGGACTAAGATATTACTATTTCCTCATATCATTTCTGACTATTAACAGGTGGGCATCCATTGTTATAGCAACCATTTTGATCCGATCATCGACAGTCCCTCTCTTGATCAAACAAATGAAAGACACAACAAAGTTATCGGTATGTGTCTCCCGTTTTGTTTGTAAACAGTTTAGGATGGTGCATGTATGAAGTGATATCAAATGTAGAGAGTGACTGTAATTAGAGAATTAGAAATGCTTCTTCTGGTTATAAAAATATTAAAACGTTACATGTGGGATATGATTTCTCTATAGAATAGGAAGCTGATATTATAAACTAATATAAAAGAGGTACTTGTGAACTTCACGAGAAAATTGCTTCATTTCCTTGCAACAAAATTTGACATACAAAAGGAAAGCATTTGTCTATGCACATTAACTTATTTTTTCTGTCATTTATACTTGGGTTTTTTTTCCTGCCGTATGCTGCATCCATCAGTAGTCTATTCTATGATCATGCAGCTGATGAGACCACGGTTGGAGTCCATCCGGGAGGAAATGCAAAACAAGGTACATTAGGTTTGTTATTACAGCCATCATAGGATTCCTCCTCACTTAGGCTACTCTTCTAATAGCTTTTGTACTCACTACATGCCTACTCAGCTTTAACTCAGAGCTTTCTTATCTTCATGTTACTTTAGATTTATTCTATTTCCTTTCTCCTTATACGTGTTCAGGGTATGGACCCTGTTACTATGGCAGAAGGTCAAAAAAAGATGAAGAATTTGTTTAAAGAGTAAGCTGCTTCCAAATTTAAACATCTTTTGACCAGAAAATCAAATTTAAACATCTCTTTGGAGTGTTAAACATCTTTTGGCTAGAAAATAAAGATTTCTAGTTTAGTTATTGTGAATTGGGGTTTTATGTCAAAGTTATCCCTCGTGGATCATAGGTGGGAAGCGAGTGCTCTATATGTCATACCATAAGTTGTCTGTTCTACTGGCTATTGTATTGGTCGAGTCTCATGACATTTTGAGAAATTTGGTAGATATGTCCACATAACCATACAATGTTTGTTTATAATTTACAGATATGGTGTCACACCGTTCACCCCAATGAAAGGGATGTTTATCCAGGGACCTCTCTTCATCTGTTTTTTCCTTGCTGTAAGACCTTTTTATCTTTAAGATGCTTGTTGGGCTGTGTTGTTTGGTATTAGGCTTTTTGTCTCTAATGAGTTAATTTTTTCCCCAGATTCGAAATATGGCAGAGAAAGTACCTTCATTCCAAACTGGAGGTGCACTATGGTTTACCGATCTTACAAGTCCTGACAGCTTATATCTCTTACCTGTTATAACAGGATTGACATTCTGGATAACCGTTGAGGTACAGTTTCTGCTAACTTATATAAACAATTTAACATCTTCAGCATTTATTTCTGAGACTTACTAACTTAAGCTTGAACGCGTCGTTCCCTTCCCAGTGTAATGCACAAGAAGGCATGGAAGGGAATCCAATGGCTAACACAGTAAAAAATGTTTGTCGTGGTTTCGCCCTCCTCACAGTCCCGATGACAATGAGTTTTCCACAGGTTGTTATTATTATTATTTATCGTAAAACCAACCCCCAAAGACTCTGTGCAATGGATTTTCTAACGTATTTGAAAAAATTTGCAGGCCATATTTTGTTACTGGATCACATCCAACCTGTTCTCTCTCATGTATGGACTTGGTGAGTGAGCGTGTAAATTAAGATATTCCTAACTGTGTCAGATTCTTGGTTTCAAACAATAACAAGGAATGGTTGATCTGATACAGTGATTAAGCGTCCTCAAGTGAAGAAGATGTTAGGCATACCTGATCTGCCTCCACCTCCTCCAGGTCAACAACCTTCGTTTGACCTGTTTTCAGCTCTGAAGAAACTGAAAGCCATGACACAGGATCACACACAGAACCAGACACAACCAGCTTTGACAGTAAACCCGAGGATCTCTTCAACATCGTTGAGTCCTGTTAGTAAGAGGCTCAAGGCTTTGGAGAGCCAAGTTAAGGGAAGGAAGAAGAACAGCAGCAAGAAGAGGTGATTACAAAATGGTTTGATAGAGGGCCAAAGGAAAAGATAATAAAGCTTTTGAGTCATCAAAAGTGTAGATGATTATTGCTACACAGATTTTTTCTGGTTGATGAAACTACTCTCAGAGCTAAAAAGCTACAGGCAGCTATTAGTGAAAATTATATATTTTCTTTGATATTCTTATGTAACGATATTGTATGTTTGTTTTTGACCCAGTTAGAGAATAGAAGATTGTTTTTATAGAAACACTTTGAATAGCATACACTCTTTCATCTTGTTAAGTATAACTGTATTTTGGAACACAAACTTTATTGTATATAGAGAGTATTAAGAGTTGTAACTAATAATAAGGACGTCGTCGAGGAGCAGTTTCACGTTGGGCGTTGAAGTAAACAGCAGCAACAGGTAGAGAAAGACCAAAGAAAGAAGTGAAAGCTTTTGTGTTGAAACACTCTCTTGTCTCCGGCGCCGCCTTCACCGTTTGCCTCCCTCTCTGTTTGAACAGCACAAAGGCGTATCTGTGTATCCCAGCCACCGGTTTAGGCGTTTCGTATCTCACTATCTCTCTCCCTGCAAATCACCATTTATCTTATCTTCATCAACATATATAACACCATTATTTATTTCTCTTCTTCTTCCAAAATTATGTGTTTTCACCAAAGATGTTGTGGTGAGTCAACGTAAATGTGTTTTAGACCGGCTAGTGCCTAATGTTTTTTTAAACCGGTCCATATATGTTTAAACAACCAGATCTACCGGTTTGGCCCAACGTGTTACAACATACTTGGTTGCGACAAACGACTTTTTGAGTCTTAAAATCCAAACACCAAAACAAAAATTCTTGTCATTCAACATCTTAGATTTCATGTATAAATATAGCTTATGATGTGATTTAGTCTTACCAAAAGATGCATCGGTTGTCCCGGGAATGTCTGTCACCATCCTGAATTTGGTGAACATAACGAATATACATTATATATGTGAAAGAAATAAGCTATATTAATGATAATTTTTCTCACGTACCAATGCAGATATTCACGCATATAAGGATTACTAGGACTCGGAGCATCGGGGTCCATCATGATCTTTTTTACCATCAAAAGACTAGCTAATGTTAGAAGAGAGGACTAATTAAGAAGTAAACATATATACTTTAGGTTTAAGAAGAATGATAATTACGTACTAAGGTGAAGAATGAACGGAGATCGTGGCCACCAATCTCAACGCGAGGCTTAGAGAGGAGAAGAGAAGGCGCGAGCTCATGGCCATTGGAGACGATTGTGTTGGAATTGAAAGTCACTCTCATTGTCACACTTGGATTGAACGTTTCTATTACATCTCCTATCACTCTTCCCACTACTAGAGGTTCTATTTCTCTTGACATTTCTTCTGCTCCGATTTTTGTGTTTGTGTTTGATGCTGCTTTCTTTAGAATGAACCATGTGATTGCTTTTTATAGGCTAACGAAAGAATCTCGGGACTTGGCACAAATTGGTAGATTAAGAGGGATATGTGTATCTATTATACTCAATCAGATTGTTTTCCATAAAATGCTCTTTTATTTTACTATTTGACATTGTCATCATCATTATGGCTAACCTATAACTTTTTGTATATATCTTTCATGTAATTTTTAACCATATTACTAAAAGTTCTTATAATTGGCTAACCTATAACTTTTTCTTGCACATAGCTTATTTCATCCTAAAAAAATCAGTTGTTTATAACATTATATCTACAAAAATAACTTTATCTTTGTTTTTTATGCATGGTTTAAAATCATCTTAATGTTTTACACTTTTACTAACAATAGAGTTTAAATTCACTTTTTAATATATGACTTGTTCAATTTTAAAAATTTCAGATAAGACGAGTAAAAATGCAGTATTAAACTCATACATTCTTTAAAATAAATTTTACGTATGTGCACAATAACGGATAATCATCTAGTGAATATATAAACAAGAAATCAACAAAAGAAATCAAACTGTACGTGTGGTTGCATTTTGCTGCCAAACTCAAACATTATGTTTAACACAATCATCATATTAGTTTATTACTGATGTGTATATATTCTTTTTGAAGAAACCTTAAACTTGTATGTATCTATGTTCACATATCAAAACTGTTGTATATATTTTTAGTGGTTTATCAAATACTTTTTTCTGAATTTGTAAACGCAAACATCAAAAACAGTCTTGCAAAAAATTATCTTCACGTTTTGTTTTACAAAACACTCGATAATTTTCGACCCCATTACATTCGAATATTCGAAAAACGAAACAGAGAAAAGAAAAGGCACGCGTGTCGATAAAAAATGAAAACCAGATACTGTGATGATTGGCTTAGACATTGATTTGTAGATATTCCAAATAAGATAAAAGAAAGGAATCTGCTTTATATAATGACTGAGAATCTAATTAGACACTTTCTAGTTTCTAGTCACAGAATCCACATGAGTTTCTCATCAATATATAGATGCTCAATCCAATACGTGGCGCAAACATTTTTTTTTGTATCATCACCAAGTTCAAACATTTTTTTTTTTTTTTGATAAATAAGTTCAAACATGTTATTAACAACATTACAAATCATTGTCTCTCCGTTAAGCAAAGTTATTGTTTTGGGGGTTGGTCATTCAAGATTTCATTTCTACTATAGACAAAAAAATGTTGATGATCTTTAACCAAAAATGAAAAATAAATTTAATAGTTGATGATCTTTAACCAAAAAAAATAGTTGATGATAAAATAGTTTGAAATAAAAGATATTTTAACAAATGGAAGAAACTTGCAAAAATAATAATAGCGTAAGAACCAACCACATTGATTCTAGTTGACAACACAATTAAAGATCTTGTCTGCATGGAATCTAACACGTCGATGATTTTATTGGAGCTAAGTAGCTAACATAGTAACATCTAAGCTTTTAGCCAAACCCAAACTCAAACAGTACAAAATAAAGTTTGTTCGTGTCGTTGACTTATATCAAATCCAAGTATAATACCTTGGCGATACTAAAACTATGATTTTCTTACCAACATGTAATGCGACTTAAACAACACGGATTTCATAAATTCAAGAAAACATTGGATCATAATTTTGCAGAAGAACTGAACCATTTTTCAGTTAATTATAGCATAGAAAATATCATGTGAATAGAGAAAACAAAATCAAGGGAAACATAATGGTTTTTACACAGGAGATTCTCTAGAGAATCAATAGTTGCTTGTTGATTTGGGGGGGGGGGCAGGGGGCAGGGGACAGAGGGGTGGTGGAATTGGAAGTCATATATTATTTTTTAAGAGCTGCTTTAATATTAGAAGAAAACAAATACAACGAAATTAATAAAGAAATGATGTCCAAGTATGCGATCCTAATATCATCATATCGACGGACGATCCAATAATATTAGTGTACGACCATATCTTTTTGTTTTTTTTTTTGTCAGTGTACGACCATATCTATTTTCCATTTCAATATTCAGTATAAATCGATTAAAAAGTTACAATTTACCCAGCCAAAAACGCAGTTAATCTAAAAAAACTTGTACTTGCAAATAGCAGTCGACAAGCTACACTTGTCCATTCTTAGTAAAATCAGCTAAACTTCTTCTCTTTTTAAGCTCAAACTTTCAAGAATCATGTTTCTGTTCAGAAACCAGAAATTTGTCAATGACACTTGTAAACTAGTCGTCGTCCTGAAATATTGATGATTAATTATTTGGTGTACTTTCAAACTATGTTAATATACATGTAGCTTGCGGGTCCATTTTAGCTTTGATTATTTTCTCTTATGCGTATCATTTCTAGATTTAATGATTTATAATGAAGATTCCAAGATGATGAGCTTAAGCCACATCTGAAATTTACAATGTATTACTAGCTTTTTGATGCATTATAATTAAAGTTGTTTTGTGGGTTTAAGTGTATAACAGTTACAGTTTTCTTAGTCAAATATTTTTTTAACATAGAGCACATTACATTAGATGTTATGATTGTTTTCAATAATAAGCTCTCAACTTCCAATTTGTTATTGTCATGTTATTTTTTCAAGTAAAATTATGATAAAATCTTATATACTGAAAAAGAGAGGGAGAGAGGGGGAGAGTATATCATGTGTACTAAATGTATTATATTATGAAGCACAAACGAAATACGAAAATTTTATATTCCTTAAACACATAATTTTCGCTATGTAATTGACAATTAATCTCATATTCAACTCCCAGATCAAACCAAGTCTAAGACAACTTCAAAACCAAAACAAACCGGGTCCAATCTGAAACAAACATGGCCGTTTAACCCTAACACTGCTTGTATCAAAACAGAGCATGCGTCTTCACTCTTCATCTTCTGTCAAAGTCTCGTAAACAGTTGACAAGTAGGTTACACTTCAAGACCTCAGCAGGAAGATTACGATTACAAGACAAGCCAATTATCACATCCGAAGAATCTTGACATCAAAACCCATTTGCCGTCTGATTTGGGTTTTGATATCTGCTGTGAATGTGCTCATCATAGAGCATTCTAAACTATAGAAGAAGGTCAAGGGTTTCTTCGAATGGGACGAGATGACTTCTTGAGATATGATGAGTTCCATTCTCCACCTTCTTGCGCATAATAATCCATTGGATAGTCTCCATCGAGTACCCCATCATCGTCCTTCTTATCATCGTCCACGGTTTCGTTTTTACTCGCACAGCTTGTTTCTTTCTCCTCTTTGCAACAGCCAGATAAAGAAACCCCTCTGCTCAAAGAACCATTCTCCCACCAACCGCGGATGAATCCTAAAGCAATCTCAGCCTCAAAAGTTGTCAGAAGCGGTTTAAGAAAGGCCTCACCCCAATCAATAGAAAGTCTTGGGCATGCTATTTGGACCCAAGCATCCACCGAGTCTTCAAACAATGCCACTCTTGTAGGACTAAGTTCCGACATTAAAACAACAGTGCTATCTATCCCTTTCTCACTCATTTTCTTCTCTAACCTCTCGAGAATCTTGGGATTCCCTTGCCTTCCCAATGTCCCCAACACGATCCCCCAAGTTTTCGCATCTCTGGCCCGTGTAATTGCTCTCCTTCTCGTCTCCCTCATTCCCTTGTGATCATACTCCTCTAAAAATAGCTTGCCAAGATATGGATCATACCTAAACGCCTTTATTTTCGGATTCGCTATCATGAATGCTTCTAAATGAAACCTCCCATCAGCTACAAAGACCAGTACTGCGTCTTTACGATCCTCAACCATCGAAATCTTAGGTGCTGTGCAGCCCAAGACTTCACCAGCCGATAAAGGCTTTGACTGAGGGATCAAAACATTGAACCCTTGCTTCTCTAACTCTGGTTTCACAGCTCTAATCGCCGAAGTAAACTGAATTGTGCCTGCAAGAATGATGTTTTTGGCATCACTCAATAGATTAAGATGGATGGTGTCCAATAGACATTTTACATCGATCTGGATCTCAACAAAGACATAAAGGCAAGGGATTTTTGTAGAGTCAATAGGCACAAGACAACTATGGCCATAGTGAATAAGCAAGTCAGCACCAAGAGCACAAGCAGAGAAATCATCAACACAGCAAGCTCCATAGGTGACATCACCAAGGACAAAACAGTGAGAAGCTCCACCAAAAGACGTGAAGATATCAGAGAGTGTGAGAGCATACATAAGAAGACCCTCGGGAAGCTGAAGAGCTATGCGTTTAGCGTTTGATGATTTGATTCGCCAGACGCATTTATGAACCTCAAACTGGTAAATTGAAGGCAGGATTGAGATTGCAGCGTTAAGTGATGGATCAGTAAGGATTGATTCAGGGATTTGGTTCTTGATGAAACGTTTTGGTGGTTGCTTTGGTCTGTTGGTTTTGCCATTGTTTAGATCAGAAATATCCATACTTTACCTGAGATATAAGAGAAAGAGATGAGTTAAGGCAATAAGGGATGCATAAATCATAAATTAAATCCCAAGAATTAGGGTTTTATCTTAGATTTCCATAGCTTAGGTTCATGAGTCAGTGAAAATTCGATTCCTTTACTAATCTAGGTAAAGTTTCTACAATCGAATATGGAACACAAACCTTGAAACGAACGAAGACGACGAAGGCGAAAGCACGAGATTGCTCTGAGAGGAAAAAATCGATGGGAAGAGACGACGGCGCAGAGAACAACTAACAAATCACGAAAGGGTTTAGGGTCTAACCAGTGTTATAAACCAAATCCATTTTATTTTAATATCTAACCGGTTTACTAAAATTGGAACCTACAGAAATCGGATTGTCGTATTTGTTTCTCGTCTTATCTCCGACTCTACTACTTCTTCTTCTTCGATAACGATATACGGATATTTCTTACATCTTTTTGGTAGTTAGTATTGCAAATCAGAGACATGTTTGTATGTATATGTTATTATGTCAACATTGACGATTTGGGATCAAGAGTCAAGAATGACAAACTTCGAGATATTTTACATAGATATATAGTAACTTATATTATTATATTACATAGATATTATTATTATATTATTAACCCATTTGCATAGAGATGATTACGCCTTCGAATATATTATTATATTATCAAAGGCTAATCTTAATTTGAAAAAAAAAAAAAAATTCAAGTTGTTAACCGCACTAAATATTTAGAAAAAAATAGTCATGTGTTTGAGAATATGTTTTGGACTTTTAGAAACAACTTGAGATCGATTAGTGTTTGGATTGATTGTGTTGTCAAATTTTTGAAGATCATTTGTTTCGGGAAAATTAGTTTTCCCTTAATCAAAGTATCCTTCACATCGATGGATAATCAATGTCTCATTTACTTGCTTACAAGTTATGCGTTTGAATTTTGGTTAATTAAGGTCGCAAATGATTATGAAAATTCAACGAGTGAACAAAATTTCACGTAACGTTTTGTCTAAATCTCTCAATACATTTGATACATCTAATCTTAAATAAAATAATTAAAATTTAATGAAAAGATAAGGGTATTTTAGATTATGTAAAAAGTTTTTTAATATATGTGCAAAACCTTAAAAATTCATCCGTAAGGAACGAAGGGAGTACTAGTTGGACTCTATTAGGTTTTCAAATAAAATAATCAAAACTAATTTATTTGGAAGCTAGTCGTCACAAACAGGTGTATAACTCTATATACGAAAGTGTCATCATTAAGTTTGGAGATTTACATGGATCATAAAAAATCAAGTTGTGATACTCGACGAAACAGGGTCCACGTTCACTGAATCGCCCACCAGACGGGAGATTCCAGATGCTTCATTACAAATTCCAATTCCATCATTAATAATTAATCTCTACGTCTTTTGGTTATTATTATAAACACAAACAAAACAAAGAGGAGAAAAAGGTCAAAAAAAAGAAAATTCAAGAAAAAGCTGAAAAAGAGCATTTATTATTATCAATAAGCACAAAATGTTGAAGAAGAAGTCAAGATTGATGAAACTTCTTGAAACAGATGGGACACGTACTCTGATTGTCGTGACAGCTCTAATCCTGTACTTCGCGCACATATCTTACACACAAAATCTCAGCCGTTAATTACATACTCTCTGATTGGCTCGATTATATTGTCTCAGCCACGGCGTCTCATCATCGGATTTTTCACCCGCCGCCGTCCGTTTGAGCCCTATCGGAACACCAAAAAGCCTCGGGCTCGCTTCGTCTTCCTCCGAAAACTGCTTAACCGGTAAAAACTCCACCGGTTTCGCCATGTCTTGGCTGCCACTACCTCCCGGAGAAAAACTCCGATCGATAGGTTGAGATCCGACGTAATTGGACATGAGACTAATGATGTTATCGCACACAGATTTCATTCGAGTGAGTTCATGGTTAAGCTGAATGTTTTGATTCCTAAGCTTCTCGTTCTCTTCCAATAACTCAAGTGATAAACCACCATTATTTCCGGTTTGACAATACCAAGACGACGGTGACGTAACAACCTGATTATCATCCCCTGAATTTGACGGGGATACAACAACCGTGTGGATTCTCTGAGCCGGCGGTGACGGAAGAGCTCCTTGTGGCGATATTTTCCGACGTTGGATCTCGCGGAGAAGACGTTTCTCTCCTCTCCTGAAAAAATCGTTGGAAAACTCCCAGCGATCTGGTACAAGTTTTTTGAATCCCTGTGAAAATTTTCAGATTAAATCCAGAACCGAAGACACAAAAAGAGTCGGAAAATGATAAGACGTACGTAAGTGTTGAGCTGACGAACGAAGCTGGAGAAATTGTTGTGTTTGAAATGTTTAGGAAGCAAATCTCTAGCGAAATCAGTCGGATTCCATACGATGAAGGAGGAACCATCTTCGTTCCATGAGATAACGTCGTCGATGGAAGTATCTTCCACAAGGTTAAACGTCTTTAAGAGAAACGGCGTCGGGACAGATCTCTGAGATGATTCTCCGGTAACCATGGCGTCGAGAGGAGGAGAATTCATCATAGATATTAATGAAAAGTCACCAAAGAAGAAGAATGTTAAAAGATGGAGAAGCTGCCTAGTGTTTTAGCCTTCAAGAAACTTCCGCAGTGTTGCGTGTGTTTATTCCCTCATATAGTGTGCCCAAGTGGTGGGCCCTTGTAGAGTTACTTTATCTTGTTCTTTATTTGGATTTTGGAAATTTATTTTTGGACATGTCCGTCTCATGTGTTTTTATCTCTATCAGACTCATCACCATATGTGTCGATGCCAAGATTACAGAGACAAACATCATATCTTCATTGGGATTCAATTCACCACTTTTATATCCTTGTAAGATAAGCCACAAATTTTCAACTTCAACTTATTTTTCTCGCAACTTGACATAAATATTAAGCAAATCAGACGATTTTTTTTGCTTTAAATAGCTACAGTTTTTTTTACAATCTTGCACCTCTGTGATGACAAGACTCTTTTGTTTTATTTTCAGAGGTTAGCTTCTTAAAGTGCTTAATTCTCACATTTTGCTCTTACTGTAACTCGTAAACATAAAGAATTTTGGATATCTCGACATGGAGTAACGATTGTTAAGGTTCGCACTGTTTCTGCACACATTTTATATCACTATTTCAAATACGGAAAGCTACAAAATGCTAACAAGACATCAAATATAGAGCAATTAAAACCACAACCAAAGATGTAAATCGCTATTAAAAACGGCAAGAGCTTAAAAACTTATGTACATTGGGATTAATAATATGAACAATAAAAGACTTTCAAGAAATCTTTTTGAAGAAAAGAAAAAAATACATATAACAAGAACAGATAACAGCCTCCATGTACAACTCCACACCATCATTTCTACTTATAAAAGAGCCTTTAATATTCTACTATATAATAACTGTAACCTTTTTTTTGTTTACTTTATAATTATAATTATATATATATATATATTGATTATTATTATTATTAGATGATAGGGTGGTGGAAGATGCTAATAATCTAAGTGGCCAACAAAATACTTCAAAAATTGCATTTTTAATATTCTATCTTAAAAACCCATCATCCCTTTTTGCTCTCCAGTTTCCTCCAATCGACCCAGCCTCATTTTACCTCTCTTTCCCTGCATTAAAAAAAGACAAAACATCACTCTCGTATGTAATGATCTAAACTTGGTTGTCTCTGCTGCTCGTATTTCATATAGCTTTTACATACCTCGGCTTGAAGCAAAAGAGTTGTTGGTTTTTTTGTTTAAGAGTTTCAGGCGCTGGACAATGAAGGATTCGATGCAGACTTGGCGTCCTTTGCATCTGATTCTTCCCCAACAACTGCTTCTTCCTCGCTCCTACAGCTTAGAGTCCCCGGGTTCATCTTCCTCACTTCCTCTTTCGTGTATATGAAGATTTTGCGAACCATGCAACAGAACTCCCTACGAAAGATCATTGTGTCAATGTTAAAAAAATACCAAGACAACTATTAATTATTTGAGGTAGTGAAGATCGAAAAACTGCAAAATCTTACTGCCAAGGATCATCTCCAACAAGCATCATATCATTCTCATCATCTGTGTAAACTATCAACCAATCTTTCTTAGGAGCCATCAACTCTCCATTGAACTCAAACAGCCTATCCAGCTCAGCAACTAACTCCTCATATTTCTGGAACTTCGAAAGATCCACTGACCGGCCGAGTGCAATCCCCTGCTTGTGAACCTTGGGAGCAAAAAAAACCAATGTATAGTGTGTTAGTCAAAAAGTGATTAAGCTCATAATACTTGTGCTAAATAACAGCAGAAGATTCACCTTTGTGCAACTCCTATTTGAGTTGGTTTTAGTATGAGTGTCCTTTGGATGGGGAAGATTAGTCTGGAATGGTCTTCCTTGTTCACGATGATCGTTTGTTGATTTTGAACCTTTAGACTGATCAGAAAGATCCTGAACCTTTGGAGATGCTATCTGTGTTAGACCCACAGTATCATTCAAGTTATTTCTGTGCGACATGGTTGAATCTGTCCCATTTGTGTTGTTGACCAGAGGAATGCCAAAAAGTCTGCAGTTCCCTTCTCTTGACTTTGGTGTCTCCTCTTGTAGCATCACTGGTCGTTGTGTCACTTGATCCCTAGCCTGAGCTTGCGTCTGAGCATGAACTACTTCCTCAAAATAATTCAAAGCACGTGGACGTATTGGCCAGTTCCCACCAGCATTCTCAGTCGTCAGACCATGAAGCACTGGATATTCACCATATTTACCATTGCCTCGCACTTGGAAAGAGGTATCAGATGCTGCAGGTACCTTAGGAGATTCATGTAACTTCAGGGAAAGACCAGAGTGCATCATCTGCCACTGATTAGCAAGATAATCAAACTTCCCATCCGAATCACTCAGTAATTTCTTTGCAGGCATGGAAGGCGATGAAGAATGGTCATAAAAAGGTATCCGATGACCGTGGGATGAATCCGTGTTAGCCCCAAATCCCGAAAGCAAATCGGTGTAAGTAGGTTCATGCCTGGCTGAGGACATCCAGTTCTCAGATCCATATCTTCTAGAAACCGAAACCACATCAACCTTATCATCATCCGCTGAGGATTGCCACACAACAGAGTTCTCAGGAGCATCACACTCTGCACTCTCAGTATGTTTTGTTCTCAAGGTCGAGTATTCTTGACCTTGCAAGACCCTTGAAAGTCCACTTGCCGGTAAAGGGTCCATGTTGGCTTTAGATGCACCTGTTTAGTGTACAAGGAATTAGTCCCCCAACTTTTGACAAGTATAATTAAGTTGTTAGACTCATTACTTTATGCACTACAGTGGAAGGGGGAGACATTACCTTCTCTTGTGAGCATTGAAGAATCAGGAGATGAAGGTGCTATATTAGATCTGGGCCTCTTAGGCCTAGGCATGGGAACAGGACTCAATGCAGGGGGAGCGAGAGCAGGTTCTATCTTCCACGGAGATACTCTATCAGGTCGAGGAATACTAGAAGTCTCATCCCACCTCACCTGAAAGACAATTGAACATTCAGCATTCATTCTCATTAACAGTCTTGATCCGCCCTAGGAAAACTAGGTCATACCTTGAGGGATCTCCACTTTGATTTTGGCCACCTAGTGGGGTCAGAATCTTCAATCCCAACAATTGTGCCAGTAAACCTAATATAAATCAATACAATCTGTGAGGTTGTCTCTTCCATGGGAAAAGGATGGAGAGTAAATATCTGAAATGGTACCAAAGAACCGTGCATGGTCTATTTGAATAGCAGGAGACAGTTTATACCTCTGCTCAGGAGCCTCTTCGCCTTCAAATCTCATTTTAAATCTCATGCCTATGGAGTAGTTATTCTTCACAGATTCCATATACTGATCAAATGGAACAATGAACTCAGATGGACTTGTCCTGTCGCAAACAAAACAACAACACATGAATATTTAGTATAGTAACACTGACCGGCATCAGACAACCAGAGACATAAACAGCAAAGAGCTCAACAACAGAAAGATGTTTTCTGAGCTTAAACCAAGACAAACCTTGGTTTGTAGTAGACTGTAAACATAGTCTCGGTTGAAATGGCATGCCATGCAGTAGCCAATACTCCAAGATGCATGCTGTGGCTAGATATAACAGAAGATGGCACATTTCCCTGCTGTCGCATTGCACGCCTTACACCCACACGTAATTCTCCATTCTCTCCCCTATAGAAGGATTAGATATTTCAAATCTTAGAAACTAACAGATACAGCTCAAAATCTTCATAAACTTAAATATCGACAAACCTTAGAAATATAAAAGCATCGCCTGCAACCAGCCTCTTGGAGCTAACAAACACGCTCCATCCACTCTGAAGTAAATGCCTCCGTGGTTGACCTAGTCAAACATAATCAACAACCATATGAGTTTGATGACCCAAAACCTCAGGGACCAGAACATAGAAGAAGATGCTAATAATACATTCATACAAATTTTCCTATACCTCGGAAAATATGCCTGAACCGCCACTCATTAGTATGCAAATCCTTTGCAACTAGCTCCTGAGTAGGAGGTTGTCGAGACATATCCTGAGATAAGAACCAAAAACAATGAATTCCATTTAAGAACAAATTTCAGGAAAATAAGCCAGTGGATAGATAATAGAAGTAAATTAAAACACCAACCAGAGGGGGCAGACATTCATCTGCATGGCGCCTGAGAACAGAAAATCCACCATGTGTACTTGTGTCGGATGCAGTTAAGGTCTTGCAGAACGAGTGAACCTGGAACCTCGGGGGTGGAGGAGGAGGCGCTTTTTTCGCAATTGCATTCTCATCTTGCTGAAATGAAACCAACAAAAAAAAACAGATTTCAGTATCTTACAACCCTCGCACCAATAAATTAGAAAACACAACTTACATTAGCCTCAGGAAGAAGTGTAATCTGAGCATAAACTTCGTCTGTATCTGCCTCCGCCTGTATAATCATAGGCAAATCTCTTGTTAGCAGACAATTTAAGACTCAGAAACCAAACTAATCCAATGAAGTGAAAGAGACGCCTACCTTTAAATCGACATTAATGACTCGACAAAGAAGCTTAGATGGAAGATCATATAGAGGCATCTGCTGTTCTGCCGCTTGGTTCGTCGATGCCTCCACCTAAAATCGTCAACAACATTTAAAAAAATAAAAAACGACTAATTTCATTAGAAAATATTTCAGCAGATAAGAATCAAAAAAAGGAAAACTCAAAGAAGAAGGAAAATATGAAGGTAAGAAGTCAGAAATGAAAATCTCACCTGCTCGATATGTCCTTGAGGGAAATAGAAAACTCGGTCATCTTGTCGAGGTACCGTCACAAGCGGACCAGCACATGCGTGCCAAAGCTCTCTGTAAAGAGCAGTCTCAGGGTCGACTTTAGAGAAGAAGAAGACGAAAAGATAGACATCAAAAAATTAGATCAACTCATTCTGGAACCAAAATCAAGCTTAAAAAAAAACTGAGAAGCAGAGACTTACCAGCGGGAACAGATCGGTTAGAATGACTTTTTTGCCCCTCGCCGGTGACGGAGACATTTCTAGTCTCCTTCGGTTCACTATAACCAGAGGAGGAAAAATTCTCTCCTCCTCCACGATTTCCTTTCATTGAAACCTCCGAACTCGCCATACCTTGTAAAGCTCAGATCTGTTTCATCTGATATCAAATAAGCCTCTAAGCAAACGATATCAACAAGAAATCTCCAAATCCACCTCTTCTCTTTCAAAAAACTCCGCAGAAATAGCTCAAGCTCGCTTCGGTACTGCTCTTGGATTCCTTCCTTTGTCTCTATCTCTCTAACAAACACAATCACCACTGGTTTAGCTCCTTTACATTACTCGATACAACTATCAGAGAAGATAAACCCTGTAATCAAAACGAGAAACCACCTCAATTTGCCTCTGATTTAGACTTGGAGCTCTCTCTCGCTTCCCTCCTCCACTTTTCTAGCTTTATCGGAATCGCAGAAGCTTGAAAATCGACGACAAGCAATTTTCTTCTTCTTCTTCTCTCTACTTTCTCTCGTTTTATTTTCTCCCTCTTTCTTCGTCTTTCCTATCTTTGTTTTTCTGGGTCTGAGGCGACCAAAGGCTTAACCAGAGTAGTCAAAACTCAGCTTCAATCATTTCAACCGCGGTGAACTTCTAACCCATACGGAATTACCGGCATTCACCGGTTACCATTCCCCTTTCATACCGGCTATTTCCGGTTGTAACCATTTCCGGGGGACCAGGGTCTGCGACCTCACAAAGCGAAAGACAAGTGACGATATTATTTTCTTTCCTCGACTTATATATATTATAATAAAGACTCTTGCTATAAAGAAATTGTCTTTGCCTTTTCTAAATTTATCATTAAATATTTTTTTGAAGATAAATTGAAGAAAATTCCTCAATTGCATACATTTCCAAGTCGTATTTCCATAGAATTATAGCGATTTAAGTCATCTTGAAATTGTTGACCAAAAAAAAAAAGTAAATAAATTAAAAACCTATGTGCTACTTATCATAATACTGTGAGTTGAAATTAACCATATGTTTTTTAATTAGTTGTAATTTAGGGAGAAGAAAATAAACGTGGTAATTAAATGGTCAAGATGGTAGTAATATGGATTAGCGAGTGATAAAGGATGCGTTACTTTTTTGGATGGGACTAACGGCGTCAACACGTCGTGAACAAGCGTCGAGTTTTGATTGGGTTAAAAAGATAACGGTGTTTGTGAAAGAGCGTCAATGGGAAAGGTGTTGTGTTTTTATCGGGAAGTGGCTTTGTCGTGCTGTGAACAGGCAGGTCTGGGTGGACGTAGAGGGAAGATAGCAAAAGGTACGTGGCACCAGGGAAAAAAAATTAGCGCATTTTAGCATTCTCGAGATATTTCCTATGTCATTTTCCACGGTCTTTTGGCTATCGTGCGCTTTTGGGAATTTTCGTCTCGTGAATCTCTCGTACTTAATTTACCCTGTTTTTCTTTTTATGGAAAAACAAAGACGTTTCATTATTGGTTTTTTTTTCTCAACTAAAATTAAATTACAACTCGGATAATACCCAAAAAAAAATTATTGTAGAATATTTTATCAACTGGAACAATGTAAAAGAGAAAACTAAAATATGATATCTTGATTGATGACCGAAGAAAAATATAAAACTCTTAACAATTATTCCATGATTATTTAAGTACTCGAGTTATCAAGTTAATTAAACTATGTTTATACAAATTTGTTGAGCAAATAGAAAATCTCGGATTGCCACTGATACAGCTGGCAAATAAGATTAATTAGTGTTCCAAAAACTAGATTCCATATGCCCCGTCATAATACATATGACTGCTTATGTGGAACTGCTAAAAATGAGAAAATCTTGTTTTTAAAGATAGATGAGAGCTTATTGTAGCCATTCATACAGCTGGCAAATATAATTGATTAGTGTTTCGAAATAAACTTTTCCTTTTCTATAAATCTGATGTCTATTTGGAGCTGTGAATTTAACGGTAAATTTTCACACTAAAATATTTCTGTAGTAAACTTTTAATGTAAGAAAATCATATTGTATTAACAAACAGTATAACTGAAGTAGGTAAACGACACAATTGAACCAATAAATAAAATAATGTACTAATTGTAGTAAATGGTATGATTAACTATCTACATTCTACACACTAACAAAATTTAATATCGAATATGGATCAAAAATTTTGAGACTAATCAAATTGACACATAGTTGATTGTATTTGTTGAAACGAACTTAAACTAATTGATAAAAGCTAGAGCCACATATCGCATTAACAATCTAAATTCTTATATTTCTAATGTTTATTTTCCAAAAATTTTGTTATATTGTTTCATACTTTATGAATGATATGAATTAGTTAAATATTAATAGAATGTTAAAGGTTTTGTATCATATACTATATTGTTTTCAATAAAAAAATATTAGATTCGTGTTATGTTTATCGTTTTTAATAGATAATAGATAATATGATGTATTTTAAATTTTTATCATCAATTTAAAGAATGTTGCATGTTGAAAATTGTATTATAGTATATATTTTTTAGAATAGTTGTCTTACATTATTTGCGATAGAGGATAGAGTTGCGAAGTTAGATATTATGTAGTTTCATTTGCGTAAGTAAACCCTTTCTAACAATTAACATCTTTCAATTCTATGCAAATTTGTACAAAAACCATGAATAATGAAAACGTAGTGAAAAAGAAATAATCCAGAATAAAATAGAGAGACTGTTCAACATTAATACGTTAGACGCGATATGCGACGAGAGACGATATGATAAAGAGGAAGGAGAAATTGGGAGAAGAGGAAATTCACGTGTTGGTAACGCACTTGCTAGAGGTGTGGGACCCAAGGAGTACTGTGTAGCATTTGTGTGTGGTCTAAAAGCAACCATAGTAGGAATCTTTGTCCGTTAAAAAGAAAAACCCTTTCTTTTCTTCTTCTTTCTTCTTTCTTTTTTTTTTTTTTTAATCTGCTTCTTACCCTAAATTAATATTATATTATATAGTGTCTATATCACCCCCATTTGATAAAGAAAAGTCCATCACCATATAAATTATTATTTATTTGGTGTCCTGAAAGCCTACGAATTTTATACCTTGCAATTTTATAATCAAACACACAGAAAGTAGTCACAGCTTTTGCAAAGCGTGTGTTCAGCTCGCTGATTATTTGATATATGGATTTAATTCTTACCCCATATTATTGAAGTTTCCATACGACGTCGTACCCAGCTGATTGATCAATTTTATCTCTTGTAAAACTTACGTTTACAATTTTGAGGGTGGAAAACAATATGAAAGTATATTTTTATTTCAATTTTTTTATGGAACTTTAAAATACCATATTTTACATTTTTTTCTTTTAAAATACTATTAAAAGTATACATAATTGTAAATAGGTTTTCAATCAACTCCTATTTTAATAAAACAAATTAAATTTTGCAGCCACTACAACTATACAAACTTATCAAAACAATTTTGGATAAATTTTGCGAATAGGTTAAAGGACACCTCTTCTAATAAATTTACTAGAAATCCCAATTAACAAAAAAAAAAGAGTGAAAGTAGAAAACCCATAGTTTAGCCGATGAACTAACAAATAACAACTAAGTTTAACAAAAAAAATAAAATAAATAACTTATAATTATTTTTACCGAAAATAAAAATATGGACCATTATATGGGCATCTACATAGTGATAAACCTATAATTGAAACTAAAAAGTACAATATTAAATACAGAGGTTGGCAAAAGAAAATAGACTAAATAGTACACTACTATCAAATATGGTTTTTTAAAAGATAAGTGTAACTGTATAACAAGTAATACTCCCTCTGTTTCACAATACATGATGTTAAGGATATTTTACATAAATTAAGAAAATAATCATTACTTTTTTTATATATATTATTTTCTTTTACCAAAAATTATTTTAATAATCATAAACCAATAGTAACATAATTCTTTTCAATCATTACATCTTGATATTTACAATTTATCAATAAAAATAAAGTAAAAATATTAAAACATCAAACTTATAAAATAGATAAAATATCATTTATTCTGAAACGGAAAGAGTATTTAATTTCGTTGTTTATTATTGGTATTATCAACGGATATAATAACTATCGACATGTGTGCAGAGTAGAGTAGTACATGCTCACACACGTGAATGTCCCCTTTATATTCAATTTCTAATACGAATAGCTAAAGTAAATTTATATTGCCATTTATATTGGTATTTTCCTTTTGTTTCTGTATTTTTGATGATCGGTCCATGATGTGAACAAATTGGAGAAATAGGGTTGATGGAAAACGAGCAAAATGTGTTCTATTTTGTTGTCTTTCTAGTTAAGAAATCTTGTTTGGTATCCATAAATATTTCAAACCATATTCGTCAATTATCAAAACTAGAAGACATCATTTGAATAGTTTCCTATGTAGTAGATTAAAGATCCTGTGACATTTTACTGTATAAACCCCATAGCAAGAATTGGATAGTTGTGTGTTTTTTGTTTGGAAAAAGAAGCATCATTCCCTAACACTGTTAATGTGTCATTACCAACCCATAATAGATTGTTTTTGGGGTAAAGCTTTATAAAATATTAAAATTTAGAGTGGGGTTGAATTACATTGTAAAAGGGAGAGAGCTAATAGTATTGTTGTTACAAAAAAAAAAAAATTATGATGGATTTTTGTTTTTACTTATTGATTTTAAAAATAAATGTGAAGTGATTACACGTGGGACCTACACGTGTCACCAGATTAAGGAGCACTAATTCAAGAAATGGGTCACACCTTCATGCTTCCTTTCTCCTAATCTCTCCCATCTTTGAACCCTAACCTACAGACCAACCCCTACTTTCATTACTTTAATTAACTAATTTCTTAAATTATTATTATTTCTTCATTAAACAATAATAATTAAAACTGGAACGTACTTCTAGTTTAATTGGATGGTGATAAAAGTTTCAGCTGCTACATACATATATTACTACAAAATAAATTAAATTAATCTTAAATTACTAAAGGACAATCAATTTAAAAATTGACAACTAAGGTTATTTGTTTTTTAATTAGTGAAAAAAAATCTGGTCTTTGGTCTTTATGCCAACATGCCACGTCATTATCGCACTTTCTTATCTTCAACGATTGAGAGACACGCGCCCTACGGACACAAGTGACGGATTCGAAGCAAAGTTATTAAATCGGATTTATAAAAGAGGTCTTGAAAACTCAGTAAGTCAGTTACAAAATGGCTCGTTATCTGATTGGCGGACTCGAGCCACCCTATTCAAACTGGTTGATATTTTCGGTCGTTTTTACAATTGCGGGGTAACGCTGGAGTGACTTGCCAGTTATACACGGAACAAATGAGCACAAGCCACGTGGTGAGCGTTCCCTTTCCAACGCACGTGGGTCTCGCAGGTAAAAGCCAGAATGAATTACTCGTTTTTTTTTGCCCTTTTTTATTAATTTAAAAAGTTTGTTCATATCGAGTTCGGTTACGTCTAGTCACGCACGTTGCGTGACAGTCGTTTAGGTGAAGAAACGGGCTAGGCTAGACTACAGTTGAGGACGTCATATTTATATGTATCTTATATAAATGATAGTATTACTTTTTGAACTAATTATATTGTTATTGAGGTATAATTTTTCTTAATGACTTTTTTATCTTTCTCTTTTTATCTTTCTCGCAGAACAAAAGAAGAAGTGAGAATCATATCTTAAAGCTGGGAAGAAAAAATAATAATAATAATAATAATAATCCTTTTAATATTTTTGTAAAATTTTACCGATCACAATATTTGTTAATTGTGATTTACTCTCAACCATTGTGATGTTTTCAGGATATTTTTTTTTCTATTAGAGCCTATATAATTCCGCCATTCTATGATTTTTAAAGTACATTATTTTGTAAAATAAATTATGCATATGTTGTTAAATTTTCTACTATAATTTTCAACTATTTTCAAAGAGTCAAAGACAAATGCTGTAAATCATTTGATCATAACTTCTTTTCCACATTTGACAAATACTTTGTATCCTCTAAAATGCTGCTGGACTTGATCCTGAACATAAGCAAGCATTTGAGTCTTTGTTCCGTAAGAGTTAGTTGTTCACTAACTTTCAACTATTTTTCTGGCCGATCATTATAAGTTATACATAGCCTCCTTTTTAGATCATCTCTAGTTTTCTCCATAGCTGATTTTCCAAAACTAATTGCCTAATTAAAAAAAATTAATACCTTGTCCTTATGCTTTACCAATTCCAATATAAACAAATACAATAATAAAAACTCAAAAAAAATTCCCAAATAAAAACAAACAAAACTCATTAATACATACACATCACAGTAGCCGCCCATGTACGTCAATTTATCTTAAATCATAGGAATGGTTAAATTACACATATTTAATCTGAATGCTAAATTAATCGCATGGCTCCACCATGGAAGATTGCCTTCCTAACAAGTCAATTAGAGATAACATACTTTGGTTTATTATAAGTAGAGTCAATTAACGTTTTGATTAAATAAATTAGCCTGTGGCAAGTGTCAAGCCAACATAAAACACGTTTGTGCTGGACATTTTGGACCGTGTTTATCCTCAATATCTATACATTTTCCAACGACTGATTAATCTTATGTATTGAAATTCAGTTTTACTCCATTCATAAAAGTAAAACCCTGGAATTAATTTTCAAAACGAATTTATCTTTTGATTATAAAATTAGCAATTTGGTAATTATTAATAGGACTACTTCTTTTGGTTTTGTTTCAATTAGCCGGACTTTATCAATTGCCCACGTGTGACGTGTCGAGCCTCTTGTCCTCGTGCTTTGGTTCGTCTAATTAAGAATAGTTTCATAAAATTTGGTTTGATCGGGTCAAATTACGAAGAAAATACGACAAAAATAAATTTGATAATTATCTGTAACAATCTTAAATACGGACTCTCCCCCACCGACAGTGCTTCAATGTTGTCGGCTTATGCCATTTATTAAAATCGTAGCTAAAACCGAACTTGAGTTAAAATTAAAAATACAAATATGTATGTCTTATTTCCTCTGTTTCAAATTAGTTATCCTTTAAGATTGTTTCACACATATTAAAAAATATTTAATTTTTCAGTTTTACTTTTAGTTAATATTTATTTGATATTATTTAATTGGTCAGGACATTAAAACAAGAGGGACAAAGTTAAAAATCTTATCAAACATATACATTGAAAACATAAAACTACAACTAATATGAAACGAATTTTAAAGTTAAAACGATAACTAATATAAAACGGAGGGAGTATTAGTTAAATGTTAATTTGTTTTTTTTAATTCAACTAAAAATTATTAGTAGTTCTTTTTGGTTAGACATGGTAAATAATCTTTTTTTTTAAATATAATTGTTTACTAATAGAATCTGGAAAACTTATCTGTCTCGATGAAGATATACTATTTATGTCTAAACATCACTTTAAGAAAATAAATACTTTTAATCGTTTTCTTTGACCGTCATGGAACACAAATTATTATTTTATGTTATCAATAAACTTAATGGTTATTAAAATGGAATGCACTAGTTTTTGTAGCCAACTTTGGTCGATGGGGCATAAACAATCATAATTAATTGTATCTAATGACGATGAAAGCGTCTAAGAATATCTTTTAGTCGTGCGTGGTTAAGTTGTTTTTTTAGTCACTGCTTCCTTGCTTCCAACACAAATATTTATATTTTTTTGTGTGCAAAATTAATCAACTTGGAACTGTGTAACAATTCTAAAATGCAACACTTAAAAAATATTATAGTACTGTATAGTATTTTCTTACCTTAGCACTTACTCCCTCTATTTTAAAACAAGTATACCTTTAGATAATTTTACATATATTAAAAAATTATTAAATTTTATATGTTACCTCTTATTAATATATTTTCAATTTTTCATTAGTCAATATATTAATACATAAGAAGATAAAATTGTAACTATTATCAAATATTTGCTTTAAAAATCTAACATGACAGTTAATCTAAAACAAAAAAATAAATTACTTATTTTAAAAGGGAAAAAATATTTACTCTCTCTGTTTCAAATTAGTTGTCATTTAAGGTTGTTTCACATATATTAAAAAATATTTGATTTTTCTGTTTTACTCTTAATTAATGTTTATTTAATTTTATTTTATTGGTCACGACATTAAAATAAAAAGGATAAAGTTAGAAATTTTATCAAACATATGCAATGAGAATATAAAACGACAACTAATATGAAACGAGTTTTAAAGTCCAAAACGATAACTAATATATAAACTTCTTTAATTTTGTTGGGTGTGTTTATTTAAAGTTGATTTTGTGTGATTAGAATTTTAACTTGGCATTTATTATACAGCGATTAATGATTACTTATCGATGTTATCATAATTACGATTTAGATCGGAAGTTCCTACATCGCTTTATCTAACACCCAGTCGCAGAAAGTTTAGTTTTAATGGTAATGTAGATTGTTTTAAGGAGGTCTATGGGAACATGAATTTTATAGTACTTTTTTTTTGTGTGTGGTTAATATACTTTTATTAGACATGAAAACTTCAATTGTATCGAGTATGATGTAAGTGACCTTAGAATCTTACGCTATGGGAAATACCTTGCTCTTTTTTTATACTACGAAGTGTTTTGGGTGTTTATATAGTTCAAAGAATAAATAACTAAATATATAAGATTTCATGATTTTTTTTATCAGTCTTAAGTTTTAAGAAAAATCTTCACAAAACTTATAAAAAGTCAAATCATTTCAGATTTAATATTTCATCCAAATTTAAGTGAAATAATGTGTAAGATAAGCCAGTTCGTGTTTTAATGGCGTTTGATTTAATCGCACTTAAACCAATTATTTTCTGTTTGGTTCAATAAATTATCACATACTGATGAATTTATGTTCAATCTTATGAGGTTAGTACAGAGAACATTTCAAACCAAAGTAAAAGCTACAAATAGGAAAATTACAAAGTACCAAACCCTTTATTAAAAAAACACTACAAAGTACCATATATTATGTAAATGCGTGGCATAAATTATGTTAAGGTATAGTACGTATATAATAAGGTCTTGTTAAAGGTTGTTTAATACTATGTGTATAAAATATTAAACATATAATTTTATGAACGAGATATAACCCACGGTTTTTTAGCCTTTACGTATGTATGCAAAGAAATCATCGTAGAACACATGTAAATTATACACCCTCATGCCGTGGAATTAACTATAACACGTTTTTATAATTTTAAACAAACGGCTTATTATATAGTTTAATGTAAAACCCATACGGCCATACCCGTCGACTTTTCTCAAAATTTGCTCATGTCAAAGCAAATTAAGAAAAAAATTGGTCAAACCATGCATTTCACACACTATGTATTTGGGTAAACATTCATGCACCATTTGAAATTCAACTTTAGTGGGGATCTTCATCATATCTCTCCCATAACCCTCTCCATATGAATTCTTGAGATCTATATAATATTATTTAGTTCAATGTCTATGAATATAAATAATAACATACCACTATAGTCTCTAGTGTATGTGAATGTTTGAAAACATTTTCTATTCTAAAAAAAATCTTAAATAACGTATAATGTCCCGGAAATGCAAAACAAACCTACAAATACCGGATAATATAAGGGGGTGTATTGAAACTAGAATTTTAGGAGATTTGGTGGGATTGAAGATATTTGGAATTTTGAGAGATTTGGAGTGAGATTTTGGATATTTAGTGGAATTGTTTAGATCTTTTAATTAATTAGCTTGTGATTTGGTAAGATTTATAGGGGAAAACCAAAAAAAATTAGGTGATTTTGGGAGACTTTTAAAACAAAAAAATAAAAATTCGTCAAACTTTCAAAACAGGAACATAACAATCTGCAAAAAGAGAAATTGATATTTTCAATATCTATGGTAGTTGTAAAACTTTTAACATCTCTGAGTTAGATTAACATATAGTTCAAAACATTATTACCGAGAGCCAAAACTTTCCCCAAGAAGGAATAAAAGTCACACCACTACGGTCAAGAATCCATTGCCTGGCTCGTTTGCAGGCTTTATCTTGTCCTCCATTGGGACCTTCACCGAGCATACGCAAGCATATGTAATTAAGTGCTGTACAGAACATAACGCTCTTGCCTTCAACGTGTAGTCCCCATCAACCATAATCATTCTGCAAATTAAGGGATAAACACACACAAGTTCTGTGAAGATCTCTTTTTAAAAATCCAAGCAAAGAAATTCATCACTGTAAATACCTGGAGACAATAGATATACCGAAGCGTCTCTTTGCGATGTTCTGCATCGAATATCAACTCGAGGTGTCCTGTGATATACAAACAAAATACATGCAGCATAATTTTCTCAGTTTCAATATTTGATTCCTCTTCGTTATCTCTAATTTCTGGCGTAATAGATACTGAGTCAGTAATCCTAACCCTAACATAATTCTCCGATAGACAAATTGAAACATACCAATGGAGGAAGGAAGACGAGAGGTCTGGCGATTTCTGCTGGCCAGTGGCCATCGGAGGCCTGCAAAGCTGAGAAGAAATAAATTCCTCTCTGTAAAGCATCCATCGCATTTTTATGTGTTATTCCTTCGTCGTCGTTAATCTTTACCCAGATGACGATCCTGTGTTGAGATAAAAGGAGATGAGAGAAATGATAATCTATTGAAATCATGTTTTAGCAAGAGTGAAGAACAAACGATGACATGAATGAGTTTTTTAGCAAGAGAAATAAACAATTTTTGTTAATTTGTTTTTTTTTCTCTTTTTTTTTTTCAATTTTCCTCAACTACCATCTATCTAGCTGTGATTTTTTCAGTCCAAATTTTCAACTAAAAAGGTATCCAAAATCTCTTAAAATTACAGTTGTCCATTTAAAAAAAAAATATTGTTTCATTTTGAATAACAGGAGATTTGATATCACTTTTACAAATTCTTATTTGAATAACATGAGATTTTGAGTAACTTTGGATGCTTTTATATAAATTTCAAGTTCAATAACATGGAATTTGAGAAGTGATTTAAAAATCACAAGTTGAATAAACATGTAATTTTAAGAAAAAACCAAAATCTTCTAAAATTCTAGTTTCAATACACCTCCTAAATGTATTCCGACATATTGGTGACTTTAAGGTTGTAAATCTGCAATGAGCCCGTAAGTATTTGGGCCCAAAAGCCCAAATAGTCGTGGGTCTTATGAATATTTTTAATACATTATTGATCGTATTTAGATTTTAAGCCTCTTCTCCGACGAGGTTTCTGAAATCTCCGGTATCGGAGATGATGAGATCAATGTTGTTCAGGAAAAGATGTTTGATTCAAAGAGCGAATAGTTTACTTTTCCGATCGTTCTCCGTTCAAAGTGAGAAATTTTCCGATGCATCAGCTGAAATAGCTGGAATTCTCAACCAAGGGAACTGGCATGACACTCTTGTATCTTCGAATCTTTCAATCGAGATTAATCCAGACGTGGTTCTCTCCGTTTTACGATCCAAACGCGTCGATGATCCCTCGAGGCTTTTGAGTTTCTTCAATTTGGTCGATTCTCAGAAGGTTACGGAGCAGAAATTGGATTCGTTTTCGTTTCTCGCTTGGAGTTTGTGTAATTTCGGTAGTTTTGAGAAAGCTCATAGCATTGTAATCAGGATGATTGAGAGGAAGTGGCCTGTAGCTGAGGTTTGGAGTTCTATTATGAGATGTTCACGAGAGTTTGCTGGAAAGAGTGATGATGGAGTTCTGTTTGGGATCTTGATTGATGGATACATTGAGAAAGGGTTTTTAGATGAAGCTGTTTTTGTGATCTCAAGCAGTATGGATTTGGCACTGGTTCCTAGTTTGGCACGATGTAACCATTTGATGAATGCGTTATTGAAAAGGAATCGTCTGGATTTGTTTTGGGATTCGTATAATGGGATGGTTGAGAGAAATGTAGTATTTGATGTTCAGAGTTATGAAATGTTGATTGTTGCACATTGTAGGGCTGGGAATGTTCAGTTGGCAAAAGATGTTCTTCTCAAAACCGAAGAAGAATTTGGGAAGGCAACTTTGAATGTGTATAGTTTGGTGGTTGAAACGTTGTGTAAAAAGGGAGATCTGGATGAAGCACTTGAGCTGAAGAAGTCGATGATTTGCAAAGGATTAGTGGTACCAAAGCAATCATACAGTATACTTATTGATGAGTTGTGTAAGCGAAAAAGACTAGAAGATGCTAAATCGTTGCTGGTGGAGATGGATAGTTTTGGTGTGTTTCCTGATAATGTTTCTTACAGTATGCTGATTGATGGTTTACTGAAGGGCAGAGATGTAGATGCTGCAAACGGACTAGTCCATGAGATGGTTTCACATGGAATTAGAATCGATCCTAAGATGTATGATTATTTTATTTGTGTGATGTCCAAGGAAGGGGCGATGGAGAAGGCAAATGCTCTCTTTGATGGGATGATCACATCTGGAGTGACACCAGGTGCTCGGGCTTATGCTAGTTTGATCGAGGGATACTTTCGAAAAAATAATGTACTTAAAGGTTATGAGTTACTTGTTGAAATGAAAAAGAGGAATATTGTCATATCTCCATATACTTATGGTACAGCGGTGAAAGGCATGTGTTCCTCTGGGGATCTCGATGGAGCTTATAACATTGTGAAGGAAATGGGTGCAAGTGGTTGCAAACCCAATGTGGTTATATATACCACATTAATCAAAACCTTTCTCCAGAAAAGTAGGTTTGAAGATACAGTGAGGGTGTTAAAAGAAATGAAGGAACAAGGAATCGCACCAGACACCTTTTGCTACAATTCTCTTATAATTGGCCTTTCAAAGGCCAAAAGAATGGACGAAGCAAGGTCTTATCTGGTTGAAATGGTCGAGAACGGATTAAAGCCTGATGCTTTCACCTATGGGGCTTTTATCAGTGGATATATAGAGGCAGGGGAATTTGCATCTGCAGATAAGTATGTGAAAGAGATGCTGGAATGTGGCGTAATTCCAAATAAGGTTCTTTGCACGGGATTGATCAATGAGTATTGTAAAAAGGGAAAAGTAATAGAGGCATGTTCAGCATTCAGATCCATGGTTGAACAAGGGATCCCGGGGGATGCTAAAACATACACTGTTCTTATGAATGGTCTTGTCAAAAACGGTAAAGTAAATGATGCTGAGGAGATTTTCCAGGAAATGCGTGGAAAGGGTATTGCACCTGATGTATTCTCTTATGGTACACTCATTGATGGCTTTTCTAAGTTGGGAAATATGCAAAAGGCTTATAGTAATTTTGATGAGATGGTTCAAGAAGGTTTGACTCCTAACGTCGTCATATACAACATGTTGCTTGGTGGCTTCTGCAGGTCTGGTGAAATTGTAAAAGCTAAGGAACTGCTTGATGAAATGTCAGGTAAAGGTTTTCCCCCTAATGCAGTGACTTACTGCACAATTATCGATGGATGTTGCAAATCTGGAGATCTAGGGGAGGCTTTTCGGTTATTTGATGAGATGAAACTAAAGGGAATAATTCCTGATAGTTTCGTGTACACAACACTCGTGGATGGGTGTTGCAGATTGAATGATATGGAAAGAGCTATTACCATCTTCAAGTCAAACGAGAAAGATTGTGCTTCTTCTGCCGCCCCTTTAAATGCTTTGATCAATTGTGTATTCAAGTTTGGAGAAACAGAATTAAAACTAGAATTGATGAAACAGCTAATGGATGGGTCGTTTGATAGGCTTGGCAAGCCCAATGTTGTAACATACAACATTATGATTGATTATTTATGCAAGGAAGGAAATATGGAAGCTGGAAGAGAGCTTCTGCATCACATGAAGAAGGAGAACCTGATGCCTAGTGTTGTAACTTACACATCACTTCTAAACGGGTACAATAAAATGGGTAGAAGATCTGAAATATTTTCTGTATTTGACGAGGCGATTGCCGCAGGAATTGAACCCGACAACATAATGTACAGTGTTATCATTAATGCTTTCCTGAAAGAAGGGATGACAACAGAAGCTCTTGTGCTCGTAGATAAAATGTTTGCTAAGAACGCTGTTGAGGATGGGTGTAAGCTAAGTATTTCAACATGCCGGGCTCTACTGTCTGGTTTTGCTAGAGTGGGAGGAATGGAGGCAGCTGAGAAAGTTATGGAGAATATGGTTCGACTCAAATATATTCCTGAGTCTTCGAGTGTTATTGAATTAATCAATGAAAGTTGCATTTCCTCAAACCAAAGAATGGAAGCTGATGCAACTCCATAGATTTAAGACGGAAAGCCAAAAGCCAAGAAAAAGGAGACTGCTGGTTTTACTTTGGTTTACCGCAAATTTCTTGGCCGATGTGAAAATTGCTGAAGGGTTGCAAACATGGCAAAAGGTAACATTGATCCTAACCTGATAGACTCTCTAGAAACTTCATTCGCTCACTTTTGATGCCATATACTTGGTCTTAATCTTCTTCTGACGATGTCATTGTTTACTTTTCAGTTACTGTTAAGAATTTGCAGTTGCTGTTCCTGGAACAGCTTGTGTCTGCTCACATAAACTCTTCTGGACCAATTCATTTGCTTCAGAACGGATTTGCCTTCAGCTAGACATGTTGGCCATTGATTAACTTGGCAGCAGTTTCCATCATGATGATGACACCCAGAAGTTGAAGATGAACAGGTAGAAACATCTGAGCTGTTTATTCTTCAATTTCCTCGATTTTTTATAGGCTACGAAAAATCCAGTTAAAAAACAGAGATGGCAGTTTTTTAGTAAGTGAACCCTCCTTGCGCATTTTAGGTTTGTAAAAGATTTGATGTACTGAATGTTACAATGATGTCATCATTAATCATTGCAATTACAGTTTTCTTTGGGTTAAGAATTGATGGTTATATTGATGATCGAAGAACAAAATCTGTCTGGTGATTCAACAAGCAAGTTCTCCAATGGGCAAATTACACAAATTATGTCTGAAAACATAAAGCTGAACAGAAGAACACAATGGTGTCTTTGTCTTTCATTACACAAGAAAAAAAAAACGGATCTCATAGAGAAACCAAAAGAAAGGTTTTCATCTTACAGAACATACAACCCCATAAAAAGACCCATATGTACACCAGAGTATAAACAAGTATATCAACCTAACAAGCAAAAAGAGAAAATCTACATGTATTCACTAAGCTCTTCATGAGCAAATCGCCGATTATATGGGCAAAAAAATAATAATATGGAGCAAAGTAAAAAGAGGAAAATGGTGAAAAGTGTTCAGTGGAGCAACACCTTCTAGTGCTATACCATTCCGCTTTCACTGTGATAAGCAAACGAAATGGTCAAATTCGATTCATCAGTGTTATCATCTTTTGGAGTCTGTTAATAAAGCAATCAGTTCGTTGTCATTGAGGTCTGCCTCTGAAGCATATTTGACCGGTATGTTATTGTCTTTATCCACAGCATTTGGATCTCCTCCCCTGTAATTGAATCATTGTATCAGATTTCCAATTCAACTTTCACGGTTAACAAAACTAGAACTAAGAAATATCAAGTTGAAGTATATGGAGTTTACCTCATAAGTAGCAACCTTGCAATTGCATATCTCCTGCTGATGATACAGTGATGAAGTGGAGTCCGACCTTTTGAATCTGTTGCATTTATTTTTGCACCATACTGAAGCAGCAGTTCCACCATACCGATATCCGCAGAGAGACAAGCAAGGTGAAGCAAAGAACAGTCGTTTGAAGTTTCTTCTCTGACCATACTTTCTCCGTCCCCTTTTGAGTTAGAAGAATATCCCTCTGGATTCTCTTGAAATTCCTCTTCAATACTCTTGAATTTGGCTTCAAGGGTTTCCTCCTTCGCTTCCAGTTGCATCATCTTTGCTAAGGGTAAAGACACAGTGTACGATGCTTGTCCGCGAAAAGAATTCACATCTGCTTCAGAGCAGACAATGTGTCTGTAAACTGATTTCTTGTCGTTGGCACGGACATTCTCCCAAATCTCTTGGAAAAGTGCCTGGAAATGCTGACTGTCTATTGCTTTACGGACAAAAATCCTCTCTGAGTACTGTAATTAGTCATAAAATCAGCAAGGGGTCAGACATGAGATCTTCAAAAACTTCGTTTATTAACTGACAGACTGATATATACCTTTGCGTGGATGAACAACTCTTTCACAGAAATGGAATCACTGAAACCAGGCTTCCTTACTAGCAACTTTCTTGGCCGATCTGACTTGGGAGTGCTGATAAATAGAAACATTTTCACACTGTAAATGCATGTAAAGTAGGTTCGTTCTTCTCCCAATTACAAGTACTTAAGTTACTTACCCTATAGACCTACTAGCACTGGAAGATCTAGTCTCCGAGTTCAGCAACTCCTCCCACACTGAGTTTACATATACGTTACCTAACGATTGGAACAACGTCAAGACCGATGGTTCCCATACTTTAACATCAAGAGTGAGCGATCTGACCTGCATGACAGTGTTGGAAATATTATACCAAATTTTATACAGCTACTTAAAAATGGGAAAAATGTTATTTCACACTTTCCCTTTTGTGAAAAGAGTGAAATGTTTGGTAGATGTATAGTTTTGATGGCAAACCTTTGAAATGTGAACACCAAGGTTACGATGGATACCAGAACACTCAATACAAATAAGGACACCGAGGTTCAAAGAGGCCCAATCAGGCTCAGGAGCACCACAGTCTGCACATTTCTCATTCCCCAACACTCTTGTCAAGACATCAATTGGCTTTTCAGTCTTTACCATATCATGTTGCTGCAAGCACCCTGAAAACCTCGAACGGTTTCCTCCTGTCATGGGATTTTCCAGTGTGGATTCTCCACTTTCTGCCTGTTCGATATCATATGGATCTGCTAAAGAACCAGAATCACTTGCAGAGAAAGTATCACCTCCATCCACAGTAGAAAGACGCTGGTCGAGTTGCAGGTAAATGATATATTAGTCAAGAAGGAAAATCGGTCAGACAAGAAATAATCAGCAGTACCATATAAAATCTAACCATGATTGCTCTTTCAGGTGTCTGGAAACTCAACAAAGAAGCAATTACTCCAGTTATTTTTTCGATCCAGTCCATCTGATCCTGTGCATTCTCTGCCTACATCAATAACGATATAAGTAGTTCTGGTCATTCAGGGATGATAGAAGAGACATCAAAGGAAAATATGTCCTGAATCCTTACATAAGGTTCGGTAAGTTTCAATAGGTAAACGAAACTGATTTTTTTGTTTACTTGCAACATACCTGCAACGTATAAACTTTCGTTGGTGAAATTATTCGAAAGCAGAATCTTAGATCGGTCTGATCTGCGTCAACTTTGATCGTTGAAGTCAGCAGATTGACGGTGTGCCGTGCAACTGGTTTTTCATCGTGCACACCACCGTGATAATGAGAAGAAAGCCACCGACTTAGCAGCCCAGGACTGTTTTCTGTAGACATATTCCTATGAACAACAGAGCGGCTTCCATTTCCCTGATACATAAAGATTCAAAGATTTAGTATAGATAAAGTACATCACATATGTTATCTATACGTTTTCTCAAGGAATGATCCAAAGCACAATTATTTTTGATTTTACAACTTACTGAAGACCAATTCCATGGCTTGCGGTAATAATATAGCATCCCGCGGCTATCAAGGATAAAGAATCTTCTTTTCCAATCACCTCTCAAGTTTGAGGAACGTTTAGAGAGATACCCTTGTCTTATAGTCTGAACCTGAAGAGCAGTAACGTCAACACATAAATATAAAACACAATAGTATAAAAATGTGAGAGCAGTTTGATGAGTAAGCCTCAGTAAAAAAAAGATATCTCCTTACCTTTCCTTTTACAGCAGATTGCATGACAGCCTCTATGACTTTCTGTGCATTTCGTGAATTATGTCTCATGCCATCTCCTGTTGGAGAACCATTTGAGGTTCTAGTTTCCCGATCAACTTGCCTTTGGTATTCTTGCATCCTTTCATTAAGTGATGCCATCTCATAGTTTGCACATTCTTTAGACTGGTGTGCATAAGCCAACACCTACGATTAAATTTCAATTCAACACCTCTTATTGTTTGGATAAGAAAGGGTTCGCTACAGAGAAATCTCTGAAATAAAAAGACAAAAGAACCATGCTGCAAGGAGTATCAGACCTGATTAATAAAAGGCTCCATTTGATGTAGTAGCTCATATCCCTGAAAGAAGGAATCACTCGTGAGAAAGCAAATCAAGTGGTTCATATCAGGAAAGAGGAAAATAACCACTTGTATGATAGGTTTCCTTGTAAAACCAAGCTGACTGGCTTCAAGAAACTACGGGCATAACATCTACAATTGGATTCAAAAAGTCGTAGGCCTCCGGCAATTTGGCGACTAAAAAAGTGCTGAAGTTATATTCTGAACACTGTTTTCAAGAAAAAGCTTGCCTGTTTAAAGAAACGGAGATGAGCATCCATTGTCCCGCTGACTGCTTCCAAAAAATCAAACCTCTTTTTAGCCTCCGCATTAGAGAGTGCACTAACCTGTCGAGGAAGAAGTAAGCAAGCATTATGTACGGTTATATGAGTGAATACCTTGCTAAATATTTGTAGCATCTGAATAAAAAGCATGTACCAGATGAAACCGGGCTTGCTCGAACGTCGTTCTTGCGCTATGTAGGTCCTGGAATGTCTCTCTACCAAGTTAGTTTTAGAGAAAAAAAAAGTGAAGATTATCTGGGACCAGTTGTTAACCGAGACTTCAGAAAAATAATAAGATTTTTACAAACCTCCTCAATTGTGGCAGCCACATCCAATCGCGTGCTCTTCCTTAATGAAAGATATTTCTCTCGTGCCTGTTTCATATAGATGAACATTAATGAAGATGTAGTTTTTCAAATTGGCAGAGTGCTTATGATAACAATCTGGGAAAACCATCATTTTACGCACCTGATCGTATATAATGGTAGCTTTGTCAAACCGTTTACGAGCTTCCTGCGTGAGAGAAATTAAAGATAGATATAAGTAGAAGCAAATCAGAGAAAATGGTGAAGATAGAATGAAAGAGTTTGAAAGGATTCTCAAGAGTAATTTTGCTATAATATTTCATGTGGTAACTAATAATATACCTTAACTTCTTGGACATCAACATTCACAAACTGAAGCAACCGATCATTCAGCATATGTTCTACCTGAAAAGAGTTGACAAGACATCATGGTTATGCATCACTTCAAATTCAATATTATGATATATCAACATACAGTGATAACACTGAATGTTGATATAAAATTCAGAAGGCATTCTATACATAATTCAGAACAAAAGAAGCAGGCAACCGATAAAATATACTTAAACCTGACTCAGCACAACATAAGTTTTAAGGAAATTAGTTCTACCAATCAATGAGATGTTTGCACATCATCCCTTGTACACAAGCAATGGATTTCTTCAGTACCTGGGAACGAAGAACTTCCTTGTATGCCCCAATTTCTCGTAGAGCAATTGTGAATTTTGTCATAACAGGACCTGAGCAAGTAACATATTTCCTCCAGACGTTACTCCAAGAAAGATTAAAAAAAAAAAAAAAAAAATTGAGGAAAAGTAAACACAAGGGGTGTACCTCCAAAAGCAACACAAATAGGATCATTATGGCCTCCTCCGAAAGATTCAAGTGCATTTACAAAGCCAATATCTGCATCATACCCTTCTCCAAGACCCTCGCTAACGTCGAACACACAGAGTTTAGACAATGAGATGTGATGTTAAAATTTTCAGTCAAAATTTAGGTACTTGTGAATGAAGTCTGTAGAGAGGGGGGGCTTACGTGTATTTTCTGCAACCTTTATAGAACCTTAAGCATCGCATTCTCAGCAACTCTGCACTCTCTTCCATGCATTGCATCTAAAGTTTGTACAGCCAAAACTTATTCACTAAACTTTGGAACAATGGAGGACTTACAGTTACAAGGTCAAACACAAATATGTGAAGAGAATAGATCAAAAATCTCAAAATCCAAGAAATTTGAAGTCAACTCCTAGATTTTGACATCTGACAAAACACATTGCAAAATTTCATACAAAAAAAAATCAAATCAACACCTTTAATGACTATGTTGAACCTTGTTTATAATAATTGATGAAAATTATAGAAATGTCTGATACAACACTGTATCTAAAATTATAGGCCATTCTTTTTTTTTTTTCAAATGTAATGATAGAATGGCATAAGAGATGATTATAGAAACAGAGAGCAGTGCATATGCTGAGCAATGAAGAAACAGAGACGATCGAAACCTGTTGCCGAAACATGGGAGAATCATCGAGCTTAGCGAAATTCATTTCTTCAGCGGGAAAAGCAAGAGATCCAGAACGATCCTCCTCCTCTTCCTCCTCCGTCTTCTTCTTCTTCGTCGTCGTCTTTTTCCTCACACTTGGAAAAATGGGAAGAAAAAAAAACGTTTAGTTTGGTCGTTTTTGGAAAATCAAAAGCTTTTTTTGGGGATTAGGGTTGGTTGAGAAGTGGGAAAATGGGCGGAAAATAAGGGAAAGGACGTGCGATGGAGAAAAAACAAAATTTTACTCTTCTCTTTGTTGTTGTTGTTGTTGTGGTGATCGTGTGCAAAACCTTGAAACCTTCCATGGCTCACCTTTTTAAATTATTAAACTAAATTAAAGGGAAGCTAAATACATTAAATTAGCTAAACCCCACCATTTTTCTACTTTCTTATTAAAGGGAATAATCGTCTTTTTATTCTATTGTTTTAGAAAAAAATCCATGAAATGATTGATTATCATGATAAAACTATCTAAAATGTGAAGCTTAAAAATACGCTAAGCAAACTTTTAAAAATATGCTACAAACAAACTAAATTTTTTTTTTAGATTGATTGATTAATTAGTTAATTAATTTAATGAGTTTACGGGTATGGTAGGGATGATATAATTATGTTACGTGGCATTCATTAGATTCGCGAGTCCAGTGAATTGGAAATCGAGAGAGTATTTACTACCAAAATAAATTAAGAGGAAAACAAATTGAGTTGACTTTAAATTTGAAAATTCCGAGAGGAGAAGTAGAAACATCCTAAACGTGTGAGAAACTAAAAAAATACTCCCTCTGTTTCCCATTCCCACGAATATCCTCGCTTCTCTTCTTCTACTAATTATCGTATCAAACTTATTAATTACATTTTATTAGAAAACCAGATGTTACATCCTTATCGTTACAAAGGATGTTTGAGAATGTGACATCTTTACTGAGTATAGAAACCGGTTTAAGCTTTTTAAACTGAACCGGGGTTCCAATCTTTTCAACTTTCTAAATTGCTCAAGAAACTCTGACGTTTAACAAAAACAACATAAAATGTCTATTTCCAAAATTTCAAATGTCAATAAAGCAAGAGCAAAATGTAGTATAATACACGGTCTAAATTGTGATTCTCTCTCAAACTCAGACAAAGTAATTTTTTAAAAAGTCTCATGCATTTTGTTTCAGAAGCTGAGCAACGAGTAAAAAAAAGAAGGGAACGTGAATCAGAGATTCTTTTAACCTGAGAAATATAAAGGTTGAAGTTTCAGCCAAAGAAACGACCCAATAAGCCCCGACTTCTCTTCGTCCTGTTTTCAATTTTCGGGAATTCGATGCAAGTGTGGGCGAGGTCTATAACAATCGGATTGCGCGGTATAGATTGGAATGCTGGTGGAAACCGTTCAATCTTTGGGGCAGTTTTCGTGTTTGAATCGCCCACTGCAGATTCATACACATCAAGTTTATCCAACAGGTATTTCTCCACCTGGTTGAACATATAACATAAGAGTGAGGAAAACAAACATTAGAGTGCAGTTTGATTATCCCATCAGTCACAAATCAAGAAGGCAAGATAGTAAAGATTGTACCCTAGTTGCTGTATCGTTTAGTGATATAGTTGAGATTCTATTTGACAGATTCTCTGGAGCCCTCTCTTCCTCCATAATCCCGGTCGCATGCTCTATGCAACTGTTAGCTCTGCATTCTTTGCTCAGTGTCTTCAGTTCCAGGATTGTCCCCTGAACATTATCAGAAACTTTTAGTCAAAATTTAGGTTTCTTCAGTGAAAAGAATATCTACAATATTCAGTTGTGCCCCGTGTCTATATTCCTATAAACCGCCAACCTATTATTCTTATATGGTTGACCTGAGGTAACATGGTGCGCGGTTATTCAATGACTATGGATGGAAGCATGTATGAGGTGACAAATAAATGATGAGCTAGATACCTCATCTTTCTTTGCTATGCTTTGAAACTTGCCCATGGCATCTTCAGCAAGAGATCGAGCACGACAATACAAGGTGTATGCTTCAACCCTCTTTCCTGCTAGACTATATGACTTTGCCAAGTAGAAGCACCTGAAAGAGATGTCAGAAGATATCATTAGCTAATTCAATCAAGGGTAATGAAAACTAAATGTATCATTTATATGGAAAGAACGAAGTCAATTAACGGAATCAAACAAGTGACTCTAATATAGACGAAAAAGTAGGTGTAGAGGATGAGGGACCAGGAAACAGATTCCTAAATTTCATGAATAAATTTACTAAATTTCGTATAGCTAAGGATTGAAAGATGCTAAAATTATGTGAAGAGTAAAGGAAGTCCACAACTCAATAGTAACCACCCTAAAAAACAATAATGTGAGAGAGCTAAACCTTTCAGCACGGAAGGCCAAGCTTTTGCGCTGACACTCTTCTTCAAAGGCAATCTCTTCAGGTTTCCTGTCTCTTCCAGAGCTAATGAGATCAGAAAGATCGGCCACATTCTGAGAAAAAGAAACACGGGTGATGTCTCCTTGATGGTTTAACAAACAAAATAAGGTTCTGAAGGGAAAAAAACAGGTGAACAGCGATTACCTGCAAAAGAAGGTCATACAATCGAACAAGCTCCTCAGGCCTAGTAACCTTTTCACTTTTATCATCACGTTTCCTATTCAGTTTACTCTTTGCTATTTTAACCAACAACTGGTTCCGTTCAATGGTTCTTTGTCCTAGCACAGCTCCAACAGCTTTGTCCAAACCATTTAGGTCATCTTTAACAGATTCAGCATTTCCTGCACTTACCTAAAAAATAGTACGCTCCTCAGTACAATCAATCAAAGAAACAGCAATGCACCTAAAATAACAGATGTCCTTACACTTTGGATGAACAAACCTGTCTACACTTTCCAAAATCTTTAAAAGGGTAAACCTTTTTGGCGAGCTCAACTAATAAATCAGAAGATGTATTGTAAATTTACTTACCAAGTCACTGCGTATGGTGTTCCTGGCATCATGATATGCAGTGAATAATTTATCATATATGGTTAGCTTTTTCTCTGCAGGGATAGATTCTGCTGTTGGACCCTGTAGCTCCTTCTCAAGTTCCTGGGCTGAACAAGGAACAAAGAATAAGAGCCTTACTGAGGTGCTCGACATTCTATAAAGGCAAGTATCATATTAATAGGGTAACACATGACAGTAACTCCAATGTGAAGGTAAACCAAACTTTTGCCAGATCTAGGACTATGCTATCAGACATAATTTATCAGCACAACAAATCAATTCAAAAAGAGGGTATACAGAAAAAGTTGGTTGAACCTTTTAAAATAGAAACTCGAGATTTTGGGTTGGAAAGAGGAAATCTGTAGCCAAGCCAATTAAACTCTGTAAGAGATGCAGCTTGTTGAGATCTGGCCTCTTCCATAGCAGCCTACGCGACAGTAAGGAATATACGTCATATTTATAGACCAAAACGTCTGAGGAATCTGAGAAATACTTCGCCACTAAACGATTTCAAGACATTCAAGAGTAGCCAAGATCATATACATGAAATATGTTATCATTAGTGTTGGTCATAAGTCATAGTTCAAAGGTGAGGCTCTAAGTTTCTACTTTCTAACAACAAATTGAAAACTAACAGACAAAATTTTTTTGGCTGCTGCAATTATGTGGATTATTCAAACATATATATACAACTAGTTACTCACTTGCTTTGGTAATAACGCTGACAGAAAATGACATTTATAATCATGGACATATATGTACCTCTATCTTTGCTTTGAAAAGATCCAATGCAGGGCCTTCCATCTCACCAATCTGAAGAAGTTCAGATGTCTGCAAGTTTGATTTGCCAATTTTGTGTAGGCAGTACCGAATACTAGGCTCAAGTTCCTCCACCCGTTCCCGGCAAAGAACTTGGTTCTCTAGATCACCATATTTCCCGAGTTCTTCATAAACAGATCTGCAACAGGGGATATATTCAGAAACAAAACCTACCAAAATGCAAAATGGCAATACAAAACAAAGACAAACCTGGCGTTTTTGAAACATGCCAACCCAGTTTCCCAATTTTGATCTTGCTCAAACAACAGAGTACCTTTCATATAGGATGCATATGCCTATAAAACAGTAAGATAAAGCATGAAGACTCATGTCATGTTTTTATAGAGTAGACACACATTTTACACCAAACAACTTAGCTAAAAGCCCTAGAAAGAGGTATCCTCTCCTTCCTTTCAAGGGAATAGAAATAATATAGGTATATTTATGAACACTAAAACATTTGGGGTCACAGAAATACCTCAGCTTCCAGAGATGTCCTGGAGTCTGTCTTAATAGAACACAAACTTGAGAAAAGTGAAGCCCATTTAACTGCCTTCCTCAGTCTACCAATCAAATAAATACGCTGCCGAGCATTAGGCCCATCTGGTAGCTGTCTTTTTTCCATTGCATGGCTCCATGCTCTTTCCGCCATATAGAAAACCACATGAAGGAACCTATTTCAAATAAAGACATAAGATTAAGCCAATTATAAGAATGTGAGTACCACACAATCATTTTTTAATTTCTAAAGATCAGCTAAACGCAAAATCACAATAAGCTGAGAACTTATGTACTCAAGTCACACCACGCTAACAAAATACTCCAATTGGAAGGAACAAGGATGAGAGCAAATACCTAACATCAGTGACTGTTGATTCAAGTATGGCTCGTCGAGTGTATTT
This sequence comes from Cardamine occulta, assembly GCA_028015245.1. Classification (NCBI taxonomy): domain Eukaryota; kingdom Viridiplantae; phylum Streptophyta; class Magnoliopsida; order Brassicales; family Brassicaceae; genus Cardamine; species Cardamine occulta. Next base: position 2,565,428 of record CM051392.1, read on the forward strand.
ACCACGGCCATGCGTAAATTTCAAGGACTTGTATAACCTCCTCAACCTTGCTGAGCAATACCTCCTACACAACAAAATAACACAGATTATAGAAAATAATCTCAAATTTTGAAAAGCCCAAGTAAGCCAATGAGCATAGGGTTTCATATTAATACCGATATCGAGCATAGTCACCATGACGCAGACCATGTTGCGCCTGAGACGACTTCATCAGCTGCAGAACTGCAAAGGCAAATGCGATGTTGCAATCATCCAAAAACTTTAAAAACTCAGATTGTTACTACAAATTCACAGCAATGCCCTCATAAAATCACGGAGTAAGGAAGCAAACCATAGCCAAATTCGAGATTCCCGTAAACAAAATCCCCAGACATGCAGATACTTTACTCATGTAGATTGCCATCATATCAATCGTTTTAAACTCAATATCAATTAGTCTCGGAAAACACCAAAAGAACCAATTGGGTATATACCATTAATCGAGAACCTCGGAAGGATCTGATCAGAGCTTTCAGATTTCGGATCGTCGATCTCCATTGCAGACATCTCGCTCTCCTTTTTCCCCATTAATCCACGCAATTGTAGTTAAAATCCCTCTGAAAAAAATACATCAAACGAAAAAAAACACCATGCGATATGTAAATTGAGGGCTTCATAGAAAACGAGAAGAACAAATACATCAAAAAAAAAAAAAAAAAAACTTGTATAATACAAGAGAAATTATGCTCAACCAGTGAGATGATATCACGGCAGTGACAATGGAATATTCCGATGGCGACGGTGGGCAGCAGAGGCGTGCGAATTTCAGTTTACGATTGAATCTCAATCTAAGCGTGCCCAAAGAGAGGACGACTAGTAAGCAAGTCCAGTTTCATCTGGGTAAGTTTGGGCCTAAAGGCCCAATTATCATGTGGTGTCGGCCTCTCCGGAAGATTAATTCTTCAAATCTTGTCTTCCAAGTGACGTACGGTGCAACAAATATAAATTTTGGATTATTATTAATTTTCTTGGATACTTATCTTTTGCAAATTGCAAAGATGCTTTAGAATTATTACAAACACATTACAAAATTGTTAAAACTACATAAATTTATTTATAATCAGTTAAAAACTATGTGAAATATCCAGGTAGATAGCTGTCTAATAAAATATTTCCACATTTACTTTTTTCCCCCGAATTTGACTTTTATAATAAAAAAGAAAGATAGATATAGTGGTTGGTAAACCTTATCTGTTTGACGTTGTAATCATAAAGTCAGCTTTAATTTAAACAGTTTATTTTTCATCATGTATTATAACAAATTAAAATTTTAATAATTAACGATATTACGTAGTAATTGGAATTTGGCGCTGTAAATTAGGGTTGATGTAAATCTTTTAAATACACAGACGAATGTAAATTGATGTAAAAAAATAGGAGTAGGAAAGTAGCACGGAATAATAGAATATTCCAGTGTGCTAATATTAAAAATCATTAGATAATAAATAAAAAGACCGACGGAAATCTATATAGATAACGGATCAGGAGAAGAGACCGCGTGGACCATATTAACAACCAAATAATTCAAAAATCATTATAATACTATTTAGTTTAATTATCCAATGATATCTAAAAAGTTTATTTGATGTTCCATAATTCCATTGGTTATTGCTTCTGTCTTGCTGTTCTGTCCAATCGTGTTCTTCAAGATTTAGCACGTGAACTCTATCTTATACTAGTATTTATTTTCATGGTATTTAGTTTCATCTTTCTCGTAATGGATATATCTTTTAATCAGGTTAAATTGATACTATAGAATTTCCACGAAATATTTTTTACTGGATCAAAAACAAAATGGGTTTTGGATCTTGCAATTGCTGGAATTTTTTTTTAAAGTAAGTTAATGGGTTCAAAAGATAAATGGACTAAAAAACATAGATTCAAATTTGATTTTCATCAAAAAAAAAATTATATACACAAATTTTTTTTTTTTGTAGGGTCAGCTAACCCAACTCCATGTCCGCCACTGCCCCACTGGCTGCAAGTTATCCTATATATTCTGACTCTCAAATTTTGCGTCTTACGGATTAAATTTGTTTCTGTATTTCTTAAAACAAAGTTAGTGTATTTATAGATCAATAAAGCATATATATAGCATTAAAGCATATATAAAGGCCCGTACTGTTCCAAACTTCCAAGGATATAGGCATGTGAGACCAGCGTGACGCTACTAAGTCTATAACAAATGATTTATTAAATGCTAATTCTAATCAATCACGCTTGTTGATTTGAAGCTGCAAGACGGTTTGGTATATTGTTATATACTAATTCCATGCCGGCTAGAACCGGTTAACGTCTTCTTTAATGTGAGTGTGATACACGAAATCTGGATGAATCCAACGGCTCGGAAGAGATGGGTGCACAGAGATTTGACATGGGGGATTAAGTAGATGATCACAACCCGCCCTGGGATTTGCTGGTTTAGCTTTTGATGTGTGAACTAATGAAAATGTGACACGTGGATAACGTTGAGAGGAGCATCTTTTCGGACAGTGACTCTCGCTCTCACGCCATCCTCAGCTGCTCGCTCGACTTATTTGGCTCAGCTCAGCTTCGCTTGCCCCGCAAATACCAGAATAGAAATTTTCTCAAAACTCGTCTTGAGATTTTTCTCTAACTCAACATATTTTAAGAAGAAAATATCCGAACACTGAGTCTTATTTTGTTCGTTGCCAATAATTTTTTTAAGATTTAAACCATAATTTCATTTATGCGTACGGGAGACGAAAGCTGAGTGTAAGAGTGAAACTAGAAATGCCAGATTTAATTTATGTTAGGAGTAACCAAGATAAAATATCACTATATCATTATTTTGCGTACTATTGCCAAAAATCATTACGAGTTGGATTGATCCAATCTTTTTTAGCTTTGGCAGAATTGGTTTTCTGTATAAATATGTTCTATAATATTTATATTTAAATTCTGTTTCGATCTTATTTTGATTTTTTGTTTAGTTTTAGCAAATTTGATCCTAAACCGACTTGAACCATCTGATAAAATTAACATATTATTAGGCTATGGTCTTCCGTTGCAGGGAGATATAGGATACAATGTGATTCTTAAATATGGACCAAGTTGACAAATCAAAAAAGTGAATTATGCCATCACACCAGATTAACCAAAAACAAAAAACTGTAAAAAAGCGTAAAATATCTCATAAACGAGCTTACAGTGCAACTTATTAATACGTCAAAATGACCATATTGCATCATTCTTATTTCTTAGTTTCAAAGATCGTTGACGAGCTAACAATTAATCCACAACAATTAACTAACTAAATATTGGTAAGTTTGAACTTTGAACCATTGACGAAAATGGAATTTACAACTAAGAGTAGTTGACGAGCTGACATTGTAGTTAAGTATGTAAGAAAATAAAAATAAGAAATAATTATAATAAGATAGTGGCTCATGAATACCTATATACATCAGTGTGAAAATAATACTCTATTTGACATTAATTTGAAAGAGTATTTTGTTTGAGCCAAACATGTGGGTATTTTGTATTCAACTCGATTGAAAATGTCCGACGGAGATCCCAATACAAAACACAACATGAATCGTTACGCTAACCATTTATATGTACAGTAGAATACATAAATAGAAACATTTATTATAAACTAATTAATAGATAAGAGTTGCAGTGTTTGTAAATAAATTCACAGACGAGATATCGTACACGACACTCATCTTCGGCCACATTTCACGGCCGATCGACTATGTAACTGCATTTTCTATTTACTCCTTCTTTTTTTTTCTTTTTTGCAATTTATCTTGAAATAGAAAAAGACAAAGACATTATTATTGTATTTTTGTTTGGGTCTAGTGATCTTTATAGTTATACCATCTTTTGTTATTTTTGTATGGTAGTCCGAACCTATAGACAAACATGCCACCAATCAACTTCAAGTCTCTTCACTCAATGGTGATAATTATGAATTCCTTCTTTTTGTTATGCCATTGGTTGGAAAATCACTGAATTGCACTATAACTTTGTAAGAATATTAAAACGAAACTTGACTTGTAGGGTTTATGGTGAGGAGAAAACAACAACGCAAGAATAAAAACAAAACAAGAATGATAAAGACAGTGAATTTAGAGTAAAAGAGATAATTCAAGCTTGTTCAAAAATGAAAAAAAAACTAATAAATGAAAATAGTGTTTTAAGATATAGAGTAAAACCTCTATAAATGAATACCCCATAAATTAATAATTTTTATAAATTAATAAATCATGTGGTTCCGAGTTAGACCAATGTAATAATTAACATAATTCGATAAATTAATAAGATAATATTTTTTTGAAAATCTTATGTAAATATATGATTCCATTAATATCATAAATTAATAATCATATAATTTTATAACATATAAATAAAATATTTTAGTAAAGTATGATTCTATAGTGTTATTTGTTTATTCGTAAATTTACATTTTTATTGGAGTTTATCTCTAATTTATTCTTACTGTATCAAAAATAATAATTATTATCTAGGGGTAGGCGTGAAGCGAATATTTGGAAATTTGATGGTATTTGTGATTTACTTCGCTCCGTCCGAATCAACAGTTTTTCGATTTGTATTCGCTTTGTATTACTGGATATTCGGTATCTGAATATTCGTTAAAATCTGTATTATTGGTTGAATATTCGATTCGCTTTGTAAAATTTTTATAATAATAATAATAATAATAAAAATAAATATAGAAAAAATCAAAATTTAATCTAAAAATAACAATATTTCATACAAATATATGTTTTCTTCTTAATTTGTTAAATTTTAATATTTAAATAACTAATTTGGTGACTAAAATTTTTATAAAATTTACATATAAATATAACCATTATATAATGTATATATGTAATTATATATATACATACAACGGAGCGAAGCGAATATTCACCTCTTAAAATTATAGTATTTATGATTTACTTCGTTTTGCTTTGCTTTGTAATATCACGAATATTTAATTTTTTGGATCAAATCGAAGTGGATAGCGAATCTAACGAATATTTTGCCCATACCTAGTATTATCTTCTCAAATTGCATCCAAAAATTATTAAAGATTTTATATGCGATAATTATTTTTAATGTCTTATGTGACAAAATATCGAAGTATTTTCTTTAACTTTTTATTTTAAATATATTTTTTTAAAAAATTATAAAAAAATTTCTAATAATTTATCGATAAATTAATATTTTTTATAAATTAATAAAATATTTTGATACCAACATTATTAATTTATAGAGGTTTTAATGTAATATTGAACTAACCAACCAAACATTATCTCCAAAGATTACAATGGCTAGATGAAGACTTATTTAATCGGTAGCTTATTTGGCAATATAAGATATTTATATCACAATTAGAAATTGCAAAATCGTAGACTTAAAAATTAAAATCCGAAACTTTTCTGCTTTTTTAAATAAAGCCTCAAAATTAAAAAAATATAAATGTATGTGAACAACAAAAATTTGCATTAAAAATTACATTCGAAACTAAAACATAATCATAAGTGTTTTAACTAAACACTATAAATCATATCAATAACAATTAAAATAATTTTATATTATGTTTAAACTTTTGTATTTTCTCATAGTAACGAGTAAATTAATAAGATATTTTACGATATTTTATTAATTTATAGAAGTGATATTTGAACCAAAATATCAATTTGAAACTGAGAAAAATTATTAATTTATCGAATATTAATTTATATAAGTTTTACCGTATAAATAACAAAGTTTATAAAAGACGTTAAAAATAAAATAAAGTGCGTAGATAAAGCAAATGAATCACATTTTTTGAAAAGAAAAACCAAATGATCCCATGTTTATTAGCCGGCTCTTAGGCTATTAGCTGGACTCGTCGAGACTCTCGTGTGAGTCCGTAATTATTATTTCTTAAAATAAAAATAAACTACGAGTTTAAATCATAATCCGACGATTCAGATTAAAGCTCACACCATACCCCTAGATGGCTAGATCCATGCTACATACATCGTAGCAGAGTCCTCTCTCTCAATCTATTTTTTTGCCCTCTTTTGTTTTTTCCTCTTTTTTTTTTTTTTCTTCTTCTAAACCAACTAACCGAAAAACCAAAAACACCCAAAAAAAAAAAAAAATCTCTTTTCTCTTCTCCTCTCCGTTTCTCTTTCATTCGGAGAGAGTGCCGGAATCGAGCGTCGGCGGGCAGAATATCGCCGGAAAAGCTAGAATTATCGCCGGTCGCACGAATTATTCGTTGGAAACAACGCGTCGCGAGAGGAGGGGAAATTCGGAAGAAAAATTAAAATCGAAAACACCGATTCACTTTTTTTTTTTAATATTATAAAATTTTTTAGGAATTAAATATTCTCTGATGGATGCGATTGGATAGAAGGAAACAAAAAGGAAAGGAGGAAGATAAAAGAGAAGGCGAATTATTCTGTTTTCTCTCTCTCATCTCATCTCTGTTTACATCGCTGTTTTGCTGTGTTTTTTTTTGTTTGGTTTTCTGGGATCGTGATACTTGAAGGTAAAGAGGTTTACGAGATCCATTCTTCAGTACTTTGTTTTTCAATTGTTAGTTGATAATCTGGTTTGAATTTGTTTGAGAAGAAGCATAATTGTGTTTGTTTGTAATTAGGTAAGCATTTTTTTTTTTTTTTTGAATTTTGGTTAGCTGGTGATTAGGGTTTAAATTTAAATTATTGAAATAGGTTAATTCCGTGCCGAATTTGTGAATTAGGTAAGAGTTGGTTCCCTGTTTGAATATAATGAGCTGCACAATGATCCGGAATTAGGCGAATTGTAGTCTTATGGCTTCTCTGAGTAATACCTAATCGTGTCTTCCAGATATTTCTACTTGTTTAAATGGACGATTTAAGAGCCTAGTATGATATATTTTGCTTTAAGTTATTTTCCTCTTGAACTTCTTCCTAGGGTGGTTAAAGTTGCTAACTTTGGATTCGGGGTTTGAGTTCGCTTGATTGTAATAGAAATCTTTTGTTTCTATCCATGAAGTTTCTTTGCAATTGAGAAGTGCTTTGAGTATTAACAGTTTTTGTTCATTTTCAGGGGAAAGGATATGGTTCGTTGACAAAAATTTTAAGTTAGAAAAGAAAGATTTTGATCCTGGTTTTGGTAGTCAAATTTTGTTGTCATTTGCACGATGCCGTCTGATATAATGGAACAGAGCGGTGTATCAACACCTTCCCACTTTCATGAAGATGTTCATATTACTTCAGAGGTAACTCTTGTTTTTCTTGTTTCAGGATTTATATTTGTCTAGCTCTAGAATTGCTGGTACCATATTAGTCACATATCACAGTATTTGCCACTATTGTCGATGATGTCTAAAACAGTTTCTCGCAACTATTTGTTTTGTTTGGCAGAGGCAATTTGGGTTTATGAAAACAGACCTGATGCCTGAAAATCAAGGTGGTCGTGATAGACTTTCAAATCTGCCAAAGAGTTCCTGGACACCTGAAAATTACCAGCTGAAGCCACAATCTAGCCTTCCTGGGATGCACCCCTCTGCTATCCCTAACGCAAGAAACACTACAAGTGGTAGTCAGTGGGAAAGCAGTTTATTTTCTAGCTCACTGTCTGATTTATTTAGTAGAAAACGTAAGCTTCTGGTTCACCTTTATAATTTTGCACTTTTTATGTTATTTTTTTTTAATCAGTAACCTAAATCTGAAATCCTCTATGGTAAACAAACGTACTTTGTTAAATAAGTACATAATATGATCATGAAAATTCGTCATTTGTGTTCTCGGACTTACTGTATTATAACTACTTGAGTGTGTCTTCAACTTGCTGGTTTTTGCAGTTCGGCTACAGAGAAGTGATATGCTATCCCCTATGTCTGCAAGCACAGTTGTTAGCCACCGTGAGGAAGAACCTTCTGAATCTTTGGAAGAGATTGAGGCACAAACCATTGGAAATCTTCTCCCAGATGAAGATGATCTTTTTGCGGAAGTGATGGGTGACGTTGGGCGTAAATCTCGTGCTAATACTGGAGATGATATGGATGATTTTGACCTCTTCAGCAGTGTTGGGGGCATGGAACTGGATGGAGATGTTTTTTCTTCCGTGGGTCACAGAAATGGTGAGAGAGGCGGCAATAATTCTGTTGGCGAACAGCATCGAGGGGAAATCCCATCCAGAACACTTTTGGTTGGAAATATCAGTAGCAATGTTGAAGACTATGAGCTGAAGGTCCTTTTTGAGGTACTTTCTTTCAGCAACGTTTTTGGTCCCATGGATTCTTTATTTAGGAAATGTATGGTATGTAGGAATTTTGGATTTCTTTTTACTTCGTACTGAGGTTAAATTTACTTGTTCAGCAATTTGGAGACATCCAGGCTCTTAATACTGCTGGCAAGAATCGTGGCTTTATCATGTTATCGTACTATGATATAAGGGCTGCTCAGAATGCGGCGAGAGCACTCCACAATAAGCTGTTAAGAGGAATGAAAGTTGACATTCATTATTCTATCCTTAAGGTGTTATTCACTGTTCTTGAGGAAGATTTTACCTATGTCAATTGTACTTGTGACGTCTGTTGATTTGTATCATGCTTACAAATTTTCTTGCTACCAGGAAAATCCTTCAGAAAGAGACTTGAGTAAAGGAGCCTTGTTGGTTAATAATCTTGATTCTTCTATTTCAAATCAAGAGCTCAATCGAATGGTTAAGTCATATGGAGAAATCAAAGAGGTTGATATACCAGAATTCTCCTTGTATTTACATTTTGAGATTGATGCTTATGCTGTTTTTTTTTGTGTGGTTTGTAGATTCGTAGAACCATGCAAGATAACTCACAGATATACATAGAGTTCTTTGATGTTCGAGCTGCAGAGGCCGCTCTTGGTGGACTAAATGGGCTCGAGGTTGCTGGGAAGCAGCTTAAAATTGTGCCAACATGTCCAGAGAGTACAAGGTGGTGATTGGTTTTTTTTGGCCTGCTTTATATTCCCTTTGTGGTATAGAACTGATGCAAAGGCTTAACAAACTGATGTTAGCTTGTAATTTTTTGTTAAATCTTTACAAGGGCGTCAATTGTGTTGGTGTGTAGGATTCATCTTTTTTTTTTTCTTTTTTTTCAGATACACGTCACAGTGTGCTGCACATGATGCTGAAGGGTGTCTTCCTAAAATGTCTTTTAGTAATACATCATCGGGGCACATAGGTATGCTTTTGAATTTACTATCTATAATTCTTTTTTTCTTCAATGTTTTGTCAACTTGGAACTCAACTCACTGCTGGTATGTATCTCTATGTTTCAGGGAGACATTTCCCAGGAATGATTTCTTCAACCTCTATTGATGGTGGATCTATGCGGGCTGCTCATAATTCTGTCGGATCCCCTGTGAATTCCTTCATTGAACGTCATCGGAGCCTCAGCATTCCTATTGGATTCCCACCTTCGGCAAACGCCATCTCAGCCAGCAAGCCTGTCGGACTTCAGGAGCATGGCCACCCTTTTGATAATTCAAATATGGGGATTCAAAGCATGCCAAATCTTCATCCTCATTCTTTTTCGGAGTACGTCGACAACTTTGCAAATGGTAGTCCATATAAGTCCTCTGCATTTTCTGAAATGGTCAGTGATGCCTCGAAAGCAAATGAAGGCTTTATGATACATAATGTTCGTGGAGTGGATGGCTTCAATGGAGGGAGTAAGTTCTTTATCACTAAGTTGCTACTATCTTGATAATTTTTTCAAAGAATAGTGATAATATATAGTTGAGAATTGTGAATTTAAGAAGAAATCTCTACTGCAGTACACTATCAGACGTCCGTCCTTACAATTTTAGTGGATTGTGAAATGCTACAGTGATGCAGACTTTTGTCTGAATGGATAACTTGTTTTACAACTGTTTTTTTCTTGTCATTTTTGGTGTAAAACTTGTCATTCTGGGGAAAATAGTATTAGCATCATGTTTCGAATTTTAGATATTTAAACAGATCAGGTGGTATTGTATTGGGGTTTGAAAAGGAAATGGGGCTGAACATTCATTGTCTACATCAACAGATTTGCTCAATTGCAGAATGTTAATGAAATTTGATATGTAATATTGTTATAAAGTTTTTTTCTACTGACACACGCAATATTGTCTTTCCTCACTTTTAGCTGTTGTGATCTTATGGCTGTAGGCATAGGATCTCCCATGAATCAAAGCTCCCGCCGCCCTAACCTTAATTTGTGGAACAACTCTAACACTCAGCAACAGAATCCGTCAAGTGGGATGATGTGGCCTAACTCGCCATCTCACATTAACAGCATTCCGACTCAGCGCCCACCTGTTACTGTATTCTCTAGAGCACCTCCTATAATGGTGAATATGGCATCTTCTCCTGTGCACCACCACATTGGATCTGCACCAGTATTAAACTCGCCTTTCTGGGACAGAAGACAAGCCTATGTAGCTGAGTCTCTGGAATCATCTGGCTTCCACATAGGTTCTCATAGTAGCATGGGGCTTCCTGGCTCTTCACCCTCACATCCAATGGAAATTGGTTCTCATAAGACTTTCTCCCATGTTGGTGGGAATCGCATGGATGTAAATTCCCAAAATGCTGTACTGCGATCTCCTCAACAGTTGTCTCATCTATTTCCTGGTAGGAGCCCAATGGGTTCAATGCCAGGCTCGTTTGACTCGCCGAATGAACGGTACAGGAATCTCTCTCACCGGAGAAGCGAATCTAGCTCTAGTAATGCTGACAAGAAACTGTATGAGCTTGATGTTGACCGTATATTACGTGGGGAGGACCGAAGGACAACATTGATGATTAAAAACATTCCTAATAAGTAAGTGAACTCAGTGTCTCTCTTTTATTCTTGTATATAGATTTTATTTGGTAGTCAAGATGTATTCTGTTTCATCTTTGACTCTTTTTTTTAATCCTGGTGTGGTTTAGGTATACTTCTAAGATGCTTCTATCAGCCATTGATGAGCACTGTAAAGGAACATATGATTTCCTTTATTTGCCAATTGACTTCAAGGCAAGCAGGCGTCCTACCGTTTTATATAAGAAGGCTTATGATGACACACTGAGTTTTTGGTATTTGCAAAAATCAATCGCATCTAATCTTTACCCTCTCATTTCAGAACAAATGCAATGTGGGATATGCTTTCATCAACCTTATCGAACCTGAAAAGATTGTCCCATTTTATAAGGTACCGTCTTCTGTTCTACCTGCTTTTTCTTGTTTTCTCTTTTGGCCTTTTGGGAGAGCATTTGGCTAAAGCTCTAAAAACAATATTCACAGGCATTTAATGGCAAAAAGTGGGAAAAGTTCAACAGTGAGAAGGTGGCAACTCTTACATATGCTCGAATCCAAGGGAAAACAGCTCTTATTGCACATTTCCAGAATTCAAGCTTAATGAACGAAGACAAACGTTGCCGACCTATTCTCTTCCACACTGATGGTCCAAATGCGGGTGATCAGGTAAATAATACTAAAGCTTCATATAATTTCATCTTGTTAGGTTTCATAAAGATTGTGCAGTGTTTTTGATAAAAGACTAAAAGAGGGTCTTAGTTAATAATGAATGAGAGATTCATTTGCTTCACCTTTGTTGTTAATATTGCAGGAACCATTTCCAATGGGAAGCAACATACGGTCAAGACCAGGCAAGCCACGAAGCAGCAGCATTGATAACTACAACAGCTTTAGCATCTCTTCCGTTTCTGAAAACCGAGAAGAAGCTCCTAATGGAACTGACCCGTTCTTGAAGGAGAACTAACCAAAGAGCAAACAAGCAGAGGTAAAACAAGAAAAAAGGGATTCCTAAAAATAACAAAAGGTTAAATATATATAAAATATAATATCATCAACACACCCTAGAGTTCTGTAAATCGGGGGTTGTGAAATTTGACCCTGACAATACTCATTTTGCAGTGAAGAAATTTTTTGTTGGAGAGATGATAAACTTTGTTGACCACAAACCTACGCAGGTTGTTGCATCACCAGTTTTGTTGTAATATTATCAAAATCACCAGTTTTTTTTTTTTTTTTTTTGGGGGGGGGGGGGGTTTGGGTTATATTCAAGGATTTTTGGTTCTTGCTATCAATGTATAACAACAGCCTTGGATTACACTCATCTTCTTTGCCGGCAATTTGTGGCCGTTACATGTTGTTGTACTCTTTGGGGAGGTTTTTGAATGTTTCCTTTTTTTGGATATATAATATTATTTTACCTAATCTTTTATTTTATCAGTTAGTTGCTTTCTCTGTTCAGCTCCAGAATTTTTCAAGGACTAAGGTGAGTTTCAATTTGGGTAGAAATTGTTCTTGACCAGGTCAAGTTTGAGCTTTGGATCGGTTTATTTCGTTTTAAACTTGGGTCGGGTTCTTTGTTTTTCTCTTGTGTCTCCAAAAAAAAAAAAGATTATTGTATGTAGTAAGTAGCCACACAAAATTTCAAGTCTCTAACTTTTGTTCGGTTAGAATAAAATAAAAATAATAACCAAATGAATATTTTATTCAATATATTTTCAACCGTCATAGTATCGATCTAATTGGTTTGAAAAGACTCTATAGAGCTGAATCATTATGATGATGGTTTTCAATGATTTATAGTTGACAGTATAGTCTATGACATGACATGAAACCTATCTATTTTTATTTTTTTGTTCAAAAAAACCTATCTTTAATTCTCAAGTTTTAACCAAATTTTATTCAAAGGCTCGTTTGGTGCTCCAAGAGGCAGTTCATAAGATACAAGAGCCAAAATCCATCAGATATGACAGCCTTAAAGGGACTTCTTCTCAATAGACATCAACAACAACAATGAGAACAACTCTTAAAAAGCCACCTATGTCTCAAATCATCCATGTCGACTTTGAGGAGAAATAATAAGAGACTGGTACAAAAAGCGAAAAATGAAACCAGAAGAAAGCTACACAAAAGTGTCTTACCGTAGCTGAACAATCTATTATTTTTGTCTCAAGCCTCTTGTGTTTGCTTGTGTACATCCAGACAAATCATATTACAGAAGAGAGAACACAACTTCTTTTCAACTAGAACATGTCACTGTTTTCTACATCAATGCTGGGTTTCCAAATTGATACACTTGTTAGGCCATCGATCGGGCAGCTTCATAAAACAGAATCTCTGGCCGAACCTTCCTTTCTCCACAGAAGCTGACCAAGCTATTCCAGTTTCCAACATCCTACGGCTTCACAACACATGTGTCAATCATGTCTGGCCTATCTAGATTCACAGTTTAACTCAAGGCAGGCAAAATCAACTGTTTCGTCTCACCTCTCCTGCTAAAGACTCACATCTGAGATTGACCCACCCGTTATTTTCATAAGCTATGCAGATGCATTCTTTTTCCTCACCACAACCAACCTGCATCACATATATTGAGAATGTAACAGAGAGATACAGAAGAACAATAGGACAAACATTTGAGACCCTGTTTCAGATGTTTTACCATCGACACAAGTTGGTAGATAGTGTTTGGCTCTAAGCCTTTGTACAGCCTGCTGATATCTATCTCCCAGTCCAAATCCTTTGTTGTTTCATATATTTCTTTTTCAGTTTCGCTCTTCTCCCATTCTAAGACTAATGTTACCCACAAAACAACAACATTGCTTTATCATAAGCATAATAAATGAAATGAGTACATAAGATTACAATCATGGTGGCCAAAACTTACTGATTGTGAATAAAGGCGGGCATCTACTTATAGTGTGATGAACAAAATGTGTCTTTGCACAGCCTCCTGTTTTAATGCCACATAACAATTTATGTTCCATGCGGATCACCTTAAGGACATCCACAAACTCTATATTCCCAAAAGCACACTGCATATATATAAGCACAGAACAACTTTATAAGGGAAAGCACCAATTTCTGTAGGAAAAAAAAAGATAATAAACGAAACATACCTTGAGTTCTCTGATAGAATGTGCAGCCATAACAATGCCATAAGAACTTTGTTCTGGATAATTTGTAACCCTTCTGCATTTTCTACAACTCATTCTTTCATTTTCCTCCAAGGTGAAAAGGCGAGTTACCAAGCTTTCTCTCTCTGGATTCTTCCAGCAATGCCAAAACTCAAGGACGGCTACAAGTACCTCAGCAGCATCATTCGACTGAAAAGAGTAAAAAATAGAATAATTAAAAAGAACGATTAAGCTTCTTGACAAAGAAAATAACAATACAATGAAGCTTATCTTCTCCACACGAACCATGGAAAGAACTTGTTCTAGGGAAGCAAGGAAGTCGCTAAAGAGGCAACTGTATACTCCCTCAATTTTTATCACCTCTGACGCAAAAGCATTAAATAAAATTTGTAGTGAAGAAGGAACTTGCTCTCCCAGCTGGCCATGAAATGGCTGCTTATTGAGCTCCAAATCGTCTTTGAGAACCTTAATTTTCAAGAGGGCCTGCAATATCCACATGTTTTTGTGAACTTATCAAAGAGATTAGGTATTGAATGAGTTGAATGAGAAAACAAGAAATTTATCTTGTTTTGAATCTTGTTTTGGTTGTTTACTACTTTACCTTCAGAGTCATGTCAAGAGCAGAATTGTATCTGGCTGCAGCTTCTCCAAGTGGATCTTCTCCAGGAATGTTTTGGATATCTTGAAGATGGTGAATGAAAGGAATAAGAATTATGCATCATAAACATATAATTCAATTTATATGTCAATTGAGAAGCTCTATTACAACCAGGGACAACTTTAGTAGCTTCCTTTTGATTGTCAGTGTTGGATGAAATTTCCAATCTACCCCTTTCACTTGCAAGAGTATCTTCTGCTTCCATAGAATCTTCTTCCACCATTTTTAGTGATGGAGATGTACCTTCCCGTTCAAGGTTGGCAGAAGGTTCACTGGACATGTAAGAACACTTTTGGCTCAGAAAACCTGAAAACAATTGATTAACAGGCAAAAAAAGACTCCTAAGGCACTTACTGTTCAACAGTCTTATCAAGGGGACAAGATTTGCTCGATGAAGTTCTCTGTTGCACCATGAAGACATCTCATTCTTACAACCTATTAACTGAAAAGTCAGAGAAGCAAATTGAGAGTTTAGAACTTCATACACCTTTTTGCTTTTATTTTTCTTCTTCTTTGACTGTGACTTCTTCTCCTCCGCGAGTAAAAGATCTGCTTCAGCTACATCTGACTTGGCTTTGGATTCCATATTCACAATTTCATTCTAGATGAGAAGAGACATAATAACATATAAGAAACAATTCAAAGCCAAATTATACGAACAAATGAAGTCTCTCTGTATGTAATCGAAGTTTCAAACCAACCAGCAAGAAAGGTTTCAGCACTTGACGGATATAAGTGCGGTTGTCTAAAACAGAAAGCCTTGTGAGGTTGTTTAGCAAACTAATCCTTGAATTTTCAATCAGCAAAATCTTTGAATCTGTAAGCAGAACCTGCAAGGCATGTAAATACTTATTAGATGGGCAATTTTTTTTTTTTTTTTAATTCTCTTGTCAATGAATATTAAAAGTCATGAATGAACCTTGTGGGTGACCACTGATTTCAGATGGTCTATAGACTTCAACACTATATCATCGCTGAGACTTTTACGGTCACGTATAAGATGAATGCAATCTTCTAAACTAGGGGGATCAAATGACGGAAGCGATGCTCCTTTGAGAACATCTCGTACTGCACACAAGAATAATTTTGTAGCGAGGGAAATTCCCGGGACTCGCTCTTCGTATCTATCGCAGATAAGAGATGCATATCTATTCCACTGATCTTCCTGAAGATTCTTTCTCCTTTCATCTTCGCTCATACACAAGTTGTCAATGACAGTAAGGGCTGCATAATAATCTAAGACCTGCACTTTCTTTGCATATTTGGTTCCCAAATTCCTACATGTGAATTGAACAGCTCTTAGAACAGCCATCCAGATATCAAGATTGTGTTCCCTGATAGGTCTGGGAAAGGTCTTATCTACTGAGTTGTAGTCAGTTAACCAGGATATGATATCATCTCCCTGAGCATGTGCCTTGGCGTAGTGAACATTGGGATCAAAAACATTGATTGTCCCTTCATCATTGAATGGAACATTATTGCTTTTCAGCAGTCTTCTATCTAGAAGCAGATATGAAAACTGAGGGTCAAAGTCGATCTTTTCTTTAACTCGAGTAGAACCCAACATAGTGTCCACTGCTCGACAAACCAGATCTGTACCATCATCCCTTTCACACTTGATGTTTTTTCAAAAGTCTAGGATTTGATTGAGTTCATGACACTCCAGAAAACAAATGCTCTGAGGTGTTTCCACTAGGTGAAAATCGACAAGATTCTGTTCGGAGACGTCAAGTTTTTCAAGATGCTTAGCCGGAAAACACAACAGCCAGTCTCGAATGCTACATGAAAGAATTTTATGGTCACAAAATGAGACTAGGAGCAATTTGATTTCCTTGAGTAACTTACTGCTTTCTACATCTGTAGCTAAAGGCCATTCTCTAGACCATCCATTCTTAGCTGCAAACACGTTCACATCTGCGAGCTGATTGTTGATCAGTTCAATGGCAGCTACTGTATCCACTGGTTCCCAACCTCCAACCGATATCTTACGAGTCTAGTCTTTCCCTATCCTCTTGACGATATCCTGTTTGGAAGAAGGTTTAAAATCTGCAGCATGATGTTGTTCAAGATGATTCATACAGTCTTCAGCACTAGAGTTCTTCTTGGAACATAAAGTTCGGCACATCCAGAATGTCCATTTTCTGTCTTCCCTGGCAGAAGCGAGAACTTCCTCCAAAACATCTCGTCCCTCTCTGAAATATTCTCCCTCGACAAAACTTGTAAGCTTTGCAATGCTTACTTTCATAAAATCCCTCTTGACCTTAACATCCAAACCTACCCAATAGGATCTCACTTCATGAAACTGATCCTCAAGCGGCTGTGGACTCTTCTTTGACTCCCAAACTTTTGGCTCGCAGTTTTGTAAAGGATAAATCTTGGATTCAGCGATCATGAACTCTGCATCTTTAATTAAATTCTGCATATTTTCATTCGTCCTGCACATTAGGTTTTGCTGTTCCAAACTCATTCCAGCGCTTGAAACCGTGTAGCCTGGGAATTTAAAAGATAAACCTTCTCTAGCTTTTTTCACACATTGCTTGTAGAACAATACTGACCCAAGCTTTAGGGCCAACTTTTGGAATGACAAAGCACAAATTGGTGATAAAAACCCCCATTCCCGAAAGCATTCTACAGAACCTAACAAGTATGCGATTTCCATGTCAGTGCCCTCTGTTGTTTTCGCTAGTTGCAAGAATACTTCACCTTGGTCATTAAGAAGAGACCATGCGTTCTTGTCTTCCCCATGGACTGAAAGCAAATCTTCAAGGGGAAAATGGTCATTTAAATACCAAATTAACATATTTTTGCCAAAATAAATACAAACTTTTTAGTGAGCCAAAATAAATACAAACTTTTTAGTGAGCCAAAAAAAATATAAACATATGTTGACTCTACCAATTTAATAATGCAATTTGTCAACTTTAACTCTCTGTTATTTAATAATTTAACGTCGTTTACTTGCGTGACGGTTAAAAAACAAAATCGTGTTTTCTCCTTCCAAAATACCAAAACCCTTAATTCCCAATTTGTTGATTTCATCTTCTTCCTCTTCCAATTTGATTATCTTATCACTTCAGTTTCAAGATGTTAGGAAGGAAGAAACTACCAACACGTCGAGGCAGAGAACAAGATGCTATTGAAGATGATGTAAACGGAGATGCGGTTGAGGCGATTCATGGAAACGATTGTGAAGTTATAGAAGATGATGCTGTTGATGAACGTGAGGAAATTGCTACAGACTGTGAAAATGACTCCAGAGAGTACAATGTTGTACCCGTAGAAGAAAATACATCCCTAGAAAACCACTTTGGAGATATTGTGAACAATGATGTAGAGAGTGATGACAGTGGAGATGACATATGGAACGAGGATAAGATACCAGATCCGTTGTCCTCAGACGATGAGGAAGAGGAACTCCAAAGACAATCTCGTGAGGCTTCAGAATCACATGATGAAATTCTAGCATTGGGTAAGACATTTGGTTCTGTTTCTGAGTTCAAGCAAGCGCTTCTCAGGTATTCTCTGAAAACCCGTTACGATATTAAGCTCAAAATGTCGTCAGAGAAGAAGCTTGGTGCGATTTGCTCTGACACAGAATATTCCTGTTCGTGGAGAGTCTATTGCTCCTACGAGAAGAGAAAACACAAGATGCAGATTAAGGTTTATGAGAATAAACACATATGTATCAGGTCTGGTTACTCGAAAATGTTGAAGACTTCAACAATTGCCCAGTTATTTAAGGAGAGGTTGAGATTGAATCCTAAACTTACAGCTGTAGAAATGGCTGCTGAGATAAAAATGAACTACAATCTCATAGTTACTGATGAACAATGTCGAAAAGCAAAGACCAAACTTTCAAGTGCTAGAAAAGCTAG